>KV441640.1:5626-605626 GCA_001644535.1 Pyrenochaeta sp. DS3sAY3a | reverse complement strand
CTCAACGCCCTGGCTGGACAAGAAAACCCATTCCAGAAGACACGCAACTAACCAGACCAATCCAAAACCGTCTTGTCCTCCATTAGCATGCGCAACCTTCCTTAGCACCCTCTGTCCTCGCACTGCCCAAGTTAACTCGCGCATCCTCTTGTCTGCCCAAGTTCGTCTGTCCGCCAACTCCACGGGGACCTTTCAGGCTCGTCTCCGGAATGGCATTTGCAATAGCTGTGAAGACCTCTGCGACGTTCTGGCCTGTCTTCGCGCTCGTCTCGAAGAACAGCAAACTTTCCTCATCCGCGTAAGCCTTTGCAGTCTTTGTAGGTACTCTCCTAGCATCTGCACCCTCTTCTACCTGGTCTTCCTCGCCCTCGGCAGCAGGTGCTGCATCAGCGTCCTCTGGGCTCTCTTCGCCGCCTGCGGTAGCCAGATCGTACTTGTTTCCGACGAGCGCGATGACGATGCCTGGTGAAGCCTGACGGTGGAGTTCGGCGACCCAGTGCTGGGCCTTTGTGAGGGACGATGGCTTTGTGATATCGTAGACGACGAGGGCAGCCTGGGCGTTGCGGTAGTACATGGGAGCGAGCGATGCGAAACGTTCCTGACCGGCGGTGTCCCAAATCTCAAACTTGATGGTTCTGGTGGGTAGATTGCATTTCTGCGTGAGGAAGGCGGCTATGACAGATGAGTTAGCTGAAATGCATATTGAAGCGCGTATTAAAGATCAAGACCTATGCGCCGGAGTGTTCTTACCTCCTATCGTGGGCTCCTTGTTCTCTTGGAAGTCATTGTTGACGAAGCGCATAACCAGCGAAGACTAAGATAAAGGCTTAGTTCTGTAATACATGGAAATACAATTGTGTGGATCTCCTACCTTTCCAACGGCTGCTTCTCCCAGTAGCACGAGCTTGACGCTGCTGCTGGGCTTCGGTTGCGCGGATGTATCGGCCATCTTGGGTATATGTATGAACGATGTGCGGCGCTTGAGGCGCGTGGCTCTGGATAGTAGCGACGGGTCGCGGAGTCTCAGTTGTATCGTGGACTTCGAGACAATGGTCGACTAAGGGTGACTAATGTGGTAGGAATAGTGGTGGTTGCGTTGTCTTAGGCAGATGCTTTTGGACGTTGAGCTCCAAAAGCAGTGACGACTGCTAGCACGTGAGATACGGCTGACTAACCACTCTTCATTGACCAACCACAATTCAGGCAGCGAACCCAACCTCTTCTCAGCTACCAGTTTTCGGGTTTGTTCAGTAAAATCAATCAGATACTATCACCTGGCGGTTTCAAAGAAAAATAACCGTCGGTGAATTTTACAAACACGTCGTGCGATCAGGTGAATTCCATGTGGCAGCTGACGCAGTGGAAGACAGAAACCACATCACATGGATGTGCACTGTCTTGTTCCTCAACTTAGCATGACGATCTCTAGTAAAAATGCTCTGCTCAATAGAGATATCACAAAAATCACAAGTACTTTTCAATCTCACATCACGTGGCTCGACTTGTTGGAACTCGGCGGGACCTACTGATCCATCCTGGATCCAGAGGATTTGATACCTGTGCAGTTGCTGTGATGATATGAAAGCATGAGAACGGCGTTGAGTATCAAGCTGTGGAGATTACATTTTTGAGCATTTGCGTTGTCGTGCGAGGTATTCCATGCACATTCCAAACCGGATAATTGCTGGGCTCATCAAAGTAACATTCAATGCACTCACCAGCAGCCCTCAAAAGTTGTGGATTATTCCTTAGGCTGAATCTGATGGACACCCTTATCGTCAGCCATCCGTGCTCTACAAATTGACACACCGCTGTTTCTTGTATACCACACTTAAAGAACAGTTGGGTGTGCCTATGTACTTAGTGTTCGGTAATGGGATTGTGGGCCCACAACGGAGTACAACAAATTATAATCGTTGTTCGTGTTCGGTTGACCATTGATACTTGTGTGAAGACGGATAAATATAACCAGAATATGCTGCTTAGGATGTCTTCAATACAAAAACAGATGCTGCCGAGAAGAAGTGTGAAGGAATCTGTAAATGAAGTTTCACATCTCTCTAACCGGGCATCTCAAGGAATTCGTGCTCCGTATTATGCACGCTTACTCGCGGCATGATATCCCCAACGCTCAGATACAGGATTCCAAAATTGGCCACAGGTTAAGCCAGAAGCACGGATGCTAGAATGCACCAACAAAGGCGTCGGCAATGCGATAAGAAATCACGCAACAAGTGAGGAACATTGGGACACCAAGCTGCACGTGTCCTTGATTTGGAACTTTTTTTTGTGAGGACTGGTTCGAAACTGACGTCAGTTTGTGGGGATGAAACTTGCTTTGCAGCGGATTGTTTTAGCTAGACCGCAGCCCTGGCCTAAAGAGGCTTCGGGCGGATCTGCTCCATGGAGGACCGCATTGTGAGGAGCTGCACGTGCAGGCACAGCCCGGTCATGGCTAGGAAGTGTGGGCACGGTACACGCTGGTTGTCTTTGAATGCTGGATACAACAAAGATGATGGAGAGGCTACTGCGGTTGACAGGCCAAAGAACAAGGCTGGCGGTCTTGTGAGATGGGAACACTCTTTGGTACTAGACAGTGGCGTCGGTGATTCCATGGCTCCCCTCAATCGCGACGAGGTTCCAGAAGCGGAAGGCCGCAAGGTGAACCCCTCAGCACCTGCATATCGACACGATATTCGAGGGCACGCCAAAATATCACTTCCCCACAGTTCGGAGCTCGCAGCGTCGGTTCCGCGGGACTCGAGTAGACTACCCAAGTAGATATGTAAGCAGCACACACGACGACCGACCACTGCGCAGTACGTCAAAATGATGCAGTGGTGAGTCCGCCGTTGAGATGCGACCGACAAAAGATATGCCGTGGGCCCACGAGACGCTACGCTCCCAAAAAAAAGTTGCAGAGGGTCTCTCTCGGGCGATCTAGACCTGTTGGAACAGCGCTGATCGCACCCTCGAGCGGCAGGCTGCTTGGTTCCAGACATGACTTGCAGCAAGGAGCGGCTTTTGCGCGGCAGGTCCGTCAGGTGTTTGCTGAGAGGAGCGCTCAGAGGCGAGGACCAACACCCAACGACCCCACTCTGGCGAATGACACGGTGAGGAGGTGGCTTGCGCAACCACGAATTGGGGCGGGCAGCCAATATGCGTCAAATGGCTGTGCGCGAGACAGATCGGTGATGACGCCAAGCTCGCGCTCGCTCTCACGCTCGACGGCGCTGGGAACGGGGCACAGGGTCAGCCGCAAGAAAAAAAGTCGACGGCCAGGCACGACGGCGGAACATGGCATTCCCAAATGGCATCGCGAGCTGGCTGTATGGCGCAACGAACGGATGTTCAGCAGGTGATGATCCTGTGTAGCCCGACACGACAGCGATCGCTCCACGACTCGCCAGACAAGCGCTCGGTTCCCGTGGCCTTGGCCCGCCCGGACTGGCTTAAGCGGCTATGGCAGACCAGATCGACGAGCCCAAAGCGGACGTGGCCTGCCTGTATTATCGCCGTCAATTCATGCTCGAATCACAACCACATGGCGGCACTTGCTGGCTGGCGCGCTAGAGGGCGTGCCTCGAGGCCTGCGTTGAGCTTGCGCCAGGAACAGCGCACCAGAAGCCTGAGGTTCCTGGATTGCACTGGCGAGACGAGCTGAAGGGCCGCAATGAGCGGTTCTGGCGACGGTGAAACACGCCACGAGCAGCGAGGCAAACGCCGTGCGCATTCGCCCTCGCGCACCCAGAGTTGGCCAGCAAGAGACAGCTGTCGCAGCGCGCTGCCTCAGGGCGGCAACCTGTCAGCCACGACGCTGCCGGGTACCTGCGAAGGGTGAGGAGGCGGCCGGGGTTACTTATCAGTGATCACGTTGGCCTGCGTCCGGCTGACCCCAAAGCCGCGTGCCATGTTTGCAAGCAGGCCAAATAATAAAAAGTTCCGACGCTGCAATTGCGCTGCGACAGTCTGACGCTCTCGCATCGCCGCCCTCGCCCTGCTCTGCTGCTGCTGCAACTCGTCGACGTTCCTTTTTTGAAACTGGCAGTATTGGCCGCATTCGCTGGCGCCGCGCTCGAGACACCCCCGGCCGGCCACCATAACGCAATATCAAAGGCACGGTCTCCAGGAGGTGGGGTCCTATAGCATTCCAGCATCTGTCCACACAGCTCCTGTACTATTTTTTGGACAGAGCGCCGCCCGCAACTGTCGCAGCCTCTCCTGTCGCGCCCACAACCACCGTCCGCTGCCGCCAAATATTCTTCTGCCCGTCCTGCCCTATCCCATCCCACCGCGACGGCTCCCTGCCTGCCCTGCATACCGTCGTCCGCCCTCGGATTCCGATCAGCCGCTCTCCCTCCACCATCGGAGGCTGTGCAACACCTCCGCCATCTGAGCTGACCAACCTCCGAGGCTGCCAACAATTTTTTGGCAACCACCATGACTGTCCTCAAGGCACGCATACCCCCTCGCCGTGCTGTATCGCCGCCCTGCAATTGCCGCTAACCGCTCTCCGCTCTCTAGGATCCCATCACTGTCCGCCCGGCCACGCAGCACCGGCACTCCGGTAACCTCATGGCGGGCTCCCTCCCCAAGTCCCGTCCACACTCGCACTCCCTTTCCGTGGGCTCCCTAAACTCAGCGCATCGTGTCACGCGGAGGAAGAGCATGAGCTCGACGGCGGCCTCCAACGTCGCCGCCATGGCCGCCGCGGTCAAGGGCAACATTGGAGCACCCCTTGACCCAGGGGCCAACAATGGCATGCGGCGTCTCTCGAAACCGTCCTCGCAGTTCCGAGGGCCCACTACCTTCAATGCCACCATGGCGTCCAGCGTGCCTGGCAATGGCTCTGGGTTCGCTCCAGGTAGCTACAGTGCTGCCGCCGCTGCCAAGAGCGAAGCAGTCACCGACGGGCCAGCACTGGCCTCGATGCCTGAGCACGAGAAGGGCAATTCCAAGTCGAGGATACGCCGTGCGAGCGAAGGCTCTCGCCTGTCCAAAGGCGACGGCAAACGCTCCAGCAATAGCGATCTTAAATGCGATAAATGTGGGAAGGGATATAAGCATAGCAGCTGCCTGACCAAGCACCTGTCAGTAACCCTAAGCCTACCATCACTCTCCCACAGACTCTCACGCATCATGACCAACACCCTGTCCTCACTTGCATGCCCGTCTAGACCGCAATTATTTCGTTTAGTTCAGCGTTGACTTTTTGAATTTAGTTGGGAGCACACTCCGGAATGGCAGTACACTTCTAAGCTACTCATCTCCAAGCACCAGCAGGTCCAGCTGTTAGAAGCGGCCTCTGTTCTGGTCGCCATGAACAAGGAGAGTGACGGCGGTGAAAGCGACCGCTCGTCTCCTCCGGCTTCGGGCTCGTCTGACCTGCGCGAGGAGTTGAGCTCCACTGAAACTACCCCGCCCCCACAAACTGAGGACCATGCCGTGGGCTCATTCCCGCACTCTGCCTTTGCCAGTCGCTCCATCAAGCGCTACTCCACCAACAGCTCCGCATACAGCCAATCCTACCAGTCTGCTGTATTTTCCGACAACGGAAATGGCCACTTTCGCCAGTGGAGCAACGTGTCCGACCGTCCCACAACGTCGGGCACCTCGGTTGCAGGCTCCTATCACGACGATGGCAATGACCATGCTGACCTTGCTGCCGCTGTGGGCTTGCTGAGTTGCTCCTATGGTACCCCCAAGTCGGGTCCTGTTGCTCTTCCCCCGGACGTGCCCCCCGTGCCCCCACTGCCTGCGAAGTTCCTTGACTTCAATGCGGGCCGGTCCTTGTCGGGCAGCACTACTGTGACTGCGCAGCAGTCGAGTATGCGCAATAGCTACCGTTTCCACAACGAGAGCAAGGACGTTGACATGGACGATGACCATTTCGCCGACGAAGAAGACTACCGCAACTCCAACTCTCGCAGCCGTGGCCGTGCAGACGAGGACGAGGACGCTTTCTTCGGAAGGATGGAAGAGTAGCGGCAGTATCTCTGCCACCCGTCACGCTTCCCACGACTTCGCGCCTTATCCTCAGCCCATTGTTTTTTTTATCCGTTCCGCCATTTCCGGTCTGTAACACAATATTAGCCCTTTAGCGATCCATCTCCGCAGACTCTACCGCAGCGTTCCCCGTTCCGCAAAGTACCGAGGAGAGGGCCTTCATTCCACGTCGAGCTCTTGAGGTTGAAGCTTCGCGCGCATACCGGGAACCACGGTATCGAGAGTTTATTGTCCTTGCGTTGAGAGCCTAGCACAACCATTGCTGCGATAATGCCCAACAACCATATAGCGGAGTTGATATTTCTTATCGTTTTATTTCCCTTTCGCCATCTCTTCACCATCTCAGCCTATTTTGACACCGAAATCCGATATAACTCGAACCTTTTTTGAAGCTGTGGGGAAGAAGAGCTTGGAGCCTTTATTCCTTGGGGAATGGAGATGTGTAGTGGAAAACCCGACGTTCGTATCTGGACCTGTGCGCTCGGCATCCTCGTGTATATTTCTGCTGAGTGCGGAGGAGGGATCATCGGGTGAGATGCTCACGTCGAGGACACAAATGTAGGAAGTGAGGGATTTGAATGTACCTATCTCAGACAAAGGAAATGTGCACATCATGCTTGCACACGTTGTGGATTGGGCTGGAACCGTGCATTTGACTTTAGACGTGACCGTGACGAACAGACAGAAGCAATGAAGTAAATGACTAGGAGATTGGGAACGGAGAAGAGAGCAGAGGAGAGATAAGGAGAAGCATCGCTCCTTCACATGTGTTAATACCTTACCCACCTAGGCACCCAGAAGCGTGCCCCTCCTTGGAAGCTCCACTCGACAGCTCCAGGAAAAGGACCGAGTCGCATTAGGTAGCTTGCAAGATTCGATAAACTTTCCCCTCCCTCAACGCTGTGGCTAGCCGCACGCGCGCGCGCGCCCAGCTAACTAGCCTTTCCCCAGCTTTTCGTTGATAGAGTTCGGGAGGTTTGGGTGGATGCTTGCGGGTGGGTTGCGCCCCGGAACATGGGTGAGCGGGGAGTAGCGTGGTTTGCGTACCGGAGAGTTGAGCATGGAGGGGGAGGGGGAGGGGAGGGAGGACGAGAGAGATTGGGGAGGGTGGTGGATGGATGGATGGATATTGATGATGAGATAGGAATTGAGAAGGGTAATCAATGGAAGAGTACAGAGACGCTGGGAATAAACAATGAGATAGACGTGAGCGAAATGCAGAATCAACGTACGCTGAACGTCGACACAAAACCAGCAACACCAAAACCCCAACCCATACTCATACCCAACAACCTCCCCAGAGCCCCTCAAACACAACACCGCACTCCAGCATCAAAGCAAACGCAGGTCCCTCCCCTCCATTTAATACCTGCCCTCTCCCTTCCCAGCCGCCAGGTCCGCGAGCTGCCCAACCGTCCCACCGGATCGACATCGCGATCTTCCCGATCTTGCACGGAAGGACCGCTGAGACAGACCCACCGCAACGTCATGTGCAAGGGAGGGGATTCGTGGGATTGGGCTTGGAGGATTGTGTGGGCAGCGGGAGATGTCTGGGGAGTGTTGTGCTGATGCTGAAGGATGGGGTGCGAGATGAAGATCTGCTTTGTTTGAGGGGAGGGGAGGGGAGGGGAATAGGTAAGTTGAGTTGAGTATGGTGAAAGGTCACAGGGAAATAGATGGAGAAGGAGAAGGAGGAGTTAGATATGGCAATTGAGATCACAGAGGGGGTTTTAGTTCTAATCCCAACCTTGGGGTTTGAAGCATTCGTTCCTCGGAGAGTAATTGCAAACAGGAAGGTATGACGACACAGGAGGGATCGACGGTGCGGCGCCCACGGGCAGGGCAGCAGGTGAGACGAGTGATGGGCTTGAAGGATTTAGGCTTGAGATTGTATATTGGGGATGGGCGGGGGGCTAGCTCTGATAGTGAAGGACTGTTGCGTATGCGTATGCGCGAGGAACGATTGGGGAGTGCATCGAGATCGAGGGGCAGAGAGAGAGGTCGTGTGGTGATTTTGTGAGATAAGGTCGAGGTGGGGTTTTGTCGGGTTCACGGTGTGTGTGCTCCTTGGAGATGGGGAGTTGTGCTAGCTATGGGGGGTTATGTTTTAGTATGTCTAGGTTTACATGTTGTGGAATATGGAGCGCTTGGGGTTGTGGTTTGATGTCCTAGATAGGGACCTCCGCGGAATGGATAGGTCGATCAGAGAGTCTAGTACTCAGGAGATAAGCCTTCCGTAATATCAAGCATGGTAATGTTTCATTTTAGTGAGCATTTATGTACATGTGATGTGACAAACTTCATCATTGTATTCTTCAAGTAGGAGCTTGATCTTGGTACTCGGAGACACGTGCTTCATGGGCTATATCAGGGGAAGTGGTGGGCTCGTAAGCTTCGGTACTCTACGTACTTGCTCTATGCAACAGATGGAAACAATTTGTAATACTTGGTCAGAGCTTACTACGTCGAAAGTGGGTGTTTTCTTGTTCCGATTCAAGGTGAGAAGAGAGGCGTTGGTACAAGCTTTCTGTTTCCACGTGTGTTGAATCCGAGTTGATGGAATGGAGCATTGGGTCAATTGTCGCACATGGAACCCAACTAAATAGTGCTAATATTTGTTTGGTATATCTTCAAGTCAACCCTGAACCTTGAAGGGTAGTGGGCTTGGTGCGAAGCATGGCGTCAACGAGACATGGGCACGTCCCTGGCGATCTGTGCAGCGGCCCTTCCGCGTTCGCGTCGGCGCCCTGACTACTGCACGTCGTCCAGGCCGACAAACACGCACAACAACACCCCTCTCCACCACATGCCACACAATTCAATGCCCGCCGACGAGCGCTAGCCTAGTCTTTGCTCCAATGCACTCGGTCGCCTCCAACATTGCCGAAAATGCCGTCAAATACCACCAGCTGGCCGTTCCCCTGTTGTTCACGACCCTCGCCGCCGTCGCACATGTCCAGGGCCCAGTCCAACATTCGCTGCTCGTGACTGCCGCCTCGTGCTTCTTCATATGGCTCCTCATCCTAAGTCGTGTGGGGTTTCGGTCGCCCAGTAAGCAGCATAGGAAGACGAGTTGGCTTGCGGGGGCATTCATTGCTCTTGCGCAAATATGTGACAGAGCTGCTTGCGACAAGGAAGGCATCTGGGTGACCAAGGTAAGAGTAGACTTTGGATTTTACATACCTGGTTACTAACAGTGGTGTAGGCTTTTCTTCCGCTCTTCACCATCCTCGTCTCCGACTTCGACCTGCTGCGGATACATGTTGGCTTGCCCACCTACACACACCTCGATAGCCGCACCGGAAAGAGTGGTGACGCTTCTGAACCGCACTCGCATATCAGATCATACCGAATCCTAGCAGCTTTGACTGTCTCTGCGAGCGCAGTGCTAGCCTGTTACGCTGCATCGACAACCTCTGCTCTCGGCTTTAGTAGTGTGCTGTTCGCGGCCACTGGTCTGGTACTACTCGAGGCTACAACGAAGGATTCTGAAGATGTTGGAGACAGCAATTCACGGGGGCTTGTTTCAAATGGTGCAATATCGACAAGCGCAAACCAGGAGGAACACCATCAATTGGCTGCTTTTCGAGACGTCGCAGCTGCTCTCATGGCGATATGCGGCATAGCATCTTGCTTTATGGAGCCTTCTATATTTGAAAAAAGAATATCCTGGCAGCCAGTGCACAATCAGCATGCCCAGGACTGGACTTCTTTACACAACTATCGAGTGTTGCAGCGGGTTCTATGGATGATTCCTGTCAATCTTTTCGTCAATTCTCTTACTTTCATCATGGTGAGTATAACGCCTTAGTTCCCACATATTCAATCGGCCAACCTGGACGCTTTATTGGATGTGACCATGTTGACCTATAAACCGGACATCTGCTAACAAGAGAAATAGCTTCTCAAGCAAGGCGTTATCGATACCTCGCTGCTAGCTGTCTTCTCGTATCTCTGCGCAAAATTGCATTTCGCATTCTCGTTTTCTGGCATCTGGTTCACCTTCATATACGGATCATCGGCGTTATTGTATTCGCTTGGGTCGTCGTCTTCTATCTCGTTCGTCGACCTACGGAATTCGACAAAGATTAGGCGCATAGTCTTCGCAGTTACGGTACTTTCCATTGGACTGCTCCTGTTCCGACACGCGTCTGGACTACAGCAATCTCGGTACTCTGTTGAGAATGCCTCAACCATGCCTATGGTCCCGCCAAAATCGCCTTTCGAATCGATACCCGTCGACCTTACTAAGGGACACCCAGCCGCACAGCTCATTGAAGTCGCCGAAGCAGAGTTCCAACGTACTCTAGACCAACAGTCGAAATCTCTCGCTGAAGCCGTCAAGGAGTATCGTCGCAGAAATGGAATAGCGCCACCCCCGAATTTCGACAAGTGGTACCAATTTGCCACGCGTAACAACGTTGTGATGATTGACGAGTTTGATTCTATCAATGATATGCTACTTCCTTTCTGGGCGCTCAAGCCGGAAACAATCCGGTCTCGCATTACGAACGCACTTGGTCATGAAGACTGTGCACTGCTTGCGATAGCGATAAGAAACGGAGTGGTGGAGCATTTCGAGAACGGCGAAGAATGGCAACAACAGGCTACTCTGGGTATGATGAAGAATTTCATTCAATATCTACCTGATATGGATCTGGGGTTCAACATTCACGACGAGCCACGTGTTATTGTACCAAACAATCTCTTATCGTCTATGGTCAATAAGGCGAAAGATGAGGTACTCCCACGCGTTGCAAAGAATACGACACCTCGCAATGTCTTCTCGGCCCGTCCCAAGGATATGAATGACGGCAAGCGCTTCGTAGAGTCAAGCACAACGAGATTTAACAGGTTCACCCATCAGCAAACATGGACGATATCTCGGCTATCGTGTCCTATCGACGCCCAAGCGCAGACATTCGAAGATTTCGCTGCGGATAATGTCACCACATATGCAGCTGGCCCACTGAATTACGTTTACAACACCACGGCCTTTTCGGATATTTGCAACTCGCCGTCATTTTCTTCAACATTTGGCTTCTTTGAGCGGCCTAATGCTTTCAATATTGTCCACGAGTTAACACCAGTCTTCTCGTCATCAAAAATTTCAAGTTTCCAGGACCTCCTATACCCTAGCCCATGGTACTGGGCCAGCAAAGTTACTTATGATGAGTCTCACGATACTACTTGGGAGAACAAGACCAACGACTTGTACTGGCGTGGATCAACTACCGGTGGTTTCAGTCGCAATGGTGGCTGGAGACGTCAACATCGCCAGCATATCGTCAAACGTCTCAACGCTCTCGACAAAGCGCAGGTCCTCGCAGATACGTCGAGCTCAGCTGATTTGAAGACACCCGCTACTACCTTCACTGTCACAGATGTTGAGCGCAAATCGCTCAAGCATCTCATTGATGTCAAGTTTAGTCACATCGGACAATGTGATCCGGGCGACTGTGATGCACAGAACGAATTCTTTCAAGTCACTGAACGAGTTGATGGCCAGGATGCATGGTATCATAAGCACCTCCTTGACATGGATGGCAATGCATTTTCTGGCCGCTTCTACAGCTTCCTGAAGAGCCGTAGCTTGACTTACAAGATGGCGGTGTTCCGGGAGTGGCACTCTGAGTGGCTGAAGCCATGGGTACATTACATTCCTCTTAGCCTCAAGGGTGACGAACACTTGGATCTCATGAAGTGGTTTAGTGGTGACAAGGCTATTGTCACGGATGAGAACGCAAAGAAAGAGCAGGTCGCTGACAAGGGCGGAAATGGTGACTCTCAGGGCGAACGGAAAGCAAGAGAAATGGCCGAGCGCAGCACACAGTGGCATGACAAAGTCTTGCGCAATGTGGACTTTGAAGCATGGCTGTTCAGATTACTTCTCGAGTAAGTGTAATTTCATGATGACCATACGGATAATTCAACTAACAATTTCAGATATGGCCGTGTTGTCGATGACAATAGGGAAGAAATTGGATACCCTGGCCCGTAGTAGGAGAGGTCTACGGATGAGTTGAAGTTCCATAATTATGATTTTAGACATCGTAGCGATACCCAATAGACAATGACGTACATGAGCAATCAAAAAAACTGCATGATGACAGTTGTAGCATAACTTGATGTTAGTCTAGGACACATCTTGAAAATTTGATCTAGTGAATGCATAAGAACATTCACACGAAAGCGTACAGATATGGGCGAGTATAAGGGCAACGTGTGGCGGTGGAACTGGAACCAATCATCGTGTCGCCCGCCACAAAACCCTACCTTACCTATTCCACACTCACCACTTCCCTTGTCCACCCAAGCACACTACATTTGACTCATTCCTCATCATCGAAGCCAGAGTCCAGGCACCAGTCTCCCTTGACCCCAGCCAAACCCCCATTCAAGTGTACCTCCACCCAGATACAAAATTTCACGAAAACTCTTCTCCCAAGCATTCAAAAAGATGGGTCGCGGCGGTCGCGGCGGCGGCAGTCGCAATCCGGCGAATATGCCGCGCGAACAGCAGGTTTCGCGGAAAGTCAGTTGGTTGCTGAGACATGGGGTTGCTCAGGAGGGGCTGAAGTTGGGGAAGGGCGGGTATGTTGGTGTGGTAGATGCGGTGAGTGTTTTTATCTTTTGTTTGGTGACGACTACTTCATAATTATATACGAGAGACAACAAGCAATATGCAAGGAATGCTCTCAATAGCCTGCAAATACTAGATCCTATCGGGGTACTAATAGAAAATGTACTGATCATTTGTAGCTAAACACCAAGGCCCTAAGAGGCCTGAATGTCACGTTTCCTGAACTTCGCGAAGTAGTCGCAAAAAACGACAAGCAGCGGTTCTCCATGGTTCTGAAAACTTCCCTTGAGGAGTCTGCAGAAGAATCATCACCGGCACAAGAGAAGCTCGAATCCGAAGCCTTCGATTATCCCGTGTCAGAAGACCCAGCAGACTATCTCATCCGCGCAAACCAAGGCCATTCCGTCAAAGTCGACACTGAAGGCCTACTCGTCCCCATAACCGAGGAAGCAAACAACATCCCTGATACCGTCGTCCACGGTACAGACGAGCCAGCATGGCGCCTCATCATCAAGAGCGGCGGCCTCCGCCGCATGGGCAGAAACCACATGCACTTTGCCTCTGGCCTCCCTGCGGGCTTCAAATCCCTCGAGCCATCCGCATCCCCCGCCGACGCCAAAGACGCAGCGCCCGTCATCTCCGGCATGCGCAAGACGTCGTCCATACTCATCTACATCGACATCCGGGCCGCGCTCGCCGCAGGCATCAAGTTCTTCGTCTCGGAGAACGGCGTCATTCTCACCGAGGGCAATGGAGAGGGTTTCCTGCCGTACCAGTATTTCAAGCGTGTGGAGAGTAGGGAGCAGGGTGGCGGCGTGATTATGAGTGGGGGCTTGTTGCCCGAGGGGGTGGAGGTCAATGTCGAGGAGTGGGAGAGGGAAGTTGCGGGGAAGGGGAGGAGGGGCGGGAGGGGAGCAAGGGGTGGGGGTAGGGGCAGAGGTGGGAGGGGAGGGAAGGCGAGGGCGAAAGATGATTCTAGGGATTTGATGGCTGGGGTTTGAGGATGATGTTTGTGTGTTTTGGAAATTGCAAAAAAAAAAAAAATGTAGTTTTATATTTAAAAGACCAGAGCCCGCATTTTTTACCGAACTGGTCTGGAAATTTCATTACTGTTTTATATTTAAAGACCAGAAAACTGCTGTTTTTCCATTGCAAACTGGTCGATCTGCGTTTCGAACCCGGGGTGTAGGCGAGGCGTGAATAGGAAGAGCCATTCTTTGAAACCTTCACGCCCCTGCTACACCGCTACGAGTTCCTGCTTGTTTTGCAAATTACTGTACCTTATATACTTACACAATATATAATTTAGTTTTTCTTTTGGTGCTGGGGTGCTGCGTGGCTGCGCGCATTCTAGGTGGCGTGTGCGCGCGGTCTAGCAAGTAAACAAATGACGTGCGCGGTGCTACTACTGCCTGGCCTGGAGGGTTCGAGCGCCCGTCTAATGTTAGTTGAGGTGGTTGAGGTCCTTATGCGTTTTGATGTTCTGGATTGGAAGGTGCTGGGTTTGCGCGGTGCACAGATTCACTAAGGGTAGGTTATGAGAGAATTTAGTTCTTTCTGTCGAGCTCATGATTTCTCGTTGTTTTACATCTATCCGTGGAGAAAAGGGCGAGAGTCTAATTGCTAGTCGTGGTCGAAGCTCGGAAGGTGGCCATGGCCATGGTTATATATGTGAGATCCTCAGAAAGGCGTTTAGAGGTATCGTCGAGGATGTGGAGTATCTATACGTACAGAGTCTGTATAGGCTGGTACAGATTTGCTCGAGTCTCGAAACCTCACAAGGTCAGCTAGGATAACTTGCTTCGATAGATCTCTTAGCCCGAGGTCCGAGTCCTATGCAATTCCAAGTATGAGACTCCTTCCTATTTATTTGTGCCTTGCATCCTTATGTGCTTCTATCTACCCTCTTTCATATAAGTCTCGCCAGGGATGGGCAATAGATAGATTGAGCTGTGCGGAGGGAAGGTAGCGTTGTTCCGTTGGTAAGTCATGGGTTGAGGAGATGTGCTGGATTTCAACAAGGTTGGAGCGAGGGATGAAGTCGAGTGTTGGATATTGAAGATATACCTTCATTAGGGTGATTGTAGGCGATGCCGATATAGAGGAAACTATGGGCCATAAATACTTGTTCCATCTATAAGGTTTTTCGAGAAAGTTTTGGATACTTAGAACATATCTCGCGCGTTTACAAGCTGTTTGTTTGGGGTTTTTTTTAAGCGAATTGGCTATCATCGGGGGATAGTACCAATTCGCCGTTTTGAAAGTAGTGGAAGCATTATTTTATGAGTCTGGTTAAGAAGGACAAGCGGGAGTTTTTGTTTCGATTGAATTCATTATTCCATCTACCACGCCAACCGCGAGATTAAGGTAGATGATAAAATCATCACTCATTATGTGCAGTTTCATTATGCACGAACGCTCTCGAGGGACTAAATAAGCCTAGAAAGGCGGGAAACCACTACTTGAATGCACTGCGATGTGCGAACTGAGGCCGATACTTCCTGAAGTAGAGCTCACGATTGCACCCAGTATGTGCACGCCTGATCAAAAGACAACGAAGAAGAGAAAGAACACTAAAGCGACAAGCGTAGTGCAGATTCACGTTGTTCTCTGCCCACGTAACTCGTGTCCGTACTCTGAATACACAGTGCACTTCTTGATGTGCCTCGCTTGTCCAGTGTCCTCGTCGAAGATGTTGCATCCGTACACCGCTGCATTAGGAGGCGTATACACTAGCGACGATCAATACACGATCCTCAAAAGTGGTGCTAAGAAGTACCTACAGTGCAAAGACACAGCAAAGTTATCCGGATCTGGGTTCTTGATCCGATGCAGACCCAGCTTGTCGGACATGTAAGTTACCTGGTTTTCCTGATATGTCTTCTCAGAGATGGTTTGGAGTGGACGGTCCTCGGAGTTGTTGAGATCGATTGTAGGCCAGGCATAGCGGACTTCGGTTAGGCTGCCTTTCAGGACCTTCATGATGCAGTGGGCGTTGGCGTGGCTGTGAGCGTCGTCAGTGGTGGTCTACCATGGCTGACTACGCGAGAACGGTTGGAGAAGACAAGGACGTGGGGACACGTTCGCAAAGTATGACGACAAAAAGGCTGTCGCTAGGTTCGGTGGAGTATCGAAAGGCATTGCTCTTACCGGCGTGTCTCCTGCGTTTCAGACGCATCGATCATTAGATCGGCGACCTTGAGTCGCTTCGTCACTCAGGAGAACAAAGCCATAAATAGCCGAGATCGCAACCTCAATCAATAGAAGAAGCCTATTGTCAACATTTGTGAGAGAAATTGAGCTTACTCGTGAATAGGGCTTCCCTTTCCTGGCGACCAGACGAGTATGAGCTTTCACTGTCAGTCTTGCGAGTGACGCGGGTAAGTGTGGGGAGCAATATGTACCAGGTTACTCTTACCGTTACCCTTGTCGACTAGATTGCGTGTATACGCCATATTCGATGCTGGGAAATAGTACTTGGACCATTCTGACTCGTCAGATATGTAGTTGCCCATGAGTTGCTCGAGCTCGCTGGCATTCATATCGTCGGAGTCGATGCCCGAGCAGGGACCAAGCTTCTCACGGATAGCCTGAACGAGGCTCTCGAAGTGATCGCATTCTTTGGTAAGACCTGGCATTTCGAAGGCTTTGGGAATACAGCGAAGAATTATGTAAGAGGGAGAAGTTATATGGGGTGAAATGGGCTGGGGTTTGAGTTCATATGGGTGAACTGAGGGATCCGATAAGAGAGTGACAGGTTTCATCAAGGACAGCAGATAAGACAACGATTTACACGTGTCTCTTCACTACGTGTGCACGAAATAGTGCACTCCATTATGTAAGATGTTGCGGTGTCTAAGGCTTGTGACTCGTTCGGCGACCACGGGGACCACATTCCTCAGGCACGACAAACGGCGTTCACGAGGTTGTAAGCGTTGGAGGTCGCCGAGACATGCTCCCAAGATAAAGATCGGCTTCCATCGGAAATGTCAGCTTGGTGAAGGAAATACTCCAGGAAGCAGCACATGGCAGGCACGGGAGCAATTGCTTGATGCATGGTCGCACAAGCCTCGCCGGGGCGCGGATAAACCGATTCGCCGGCCGCCCTTGCCCCTCAGCGTCATCGGCTTTCCATAAGTCAAATTTCTGTAGAAACCACAACTCAACCTTTTTGTCCCCCTTCCACGCACTCATAGAATATAGACGATCAAGATGGCGACCACAGTAGACAAGGTGAATACCATTGCCACTCATACACGCTCATTTGCCCCGCTAACGCGTTCCGCGCAATAGATCAAAGATATTGAGGCCGAAGTAAGATTCTTGAGAACAGGCGCAGATTGAGCCAGACTTACCCGATGATTTCAGATGGCCAAGACCCAAAAGAACAAGGCGACGTCTTTCCATCTTGGTACGATTCAACGAGCGAAGACCGCACGCGACCATGCTTATAATTGAACAGGACAGTTGAAGGCAAAACTCGCAAAACTCAAACGAGAACTGCTCGAGCCCAGCAGCAGCGGAGGCGGTGGAGGTGTCGGCTTCGATGTCGCCAGAACCGGTGTTGCTAGTGTTGGGTTCATTGGATTTCCGTCGGTTGGGAAAAGTACGCTCATGAGCAAGTTGACAGGACAACACTCTGAAGCCGCCGCATACGAGTTCACTACGGTTTGTTAGGCGTCTGCGATACGTCTTCATCAATGCTAACAGCGCTTTAGCTCACCACGGTGCCTGGTCAGGTCATGTACAACGGAGCCAAAATCCAGATTCTCGATCTTCCTGGTATTATTCAGGGTGCAAAAGACGGAAAGGGTCGTGGTCGCCAGGTTATTGCCGTGGCGAAGACGTGCCATCTAATCTTCATCGTACTGGACGTCAACAAACCCCTGACTGACAAGCGCGTTATTGAGAACGAACTGGAAGGTTTTGGTATCCGGATCAACAAGAGTCCGCCCAACATTGTGCTAAAGAAGAAGGACAAAGGCGGGATCAACATCACTTCGACTGTTCCGTTATCACACATCGACCACGACGAGATCAAGGCTGTACTGAACGAGTACCGCATGGCGAATGCAGACGTTGCTATTCGATGCGATGCCACTATTGATGATTTGATCGATATCATCGAAGCGAAGAGCCGAAGCTACATCCCCGTGATTTACGCGCTGAACAAGATCGACGCCATCACTATCGAAGAGCTAGACCTGCTCTATCGAATCCCGAATGCCTGCCCGATCAGCTCTGAGCATGGCTGGAACATCGACGAGCTACTCGAGCAGATGTGGGAGGCGCTGAACCTTGTCCGGGTCTATACAAAGCCCAAAGGCCGGATGCCAGATTACTCCGCACCAGTCGTCTTGCGATCTACAGCTTGTACCATTGAAGATTTCGTATGTGTCTCGCTTGTGGGCGTGGCAATACTCGCTAATGAGAAGATAGTGCAACTCGATCCACAAGACGATCGTTGAGCAATTCAAGCACGCCATTGTCTACGGCAAATCTGTCAAGCATCAACCGCAGCGCGTGGGCCTTGCTCATGAGCTTGCCGACGAGGACATTGGTACGTACTTCCCGCTGTATACCCGTTAGCGGGGCGCTGTTCGCTCACACTTGGCCAGTCACCATTGTCAAACGATAGATGAAGTCTTGTGATTCTAGATCCTACGGCAGAAGGGCCTCCCGGCCTTGCGATAGAGAGCGTGCGGAGAGGGAGGAGGCTTCTGGATGGCTAAATATGTCTCAGTGCGATACCAATACCAGGTCGCGACAGAAGGATGACGAGCAGGGCAAGGCTTGAAGCCGATTTCGCAGCTTGGATTGGTCAAAGACATCGTCCCAATAGCACTGCGCCGACATCAGCACGACGCTTGTTTGGGCAAAGACAGCGTACGGAGCGGATCGTACCTGCCATTCGCCGAATCTAAGGACTGTGGCGGACCGATGCCGTCCGTTGAGCTATCAATAACATGCAGTGGCTCGACCTGACGAAGGGGCGTACCACAGAATGCCGTCGTCTCAAGGGAGCCTCGTGGTGGCAGCGCCGCCGGTGCTATTGGAACGGTGTCAGCATTTCAGCATTTGTTTTCCCATATTGTTGCTTCGGAATTCCAAGGATCACGATCAGCATGTCTGGCTCAGTTTTCAAGCGTTGGCATGCCTTATTGGTCTACTAACGGGCACAGTGGTCGACTCGGAGAAATGCAGCAGGGGTCCGGTCGTGTTGGCGACTCAGAGGGCTCGCTGTCATTCGGGCGCTAAATTATTATCGCTCCCGAATCTGAGTGGCTGGTCGGCAAAAGCTAATGGAGTCCTTGGTGGCTCGATTGTTCCAGGGCGCGATTATTGCAGTTTTCCGAAAACGTTTCAGCCGTCGACTCTTTCTGTCTCCCCTTTATGCAACTACCGATGATTGACGTTGTGACGCCCCCGTGGGAATCGCCACCTGCTCGCGTACCTGAGCAGTCTCTCTGGGATCCACACAGTTGCGCGCCACGAGCGCACGGTAACGGCCAGCACTACTTTGCTGGGCGCACGAGGCGATGCCAATATGGAGCGCCCACTCAGACGACGGCCGCTTTGGGACGTCCCAGATTAGCCGGCCGTAGAGGTGCTTAGCGGTGCGAGGGCCCTGATGGGATGATCCTACCCGGCCGCCTCGACATCCCATTTGCTCGTGAGGCCGTCAGGCGTGGAGGCATTGCACCTGCAAGCTTGAGCCAGGCGGCCGCATAATTCTGGCCCGCGTTGACCTAGGGGCGCATCCCCGATGAGACCCGCACACGCTAAGCCCAACGTCGTCGCTCGCGTTGCTCGTCGCTTGGCCGGATGGCGGCCAGGATTCGCAGTGCACAAGCCAGCCCTTCGCCGGCAAGCTTGGGCTCGAAACAAACATGGGCCCCTCTCCCGCAAGCTGCAGCAGGCCGCGCCCGCATCGCACATACCAGGGCCTTTGTACCAGCGTCCCCAGGCTCCTCTTCAAGTACGCGCTGCAGGCCCGCCGCGCCAGGCATTTCCCTGCAGTCCCCATTCTCCGTCTGAACTCACTGCTTTGCCGCGCTGCCTTATTCTATTCTGTTTGGCCCTCTGTCATACGCAGCGCCTTTTGTCAGCGCCATCCCCGCTGCTGCGTTACATCCCTCGTCGCTGCTGTTTCGCTTCAGGAACCAGAATCTCATCTCATGCATGCATGCGCGCGGCCGCTCTGAGGTCACCCACCCCGCCCAGGTACAGCAACACCACGGCGCAGGTGCAGATGCCCGTCTGGATCTCGTTCTGCTCAACATCTAACACGGACTCCTGCTTCTTCCCTCGCACGGATACCCTACTTTAGTCGTTCGCCGCACCTCGCCATGAGCCAGCTGCAAATGGACCACGAGCACCACCACCACGATCATTTTGACGATCAGAATTCGGGTTGGCACGACAATCCTGGATACAACCCGCACCATCAGTCGCCAGTCCAAGACTACAATGGCTTCAGCAGCTATGCGCCGCTCCCAATGGAACCCATCTACGGCTCTGCGATGCATCCCCCTCACCAAACCCACCCAACTCCAAGGACTACTCACCCACAGTTGCAACCCTTGATCATGCCTCAAATGCCACAGTGGCCTAGCATGTTGACGAGTCAGTCCTCATATCAACCTCCGTTGTATCCTTCAGCTCCAGTGCCAATCACTCCGGCTTCTGCAACTCCAGTTTCGGCAACATCAACGCATTCGCGCACGTCGTCTACACCTCGTAAGACTCTCACCGACTCTGATCGCAGACGAATGTGCCAGTATCATGAGGACAATCCGACCGTCAAACAGACTGAGATAGGAGGTACGTCCGCATTCACTGACCAGGCGTCCTCTGTACTGACTCGTTTCTAGCAATGTTTGGTGTGGAGAGAAGGTACCACTGCATGCCATGTATGTCTTTTACTGTGCTGACAGCCGTGTAGTACTGTTTCAAAGGTATTGCGCCAGAAGGAGAAGTATCTGTACCAGGACGACGGTAGCCGATCACCCATAAAGAGGTCGAAAGGCAAGTGCCCTGACATCGAGCGAGCTCTTTCAAACTGGGCAAGAAATCACCAAAGGCAAGGTCTGCCATTAACGGATGCAATCATTCGCGATAAGGCTCGCTTCTTTGCGTCGACTGTCGGCAATTCAGAGAGTCATCTCAAGGCAAACAGCACGAGCTGGCTAGAAAAATTTAAGCAAAAGAATCACCTCATGGGAGCAAGATCGCGGAAAGGCTCGATAGCGGAAGAGTCAGAGGGAACGTCAAATCCGCCATCGAATGTGCAGACGCCTGGAGCTATTTCGCCGACCTCGCCTGGTGGGGTCTCGCCAGCAACGTCAACCATGACAACCAAGAAGAGCGAGGAAAACCTGAAGACTGAGAGCCCGGATACGTACGAATTTTTAAATCATCGACGGCCATTTCATTCACAGAGCAGCACTTCATTATCCAGCGTCTTCACGGACACGGCGCCTTCTTCCTTCTCGGCTGGACCTACTAGTCCTACTTCTCTTTCGTCGCCGTTCTTCACGCCCGACTCTGCATGCGGCCCTAATTCGTTTATGGGAAATCGACAACCCGCCAGTGGACAGCCAGGCAGCGGCAACTTTCAGCGCCCGCGAAGCCAGACCTTTCCCATGCTCGTTGGCGTTGAACAGTACATGTCACCACCTGGATCCTCGGACGCTGTTACACCAAAGTACATCAGCAGCAACGCGCTCGACTCGCCGATGGCAGAACTACCCGGGTCCTTGCCCGCGATCGATGAGACGATGTCGTTGTCGCCAACGCAAGTCACCAACTCTATGCAACCGCCGCCTCTGCCGACCGGTGCATCGGGACTTCTAGACGATAAAGGTTCGTCAGCAGACTCATCACCGATCACGCCTTCTCAAGAGGAAGCTGCACGCGCACTGGAGCTGGTCATGAACTTTTTCCAGTCACAGAACGCCGGGTTTCTAGTTGAACCACAGGAATACGTTACAATTGGCAAGCTCATGGAGAAGCTTCGAATCAAACGCAGCTCCGAGAGCCTACCATCGGGAATCCGTCGCGTATCAGAGCCCGACTTCAGTACCACCAAACTTGAAAGCGTCGACTTGCTTCACTAACAAGGAACGCCGACCCGACGGTAGTATTTGTCAATTTGGTGCCTTGGGGCATGACTGCGCACAGTGGCGAGGACGTACGCGCTTACGACTATTTTGCTCTGTGACACGATGCCCTGAACGTTTGGTTTCGGAGTCAGGAGGATCGTGCAGCACCTTTTGATCACGAGAAAGGACAAAGGCGCACAACTAGCATCATTGCTGGTATTTGTATTTCCTTTCCATGTCGCATTTCTGAGCACCTTCGCATTGGCATTTTTAGCATTCTTCTTTGCCCCCTTCACATTTGATCCTTTCGGCACTATTTTTGTTCTTACGACGGCCTGACTATACCCCTTTTCGAGCGCGTACATATCTTGTCTCTTTTCGTACCCCAAGAAAAAGACTGTAACCGCTCACGCGGGCCATTACCTGTATGCTTCATGTTCTCGCATTCTTCATGTTTCTACCCCTGTGTTCACAACTTTTTTTGGTGTTCTTATACGTAGCAAGTGCAGGAAGGTCAGGCTGAAACGATTTGACTTTGGGATTCGTACGCTCCCTGTACCCTATATTCGGGACAACATATAGTTCCCCTGCCGAGGCTGTAGCCTGGTCGTGGCAGGTTTGACGAAGAAATTCACGCTTTCCTTACCCAGCTCAATAAATCCTCCGAGTCTTATCTCCTTGTTGATGCCGGGGTTGGAATTAAGTGATCGGCATAGTCCCTGAACTGATGGTAGTTGCCGCCGTTTGCACGGAAGTCGGCATCCCCTTCATCCCTCTGAACTTAGACATGACTTGTGCCAACCCGAGTGGCTCCGCGGCTGCCACTTTGATGACCTTGTATGATTTCATACGAACGCGCACGTTGTTTGAGACCCATACTCAGCCCCGACTCCCAAGGATCCCAGCTTGGAAGTCAGCCTTCCCAGAGCGGTAGCGGAGCTTCGCGACATACGATGCCCCGCAGCTGCATAAGCGAAGACCCTTGCGAAAGGGAGCTTAGAGATTGTGATGGGCATGGTCGTCCATGACCGTCCATGACGACAGCAGTCCTTGACAATGTTGAGCTACTTTTACCTTACCTCCCGATTTCCCCGACGTCGATCTAGCCTTCAGCTAAAGACCGGGCTTGTGAGAAGGGCTTTCCACATCAGGATCTTGGTGTCGGGAACTTAATTTGCGAGGCGTTCAGCCGCGACACGCAGCGACAATTGCGTTTGTGGATCTGTTTTCCTTCTGTTTCGCTCGCGCCCTTATCAGAAAGTGGACGGAACCGACGTCACGGTGCGCCGCAAAGAAGTAACTATAAATCTTTGTGTTCCCTTTGACTACGGAAGGCTGAGACAGTCTCGTTGGTTGACATGGATTGACAGCTGACAGCTCGTTGGGCACAAGGCTTTTTGGTGGTGGAGGGCTGTTCCTTCGCTTTTCACCGCTTGTTTTTTCGCGGATAGTGTCCACACGAAAAAACAAAGTCCAAACGCTGAATAAATGCTTTTCGGGCTCATTTCGGCTGCACCTTCATGCGCAGCCCTTTTTTATTTTGCAGCCAGCAGTTCCTTGCTTTGCGAAGCATCGGTACGGCCCGTGGCTGTAGCCGTAACCTTGAAGCGTAACTGGTTCATGGCCCGGTCCGAGTTAGGCATCGCCATCGCCATCTCGCACCCATCTATCTCACTCGCGACGCGGAAGGGACTTCTCCAGAGTTTGCGCAACATGCACGCCATTGTCCGCTGGTAGAGATTCGACTCGCCAGGCCCTGGATCTGGGGCCTGCCCACCAGGCTCTCGCAAACCCTGCTGTCTTGCGAGAATGAAGTTATTGATTGGAAGTATGGAGGGACGACTAGTAGCGCCCGGGCTCCCCTCCGGATATCTAGCGGCCAGCGCGGTATGATGATCTAGATCAGGCCACCCGTCGAACAGCGGAGGTTATGTCCACCAGTGGGCTGAGATACATAGTCGGAGTGGTCCTACTTCAAGCGAGGTGTCAAGCGTAGTGCAAGACCACAGTGGTTGATGTGCGACGCCGGCAAGTGAAGCTGAAGAGCATGAGTCTTGAGCTCGATATCGACCATACTAATTTCATGCCTTTGCGAGACAGGCGCATTGGCTACGTTATGCTAACCGTTGTAACAGCAGGACGGTCGAAAAGAAAACTTGTGGAGCTTCGCTATGCAACATTATCGATAATGGTTACGCAAAGTGGTCCAGTACCTTGCACTAGTTTCCCACGTGATCAAAGAGTGATGCTGTGTAACGCGGTACGGCTGCGACCGTCCGGTAAAGTTAGTTTCCTTGGAGGTGCGACTCGGCAGTTGGTTCTTGTGCGAGGTGCCAACGACTGCGTAACATGAATTCTTTTGCAGCAACTTGAGCAAATATGAGGCAGAGAACGACATGTTGATCAAAGGATGGAGTCTGACGTTGTTTGTCTGGTATTAATAGCACATTGAACTTCTCGTACATTTGATTGGCAGGTGACTGTATACTGCGCTACCTGGTATATAGTTGGCGGTGCCAACATGCTTTGAAGATGCCAACAACGCTTGATTGCAGAACATGCGTTGCAAAAGGTCTGTGAGCACTGGGCATGCGTTCGCAGCCTTAGATTTCCCAATGCGCACCACAGTCCTATTTACCTCCAGTACGTGCTAGTGTCGGTCGTCTGTCAGACCCATTCTGTTGCAAGTTCCGACCAAGTCGCGCAATTGCCGAAGTCGGGACCTTGCATTGACAGGCAGGAAGACCCAGAAGAAACAGCTAATGCCGTGATGTGAGAGTCAGGTGCAATGATTCTCATTTCGCCCTGGCACCTGGCTAGGGCAACGATGGCTGTCGTCATCTGCGGGTTGGCTGGCTGGCGCGCTGACTGTCATCATGCGGAAAGGACAAGCGAGTCTCTCATCCTTTCCTCGTTGCGACTTTGCCCCCGAGCATTGATTGCGGCGAGGGGAGGCTGTGGACGTTGCGCGATTCGACAAAGTTCTAGTAATCATGCCGAACCTTGCCCATCGCCTCATTTTTGAGGCCTCGTGCTTCCCCACGGAGCATCAAAGGGCAGCACGGATGCTATGGCATGATTGCCCACTATTCTATGTCTTGCAGTCTTCGAGTCAAGATCCCCACTCCCGTGGGGCAGGCGTTGATCAACAAAGGTTCCCAACCGCTCCAAAACGATCTTCTGGGAAGTTGATGCCATATGCGGCCCCTGAATATCGCCCGAAAGGTAACAGAACATGGACCGTCCTTGATCGTCGTGTGCCGTGTTTGAGGCTGCTGGGATCATGACTATTGAGAGGGACCCCACACTTTTCGCGAAGCACCGTAGTGTCGGACCATGTCCGATCATGAGAAGTGCGTCTGGGATTATGACTTTTGCTGGCGCATCCTGCGCCGTGCGGGCTTCGCGAAGAGAACTTGAGAGTGGGCTCGGTGGAGGCTCTCAGGGCAGAATTGCGAAGGATTAAAGTTTCAACGGCCATCCAGGGTGTCGAGTCAAGATCCTGGACCACCAACAATCATGTTCCTGGATGCGGGTTCGAACAGGCATAAACGGCGAGGTTTGCTAAGCACGCGCTTTGAAAGCGCGCGGTATTCGATAGGTTCTCGTAGGATGAAAGTTTGGAGATGAGCACCGACAGACACTGCGCCGCAAGCAGGCTGACAGCAGCGTTCCGTTCCGCGACATGCTGCCCAACCGAAGGCAAAAACTTGAAACACTTTGGCGGCAGGAGGTAATCAGGTACATGTAATCAAGTACCAAAACCCCTGCGACAGCGATAAGAGGTATCGATATGAGTTGTGCGGGGTAGCGTCTGTAAATTTAAACTTTTCAACCCACCATCGCTTCTGCTAAATTCGACATTTGAGTCCATTTGAGTCCCGCATTCTCACACATCGTGGCCGTCCAACTGGAGCATGGTTATATTTAAACTTGAAACATGCGTTAAAAAGCGAGAACGGACGAGTGGCAATGTTCCACGCCCATGGTCAATGAACTTACATCAAAAGCGTAAAGAAGAATTTGGGTCAGGAACCTGTTGCGTGTGTGGGGCCTAGATGCATGAAGCGGGGATGATGTGTCCATACCAACAGTCGACGGTGTGGTGAACTTTGGAACGCTACTTTGGATGAATGTTTTGTACATTTGACATGGCATGTTTCGTTGTCGTTTTGCTTCTGCACAAAGTTCTCTCGCGCAAACTAGAAGTCATAGCAACGGAGATGCGCACCGTTCCCGGCTCGTATTCGATAGAACATGCCGACAAGCAAGCTGTTCTTGTCGAGATCCGTCGCTTAACAGCCAAAGTCGGTCCCTAAATGACCACAGTAACCGGCTGTTTGCGACTCAGCCCGTGCCGTATGTCGAAATCACACGGACCGTCGCGCTCCCCGAGCCCATCGATATGCAGCATGTCAAAGCTCCTCTTACGCACATGAATTTGACCAGTATGTTCCTTGCTACACCGCCAGTCACGACCAAGTACCAACATGTTGACCCCAAACGCCGAACTATGCACGCCGAAAATCTAAATCGTGCCAGTTGAAGGGTGGCTTGAAGGCGGCATCGCTGCGGGGAACAGCTCGGTTGCTTTTCGCGTTCTTGTCTCCGGCACTTCCACAAAATTGTCAGGTGCTCGACGCGGTATGCACCTGCAGGCAGTCTGGATTGCCATGTGCCTCAACAATTTTGGCAGGCGAATTTTCTGATTGGCTGCGAGCCCCTCATTTCGGGACCAGCGGTGTACCTTTCCACACAACACCAACTGCTCAAAGACGCGCGATGAGCTGGTGATACATGACCATACATCATGCAGCTAACTAGATCATGTTGTATGACGAACACGACCTCAAAATTGAGACAAGGATCTTTCGGAGATAACCAGAGTACGTCTTGTTCAAAACTTGCATTTGATGGACATGGCGGGGTTCACTAGAACAAGCGGACGTGCTCAGCAGTTCGCGCATCTGGCGGTGAATGTTCGATGCTGGCATGGTAGACGCTCAGGCCGCTGTGCAGACGAGAGCTGCACGTAGGAGCAAGGTCTGGAGTTGTTTCATGACCCTCTTCCAGGCAGGATAGATGGCATCAACCAGTGCGCTCTTCCAACAAATCCCTGACGCCCCGCTCCCCCAACTCCGGGACAAGGCGGAGAATGATTGTTTCGACAATCTGAAAAATTAAATGCTTGTTGAGATATGTGTCATCAAGACAACTCAAAACGTCTTCGATCTGCAGTAACTGGGCATCGCGATCACGACTTGTGAAAAAGGTTGCTGCAACAGTTACGGGTAACAAGTTCAATAACGAGATGGCACAGCAACGCTTGATCTCTTTGGCTTCCTCATCGGAAGGTATCTGGCGTGGGGGTCCTAGAGCGTTGTTCGGGAATACTGTTGCGCGGAGTGTTCGAAGAACAACGGGAAGGAACGCTGGGTTCAAAACCCGCGTCTTGATGGCGTGAGAGAGGAATCTAGGTTAACTTTGATCAGCGATTGAACGGCCGTAGTGCAAATATCTAATTGGTGCATAATAGCTCTAGTATGAGCAAGTGTATCTTCTTGAATTGAACAATCGGAACAGTCAGATGGCAATCGCGCATGACGAAAGCCCCAGGACTCGTGTCCAATTCGAGAAACGAGAGGCCCAGTCACAGAGTGAGGCGCAACCCTTGTCAAGCGAGGCGGACTGCCACATGAAAGTCGTGCAATTGCTGACGGCTAGCTCGGTATGTCGCGACATTTGGGGGACTCAGTGTTCTCTTCGTCGTCGGCCAGTCCTCGAATCTGCTGTGCGATGCTACAGCAGGCACACGGAGTATGCCCTGTCATTCGCTGTGTTGGCCATACTTGTGGAGGATGATGTTACAGAATGACAGCGATATCGCACAGTGCTCCAGAGGTGGTGGCAGAATGAGGCGTAATTGACTGATGGCTTGGGCAAGGTGGGAAAGATGACCAATGTCGTGCTTGTACAGAAGGACGGCCAGTCCCGAGCTGGACGGACGGTGTGGGCAGATCAGCCGGCGCGTAAGCGGCCCATCCGGCGTCGCTAGGATTACGATAAGACGGCTCAAGGCGCGAGTTTCCCTGCGCAAAATTGAGAGCTAGGTGCTAATCGTACCCCGACAGGAGAATGAGGCGCTGTGCTGCAAGAACGATCCACTTAGGTTGCAGGCATCGAGATGCAGTCGTTGATGGTGGTGGAAAAAAGAGGGGATTTCCATGCCAAGTCCTTTGTCCGAAACGTGTCGACTTGCCGCCCGGAACGGGTGCTAGGCTTGCATGAGAGGATACGCCACAACAAGGGTGACGATGTGTGAGAGCCTGCGGGCCGTCGCATTCGCTGAAGCGAGGTCAAGTGACTGAAATCGTATGCGGGGCTATCTCATCTTGTGTTGCACCGTAGCAGGGCGCTCGAATGACTGGCCAACCAGAGCGGAAAGAGGGGGTAGGAAAGATTATTGTAACTCACCTGTCCAATACACCATCCGTCTCACCCACCCTACCGGGACCGACCAAGGACCCTCGATGAAGCATTGAAATGAGGCCCAACAGCCAAGGCATACGAACGTCTAATTCAGCAAGCTGCACTGCACAGCTCCACAACTTCATGCTCACGATAGGCCTCTTCATACCCAGCAGGCGCTTGGATGCTGAAGCTTCCACATGCATCCTTTGCGATTGGTCCGATGCTTCGACGGGCGACTGGTCGCTGCCGATGAATCTCGAGGGAAGGGAAGATGATGTAACCAGATTGAAGAGCACCGCGCGCGCCGCTATACACGCCAGAAATGCGTATTGGACGATGGTCCAGAACAGACTCGAGATCGATACGGGCGTAGTCTTATGACGTTGTTGATTGGCAACGACCGCTCTCGCCTGATCCTCTGTGGACGAGGGCAACAGCCCAAAGCGCTCGAGGCGAGTCAAGGATTGCTCTGCGCTCATGTCCTCTGATTTGAAATCCATCTCTTTCGCTGGGTCCGTTTGCAAGACCTCAGCTATTCTCGTGATACCTTCCCATAGTAACCACCCTTCGCAAGCCTTCCCGCTAATGCCATTTCCTAGAATCATCTCGGCAAATATCTCTGCCACTAAAGAGCGAAGACAACCATTTTCCAGGTCTTCGGTGGGAAGTAATACAGCTAAGACACCTTGAACAAGGAGCTGGCGCCAGTCAGACTCACTTTCCCGTTGCTCCACAACTGTCGACGGCACAAGATCGGTCGGAACAGGAGAAAGTGCAGGGTGCGGGTGGAGCATATGATAGACTATCCGGGGGTCCGAAGCTAGTGAATTGAGTGAAGTGGCTTGCTTCTTCGCGAGACGGAAAGCTTCGCAGGGTGTAATTAGACAAACTTCATGCGATAATCCAGGATCGGAATCACCTACAGCTCAAGTGGGCCTCAAGCAGCTCAGGGATTTCATCTAACAATAGCGCTTCCAAATCAACCTTTCGGAGGCGCTGCTCGAGCGCTCTTGTACAGTGAGCGATAATCTGAATCACTTCATTGACGAAGACATGATCCGGAGTAATTTTCGAGTACCAAACATGCACAAACTCCTTTATAATCACTGATATGATACCGTACAGCTGGAGATCAACTTCGTTGGAGCTAGTCAACGGAGGTAGTACTTCCTCAATCGGACGGGGAGTAGTGCGTCCTTTCTCACCGTTCCCAAGAAGCACATTGTGAGAACAGAGAACACGTCGAATGAGAGCCGCTGTTGCTCTATCCGAAGTGGTGTCAGACTGATGTTTCTGTGACTCTGCTGGACGCGTTGTGCCGCTTGCACGAGGGTGATTTGACAAATTGCTCCCAGTCGCTCCTAGGGTAGACGATGTTGAGGCCTGATGGCTTGGTGGCTGCAAAGGCGGGATGTCGACATCCCGTTGAGTGCTCTCCGTCATTGTACTGTGGCGATCATCCTTGCTTCTCTTTCTTTGACTGAGTATCCGCACGTGACAGTGCGCAGCGCGACGCAGTATTGATGAAGGTTGTTGTTGCAAAGAGCGTAGGTTTGATGCGTAGTACGGATGACGCAAAGGCCTCGTTGCGGAGAATCGTTTGGCCGGCCCTTAGTGCGCCCGATTTAGGCACCTCAGCAACAACACCTACACCAGCATCTCAACCCTTCGGCTTCAACTTTTCTAGATTAGAGTTACGCGCTATCAAGATGTCTGATTCACTCCAAGACAGTGAGTCTGCTCATACGGTTACGTTAATCCCGCTGACTTTCTGTAGAAGCAGTAGCAGTAGTTGAAGCGCAATTGAAGGACATTGTGCAGAACCTCTACAACCTCATTGTGCAGTCATTTGATCACCATGGCACCAAAACCCAAGAAGCGATGAAAAGAGAGATGTTCGTTACTATTCACAGATCCAAAAGTAAATATCAATTACTGCAACTAATTGTAGCACAGTCAGTCACTCATACAAAATCTCGTGAAACTTTCACAATCAGCACCAGATGTTCAAATCGCTATACCACCTGAGGTTACGACCTATGTCGAGAACTCCAGGAATCCAGACATTTTCACTCGTGAATTTGTCGAGACGGTGCAGCGAATGAACCAAATGTTGAACGGCCGTGTCGATGCGTACCGGATGCTACAAGAGCAGCTTGCGTGGCAGCTTTCATCCGTAATCCCAGAGATGAAAGGTGACATCACAAGAGTTGTTGAGTCAACAGGCGGCAAAGTTCCCACATGATTGTTCTGCAGCGGCCAAGCTTTGGGTGATATTTATGTCACCCGAGCAACCAAGTTCGCACTTCAAGCTCGCACCTCAGGATGTCCAATTTCATCATCAAGGGAGATATTGCAGCCTATTATATGGACCTTGTCTCTCTATCAGTGTGCAAGGGCACCCAACAAGTTCGGCCACGTTGGCCTCTATATCTTCGGCAATCCAACCATGGAAACCGAGCTCTTAATCTGAGATGAGAATGCCATCCGACAGGGGCAATGTTTATGATCTCAAGTCTACCCATCACCACATCGGTGTTTGCATTTGCGTCAATAAGTGGATGAGGTCGCGGTGGGCATATAGCACAATCATCAGAATCATCCACACACATGATTACTCAAGCTAAGAGTGAAGATATTGACAAGGATGTCTATATTCAACCATATGTTATTCTTCGGTTTGTTAATAAATGTAACGAATATCAACCCTGTTTCAACTTTATCGATAACATGTTCTACATTATGTTCCAGCCTCAGTTCGTTACATCATTTTGCATGCGTCTCGAAGACTTCCTCTGGTACGTCTCAAAACGTGCCTGGGCTCTAGCTCATATCTGTCATACAACCACTCAAGTTATGTATATCGGCGATACTTTATACAAAGCTCTCCAGCAGGTACATGGGTCCAGTCGGAGAGAACTTACATAGATTACCACAAAACGTTCCGATCATTGGTACCTAGGCCGAAATGATGTCCGAAGCTAACACAACAAAAAATTGCATTAGGACCAAATTATGCATGGCCATACTGGTAGCTATGCTCCAGTAGTCTTTACGTCAAGCAAGCAAGCTAAAAGTGCAAATTCCACCAGAATCCCAATGCGTATGCTTCGTATGTCTGCAAAAAGCATACGCTTTCCGGATTTCTCTGAATGTTTCGGCCAGGTCAATAACAATACCATGCTTCACGTCTAGGGCCGAAACCTAAAAGATCTAAATGTCCACGAAGAGATCCATGTTCACGAGTTCGACTTCTACATCCTGTCACCCAGTAAAAGTAAGGCGCTCTCAACAGAACCAGAGACCTCATCATCTTGTCGCAGGTGGCTATCAACAAGGTCAACACGCATCTGCATCTATTTATTTTTACCAGGTAGTGCGGCATAAAGAAAATCTGTAACCATAGTTCGAGGCGGAAGATAGTTCGAATGCACTTGGTATTAGCCGCGAGAAGCTACCAGAGATGTAGATCGCTGATCCTTGGGCAGTCCATGTTGCGACATTGTGCCATTAACATACCTGAGATATTACATGATGTTTAAATGATCCCACGTGGACATTGTGTCCCACTTGCCACTTCTGGCATTCGGTTTTGAAAGACGACATATTCCTAGGCTGTGGCAGTTTGCAACTAAAGTTTTAGTCCATATTCCGACCCCAATAGTCCTGTACAGGATCTGCTACAACCGGCCTCTACCAGTACACTTATGAGAAGTTCATTGTATAAACATTGACTCGGCTTATCGTTAGAATACAAGTATTACGAGAAGATGCAAAGGCCCGCCCTCTGTTCTCCTCTGACCCGGAACGTTTGATAAGATAAAGATAATTGACCCTTCTGGAGGCCATCGTATGACTATCTTACGATGTTACATGCTTGTAAATTTCTCTCCTTGGCTTGCTTATCCCTTCAATAGCGAACATGGAAAAGTGATCAATAGGTAATCCGATTGTAAGCCTAAGCAAGGCGACGACAATCAAGATAATGACTTAAGAAATGGGGTCGGGTGTACGCCAGACGATGACTGTGCCGACGTGCGGATCAGGTTGCAGGTCACTAGAAGCAGCCAGCTAAAAGCCATCCTACACACACACCGTTGGGTTAGGGGGACGCCAGAATTCTAAGAACTGCTTTATTCAATTAGCATTCAATATACTACCTCAAATCGTTATTTGCAGCGGTGAGTCCCAGAGTACAGAAGATCGCATAAGATAATCGGATAGCTTTATAGTTTGCGTGTTTGTCCAGAACAAACATGCAGTTAGAAAAGTTTTAAAGCATAATTGAGGAGAAGACGATTATGACAGACTTGCTCAAAAGCCCTCAAAATTCTGATGTGCCTCCCGGTAGTGAGATCTGCCCAAAGAATGGAAATTCGAGGATGCTGGCAAGGGATGGGCTCCAGAAAGATTTGCAGAGGATCAAGCACGCAAATATCCACAACTTGATCTCTCTGATAATACCGAATCAACAAAATTCACATGAGAGTATTTAGTTCAACCCTGTCATTCTGGGTTACGTGACTAAATCGAAAAAGTGCAGACAGAGTGCTTGTGTATGATCTGTACAAGTCAAAGGAGGCTCAACTCCCTCAATCTTGGCTTCCTCGGGTATCATATCTATCATTTAGTGGTGATTTTACTAGCCCACAGTTGTAAGGATACCTTGGAACCAATAACACAGCTGGTTCTGGGCAGACTGCACTCTCAATATTGGACGGTGACCTTCAATTCGTTGAGCAATTGTAGGTGGAGCTTTCATAGAATAACCTTATCAGATGATAAGGCTGGCTCAGGGCGGAAATTTGCATATACTCCGGATATCGATTTCGCAAGGAAGAGTTTCGTACTGACCATGTAGCTATCGTGATTCATTCTAAAAGCATCTCAGTGGTGGCACTTTGGATAGAAGATCCCAAGGGCATAACTCGTCTAGGACCGTTCGAGTCCATACTCGTCCGACGAAGATCTTGCTAGGTATTTGTATGTGCCATGAGTCGAAATGATTCATTTTCGGATTGTACGAGCGGAGAGGCGGAATGCTGCTACTGGCGAAAGTTCGGCCGGACAGCGATTTCGTCCGTGTACACATAGCAAACCGGAGCATACCCTACGGCGCAATGTCGGCCTCTCTCACAATAGACTTTCGTCAAGGGAAATGATCATAAGGACCTTTTCAGGGGCTAGATATTTGGGAGCTTTGGCGAAATCTCGAGTAACAGCCTCTACAGCCACTTTGTTATCCGACACAAATGGAAATCGGGGAAACTGGGCGAGAAGGAGATGGTTTATGGGAAGGAAATTGGCAATTTAACCCCAAGGAAGATCTATAGAATGCCCAGAGACAAATTTTAGTAAAACGGTAATGTCTCTGTTCATAACGAAACGTTGCCTGCAGGCCGTGTGCGAGAGGATACTTAGTCTGAAAGAGACCAATTAGGAAGTAATTCTCTCGCTCCTACGAAAGACCGAGAAGCATCAGTTTCCTGTGGACCGATGGATATCTTGTCTCCTTTGGACTAACGTTATAGTTTAGAGGAAGAAGGCACTTATATTTCGATTTGATGTACAACTTTTGCTTGGCCGTTTACTATATAAGCATAAATGCTTGTCTCTAACATGAAGTATGAACCATCAGATCCCTCCTTCATAATCCGTTTCTTCTTGACAAAACGAAGAGCTTCTCAAGATGGCATCCGATAAGCAAATCATTCTTGTCACTGGTTTGGTGCACATTTTGCATTTCCCATCCACGTTTTCTGACTTGCGTAGGTGCAAATTCGGGCATTGGATATGATACTTCTTACGCCCTCGCGGATGCTTCGCCCAACAACCATGTCATCATGGCCGCCCGCAATCAGGCAAAGGGCGAGAAAGCGCTCAATGGGCTTCAAGCCCGAAAACCACAAGGAACACTAAGTCTCATCATTTTGGACGTTTCCAAGGACGATACCATTGAAGCAGCCGCCACAAAGATCAAAGCGGATTTCGGTCGCCTCGATGTTCTGGTCAACAATGCTGGCATTGTGACCCCCGACCCTACCACTCGTGAATCCCTTCACACAGCTTTCGATACCAACGTCTTCGGTGCCGCTCTTTTGGCAGATGCCGTGAACTCCCTCCTTAGAGCTTCGAAATCCCCAAAGATTATCAACGTCAGTTCTGTGATGGGTTCAATTACCTTGATGATGGATCCAACCGACCCTTACCGTCATATGATTGCCGAAGTTTATCGCATGACAAAGGCAGCACTCAACATGTTGACTGCCTGTCAACATGCTAAGCTCCAAGATATTGGCGGCACAGCCTGGACATTTTGCCCTGGATATGTAGTCACTGATATTGGGGGCGATATTGAAAGCCGGAAGAACCAGGGTTTCGCCGAGAGCCCGGAGACAAGTGCAAAGGGAATTCTGGAAATTGTCGAAGGGAAACGCGACTCTGATGTTGGCAGGTTTGTTACTAAGTACGATAAAGTACTTCCATGGTAGAGCAATAGAAGCTGAAATGGATCTGCCGTGAGCAGACATCATATGGTTTGTATTAAACAGTTAGATTCATGCTATCTGATATCACATCTAGACTTTAGTAAAACATATTTGTGATTTAGACAAGAAAGAAAATGAGAACAAATCTTGAAGTTTAAACAACTCAGGCAGGCGTTGTTGCTCCGCTCTGACTCTCGTTGCAGACTTGAAACGGTATCAGCCCCGCTACATTTTCCTCTAGATAACGAGACGCGACAACTCAATGTTTCTAAAGTTGAGTGCATCCAAATAATGTCATAAGTAGTGTATCTGATGAAACGACTCTTTCCTTCTTCACCGTGAAAATAAACTCATCACCGAAAGCGGTCTTGGAAAGTCTAGATGAGTGTCTTGTCGACGGCACACTGTTTTTTTAGGTGATCAACCGTTTTGGTTCTCTATTTCGTAAATTGCTGTATAGTTCGAAGCGCCAAGTCTACCGCGTGATACTGCCAGCGCGCTGGCGCACGGCACTTCGACTTCGACTGCTTCGTGATCCTGTCCGCTCGACTTTGATCCCGACAGCACGCTCCACGTCCTCGGCTTCTCTGCCTCTTGGCTCCGCATTCCTCATACCTGAGGGTGTACCGCCAAAGCTGACTAGCACAGTAGGGTTGTTCGCAGTCAAGGCGTCCAAAATAGAAAGTTCGTGCTCCGAAAACCATCGTGGCATGAGGAATACACGGATAGGTATAAGTGCAATGATGAGCACGGGGAACCCGATCGCGGCGATGGTCTGCGATATGGCAACTGTACAAGCCACACCGAGGATTTGGAGGCCGATGAACAGAATTATTTTCTTTCGAGGCACGGTGTTCAAAGGTTCATCTGGTGCTACGAAGCGACGCTCGGCGTTTAAATACCAGAACTTTTGCAGGATACCATTCGTTTCAATTGATCCCCACTATAAATGTTAGCGAGATTGTGCTGTGGTTGAAATGTTAGTGCTAACGATCTAGTATAAACTTACACCAACGACGAAGAACACGCCCGCAAATACTGCCGCAGGCATGGTGCGCAGCACTGTGAGTAAAGGTCCTGACATAGTCCCCCAGATCGCCATTCCCATAAGAAAGTGACTGACACGTTGTTCCACTACCGCTGTAGCCTCTACACGCGGCTTTCGAATCTCGTCACCATCTTTCGTCTCCGTGATGTCCAGATGTGTTTCAAAAATGGTCAATGAGTCAGTGTGGACTGGCGCCTGGGGTACAAGTCCGTTTGGTAATGGTAATCCAATCACACCGCCTACGAAGCAAGTACATCCCAGGAGAAAAAAGTCCCAGTGGAAGCCAGCAGGCTTCTTGAGAGGAAACTGGCGCGCTTGCGCAGTGAGAGAGGATACGTTCTAGTACACTGTGTTAGCTCAAGCATGGAAGTTTGATATGCGACATACGTGATCATAGTAAAAGAGAAGCATCATCAAGAAGCCAAAGGGGACGGCCACGAACACCCATTTGACATCTAGATTCCAAAAATCGATAACCCAATCTCTTTGCTGTGTTGGCTTGAAGGCGCCAACAGTAGGTACACGATATAGGTCAGTGTTCGCGAGTCTTCCTGGAAAGTGAGAGAATCCGACCCAAAAGAGGGTCGGAAACACGAAGGAGTAATCGGCGATTATGGTCCGCACTCCGGCCGTCCAGAGAGTGCACTTCCCGAGCCGTTCAAGAGCATAGACGGACCCAAAGTACAGGATGGCAATGACTATTGACAGATACCCGCCAGAGAAGCCTGAAGTTTCGAAAAGGTACACAAGCTCTTCTACACCCTTGACTAGTATGTTTGTCAGCTCGAATGTAACCACTTAAAAGCACTTGATACTTACTGCAGTATATAATTCCAACATATAAACCGAAGGTTTCGCTCGAGAAATCCGTAACGTATGCCATGTAGTCGCAGAAGTTGCCGAAACTGACAATCCAGTGGAATATTGCAGCCCATATAGCAACCCAAGCTGTGAACTGAGGATAGATCGTAGAATCATACATCGTGATGATGTCGTAGATCGTGTAGTTAAAAAGGGCAATGAGACCGGTAACACCGACAATCGTAAGTGGTTGACAGGAAAGGAGACTAAAAACCATGGCTGCTAATGCAGAAGCAAAGAGAGCTTCATTGACGCCAAAAAATCCGCCAGTACGACGGTACATGTCGAGTGTAAATGCGATCGCTGGTAAAACACTGATTTTGTCAGAGTATCCATCTTTCGGGACAATGGTACTTGCTTACTTGACAAAGTACATTCGTATGGTACTTGCAAATGTGCGATATGTTAACGCATCACGGATGTCACTCCAGTAGTAAGGCAGTCTCCGCTTGACATCGTGATACATACCTCTTCCGGGTTGCAGTATACGCCATCGTCGCCATCCCTTTGAGCCTTGAAACGTGTATGATTCAGTAGGTACAATTCTTGCAAGTCTACTTGAATGGAGAACCGGTGCGTCGCCCATCACGATAGATCCGCCTGCTGGAGATGAACGAACCTCTAATACAATCCAACGACCCAAGGGTATAACAAAGAACACAATCGAATTTATAAGCGAAAAATGTCGGAGACAGCTAGCTGACGTCGTGATTTCATTTTTGGACCCTGAAGACTAGTACATTTATTTATACAGGTCCCAAGTACAAAGCGATTGGCGTTTCGCTGGTAGAAGAAAAATCCTAGCGCAACTTGGCAGCCCTCTGGTTCCGTTATGGCAATGCGTATCGTACTTTCCATGATTTTCGCAGCCGTGAATTCAGACTCAATTTTCAGCTCGTGGCTTTCAATCTCGACGCGGAAAGCGACATTGACAAAGCCTTGCAATGGAGTTATGCTAAAACCACATTACGAATTCTCGTTGAGCTGCTTCAGAAATGCTCATCTCGAAAGTGAGGTGCCAAAAAGTATTTGCCCATGCATGGGACAAGACATTCTTGTGGTAATGCCCTTGTCCGCGGCTGTACTTCGTAAGCTTTGCCCGGGCAGAATATTTCACGTCATGCACAAGCGCGCTGATACCAATTCCTCTCCTCCACTTGGACCCACTTATGAGAATCTGTTTTCGGAAAGCCTAATGCACCTTCAATATAGAGTAAGAGGCTGTGGACGGTAAGAAACTCATCCACTCACCTCTCTGCCAAAGTGAATCTGTAGCGGCTGTTCTTCGGTCGTTCTCCGAGATCTTGAATGACGTGCGACGAAGATAAAGCTGAAGTCTCGATTAAGCAAAGCGTTCCACGTGATGTGTGATCATAAACATCGGCCCTGTTCTTTTGCATCAATGGTGCCGAAGAAATCCCCGCTTCCTATGCTGTCCTGGTAAGCGTCCGTCTGGAGCTGGGTAATGCAACCACATTGATGACTGGGAATCTTGAACGATCGCGCAATCTGTCGAATGTGGCCGTTCTTCCAATCTGCCCACTCAATAACCTGACACGCTAAGCCTGTTCAACGCTTCCTTTGAGACCTTGGTTCCTTGGTTTCCTTCTCTTCTGACAGCTTTCGAACAACGAGCGCGCTTGTCACCCTGGTGCCAACCCCAAGCCTTCGGTACCCCTGGCCGATCATCTGCTCGCACATGATAGGAAACCGGAACAACTCATTGAAGAGCGTGGCTTGCTCATGCAAGGTTGTCAAAACGAGGCGACGATATCGTAATGATATCTTCGAATGAGATCGAAGGGCTTTCAGAATGCATTGGACGTGCCGTCGAGGAACATCTCGCAAGATATAATATCAATCGAGCTTGGCCTCAGCTCGACAGCCTCAATCGTCCTGTACTGCGCGTTGAAGCATTTCTTGAAGATGCAGGCCCCAGTAATTCCTCGGTGAGACGATCGGATAGAGTTGCTTCGGTATGTGATTGCCCCTACGTCCTTTGGCACGAGGTCTCACTATCAACAAACTCCTGATAGAGACCTCTCGGAATCATTGTGCTAACAGATGCAGAGAACTTTGGATCTAACAGGAATGGTGACTCCTGGGCCATCACAAAGTCCTAGAGAGCCTTTCCCCGATACTGATATCAGATCACCGACAGAGGGACAGCATTCCCATTTGGGTGGGGAGCAAGATCTCGCAGAGGTCGTAGATGCCAGTCTAGTTGTGAATGGTCCTTCTAGAAAGGGAACTGGCGGCCTGCGTATATCCCAGCAGCATCCTATTCGAGAGGACCTCAGCGAGCACCAGCGGCAAATGCAGGTTGATTCACGAAGTTTTCCAAAGAGAAAAAAGGTTTCTTCTGACAAATTTGTCTTCCAGCCTTCAACGCTCGATAAGCTCGTTATTGGGATCTGGGAGCAGATCCATGGCTCGATCAATTTGGACCCGAAAGCAATATTCGAGCAATTTCAGGTTGCCCCTGTTGGATCGAAAGAGCTTGTCCCAAATCCTCAGGAGGATGGGTTGGCTATTGAGGTCTTTAAAACAACAACTGCTACTGCAACACAGGGTTCTTTTAGTCAGATGAATGTGTTCTGTAGGAAAATTACGCAAGCAAGTCGCGTATGCCGATCCATCGAGATAATCGTGCAAGCGCGATGGACTGAGCTCTTCGATGAGCAAGTTCAACTTCAATCGGCTGCGATACCCCAGCTTTCAGGCACGAAACACCGAAAAGCAGTCTTCATGGAAGCGTGCCGAGATTTTGGATGGTCTGAAAAAGAGCTTCGGAACAAAATGGCGATATGGCGAGGGTATAAAGAAGTGAAAGATGCAGCGGGATGGGCCGCCCTAGTATTCGCTGGCATGGGAATATATCGATTCTGTAAATACCGTGTGGGGTTTGACAACGACGCGATGCGGCGACTACGCAATCTAAGGAAGAGGTTAGAGGTCGCAGCGGATACACTTCATCCCCATTGGCGTCAGATATTAACAATCGTCGGAGAGCCTCAAACGCTTCAGTATCCAGGAAATCCACATGAATGGGTAGTACATGAGGATGGTTCCGATCCCGTTCGGTTACGGCAGACCTACCAACACCAGGATCCTTACTTCGCCTTCGAACATGTAGAAGAGTCTATCGTCGACAAGGCGGAGTGGGGTTGCGATGACCCACGCTGGATGCCCCAGCCAAATGCAGTCACGACAACTAATGGAATCTACATGTGTTCCGTTTGCGGGGAGCGACAATCAGACGATGCAAAAGAAAATTCTTGCTTCTGCTTTCCTTCACTATTCGGCTGTGTAAAGCGAAAGCCCTCTCCCGTCCAGGTGTACCGTACGCCAGACGGGAAGAACAATGGTTTGGTAGCGTTGATCCCATTCGAGCGTGGTGCGGCAGTTGGAGAGCTTGTTGGCTTGATCACAAGAGGCATGCGCCATGCTGATGTGATGGATAGCTCTACCCCGTTGGCGAACTATCAAATCTGGCAGGGACGTATAGGAAACTATACTCGGTTTATTAACCACAGTTGCAAAGCGAACGCACAGTTTTCGACATTCACATGGCTTGACACCCAACGGGTGATCCTCGTCAGCAAGGGGGTGGAAGCCAGTTCAGAAATTAGTGTAGATTATGGCGATAAGTACTGGGCAGGTTTGGCTAAATCTTGCCTTTGTGGAGAGAGTTGCTGTAGATACAGAAGGGACAATAAGTGACAGGGTTGGGAATAGTGGTGATTTCGAGGCGGAAATCATGAGAAAATTTCCACCGATCAGTCAGTCGAGGTTGAAACTGCTGCCAGGACGTCGACTTAATGTGCAAGTATATTAGCTTAAGATTTATGAGATAATGATACGGACTATATAGAACGTAAAAGGCGCAAAAGTTGCGCTAGCCTAATCGATAACACTAGCGTCTGCAACCCCTGCACAAATTTCTGAGGCATCTTCATCTCCAACACCGCTCTCTTAGCTTCCACACCAACATCACGATGGCGAGTGACTACAGTACCTCAGGCGCTTCAGACGAGGAAATAATTGATGCTCAAAATGGTTCAAGAAAGAGAAGGAGACTATCACCATCAAAAGAGGACGATTCGGAATCTGAAGTCACCCCAGAATCAAAAGCACCCGTGTCTACCATCTCAAGAATCAAGGCAAAACAGCAAAATGCAGCACCTGCAACAGCGCGGACCTTAGAAACAGCTCATGCCCCCAATTCTAAGGATACAACCAGCTTTGCCTCCATCGACGTCGCCCCATGGCTTGTCGCCTCTCTAGCCTCCATGGAGATTAAGAAACCAACTGGTATCCAAAAAGCTTGCATTCCTGAGATTTTGAAAGGAAAGGACTGTATAGGCGGCTCTCGTACTGGTACCGGTAAAACAATTGCGTTCTCAGTACCCATTCTGCAAAGGTGGGCCGAGGATCCCTCAGGAATTTTCGCAGTCATCATCACGTGAGTCCAATGTCAATGTCTCTTTTTCTCTGCGCAGGCATGCTTCCCTAATCGACTGATTATCTCGAGCGACTTATGTTGGATTTAAGACGTTTGAAGCCTTGCAGGCGCTCCAAGATAATCTCTCAGTCTGCGTCCATAAACTTCCTATAGTTTTATTTCCCTTTCATTTTTTCTAACCCTTTACTTAGACCTACGCGTGAACTCGCCATTCAAATTTACGAACAAGTAAAAGCCATCTCGGCTCCTCAATCCATGAAACCCATCCTCATCACCGGTGGCGCGGACCAACGTGAGCAAGCAATTGCCCTCGCATCTCGCCCACACGTAGTCATCGCTACACCAGGTCGTCTTGCAGAGCATATTAGAGTCTCAGGGGAGGACACAATACGCGGTCTCCGACGTGTTCGTTTCGTAGTCTTCGATGAAGCCGATCGACTCCTGGCACCAGGAAAAGGATCCATGCTACCAGACCTCGAAACGTGCTTGAGCGTGCTCCCAGCGAAAGAAAAACGACAAACGCTACTGTTCACCGCCACTGTAACCCCAGAAGTCCTGGCTCTAAAGGAACAGCCGCGCCCCGGCCGCCTCCCCATCTTCGTCTGCGAAGTCGACACGGAAACGCTCGCCATTCCACCTAAACTGCAGCAAAACTATCTCCAAACGCCTGTCACTCACAAGGAATGCTACTTGCACGTCCTGCTCGGCACGCCAGAGAACCTCACAAAATCTGTCATCATCTTCTGCAACCGCACCAAAACCGCCACTTTGCTCGAGTACATGCTGCGGCTCCTCGGCCACCGCGTCACAGCCCTGCACTCAGGTCTCAAGCAATCCGACCGCGTGAGCAACCTCGCACGCTTCCGCGCCCAAGCCGCGCGCATCCTCGTCGCCACCGACGTCGCAGCCCGCGGTCTCGACATCCCCGAAGTCGCCCTGGTCATCAACTACGACGTGCCCCGGGACCCGGACGACTACATCCACCGCGTCGGCCGTACGGCGCGTGCAGGGCGTGCGGGAACCAGTATCACGCTCATCGGGCAGCGCGATGTAGAGCTGATCATGGCGATTGAGCAGCGTGTGGGCAAGAAGATGGTGGAGTTTGAGGAGGAGGGTGTCAGTGTTGAGGGGAGGGTGGTGAGGGATGCGTTGAAGCCTGTTACGGAGAAGAAGAGGGAGGCGATGTTGAGTATCGAGGAGGGGAGAGATGTGTTGGGGAAGAGGAAGGTGGGAATGCAAAAACGGAGAGTGGAGTAAGGATTTCCTCTTGTCTTGGGGCAGTTTTGGGGCAGTGGCGGATTCAACATGTTTCCAGGTGTTCAAAAGCATGTACTATTTGTGCAGGAAAGGAGTCAGGTGGTGTTTGAATAACATGCTCATTACGCTAAAACGCTATACAATCGTCTCCTCGCATATTCCATGCCGGAGCCTTTCAAAGCCAAAGCCAACCTAAACCAAGCCCCGAAAATCTCATATTTATATATTTATACAGCAGCAGCAGCATCAGACCGTCCTCGGCCTAAACCTAGTATTGAACTCCTTCTGCCCGACAAACCACGCATTATGCGTCTTCCACTCCCTGCCCTGATCCTCAAGCTCAATCTCAAACCTGCGCAGAAAACTCGGCACAAGCTTGTAAATCTCAAGGAGGCTGATATTCTTGCCAATGCATGTGCGCGCGCCCGCGCCAAACTGCAGCATCGTGCCCTTCATCTCCTTGAGCTTGTCCGGGCTGGCGTCGATCCAGCGCTCGGGGCGGAACACGTCGACGTCGAAGCCAAAGACCTCGGGCCGCCGGTGCACGACCCACGCGTTGCAGCCCACGATGGTGCCGCCGGGGACAAAGGTGCCGAGGATCTGCATGCCCTGGGGTGGGACGACGCGCTCGAGGATCAGGCCTGGGGCCGGGTGCATGCGGAAGGATTCCTGGATTACGGCGTCGAGGTAGGGCAGTTTCTGGGCTTCGGGCCACGAGACGGTTTTGTCGGGCCGCGACTCGATGGCGCCGGTTGCGACGGCCGTGTCGAGTTCGTGCATGAGTTTGGCGTAGACGCGGGGGTGTTTGACGAGGAAGTAGAAGACTGCGGAGAGGGAGATGGCGGTTGTTTCTGAGCCGGCGAAGACCATGGATGTGCATGTGGAGAGGATGCGGTTGTCGTCCATAAAGGGGTGGTCGTGACTTGCTTGGGCGAATTTGGAGAGGAGGTCGATGCCGCGGGGGTTGGCTTTTTCATCGTCTGAGAGGCCGTAGCGCTTGATCTTTTCGACTTGGCCGGCCCGTTCGTTGGAGCGGTTCAGTGCGAAGAGGGTTACTGGGTGGATGCGCTTGTCGAGGCCAATTCGTTGGGCGAAAAGCGTGATTGGGTTCTTCCAGAGCAGGCGATCGAGAATAGGCATTTGGCCAACCTAGATGTTGTGAGTATACGTGCAAAAGGATCAGTCAGGGGAATGGTAACTTACAGGCGCTACGTAGTCGAAAAACTTGCCCAGAAAACCAATGATATTATCAACGTCCTTATTTCCCTCAACAAATCCCAGGCGTTTACTCCATGTTAATTCGCCGATGACATCAAATGCGAAAAACTGTAACCATTGACTAAAGTTGCAACTTCGACCAGTATTCGCAAAGGCTTCTTGAGTCTGGTCAAGCCAATATGTCAAAGTAGAGTTGACGAGCGGTTCATAATTAACTAGAGAGCTCATAGCGAAAGCATTGTTGACGCAACGGCGGTACTTGGCATGGAAGTCCTCGTCCGTAGTAGAAAAGAGGGACAACAGTGGTCGACCTTTCGACACTGCTCCTTGAACGGGGTAGAAGTCAGACTGTAAAATGTTAGCTGCCGCTCGAAACTTGGAAGATCCTAGTGTTGAATGACATACCTTGTACACACCCTTATTCAGTCCATAGATAGCCTTGATAGCCTTTGGATCCGCAAACGAGAGGACATTTGGCCCTAACCGCACAACATCTCCATGCTTGCGATGCAAAGCCAGCGTAGTCCAGTGGTGATTTCTCTTAGACACATCCCATAACCGCCACCAATTGGAGTAACCAGCCAGCCAATGTCCGGGGTACTTGTTGAGTCCTTTCCAAAACTTATTGCTGAGAACGTAGGCAAGAGAAACCGAAACCAGGACGAGCGGCCAGTACCGCACCAGCAGCGGGAGGATCTCGTTGGCAAGCATCTCTTAATTTCTCCTCTTAACTTTTTTACTTTTGTGGAGTTGTCGCTCTCAAATTAACAAACGTCGATTATCGATCCGGTGTCCAGGTATAAAGATCTTGGGCCTGCAACGGTCATCATATCTGAGGCTGCTTGGGGCATGTCACACGTATAAATGGGTGACGACAATAGGGCTGCGTGCCTGAGATTGGCGTCCGTCTCGCAGCGATCCAGCATTGGCGTCGGCGTCGGCACTGCCAAAGCGTGTTGGGCAAGAGATTATGGTGGTCGGCAGTTGTGCACTGCGAGGCGTGAGAGCATGGATGATGCGTCCGTGGCTTCATTGGGGCTTCGCGCAACGGGCCTGGGCGAGCCTAGCTGGAGCTACAAGACGGGGAACCGGGGAATGTTCACACACCACTGTCGATGCTGCGCGGGGTACGGAATCTCAGTGGACAACCCACCCTCTCTTGCGAATATGGGTACCGATGGATCTGGTTTGATTTGCCTCAGTCTTCGGTTACCATGATGCAGTCAATTTAGGCCCAGGGCGCGGTGATTGGCTGGGCAAAGAGAGGCTGCACGATCACCGATACCACAACCATCGCATTCTGCCTCACGGTCGCTCTCGTCGACTCTCCAGATTCCGACGCCTATTGCCTTCCGTGCTTCTTCCTGCTCGTGACAACTGCCGACCACTGCTCGAACGACAACTAACCTCGCGCGAGGCAATAGCGACATTCCTGCCAACCTTGGAGGCTCGGCAGTTGAATTTGCATGTCAAAGATACAACTGCCGATGTTCTCACGGCTGATTCAGAGCCATCAGCTCCCGAACCTCCAGCTGACTCACGTGTTTCCTGCCATGTTTGTGCCATGATACCTTCGTCTTGTGTTGCCTAGGTCGTGGCATGCAATTCTGCTGTTCAATCTGTCTATAATTATAGAAGACGTACGATGAGATAAAGCATCCAAGACGATTTCATTGAGCTGATGCTCTATACAATAGCCTTAGATCGTTTCACTATGTTTTCATGTGCTCTTGTCTATTTTTGATTCCCGTAGATGATTAGTTCCGTGTTCCGCGTTCCTGGATCTTGAACTAATTCCTTAAGCCTCGTGGTCGTTTACGGTTACGCGGCAGCCTGCAGGGACGACAGAAGTCGGACCTTCGTCCTTCCACAAGCTCCGGATACACAAGGCCTCATGAAAGACCCGATGGATGTATCTTCTCCAGGTACAATGTCTTTCAAAAAATGCCGTCTTCGCAATATCTCGGCAGAAACACTACATGATTCAACAACTCAACGCATGTTAGTCTCCCATGAAATGCTCTCGACAATGGCCTCAGCTTTCTTATCAGATGAATTAAAACATATTTCGGCCTGAGTTCCCTTCGTGCGGGATCTCTTGGTCTTCCAGCGCCGTGGTTCTTGCAACGCAATATTCGTTGGATCAATATATAACAGCTTACCCGTCGCCAAGTGACCTATCTCGCCACTGCATGTATAGATTCCACTACACTGAGCATGTGTCTCATCAAGGCACAAATCAGTGGAACATCTCTTTTAACAGCATGATGCTTCATCGCTTATCTGCCGTCAATCCGACAACCGGTAACCCGGGATGTCACCATATAATCGTGCTCCCTGATGAGTCTAGAACTTTGGCAGAGTATTGGGTTTGGTATGACTGATCTTACTTCGATGTAGACAGTTGGTAAGACAGCGGGTAAGGTATAGTAAGCTTTCTTCGACATAGAAGGGTTTTCTAGCGGCGCCGTTGGTAGTGTCTCGTGGCTGGACTACCGGTATGTTTTTCGACATAGAAAGGATGCGGTGAGTCCACAAAGTGACTCCAGCAGCGCCAGAGAACTCATTGACTTGCTATACGAATGGCAAAGTTCTCCCTAAGTGTTCAAGTGAGCAAAGATATCGACTTGATTATTTCGATACATATCGCCTAAGATTTGCTCATCAACCTCCTTATCGAGAACAAGTCAAAGTCGTTTCTTCTTGACGTCGATATGCGAGGTTTCTAGACTGATTCATTATGATTATCTCTCTGGTTCAGGGGGATCTGAGGTACCGTGGTCAGTCGAGGATATCGGGGAGGCGAAGACACCATTACTGAGTAAACTGAAGAGATTCCTCAAGAGATGCAAGAAAGACTGAGATAAGACGAGTGGGAAGGTTGACAATAGAAGAGATCGCGTCAAGTGTCATGCTCGTCGCCATTCAAATGGACGAAGGTGTACATGGAAAGACTGGCAAGAATAGGGGCTGAAGCCAGAGACCATCATTCGATCTCAAGACCCAGGATGAAAGTGGGCTGTAGTCTTGACCTTGAAGCAAGTCCTCCTACGCGGTGCGATGAAGCTTGCGAGTACCCAAGGAGATATTACTAGAACAGGCGAGTCATTTCGGAAGGAGATTTACGGTTCGCTTCACTCCTCCGAAGCCTAGTTATCCGGTAAGCATGGCTCATTTGCGAGAGCCTCAGGGAAGCATATCCCTATGTTAATCAGCATACCTACTCAATGCTCCAATTTATGCAAGGCTCCTACGCAAGCATCTTGGTTGTCGGAGATAATCTCCAAGAAGTGGAGATGAGCAGCCTCTGCTGATCAGTGATGATGCTTGGGAAGCCAGGATGCACGGACTTCTACCCAGTTTCCCAGCCTGCCTGGTACGTACTCCGTACTCAAGAATGGGCATCATCGGTCGGATAACATAGCCAAGAGCTACGGCTGCGTGCCTTGAAGTCAATCTTAAAACGGCCACTGTTCCGAGCATCATCAGGCCGCGATGGAAGTGGAGATGAGAGCCGAGATGGTAATGCATGTTGGAAGTCGCTATGCCCTGTAGCCTTGAACGGCGAGGTTAGCATCGTCGTATGTTTTCATCGTTACATGAGATGCCGCTTCGGGTGTTTTGCGCTTATTCGTCTACGACTGCCATTTATCATGATCTTCAGTGCCTCCCGTACCGGTGATGGCTGGGCATAACCGGAAGTGTAAGGAGCTCCGGGGTGGATGTAAGTGGCTCTCAGCGACGGTCTAGAATCCATTGGACACCATGTAGTGCTTTCGGTCGGAACAGAGAGTGAAATGCAAAACAGCGAGCAGTATGGCGAAGCGCCGTCCCCATTGCGGTCCAAGAAAGTGCCTGTGCGTCGCTCTGAATGGTAATGCTTGCCCGGCGGCATGGGTTGGCATGGAGCAGTCTTTGCTTTTCGAGGATGCTCGACCCCATGCTGAAGTTGATGCTCAACAATGCTGCCGTCTGGACTTGCAGATGGTGCAGACACAAGAACCACTAACATGGGTTCCGAGATCCCCGATCGTGTTGTCTTGAAATTCTCAAGCCGCTAAGGTCATCTCAGAGACAAGAGAGCATCGTCATCCCAGCCTCGCAGTCTCCCGTGCTCCCCGACGACATTGTATTCGTCCAGGGACCTTGGGGCGGTAATGTAGATGGAAGCCCCACGCTACGACCCTTTTGTGGCAGGCTAGGACGACAGTAAGCCCCCAATCCAAGCGGGTCTTACCACTAAGTCCACCACACCTTTGCTGACCCTGGTCAATTCGCCGCTCAACGACTTCCTCATTCTGTTTGTTTTGCATTCCCATGGCTTTATTGCAACCAAACTTTGAATGCTACCAAAGACATATCGTAAGACCTACTAGGAAGGCCTTGAGAGAGTTCGGGAGCGATGGACCGATCAAAATGCAGATCAGCAGCTCTCTGAGCTGAGTGGACATCCTTCATGCAACTTGCAGTCGGACTTCATTGGAAAGACTGATGTCCCGATATGCTCAGATGCTCGAGCTTCGAGGCTGGGCCAGGGGTGTTGCGCGACTTTTGCGATTGAACGATACCCACCATCGGGTAACGCCAGTATACAGTTCTTGTCGTCCACGAGGAGCTCTCTCTCGTGGATCAAGAAACCTGGCCAATTGAGCTTGGCAGTTGCAATCGGCATGCCTTGTGATCCGCCGCGTGGAAGTACTGTCCAATGTGAGGGCGGGACAAGCGAGGCTCACTGGCATTGGATATGTTCGAGATGAGGATGTCGTGAGGGAGATTGAACTCTGAAACTTAAAAACATGCAAGGAAATGGAGACGGAGTCGTGAATAGATGAAACTGCAGCGTGCATAAGTCTGCTTGAAAACTAGAGAGAATACCTTTTCCAGAGGAATCTTTGCTGGCGATGTGTGAATCATCGAGGTCCACGTCGCTAAGCATGCAGCGTGCAGCGTGCATGCGGCCCACTTTTTCGCCAGCAGCTCGATGAAACAAGCTCAGGAAGGATTGCATACAGAAACAGTCATTGACGATGGCGAATGACGACAGCAGTGACTTGAAGACAGCAAGATGCCACGATACGTCTATGCAAAGGGTGAGGATGAGGCCGGATGTGAGGAAGTCGCAGTCTCGCGCCGCTTGAAGCCGGCTTAGCGAGGCACCTGACTTTGGGCATCCCTGCTGAGCTGAGGGATGACTTGAAGGAGCAAAGAGCATCCTCCAAATTCATGCTTCGCAGGGCATGACTCTCTGGCTACATGTCGCTTCGTAGTGCAGCGAAACATACTGGCCGACGTGGGGCCAACCGCCACAACCGTCGGGATGGTGTCTGCGTCTTGCCCCGCGAATTCGTTTGCTGCGAGGCGCAGCCAGAGATCCCAAAGCGCAGGAATCGGGCTCGCCTGTGCAGATTCTGAAACGCAGCCGAAGAGGGATGCTATCGATGAACCCGCGCAGATGGGACGACGACTGGACGATGCTGGGGGGCACCAGCACTTGCGTAATCGCCTCGGATTGCTTCAGTTGAGGATACTGGACACCAATCGCGAAGTTGGTGCCCTAGCCGGCAGCGCGGCGTGAAACAGATGGGTCGGAAGCAGTCTGCCTGTCCGCGCCAACGTCAACCGTTTCTCTTAGACGAACGGTAGCATCGGCCGGCGCGAAGTATTACCAGCATAGCACCCGGCTCGTAAGAAGCCGGAAGAATGTAGGCAGCGATGGGCAGAGAGGGCAATGGGAGAAAGCGAGGACTCGGCAGCTCCGGAGAGATCTTCCAGTCACCGCTATGCACAGCCGCAGCAGGAATCGGGGAGTGGCGCACGTCGGACCAGGCCGAATGCGCAACCGCATCATCGCCGTCATCGCAAATGTCTGTCGAGATGCGCAGCTGGGAGATTGGCACGAGCAAGTTCTGTCGCGCATCACGTTCTGCGTCCTGCTTCAGCACGCGCCCAAGCTACTCGACGATGGTACGTTGATGATTTGGGAGGTCCGCCTGGATCGAGTCTGCCAAAGGCCGCGATCATGTGAGCGCGGCCGCGAAGGCTTTTCGATGCGGGTCGCATCCCTGCTCACATCCCCGCTGCACAATCTGATTGGGCGGCCTGTTTCGCGGCCATTTTTAGCCTCAAGCAACGTCGTCCTGTAGAAGCTCCAAGACTACACCGACTACACCCACCTCTGCTGAGCTCTCAGAGACACCCCCGGGCTCGTAGAGTTTACGTCGCTTTTGCTCTCCGTGTAATCCGCCCAAAGAGGAAGCAAAGCCGTTGTGGTACGCCCTCGATTGGGACCGTCAGCGAAAGCTTCTGGAATCCGTGCCATGTCGCAACCCGCCAGGCTCGAGGCCCAACAGTAAGCGCACTCGCACGCTCAGAAATTCGCCTACGGCGTGTATCGGACTGCTCAGTATCTAACGCCTGCCTAATGCTCCCGCGGCGCCGTGTGGGCTCCCCCATCCAGTTTCTGCGACGGGATATGCATGGTCAACCGTGAGCTCCGCGCTCAGCTGCCATGGTCGCCCGCCAGCAGTGCTCCCACTCTGCCCGCCGGTGGTCGAGTATAGTTGCCATTTCCACCGCAGAGGCTGATCAGGCGCCTCTTCTGAAGTCATCTCCGTGGGTGCATGGCCAGAAGAGCGTGGGCTCGACGAGGGCAGCCATGAGGGCATCGCAATCTTTGCTCGCGCAGCGTCCGCCTATCCACGCGTGCGCGCGCGGTCGCCGTGGCCGTCAGTCAGCTTAGATCCAACTAGACCTGCAGCTGCATACTCTCGCCATATGCAGGTTTAAACAAGCTAGATGCGCAGCGCCGCCAAACGGGGCAGTGTGCATGAATCCTTGCCCCGTTGTGTGGCCACGCCGAGTGGCCCATGATCGTCGCTCGTAAGCTCTTAAGAGATCCCACCTGTCCACCGCTAGGCTTCCCTACCCTCCACCTCCCACCTCGCCCTCTCTCCCCCTCATTCGCCCGTCCCCTTCTTGTCTCGACACTCACCCCGGCGCGCCGACCAGGCAAAAATATTCCGCCAGAGACACTTTCTTTAAACCTCCCTTTTGTTCCTTTCTTTCGTTGAGTCCCGTCCCATCTAATATCGCACTTGTCTCGCACGCCCGCACCGACCACTCACAATGCCGATCTCGTTACTTCCCGCCTCGGCTGCGGCCTTTGCGCCACGCTCAACCGTCAACGTCGTCCTCAACTCAAAGGTCGAGCCCTGGATAACGCAGACGCTCAAGCGTGTCAACAGAGTCAAGCGACCCTTGAACAGCGTACAGCAGCACACCCGGTGTCTGACAGAAACCCTTTCCGGGCCCAACGCCATCTGGTCGTTATGCTCCATCATGGTCCCAAAGGCCCCGGATTCGGAACTGCGCAAAGATTCCAACCCCCTGGTCGAAGCTCTCTTCAACTACCAGCTCATCCACATCGAGGCCTACGTTGTCCACGTCGACATGGTTTCACAACATGAGGTTGCATTCAAGCTTACACCAGAGACTATCGAATCCCTCATCGAGTACCACAAGGACATTTACTCGGTCGACGTATCAGCCAGCACGTGGGAGTGGGCCGAGAAGGAGCAGCAGCTCAAGAAGCTTCAGGATGGATTCGTGCAGGCCGCCAACCGCTATGTGTTCCGCACTGGCGTTCGCGCACTGGAGGGATTGGAAGAGGACGGTGCCGGAGAACTCCTGGAGGGGCGAGGCGAGGATGTGAAGAGCGCCATCATGGGACTCTTCCTTCCGCTTCTGCCTCCTCCTCCCCGCATCGTCGACGTTGTTCGACCTGCTCCCCTCCTCCCAAGTTCACCGGGATCTGCAAACTGGTGGGCCCCAACACAGCATATGCCTCAGTCGCACCCGACCCCTGTGGATTCTTGGAGAGTGGTTCCCTCAACTCCCAGCCCAACCATTGCTACCTGCGGTGAAACCCAACCATCGTTCTGGAGCACAATGGGAACCATGGGTTTCGAGGCCGTCCAGCTGCCCTCACCCACGCCGTCCTTCAGCCAGCCTTACAACTCGTCCAGCCCGTACACATCGAGTTCGTATTACAGCCCGCCCCCGGCATCTGCACCGATTCCCGCCCTTCCCCTGCCCAGCGTGCTAGCCCAGCAATGCGGGTCAAGCGCTGTGCACGGCGGATTCGGCGGGTTCGGATGGGACACAGGATTTGCAACACAGTACGCAGCATTCACATAAGCGGATCAAGTCTGTGTGTGCAACCTTTGCTCCCTTCATGTCGGGAAGCGTGGACCTGGCCAGTCCTGCTCCTTCTCACTTCTACCTCGCAAGCAGCTTGTACACGAGCCTTGCGATGCGACCAAGACGAATGCAATGTGCACGACATGATGTACCACCAACATCATACAACCAGCATGGGACGGCGTTTCCTCGATTTTAGCGATTTCCTTACTTCACTCGTACATTTTCCTTTGATACCTGCTTTCGCTTTGTCGTCTGTTTTTTAGCGAGCGTTTTCTTTCCTTTGTGGATTTCAGCATTACACACGGCCGGGCCAGGTCTTTTCTTATGAATACAGCATCTCTGGGAGGTATGCATGTCGGGCATTTCACGGAAGACAGGATACAGCCTCACGGCTTCGAGGCAGGCACCTCATGGTTGGTTTTTTGTTTAATGTCGTACTTGGACGGTTGTGCATCTCTTCAGTGAGCATGGCATGCCACTCATGACTTGATGTGATCCACGTTCATCGTCTGCTCAGCCTGGCATCGACTGCCAGCTGGACGCTGAGGGGCGGCGACAAAAGTTACAGACGCATCTGCGATGCCCTTGTAATAGCAATTCTCTGCACGGAAGGAGGACGGGCCCATGGATGGCGGGCACTGCTTGGGGTCGAGACATGAAGACGCCTGCGTCTCTGCCTCTCAGGAGTGGTCCTCTGCTTGCGGAGCAAACACGCCTGATGCACCTTGGGCAGCTGCTCGCCGACATGGAGTCGGACTCTGGAAGGGCGGAGACGGTAGACTCATCTCCTACTCTTGCAGATTAGATTCTCAAGACGCACCCGGTTGATCCGGAGTGAACCAGATGCTGGCCAGAAGCACGCTTCTCATTTAGCATTCTAAACTCTAATAAAAAACGAAACTCAATCAAATCAAAACAAATTATTCTGACACTTGGAGATAGTTGAGAGTAATAAGTGATGCGCTAAGCCGATGGCTGACTCAAGCGGGTGGGTGAAGCCTCGGGCGCCATGGACTCGGGACTGCTTGTGCGCGTCATCTGGGGAACCCATGGATCATGATGTTATCTGCACAGTGCTGTGCCGCAACTCGGCAGCGAGTCTTGATGGAATTGGCAAATGGCGGAGCGGAAGCCAGCGGCGGCGGGCGGGGAAGGCGTTGGCAGGGCGGTGGTGCAAGCATCAGGCTGAAGAGCCGGTCAGACGTCTTTGTGCGTTTTAGTTGATGTTTCGCCCGGGACAGCCTTTGACCGTGAAACGACCTCGACCTCGACCTCGACCTCTGCCTCCTCGCATGCGCATGCGACCACGTACTCTTGCCATAACCCGCCATCCTATTGCTCCTGCCGCCGTTATGATTGCTGCCTGCCGAAGGCCCGCTTGAGCTGTAGACTGCTTGCCTACGCTTCTCAGGATGCCGCCTGCAAACTCGCCGGTGAGTGTGGGAGGAGCAGTGGCAGCTTCCCCGTCTGCCCGGCGCGCCGTGGCCTCGACGCCTGCTGCGGCCGCTGGCGCTGGCGCTGGAGCTCGCCTTTGGGAGCCGTTTTGCGGACAGCGACGCTGACGTAGGCCGTGTCAACTGTAGGATCCAGAGCCGCCGTCCTTCATCTCCGCCCTGCGCGACCTCGAAAGCCCCGTCAACCAGGACGTGCTCAACCTCGCCGCCACACTCAGCACCCACACCGACGACGACGACGACCACCTCGACGACCACCACCACGACAACGACCACAACCACGACGAAGACCCGTACGACTCGCTCCCGTACCTCGAGGCGGCCCTGGAGCGCGACCAACGGCGGCTAGAACGGTCGCGCGAGCGTCTGCGCCTTCTGGAAAGCCAGCGAGACGCCCTCGACCAGCGCGATCGGCTGCGACGAGTTATGAGCCGCCTCAGTCGCCTAAGCGACAGCTCGTCTCCCTATGGTGACCGCGTGCCCAGCCAGAACAGCCTGTATGACTGGTCCCCCGCCAACGAGGCCGACGACGAGGACGAACTCGACCAGATCCTCGCCGAACTGCGTCGCGAGCAACCAAACACCCACCCCGAGATCCTGCGCGTCCTGGGCCAGTCGCAGCTCCACTCTGAGCGCGCTCGCATCCGCTCCATCTCGAACCGGCTGCAGAACATCCAGCCGTCGGGCCCCGGCCCATCTGAGCACTCGCTGAGGTCTACGGCCATCCTGCAGAACGTCCGCCGCCACCCACGCTTCTCTGCCCGTACCCGAGAGTACCTGCAGCGCTACCAGTCGGAAAGCGACATTGCCAACCGATGGTCCAGTCGCAGCGACTCGCGAGAACGATATCTCTCCCAGAGCGCTTCCCGCCAGCAAAACATGCAGCGCCAGACCGAAGGTAGGACGGCACTCGACCGCGAACGGCGGGATATGCTCTCCCGAGCAGATACATATCGCAGAAACTATCTGGACCGTGCCACCAACTCCTCATCGACTGTTTCGCCAATGCTGGAACAGACGGTCAAGTACCTCTCGCAGATTCGGCACTCGAATACCATAGACGATAGTCTGGACTATGCACTGGATGCAGGCTTCTTAAAGAAGGATCAATTCTGCTCACAATATGCCGACTTTGTTACCGGAACCTCATCAATTCCTCCACCTTCCGAGACGTCATGGCTGTCCCCTGGTGCGGTTCTATCAGGATGCCAGCACGCTACCAATGTCACGAGCACGATTACTACCACAGCGCCGACTGGGACCACCACCATGCATCGATTCCGAATCATTGATGGTTCTGGTCCCACCGGAACGCCGACGTTGCCCCCACCACACCCTTGGATATCAAACAACTACTCATCGACTAGGACTTCAGGGTCACCAGTGGAATCTCCACAGCAGGATCGCTGGCCTGTAAAAGTCACTATTCACGCCGTGGACTGGGACAAGATGTCGCTCTCAGCCACAATGGAGGCGTATAACGTGCCCTCACATCCTCACACCCACCAATCCATTCTCGGTTCATCCCTAGACGAAATGTCATCTCAGCAACACTACACACGCACATCATCCATCACAACCTATCTTGAGGGTGAGATTCTCGATTTCAACAACTACACCTTGCTCACCGAGTCCTTCAAATCAAGTCCTACCAATGATGCAACGTACTGGAGGAAACTGCCGCCATTCCAAAAAATGAGCGACGAAGAGGTGGTAGCGGCACTGACGAGCAGAAAGTGGCTCACCGAGGTCTTGAGCAAAGAATGGATTCTGATGCGTTGGAAAGAGCGCTGTTTCGTCAAAAGCCTGAATCGAAGCACAAGCGATCCCACACAAACATCCTCATTCACCTCTGGGTCCGCGCAAACATCTTTTCAACCACCCTCCACCTACACCTCGCAGCTGCAAGCCTCGCCCTACCGCATTGTGCGCAATCAGCAAACCGGCCGCGCGGAAGTCGAAATCTCGCCCATGCTGAACAGTCTGTCAAGCGATGCAGAACAAGCCACGTTTGACGACTCCGGGTGCGGTCTTACGATCAGCGGATTCTACTATGTTTGTCTGAGACGAAGTGATGGGAAATTGGAGGGCTTGTATTATGATCCGCAGAGTAGCCCATATCAGTGCTTGAAGCTGGACAGTGTAAAGACGGGCGTATTTCCTGCGTGGGGATTTAGATGAATTTGTACTGTTATTGTTTGGAGGGAGGTTAGAGGCTGGAAAAGTGAGTGACTTGCTTGTTTGTTGTTGTTGGTGTTGCATCCTCTGGCGTTTTGGGGGGAGTTTGTTGCATTGCCCGCTGAGGCTTTTGGGATTGGGGTTGTGATTGATTGGAATTGGGATTGGGATTGGGATCGATTGTTGGTTGTTGACTGACTGTTAGACTAGGAGTAGATACGAGCAAATGCAAATGCAGATACAGATGCTCAAGCTTGAATGTTCATCAATATGACTCGAACCTCAATCTTTTTCCAATACTCCATACATCAAGAATAGATGCGAGACCAGTAGACAGCCTATCTGATATGATATCCTCTGCCAACACAAACCCACACTTCTCCGCCCTCCATGCAATTCACCCCTCCCTTTACATCGCCCATCGTACACATTCCACCGATCTCCACCACTATCCTCGAATATCCCCTCCACTACCATCACGCACCTACTCACCGTCATCCTAAACGCTTTACACGCAGAGCCGCCAATTCGCCGCGCCCAATCACGCCCCGCGCATTAGTACCCCGCAACCCCGATGCGGGAGGTGCAGCCGAGCATTCGTCACTTCTGAGCACAGAATCAAGGGACTAAGGTGTTTTCAGTGTGACTGTTTTGTCTTATCTTGATCAATTGGATTACTGAACTACTAAATTGCTGGATTGTTGTAGGTTTGGTTAGGTTGGAAAAGCAAGGGAAGTGGAGAGAAACTAAGTAAGTCGGGTTAGATTGGATTTTGGGGGACGAGTCAGAGAGGAGAGGAGATATATAAACTGTGACGAGGGGAGCTTGGGAGTTTGCTGCTGGAGGTATTTGGGATTGAATTTGAAGAACGAGGCTAAGAGTTTGGAATTTAGGATTCTGGATTTGAAAGATAGAGAGGTTTTGACGCTGTATTCTACAGGACCTTGTTCAAGAAAAGAGATTTTGGATAGTAAGAAGAGAGAGAAGAGAAAAAGCAACTTAAGATAAAAGGGAAGAAAGAAGGAGGACGAATTGCAATCATGGCATCACCAGCATATCCCAAGACAGCAGTCAACAAGCTGGGACGACTAGCAAATCGAGGTTCGTCTTCCTATCCCCATCTCTTAATCCCCCTCCTAAAATAGTCCCCAGGAACATACGACTACTCCACAATCCACTCCTTAGTAAATTCCTGCCCCATCCTCCATGTTTCCTTCAACGACCCGGAGCACCCCTTTCCCGTCGTGCTGCCCATGCTAGGCTGCACAGGCAACTTTGAGAACCAGGACGCGGATCCGAAAGACACTGAGCAGGATGTGTATATCCACGGATATGTGTCCGGGCGGATTTTCAAGAGCGGGAAGAACGCTGAGGAAGAGGGGCTGCCGATTACCATTGCCGCGTCGTACGTCCCCCGTGTTTCTTCCATCCCCATTATCTCCAATCGCAATCCGCTCCATCTGAACGACTCAACCAAGAATCCAACAATGAAGGCCCTTTACTGACTCCAACCCAGCTTCCTAGACGGCCTCGTCCTCTCCCTAACCCCCTTCCACAACTCCTGCAACTACCGCTCCGCCATCCTCTACGGCCACGCCACCCTCGTCACCTCCCCGCCCGAAGCCCTCTACGCAATGCACCGCATAACCGCCAACATGCTGCCCGGACGTTGGGAAAACTCACGCACACCGCCGACCCCCGCGGAGCTCTCTTCAACATCCATCCTGCGCGTGCGCGTTGCGTCGGCGAGCGCCAAGATCCGGGTTGGCGGGCCGAGCGAGGACCGCGCGGATTTGAAGGATAAGGAGTTGGTGGGGAAGACGTGGACGGGCGTTGTCCCGTACTGGGGCACGTGGGGGGCGCCGGTGGAGGGGGAGGCGAATGGGAGGGCGGAGGTGGAGGGGTATATTGAGGAGTGGAGGGTTAGGGAGAATGAGGGGGCGAAGGGGTATGCGTTTGAGGCTGTGGAGATGAAGGGGAAGTAAGGGTTAGGGATTTGAGAAGGGTCATTTGTTTCTTGAGCAATGCTTGATGAGGGTACGTTGTGGAACAGTATAGAATGTGTCGTTGTGAGGGATAGATTCGAACTTAGGCGTTTTTATGGAGTTTTAATTTTCTCTTTGCTACTCAATTAAGGGCTGTTAATCCATAGGAGTTATATCTAAGTCCAATAAATACAAAGTAACATCTTTGATCGATGGTCAAGAACGAGGTCCTGCCTCCCTTTCACCACCCGTAACAAATCCGTATAAAAACTCCATCACATGAACGAAAATGATCAATGCACATCAACGCACATCACAGAATCCATCAAGAAAAAGACAATCGCCAAACACCATCAGTGTACACAAAAGTTGAACAACCCCCTTCTGGGAACCCCAACCAATCACCCCAGCGCCAAGTCCCGCTGACATAACGCCCGACCCGCGGCATCTCGACCTCACCGTCCGTCAAAGCTGCGCTGCCCAGCCAAAAGAACCCCACACCACACCGCAACCATGGCTTCAGGATACGGACTTGCTGGCGGTACGTATGCAATTTCCTACTCGCGCGCGATTTGGACATTTTGGAGTGCTGCGGAGGCGCTGGGACGAAGGCAATGGCTCGACGAAGATGACGACGACGACGACTGTGATCGATGCGGATGCGGACCTGGACGACGATGGCGGGAGAGTGGAGATGATGTGGTTGAGAGGATTGGGGTAGGAGGGAGATGGTTTGGTTGGAGCGGATGGTGTCTTTGTAGGGGAATCAGAGGGCCTGTGGAGTTGGATGCAAGATCAAGGATAGAGAAAGATTCCCATGGCTGGACCGCACGACGAACAACTCCCTCAACAGCGACATCAGCAACACCCAAGGTTCCTACGCGGAGAATCCCAAAATTCGGGCACTCACGCACACACATACCTTCTCCCACGCCGTCAACGCACCCTTCGCCCGCCATCCGCAGCACTCAGCTTGCTCTCCAGCGCCTCCCACCCCCCCTAGCCATACCATACTCCAGCGAGCCCTCCAAGTAGCACAGCACATCACATTACAGCACAGCAAAGCTAACACCCTAACCCCACAGGCCCCTCCCGCTGCTTCCCCTTCTGGCAAGAAGTCCTCGCCTGCTACGTAACCAACACGACGTCGGAAGACGACTCGGGCAAAGCCAAATGCGCGCCCATCCTAGAAGACTACTACGAGTGTCTGCACCACAAGAAGGAGGTTCGTATCTCCGTCTCCTCCTTCTTCGCTGTATTCACCCTGTGATTGATACCGCAACGACACCAGACCATCATATTCCCTGAACTTACTTACTTACGTACTTACTTTCGTACAGGCCGCGCGCACCCTCGCTCTCCAAGCCGCATACCGCAAAGCCGAAGCGAATATAAAACGCGACGACGCGCCTAGCGCGGGCGAGATACGGCGCCTGGGTGTGCTGGATGCGCCGCTCGAGGAGAAGAATCTCAAGCCGAGCAAGTGGTTTCCGCACAAGGAGATTAACTGAGTGAGTGGCGGCTTGGGGTGGGGGTGGATGAGAGGGTTAGAGTGTGGAGATGTGTGTAAATTATCGATGAGTTGAATGGAGGGCGTGGAAGGGTGAGAGGTGGAAAGAAATAAGCAATGGGATTTGCGTGAATGCATATGAGTTATAAAACCACTCGGACTTTTTCTTGCTTTCGCGATGGTTGGTCGCTGCTGACTTTGCTCGTTATACGTCCACCTTGCTGGATCACCAAAGGCACGAAATCGAGAGCAAAGTAAAACATACTAACTTTTCCTCTCACTACACGCATGCTACCTCAACACCTTCCCCTCTGTTTTAGCTCACCATGCATTCTCTCTCACCGTCTCACTCCCCTACCTGCTCGCGTGCATACATACAACCCGTCCGCTCTCTGTGCATGTATCTGACGCAGAGAATCCCCATGCATCACACCCACCCACCCACGCACATGCCCAGCAAAACAGCAACAGCAACAATAACAAAGAGGCAATCAGAAACAGTCAAAAACAAAACATCTCATAACATTCATTCATAACCACCTACACGCCGGGAACAGCTATAAAAGCTAACATGTAACAAGCCAGCTCCAAAGCCTCCCCCCGAAAATCCGACGTTAGAACACCAAAACAAGGCCTTAGTATCTGATGATAATTAGACCCCAGTCGAAGCCCAAAACTGATATGAAGGGATGAGACCCAAAGCACAAAAACACTCTGATAGTGAAAACTCCACGAGTTATTTTTTGGAGAAAAAGCCGGAAAAGAGACGTCCTGGGTAAACAAGACATGTTGGTAAAAGAAGCGAGCAGATGGAGAACTGGGAGTGGACAGACAGCAGACAGGGATACGGGATACCCAAAACCTTGACACCCGAGCCTAGTCTCTTCGCTCCCATACGGAGACCACAAAAAATTGCAGACCAAGGATACACGCATAACAGAAAATACCGGAATGGAGTGGTGTGATAGTCGGATAGATACATGGTGGATAAAGGGGGATAGCGATGTGAGAGAATAGTATCGATTGAGAGAATGTGTGAGAGTGAGGGTTTCAGCCTTCAGCCTAACACTGGTCCAGCCCAACATGTGCATACCGCATACTTCTACATATTCGCCGGAACGCTGGTTCGCGGGAGAGGAGGTGGGGTGCCGCGGTTGCCAATACCGTGGGCTTGTGCCATGTTGCGGTGGAAAGAGCCGATTTTCTGGAAGCCCCTGAAGCGAATGTTAGAACGGTCTGCTTAAAGCTACTACACTGCCGGTGAACTTGGTTGGTCCTTACTTGGAAAGATCGTAGCTCTCCTCCTCGCCCTCGGGATCCTCTTCGAAGCTGGTAAGACTTGCTCCGCGCACCATGCCTCCATTGCCCGCTGGTCCAAATCCATTGACATTTGAGTTCGAGCGTGAGCGCTGTGAGCCAATCTCGCGTCGACTGACGGGACGAGAGACGGTCCGACTGGGACTCTCGGGACCCATATCCTCGTCATCGTCAACCTTGTTGTTATCCTCGCCTTCATCATCTGGCTCAGCACTATTCTCCTCTGGCAACATTGGCGGCGAACTCGGTTGAACAGCCTCATCTTCACCGTCCTTATCGTTATCCTCCGTGGGTTGAAGCTTGATAGGGCTGAGATCAATGGGCTGTCTCGCTGGAGTACTTGGAAGATCGACAAACTTCCAGAAGGGTGCCGGGCTGGAGAAGTTCATATACTGACTAGGCATCTGAGCGGTGCTAGGCGGCGCGAGACGCGGTGCATGGCGAGTGACGAGTGGCGTAACCAGAGCATTATTCATTCGACCTCTGTCATCACCTCCGTTCATGTTGTTCGAGGCCGCATCCGAATACAGGGTAGGCGGAGAGTTGGCAGCTTCGCCCTTCATCCCTAGAACCTTTGGCTTCGAATGTTCGACGACAGGAGATGATTCAAGATGCCGACTCGAATCATCGTTCTTGATGTAGCTAGGTCCCCTGACCTCTTCATTTCCAAAGACAAGCCGCTTGGCAGGCGTCACAAAGCTGCCAAGATCTCGAATACTGGGAGAATGCTTCAGGTTGCCATACGGGCGAGGACCACGGTCGGGCGTGTACGACTCCGTCGCCATCGGAACAGACGACAAAGGTGGTGTTGCAGAGCGTGGAGGAGACTTGACCCGGCCACTCTGATTTCTGAAATCGCGATCCAGAGCTCCAATGAGACGCTCTGTGGCTTGAGAAGTAGGGTCACGAATATTTCCAGGAGCCGGTGAGCTGGGTCCAGAACCATCGAGACGATACCCTATAGCAATTCCACCTCCTTTGCGGGGATTGAGAAGCTGTTTCTTGATGAAGTCATCTCGCTCCGAATCTGCAATCTTCCACTTCATTCCCTTTCCGGGTTCGTCAGTCCGACGTGCGACCTTCTCGAAAGACTTGTTCAAGGATAGATTGTGTCGAATGGAATTCTGCCAGCCGCCGTTAGTGTACCTGAAGAAAGCATATCGTTGCTTGATGTAGTCGTAGATGTTCGCCAAGGTGAGCATTTCCTCTTCACTGCTGAGGATGGATTGACCGATGAGCTGAGCATAACTGTGAGGCGGCTTGATATCCTTGGCAGAATCGTGGCTGTAGTCGATGTCGTCTGTAGAATCCATCATGAGTCCTCGGGAGAAAGTCGCGGGGGATCCTTTACTGCGAGGGTCTTTCTCTTGGCGGAATGTCAGGGGCGTATTGGGCATTGGGCGACCGGGCGTTGAAGTCATCTGGTTATAGTACGCTTGAGATGATGCCTGCTTGTTTCGAGGATGCGATGAAGGCGGGAACGGGTCGTAGTGCTCTCGCTTGGGCGTCGGTCCTCCAGGATGGGCGTGGTGTGACTTTGGTGGCGGGTTTCCATCATTATCAGACTCTGCAGCATCCTCATTCTTCGCTTGCCGCCAGAGCATGGGATGGAAGTGGTCCTCTTGATTAGCAAGGAGGAAAAGCATTTGAGTCCCCATGATGCCAATACAAATACCAGAGTGGAGCTGTGCAATATCTCCCCTGGTCAAACTGCGGTCGTCCAGTTTGAGTCCATTGCGGCTGTTAACCTGAATGTACCACTTCTGGTCCTGGGGTTCGAAGTTGATCTCGGCATGGACACGGGAAATCTGGCGTTCCGGTCCCAGGTCGATGTGGACACCCCAGTTGTTCGGCTGGGAATCGCTTTGAGGCAGGCCAGAAGGATCAGCCTGGGAGCTGGCCGGGTTGGGGCGGACAGAAGAGTCTGCACGGCCGATGGTGACGCGAGTCTCCTGGACGAAGAAGCACCAGTCGCGCGCAGCGATCTTAGCAAAGGCGGCGATGTTCTTGCCCTCGTTGCGGCGGAGCTGAAGGTCATTGGCAAAGTCGATGGCGGCATTTGGCGTGTACTGGGGCGAGCGGAGAGCGGCGATGATGAGGTTCTGGCGTTCCACGGGGTCGAGGCCGTTCTCTGCATCTCCGCCGTTGGGGAGGGTCGTGTTGGAGTCGTTGCTAGCGACAGACTCGGTGATGCGGGTGCGCGGAGGGTCGGTGGCGGCGACCGCCTCCTGGGTTCCGTTCAACTGTGGGAGCAGTGAGTGCCCGTTCAGGTCGAGGCCATGTGCTGGACTGCCTACCCGCCTGCGCTTGCGAGAGGGCGTGGCATCGGGTGTGTCGAGATCAGACTGCTGCTGAGCATCTCTCCGCGAGCGGAGACCACTTCGACGGCTGGACATGTTGCATGTGCGCGGGGGTTCTCTGGAGGCGGAGAGGACAGGTTAGCAAGGGTGTTGGGGGCATTATTTTTGTTTGCGGTGCAGAACCGTGGGTGGGAGCGACGAGCCGGGTGGAGCGCTCGACACGCCTTCCTCGCCCCGCGGCGACTCGAGGGCTGGAGGGGTGCAGCTTACAGCGAAGGTCCGTCTTCAGCGGCTCTCGTCCAGCAGCGCGCACAGCGAGGGCGCAGAGGTGGTGGCGGTCGGCTGCTGCGAGGATGGGCGGACGGCGGGTGTGCTGATGCGAGGAGCGTGGGCCACAGTCGTCTGTTTGTTATTCGGCGACGCGACGAAACACCGGCTGGCGTAGCGTGGCGATGGACGGGCACGTAGAGAACACGCAGAGGAGAGACGACGTCGCGCGCCAGGGAGCCGACACGGACGTGGGCCAGACGGCAGGGCGTTGGATTGCTATCGATAGAGAGCCAGAAGCCAGAGCAGATTCGCAGAGCCGCAGACGTCGCAAGAGGCCCAGCGAGCGGTCCTTACTTGGTATTACACATCCGTGCGCATCCCGTGATCTGGGACGCGCCGAAACCGTGCAAATTTCTCGCCTTTCCTTCCCGACCCTACTGCTCACAAATTCACAATGCCAGCCGGCAATCGCTCACTCGAGTGTGTGTCGGCGGCTGCTCCACCGCGGCTTTCACGCTTTGCGATGCTGTCCAGGCGCCTGGGCTGGTCGAGGTTCGCGTTTGTCCACCAGCACTGGCCGACAAACAATGAGATCATCATTCCAGTCGACGCACCCAGCACATCGACGACATGCACCCAATTCGGCCCGTCTCTGCTATTGGGCTTCCTCATGTTCCTACGTAGGCGCAACGGGCATCTCGTGCGATTTACTTACCACCCGCTTCTCGGCGTGAGTAAGCGTGGTCCAATTCTCCTGTTTGTGGACCACATGATCCTAGCATTGTGGGATTGTGCGGCATCACGGGTAGACTAGGGTCAACTCGTCACAGCTTCTGCGAATACTTTGCATCCCGACCATATCAACCAGTTGTCTGCTTGTTAAGCGAGCATTCATTAATCTGTTCGACGCGTTCGTTTTGTTGATCTCATTGCGTCATCAAACGCGTTCGGAATGCCGCTTCGGTGGTTGGCTACATGCAGCGCGCAAGAACTCCAAAGTCTGCAGCCTGAGATATACTCCAATTTTGCACACGAATGAGTGTCAGCTCTTCTATCAACCCCTTCTTCGTATTATTTACATGAAGTCGTGTAATCGTGGACTCAGCTGTCCTGCTCAATAAAGATTGCCCATTACTCTTGGCTCGAATCCAAGGCCATTTTGCTCCATTCCAACGGCATAAAAGCCAGCATTACACGTCGCACAGTACAACCCCTTGGGCTGCCGCAACGCCTTTAAGATTGATAATCGCTCAAATCCAACTCCGCATCAAGCGCAAGATTTCTTGAGCTCGCTCCAACATACACCGTCTTGGCATACTCGGTGATGACCCAGTTCTGGCTCGCAGTGTCCCAATTTGAAACATCTCGGCGAGTAACATCCGCGTGGAATGTAGCACTTTGCCCTGGCTGGATAGAAAGACGATCAAATCCACGCAGGACAATCTTAGGATCTTCAGGTCCGCCGAGCGAAACGTAGAGTTGCACTACCTCATCACCAGCCACTTTACCACTGTTTGTAATAGTGGCTTCGACCGTGAAGAGAACGTCCCAAAGTTGTGGGTTGCCTCCAGGAGCCCCTCCTGCAGCAATACGGGCTTGTGGTGAGCCATCTGTGGAGCCTTCTGGCCAGTCATAGTCCAATCCGTATTCGGGATCCTGCGACGCTTCCGCCAAGTCTGTCGAGTTGAGGTAGGGATAGATGTATGTATTGACGTGGGTAAGGTTGGCTGGCCACTGGTATTCAGAGGCGTTGGTGCTCGCATTACCTAGGGTAGGCGCTGCTGTAGTCTGACCGACGGTAGGCCTATATTCACCTGCTGGGATCTTGTTGACCTTGATATCAGAGTAGTTGAATGTCGTGTAAGACAAGCCAAAGCCGAATTCGTAGACTGGAGTGACATTCTGCTTGTCAAAGGCTCTGTAATCAATGAAGACACCCTCCTCAAAGTTATCTTGTGGGCTGTTGTTGCCATTGGTGGGGTCGTAGATGAGGTCTGGACCGTATTCGGCTTCATTGCTGCCAAAGGTAAAGGGAAGCTTGCCACCAGGGTTCACTCTGCCATACAAGATATCGGCAATCGCGTTTCCTGATTCCTGGCCGGGAAGCCCAGCCCAAAGAATGGCGGTAACGTTGTCGCTATCATAGAAGGAGTTCACCAGAACGGGTCCAACCGAGTGGATGACAACGATAGTGTTGTTGCAATTTGCCGACACGTTTCGGATGAGTGCATCGCCGTCTTGCCAAAGCGTCAAGTTGTTTCGGTCTCCAAAATTGCCATCAACGGTAATATAGCCCTCTCCAGAGTCGGCATTGACAAAGACAATGGACACGCTAGCCTCCTTCGCCATTTGTTGGATCTGAGAGTAGGCCCAGTTGTCTGTGATTGACTGTACAACTCCTCCATTGTTGGCGACCTGGCTCTTGATGGCTTCCAATGGTGTTATGAGGTATGGGAAGTCTGCTGTTCCTGAGCCCCAGCCCATAGCCAGAGTGCCATTGTCACATCCACGGTCGGGGCACCCGTTGGGTCCATACTTGGCATCGCCAGCGTCATTACCGAACACAGCGGTCCACTTCTCTTCGCCAGAAAGGGGAAGTACGCCAGTGTTCTTCAGGAGAACAGTCGACTTTGCAGCCGTGCGACGAATGGAACGGAAGTGATCGGTTCTGACATCGACGTGTTGGTTTATGAGGCCATAGCCTGCCTTGCCATAGAAGTGCTGATAACCATATGTATCCCGAGTCCAACTGTTAAAGTTGACTGGAACAGATGCTTCATCACGGCCCACGTAGTAGTAGGCAGCCATGATACGTGTTGCTGCATCATCGAGCCGCCACTGTGGTACCGTGCCGTTGATGATAGAAATGGTAAGATTGGGACCCCAGAAAGATAAGCCTGAGTTAAAGTCGGTATCACCTAAGTCAAGTTAGCAGCAGTCCACTGCGACTTTGGAAGTAGGATGATTCACCTGGCATTGTCATGTCAAGGCCCGCAAGAGTGGAAGCAACACCACCATGCTGGGCGTCCCAATCCGACATGATGAAGCCCTATACAGGTATCAATTTGTGCACGAATTTGAGTAATTCGACAGTTCCTTACCTGAAATCCAAGCTCTCCTTTCAAGATATAGTTCTGCAAATAAGAGTTCTGGCAACCTTGCGAGTTGTTGATCTTGTTGTACGAACACATGATCGAGCCAGTGCCAGCGCGGACAGCGTCGGCAAATGGCCAAAGATAGAGTTCATGAAGGGTCTTATCATCGAGGTTGGAGCTGATAGCATCCACACGACCAAAGTCTTTGAAATTGCCTGGCGATCGGAAGTGCTCTTGTTCATTCATGATATAATGCTTTGTGCATGCAATAACACCTGCATCTTGAATGCCCTTGACAGTGTCGGCAACAGCAATGCCAGAGAGATATGGATCGGGCGAGAAGCCTTCCCAATTGCGCTATTGAATGTCAATTGGTGTCTGTATGAATTGTATACTAGAACTTACGCCGCCTTTGGGGTTGCGACCGAGCGGTCCGACCACTGGGCCAAGTTGGACATCAACACCTTTAGCACGATGTTCTTCTCCCATCTGATAACCTCGACGATAGAACTCGCCCCGATCCCAGGATGCAGCAATCGTACCGCCCGCAGGAAACGCGGAGACATAGTCGGCAAAACGGACTCCGAGGGGGCTATCCTGCATGCAGATCGAGTCGAAGCCGAGACGCGGTATCGAACCTACAGTTCCGACGCAGGCTTCGCTTTGCCATCCTGTGCCGGTGGTGAGGTTGACCTTCTCAAGCAATGTTAATTGGCTAACGAAAGCCTGAGCCTTTGCATAAGCTGCAGCCCAGTCTCCGGTGCCATCTATCCATCTACGTTCAAGTCAGCATCGATACCAGAAACGATCCAATCAATGTGAATCGTGAGTACGATTGATGTTTGGAAGTGCCTGAAGTTGGATGCGTTGTGTTCAAGAGCCATGAGACGGAAGTGGGCCAAGAGGGTGCTTAGCTCCGACGTGGTCCACTTCATTCCTGGGCTTTCTCGGCAAAATTGCGAAAAGAGGGTTTACATACGGACTCGGGTAGTATGGTGGACTCTCAGCATTGTTTAACGGACTGCTGCTCGAGTTGTTGTTGCCAGGACTTGTGCCGTTGGGGTACTTGTTTATGGTCAGCTCACCGGCATAAACAAAGGTTAGAAGAGGAATTGTACTATGCGCAGAAACGGAAAAAGAGCAATCACGAAGCGCGAGAGACTCGAAAGCATCTCCGCAGCTTGTGTGAATTTTATTCGAAGCAGAAGGGTTGGTTGGGTGCAGAATCGTTGATTGTCTGCATGGCACTTACTGTAGAGCTCTGGGCCTGCGCGAGGCTGATCGCCAAAAAGGCTTGTGCAAGCCACAGCATGACGTGCACTGTGCCGACTGGGGAAGTCGATGTTCAAAAATAGGCCGCAACCACACAACAATACCTAATGCTACGGAGGACGAGTAGGTAGAAGATGCGATGGCACACGAGCTAGGAGCGCAAGGGCAGCATGGGAGGTTTTTATTTCTTCGCGGAGCCAGCTACGACCGGGAAGGGCAGCCTCCCCCAGCACCCCAGGTATCCGGCCCTTAGTACGACGCGCCATCAATCCATCCAGCCACATGCATCCAATGCACGCCCAGCGGCCTCACGTTGCGGGGATAGAAGCTTGCAGAGCCCTGCTGATCTCCGCCCGCAGTTCCAGGCGACATGGCGGCACATCACAATCTGAATACGGACAGTTTGTCGGCCTCATCACCTGGCCCTCCTTGCCCGCTGCATCCGTCACCACCAGGGCCTCCACGGGTCCTCGAACCCGCCGCGACCATGCGCGCTCAGGCAGGGAGTCCTCATCCAGTTCCCATGTTGTTTCTCTCATTTTTCATTTCGAATCATTCTTTCGTTGGGGCCTCCCTTGAGTTAAGACCAGCATCCTTCCACGGCACTATGTACATCATCATCCTGCTAAGCCCGCCCGTGACGTGCACATAAGCTCCCCAAAAAAGCCGCTTCCGACGCCTCCCACGAGCCAAGCAACGGTCGAGCTCCAGTGCTGCATGTGGCGCGCTACGTCGCTGACACTGCAACCTCCAGTTCGGACCTGATGATGCGGGGTTGAGGTTGTACTCCAGCGTCCCTTGACGCACTGTCCCGTTCGCAAGTCTGCTGTCTCACATATCTAGCGCACCTTGGGCATGTCCATGGGTAGCTGATTTGTGGAATCGTTGTGATGAGTCTGGGATCTATCCCCGGCTAATGCATATTTCGTAGGACACCCGCCTGCTCTACATTATTGGCGAAATCTCGGCAATAATACTCACCCCATCGTAAGGTTGCACCTGGGTCTTCCTTGCTCAACGTGTGCCGTGCCTGTTGGTGAAAGCTAGGAATCACGAGTCGGTATTCCGGTGACGATGACTTTCTTGGAGGCCACAAATCCAGTGTTCTAAGCAAGCACCCAGCCTGTCAGCCATCAAGCTAGCAACGGACCGCAGTTGCATCTCGTGGTACCCAGTCAGGAAGGTGCTACCTACGGTCTATACTTCCTGACTCACTAAATCAGAGAGCCGTTCATGAGGTCATCCGGGCCTGTCGGTTTTTTTCCTAGAGCTGTATTATTGCAGTCTTCAAGAACCAAGGATCGAATCCATTCCGAGGTATCTTCAACCATCGGTAATAACAGTTGCCGAGCAAGCATTCCACCTCATTAGCCAGTTCTCCATGCAAGGAGTGACTGGGCACAATCACGAGATTGGTGAAGCAGAGCTTGTACAACAACGTTTGTCTCAGGTACAGATACTCCATGTGCTGTCTGGATCTGTTTACCGGTTTTCACGAGGCTTAAGCTAACGACTGTGCTACGGATTTTCACCAAACATTTGGAGAGCCAGTCCCAGGATTTGCAATCCGTGGATATCTTGAACATGGCCCTAGTTAATCCATGCAAAGGAGAGCATTGTCCAGGAAAGTATCTAGAATCAACACAAATGGAAGGACGGGCTCAGGTACGCCGACATTTCAACAAGAATGCATCGCTTTCTTCAGTAATTGCTTCGATATTTCCTTTTAAACTTGCAAGATCGCCAAGCTACAAAAACTGGGTTTTTGGTCGCTTCAAGTGACACAAGATCTCCTGGACAAGAATGTACCACCGCGTTTATTTACTCAGTCTGGAGGTGTCTCAGCCTGTCGTAACCGGTTGGTGTTTTGTTCAACAGCTGATAAACCGGACTTGCATCTTGGAAAATAGTAAACAAAAGAGAAAGTAAACAAACATCATTGTTGTTGATGCTTGATGGGTGAATGGTTTGGGTAGATATGTTGGCTCTCGCGTGGAGAGCATTTCATACTGACAAGCATGGCTATAGATCTACTTTCCTCCACGCGTTCTAATCGTAGATGAATCTCCATGTTAAATGCTCTATGCCTTCTCATAGACACTCTGTAGTCATGTGAAAGAAGTACGGTCAGCCACCGCCCTTTGTCGTTTAGAGAGTGAAGAGGCTAGACCAGAATTGGCAAAGTACAGACAAAGGCGAGCACCTCCAATGTCCAACATCTGATGACTCCAGCGCCATGCGAGATTCCTTCGATACCACCCAGAAGGGCGAAGGGCGAGAGTGCTGCCAATCACGCCACGATCCTATGTGGTGAATAGAATCAGAAAGTCTTGGTCAGAGCTGAGGCGCGGTACCATGCCCGTACTCAGCCTCCATCATGTGGCAATTGATCAATCAACGCTCCACAGCAGCAAAGCTAAAACAGTTTCAGACTTGTTACTCACTCATAACGAATCTCACTGTGCCATTTGTGGGCATCGTTGACGTGCCTGCCAGCGGAGCCAATGGTCGTCCCCGCCGTGAGGCTGCCTGCAGGCAACACCGCCTCTACTGAGTCAACAGCCTTTACCTGACTCAACCCTCCAAACTCACTCGCCAAACTGCCTGCCATATAAGTTGCGGCTTTCCAGTGGATTCTCTCTTTCTGCTCCATCTTCTAAACAACCATGGGTTCCAAACTTTCCAAGGCCGTGCAGCCACGCGGCAAGGCTATTGCCTTATCTGGCACAGCCGTATCAGACACAAACGCCAGCGCAACATCAAATCCAAACAGCCAAGACGTTGCACTACATATTCCAGAAAAATACGGTTATGATGACCTCCAAGTAGCCACATCGAACACAACACCCGCCGTACAACGACGCAACAGCGAGCCCGTCTGCTCAACCTCGACCACCCAACCTACCAACATGGAGGACTGGAGGGACCGACTCACCGCCTTTAACCTTTTCCTAGAAGGACACCGCATGCGATCTATTGAATACGAGGCTAACGACTTGTCTCGGCCGCCTTTTGGTTCACTAGCACCGTTCGTGCTCGCTCCTCCACCGCCTCCTGAACCAGAACTCCAATGTATAATCTGCTGTGCAGCCTTGCCGGGTGAGAGCGACCCACGCTATGTCAAAGAGGTTACGAAGCCATGTAGGTCATGTTCCAGCATGTACTGCGGAGGATGTATGAAGACAATGTTCGTTGCGGCGTGTACGGATCTCACCCGCATGCCGCCACGATGCTGCACACAGATTCACCTCCACCATGCACGCCCATTCTTAACCGAGGCCGAAGTGATAGAATTCAAGTCGAAGTACGAAGAGTGGTCAACGCAAAACCCATTCTACTGCCCTGTCCCGACATGCTCGGTCTTCATTCCCGAGCGCCTCATGCCCCAGAACGTTCGGTCCAAAGGAAAGCAGCGAGTGGATTCAGGCATTGGAACACCAATCTCAAACACATTTGGATGTCCTACATGTGAGGCGGAAATATGTGCAGGCTGTCGTCAAACAGCCCATCCTGGCAGCATGTGTAATGTGGCCGAGTTTGGAATCGATGCCAAGACTGCGGCCCTTCTCAAGAGCTGGGGTTACAAGAAATGCCCAAAGTGCGGTCATGGGGTGAAGAGAATGTTTGGCTGCAATCATATGGAGTGTAGATGTGGTGCACATTTCTGCTGGGGTTGCATGCAGAGTCAAGCGGAATGTGAAGGAGGATGTTATGATGATGGCAGTGATGATGAATCAGTGTACTCTCTCCCTGATGAGGCCGAGGAAAACCAAGTCCGGCCTGCCAACGACAATAATGAAACACCAGACGCTGTCAGTACCTCGGTATCTGCCGCAACAAACTCCAATTCAGAGGCATCTGCTTCCGATACACCCTCGGACAACCCACCTGCTCAACGCGCGCCACGCCCTGTAAATCTCGACGCAGGGCCCCGTTCCTTCTGGGAGAGTGAAGACTATAACTTCGGCCCTGAACCAACAGACGACTACCAGGATGCCGTCTGGGCATGCTCTCACGACTTCAATTCCCATTACATCAGCCTAGCCGATGCTCTTACCAAAGACAGCGCTGCCCTAAAAATGGAATGCGTCAAGTGCTGGAGCCCCATAAGTCCAGAGGTCGAGACACCACATCACGAGAAAGTCATTCCCGGAGTTTCCACTCCACGGCGTCAAGTCCACGGACGCGGCCACGGGCGCGGCCTTCGACGCGCCGGAAGGGGACGGGGAAGGGGCCGGGGCCGGGGACGATACACACCTCCTCGTGGCCTCTTCCGTGCTGATGCCACAGTCGGTACTGCACCTCATCTAACTACTTTTATCTCACCACTTTCCCAGAGTCAACCTGCCCCTGAGACTATTCCAATGGAAGATGTCCAGCACTCGGACCGCGTGGTAGACACTTATGGCAACATCATCACAACCACAGAGACAAACCGCCCACGCCGTGCTTCCGTACAGTGGCAGGCTGCTGCCTGTCTCTCCGACGCGACACCAAGTGTATTTGCGAGCGGCCCAGCAAAGCTGAACTTTGCGTACGAGTGCTTCTCGTGCGGAATGCTAGTCTGCGAAACATGCAGAGACGAAATCAGCCCACCACCCACTGCAGAAGAACTGGAGGCATCAGTTGCAGCCCTCAATGCAGCGGAGGCTGCGTCCGCTCGGAACAACACAGAGGCTGATATTGCGGAACTGGAGCCAGAAGATCTCGCACTCATTGGGCTTGCACCTCCTCAACGGACTTTAGAGGCACGAGAAGCAGAGTTTGCCCGTGAAATCGAACAGATGAGTCCAGAGGAACTGGCGGCTGAGATGGCCCAATTCATCGAGCCTGAAGATGAGGAGCAGACTGGGGAGATAAGACGGCCTGTTTCGTCGCTGAATCTGGCACCTCCTTCACTGTTCGATTGAGGCCTTTTTCTTAGTAGGTTTTTTTTTCTACGTATGTACATTTCTTCCTTGTTTGCATTTCCGACTGCGTGCTTTCTGGGGCACGCAGTCGAGTTGAAATCCCGACGGAGCGGGTATTTTTGGAGATATTTATTTGCTATTTACACGGTAGCCATTTAGCAGGGAGTTTCTGGCGCATTATTTCTCTTTGTGGATGCTGGAGCAGAGGTTTACTGCTCTTCCACCTCGTTTACTTTGGGCTTATGACGGCTTATACTCTGATTTAGTTTGGCATAGCATGGCGAGGTATACTTTCTTGCTCTCTACAAAGAAGAGTTAACATGAACAATTTCACACTACGATCTGAATTGAGATGCTACTTTGATATCACGACTACCGTGCATAATCATCGAACTTTTGAATTTCTAAATGCGGCACACTAACAACATGTACAAGGCATACTGGTCCAAGTCGTTTGGCAACTCTTAGACGTCCTACAGACTCGATGCTAGCCGTTCAGCAGTGTGTTCTGCTCTTGAAGGTTTTCAGGTCAATTGAGAAAGCACACTGCATCTTGCTGTTGTAAGTCAGTCACAGTAGTACTAGGTCTCTTACCAGACAAGTCGTACTCATTGTCAAAATCCAGTACACACATACGCAGTCCGCTTCCCGGGACCGCATACATCAACCAACACCCATATGCAGATGAATGTAATCATCATCAGCAGAATCACAAAAGTCTAACAAAACCTTTATACGAAAGTCAAAGAGAGAAGAAGTCACGTTGCACGCACAAGGTAAAAAAGCGTTTAGAAGACTTTGATAAAAACCGGATTTGTAGATGGAAGTGATTTTGCATAGCCCAATAAGCCCCATCCCTTTTTTTACTCGCAGAGAGGACCCGTTCCTTTAGATAGTTGCCTTAGTTTTCCCTTGCCAGCTATTCTCGTCCGTATTTCCACGAGTCAAATATCGCTTTGGTGAAAGTTTCGTTTGTTCCATTGAGATTTCAGAATCATGTGACATTCAGGTTGTCGGAAGATGTCGAGGCACGCCTGCTTGCGTGAAGCTCTTGTGCATGTGGTCGACATGGTAGTCGATGCGCTTATGCGCCGAGGCTGGGGAAAGCGCTTGAGTCGGTGATGTTGGGGCCGGACTGAGCACCACCGCGGCCTCCACGACCACGGCCTTCGCCTCGTCCACGTCCCTCGCCACGGCCACGGCTGCCGCGGAACTCTCCACGACCCTCGCCACGACCGCCGCGAGACTCACGACCTTCGCCACCACGGCCACGACCCTCTCCACCGCGGAACTCGCCACGGCCACGGCCACGTCCTCGGCCACCGCCCTCACGGGGAGGAGGGGCAAGCATGCGGTCACCATCAAGCTCGACGTGGACCTTCTCTTTACGGGCACGCTCGCGTTTGGCCTTGCCTCCGGAACCAGCCATGTAGTTCTCTTCCTCTTGTTCGCGGCTCAGAGCAGTGCCCTCGGGGAACTTCTTGCTGCTACCCTCGTTGGCCTTGCGGACGTTTGAGGCGGCAAGGGATGCCTTCTCGGCCTTCTCAGCGAGGTAGGCGGCGAAAGACTTGCTCTTGTCTTCTGGCTCTGGCTCGGGTTGGTTCTCAGCATCGGCAGCGTCAGCGACGGCATCCTTCTCTTCAGCCTTGGCAATCTCATCGCCGGCCTGCTCGTCGGCCAACTCGGCGTTGCCATCATTTCCTCCCCAACCGTGAGCGGCTTGCTTCTCATGTTCGCTGTAGTACGTTAGTGATGCTCTGGAGGAGGAAGTTCTTTGTCTTACGCAATGCCCGTCCTGCTATGACGGTCACCACCCTCGCCACGGCCGCCGCGACCTCCACGTCCACCACGGCCACGGCCGCGTCCGCCACGGGCAGGTGCTCCAGTGGGTTCTAACAAGGTTTAGTGATGCTCTTTGATGGAAGGTGTGTGGTACTCACCACCAGATCCCCGGCCACGGTTCTTGTCTGAGCCTACGCCACGATCCCGGAAAGCTGTGCCCGGTTAGCCATGCCCATTTAGAGTGTCTGCACGTTGTCCATCTCCATGTGCCTGTCCTGTGTTGACGTACCATTCTCATTGGCGCTGTCGGTCTGCTTGGTGCGGGACGGGTAGGTTCGCTCCTGGGTGTTTCGTGTGGCCTCGCCGTCGCGCTTGCCAGTTCTCTGCACAGGCTTGTCAATGGCCTTTGTGGGAGGGTCAGCTGGCCTGTCGGGGTCGAGCTCGGGGTCATTGCCTGCGGGGTTCGTGAGCGGAGCTTCTTAGCTGTGGATCGTGAACGCGAACATACCCAACAGCTCGTAAATGTTCTGGCATAATCGTTAGCAATTGTACTCGAGGCGGAGGCGCAATGCGAGGGCGGGGGACCCCAATGGGTTGCGATGGCATTGCGGAGGGCGTCGGGGCAGGCGAGCTTACCTTGGAAGCAATCTGCGACATCTTGGGGGTGATTTGAAGCGCCTTTCGCGCTTTGACCGTCTAGATGCGCAACCTGCGGGTGGGAAAGTAGAGTGCGAGAGCGTGCCCGACTGAATCAGGGACGTGGCTCTCAAGGTGGCTCTCGACGGGGGAATTGGCGTGAGGTTGGCGGGCAGAGTTTTGGTCGATTATTGCCTTTGTGATTTCGCTTAGTCAATGGCCAAACCCGTCCGTGCCCCACTCCAGGATTCGAGGGGTAGCACTCCGACGACGATGACGGAGCCGGCGCCTTTACTCGACGCTTCGGGCGCCTCCATTGCACAAGCACCGTGCGCCCAGGGCTGCTGGGAGTCGCCGCATCGCGCGAGTCTATCAAGGGCTACACGGGGTGAGTCGCGCATCCTCGAGGCTGCTTCGTGCATGATCCTCGCTTAATCGAGCAACGCTGGTGGCTCAGGTGAGTTCACGTCATCGTGGAAATCGCGACATATGACTTGCGACCTTGGCTTCATAGGTAGTTACAATCAAGGGTATGTACAGGGCAGCAGGCCGTCTCAGTGGTCGGTCGACGTGCCCGCTGCCAGTATGAAATATGTGAGACTGTGTCCATCCAGTTGATTCCCAGAACAATCATTCGCGACACCACCCGTCGTCCATCCCCTTTCCACCTCGAAACTTTTGAGAAATCCGCCAATAGTCCGACAGAGAACGAATCGAATAAACGCCCCTCGTACTGCCGTAAGACATTGCCCCTCGGGCTCAAACCAACCAAGACGCCCGCTAAAACAAAATTATAAGGGTATTTCCGACCGGAACCAGGCTGCCTGTCCAGAAGATAATAATTTCACATGTGCCCTTCTCTTCCCGTCGCATTATCCTCATATCGATCATCGAGATTCGTACATAGTGGGAAAGTGCATGCTGGCAGATAGGCCGAATGGATCTGCGTCAAGCATGGGGTCGTAAGGGTCGAACAGGTGGTTGTTGATGCCACCGAAAACATGACTTCCGTCATTGGGTGCCAGCGCGGCTGGGCTTGTGAACGGAGGATTCTGTACAGGTGGCAGTGGTGGTGGCATGCTGTTGGACGGTGGGAAGTTCTGCTGGGGGAACGGGCCGGGCCCAGCAGATTGGTCGCTCGCGTCTTCGTGGTCGTAGGAGTCGGCTTGTTCCTCATACTCCTGCTCTACACGATCAAATCAGCCTAGGATTACATAGTCCTATACCTAAGGAAGGGAAAAAGAAAGGGGTCAGCTTGCCCAGTTGACTCATGTGGTCCGTGAATTGAGTCTGGTAGTACGAGGATGGACCACTGCTTTGTGTTATGCCGCCTCCACTGCCGCCTACAGTGGATGCGCTAGATGTGCCATTCGTAGGCGGTTGGTTTGTGATTAGCGTAGGTCTTTGGGGGCCCATCATTGGAGTGAAGTTTGATCTGGGTGGTTGAGGGCGGAGTGGCTGCTGTGGAGGAATTGGCCCAAAATTGGGAGACACTGATTGACCATGAGGCATAAAATTGGGTGAGCGCGTTGCTGATTGCGCTGGCGAGGACAGGTGGGAGCCTGGGGTAGGCTGCGATAGAGGTGAACGTTGGATAGGCCCATCGGGCTGAATCATGGGCAGTCCATTTGGACCATCAGCTTTTGGCGGCCCTTGCAGCGAGCGTCTCTGCTGCTGTCTATTCAGCATGGCACGCTGCTGAAGGGGTGCCTGATTCGGAGACGCATGGACAGAGGCTGGTGGCCCTCTGGTGGGCCCCAGGTTTGGACTGCCAGTCTTTGCGCGCAGCTCGGCCTGGACGTCAATGCCTGGACGAAGCAAGGAGTTAGTGCCATTCGGATTGGGAGCGCGAGAGAAGAGATACGGAGACAGAGACGGAGACAGGCGGAGATCCAAACAGCGGGAGATAAGAGATGTCGGGGGCTACCTTTCTCTAGAAGAACCCTCTCAAGCAGAGAATTCTTATACCGGAGCATAAGGCATTCGTCGGCGGCATTGCGGTGACTGTTTTGCAGGTTCTGCAGCGTCTCCTCATGGTGCTTGATGGTGCTCTCGAGCTGCTTGATGTACTCAGTTCGACGCTCGCGAAAGGCGGCCTGAGCCTGCCTGTTTCGCTGCTTGCGCTCCTCGGAGGTAGCGTATATCTTACGGCGCTTGGTTAGTGCTATCTTCGACATGGCAATTGAATCTGCAAACGCAGCGGTCATGGCAGGCAAGGTGGGAAGAGCTCACAGGTTTGCGGCCGCCTTTGCGCTTCTGCTGCTGGGGTTCCTCCTGGGTATATGTCTCGGCCAGGCCAGGCTCGGGCGAGGATCCGATAGAGTCAGTCGAGCCATCGCGCGAGGCCTCTGCCTTGCCCACGGGAGCCGTCATATCTGTTACGAGACTATCTCCCATCTGCGGCGACCGCACCCCTCCGAGTTGAGAGAGGGGCACAGGGCGCCAAGAGGGACGACAGACGCGACTGAGCAGTCGGGATGGGCTCGAGGAGGCTCTGATCGGTTAAGCGCGCCTGGGGTTGGGGCTGCCGCAGCGCCGGGTCGAGAGGCGATTGCGTGTGTTTGGGGTGTTGATAATGTCTGATAAGAGGCCTGCGTTGGGGGACTGTGGGTGGTTGCGCAGTAGTTGTGAGGTAAGCTCTTGGGTAATGGAAACAGAGAGGGCTCAGCGGAGGGGCGGAGGTGCCTCGACGTAAAAAGGCGGGCGGGCCACCTTGTTTGCATGCCCAGCGAGCAGTGGGCGACGAACGAGGGCTGCGAGGCGGGCCCCGAGAATGCCTCCTCTGCTGCTGGGTGCTGGGCCTTGCGCGCAGCCGTCCTCCCCGCTGCCTCAGAGCCCTGGGCGCGCTGCTCCCGGCGGAGGGGGCAGAGTTTTCCTGCACGCCCGCAGCCATCGCTGGCAAAACGCTGCTGCGCGTCCAGCCCGCCCAATCTGGCGCACCCTGCCGACGACGCTGAGGGATCGCGATACCCCTCCCGGCCTGGCGCATCCTCAGACGCTGTAGCTCCCGCGCCACCGCGATCTTTTTATACTGCTTCTCCGGCATCTCCATGGAACCTGCCACCAGTGGGCCTCACACCACCAGCATCTGCGCTGTTTATCACCACTCTCCCCGCCTGCAGTCTCTTCGGCGTGTTTGGCAGCCTCGCAGCATTCACCATCCCCCATACCCCAACTTTCTGCGCGCTGCCATCGTTCGGTGTCGTCGAGACCGAGCCGCGACCACCGTCCAGGGATCCCGACCTCGGAGCGACGCGTTCCTTGCCCGAGAGCCAACACCTCCGCCTTGCCCTCCCAGGCTGACGATGCAGCGCCGTCTGCTATCGCCTAGGGCGTGTATAATCAGAGCTTGACGCCTGGCGATGCGACCACCCACGTCACGTTGCTCGGCTCGTCGCCCACGAAGCCCTATGAGCATCAGTCAACGGCTGCCAAAGCATCTTTGTTTCACATCAAAGACGGCCATCGTCACGCTGCAGCGGACATTGTTTACCATCGTCTGGCGCCTCGCTTGGCTTCCCCGCTCCCTACATTGACATGGACAGTAGTCACCCCTCTTCACCAATCTGGCGCTCCTCCCATCGCCTCGTGGTATGGTAGACTTTGCACGCTACTCTGGTAAGCCAATCTGTCTGGAAAAGTCTCGCAGGTCGTCTCCACGTCCGCTACCGGACCGTTGCAAGCGACTCGCCGACTTGTCCTGATATCATGCACCGCATGTATTCCATTGGCCGGATCGGGCAAGGGCTGGCAGCCGCTTTCTCTCGGCTCGGCGTCAGGTGACGGATGCCAATGGTCGAGGCTCGTACGACGACGTTGGAACGCGACCATCGTGATTTCTACCGGCCCTAGCATTGCAGTGGACACGTCCACCTGATCAAAGTGAAGCATCTGGAAAGATCCGAGGAAACTGAGGCAGACTGTCCAAGGATTAATGCTTTCCTGTGGCTGCAATTGCTGGGGTTTGGGACGCTCGTAGAGCTTTAGAACTGTAAAACTGAGACTGAAAGTTTCAAAAGTCAGGTAGGCTACTGCATACGGTAGGTGAAGTCATTGCAACATTCATTGTCCCATTCATTGTCAAACTGGCGTAAACAGATTTAAGTAGAAAGATGTTTTGACCTTGAAATGGATCGCCATACACCATAATAGCCTTTAGACGTGAATAAGATTCTCTAAATCATTTCTCAAATATTCAAGAGTGTACATCCTTCATCAACGTCGCGACTTCCTCTTATCGCAGATATGATAAGACTCATGGGAAGAGCGAGTTGTGGGCGTTCTATCCTCCATCTCCCCATATCTACGATCCACCCAGCGCAAGCTGCTTGATCTTCAATATGACACCTCAACAACAACCTCACTCTTCATTCTGGATAACGAGCATCGACACGGTCACACATGACTTTTTCCGGCCCCTCACCTCTTACCAGTATAAGATTCCGCATCAATCACTCGGTCAGCTCTTAATCCCCAATCGTCAGCTTCCTCTGCGCCCTGTCGTTTATAAGGTCATCTCCCATTATACAACAACAAGCGAGTACAGCAGCTGGCAGTAGGCAACAATGACCTTGTCCGAGATCGCGGGAAGGTTGCTGAAAGGGTCAGGTTTATCACACGCACCGTCCACCAAAGCCCAATCGTCTGACCCCCGTCCGTTATCTGAGACCACGTCTTTCCTGAACTTGAGTGAAGCGAATAGATTGCGGAGTATTGACTCTGGAGGTATGGTCAGCAACGGCTTCGGTGAACCCAGAGCATACTCAGTTGCATCCTCTTGGGCAAAGACCCGTCCTCTTTCCGACATTCGCGAGTTGACCGAACCGAGCCTGGTGGACTCCATACCTCGAAAGTACCTTTGTGGCAGCATGCAACAAAGTGTTTCTCGGACAGAGCTTGTGCGGAAGCACTCCATTGCATCGAAACCCCGTCCAAGTCTTGACACTCGACATGCTGAAAATAAGGACCCCGAGAAAAAGCTTAGTTTCGAGAACAACGATATCAAATCAATCCATCGAGGGCGATCCTTTAGAACACCATCGCCACCAAGCCCTGCAGACAACAACAGCATATCCAGCATATATAGTGTACCACCTGCTAGTGTTCCGCCACGATCATCATCTCGAACACGCGCCCGCAGTGTGTCTCGATCCCGAAATGCGGCCCTTAAGCAATCCTCGCAAACCACACAATGCTTACCAGCAAACATTAACACTGATACGGTAAATCCCATTCCACTGCAACCCTCCAAAAGTAATGGACATACAATTCCAAGACGCGGCCAATCACAATCGCCACTGCGTCATGTCATAGCACGCATGGAACCTCATTCTCACGATCGTACTCGGCACGCATCTTCTAAGACATTCATTCGCGAACCACCTTCGAAAGACCTCCTCGATTACCCCTTGTACCGACATCCTCGAATAGAAGTGGGCCTAGACTTATCAGCAGGTATATTCGTAGGAGGTGGCTCAATTGAAGGGACTGTGCAGATAAAAGTGGACGACGCTGAACGTATACGACATAGAAGGACTCTCGATATTGCTCGCATTTCTGTCGACCTCCTTGGACTTGAGGACATAAGTGGAAATCGCCGATGCGTGTTCTTAAATCTTGCAACAGAGCTTGTCGACGAAAATAATCCACCGCCTCAAAATATGGTGGATACACAGGAACCTATAGGCTCAGGGGATCTCTTCTGGCATCTGATGCCATCTGTAACCAACCTCGTATTCAATCTGAGCCTGCCCCTCAACGTTGGACCGCCTCCATTCCAGTCGAAGAATGCAAGGATTCGATATGTTCTCTGTGTATCCCTACTTATACGCGATCATGGAAAGCAGTACATAGTGCGAACGTCTGAAGATGTCACGGTGCTTTCTGTCTATGATCGTACGCGATATTGTCATTTCATTCAATTTCTAGAAGTCTACTAATCAACGTGTAGCCGAAAAAGCCCTTATGTCACTACCAAGTCCATTGGTCGCTTCGGACGAGTGGGCTAGGCCGCGAGAGACTACTATCGAGGTGGTTCGGGTAACTGCCGGTTTACATCGGCAGGTCTGGGTCAGCGGTACAAGCATCTATGTTGATGTTCACATCTCTAATAACAGCCGCAAGACGATCAGAAAAATCGAGCTGCAATTGGAGAGGGACATTCTTTGTTACAAACACGTTTGTTGATGGTCATCACAAATGTTTGAATATGCTGATGGTCCTGCTACTAGGCTGCTGCTTCAACAGTGGAGAAATCTGCTGGTCAGGCTCGAATCTTCGACAGCAATGAGCGTTCTATCCTGAGCAAAGCCCTTGTAAAGCACGGCACTGCTGGCTGGCATGGCGTTGTAGCACAGCAGACCCACCTTAGAACATGCGATCTCGAAATACCTCGTGGACATGCTACGGTCAAGTGTGGTATGGATCTTATTTGCATGTCGTGATGCTCGGCTAATTTATTAGGCAAATATTTTGAAGTACGATATTTTCTGAACGTTATCGTTGGCACCACTCACACGTCGTTATCTCCCCACTCTATACACCGATCAAGCTGACAGTCCACAGGAAGCTGGTCACGGTTCAACTACCAATAGTTCTCATACACATGGTGCCTCCCAACCACCATCTCAACAATATCTATTTGACGCGCGCTTACATGATTTCAGAACTCGCTAGATGTGGTCCCCAATTCCGTTGCTCAAGTTGCCATAGCCATCGAAGAGAAACGCAGTGCGACCACACTCCGATGTGGCCACTCGCCATCTCGCCTTGGTCGTCGCCCGTCGCAGTCAGTTCAAGGCCGCGCCTTCGCAGCCCCACGTATGCAATCTCTAGAGCGGATGCGTGCTCGAGCCGAAGACATACAGGAGCTGGGGAAGGTTTTAGATCAAAGTCCCCGCAAATATGGCGTGCGACGCATGAACTCAAATTGGGATTATCAAACGCCACCATCCAATCGCAAGGGCCGAATATTAGGTGATGGCGAAGCAGCAGACCTTCGTGACCGATTACGCCGTGCTCAGTCCCACGACACCATAAACTCGAAAGCAAACCTGCATAGAGCCAACTCCAGCCTTTCGAAACGTGGCACCGCTTCAGCCCTGGGCTTTCGGGAAGCCGAAGTTCGCGAGGACATGGAGCTTGCCGGACTCGGTCCGTCCGGGGACGGGCCTCTCAAGGAACGCCTGGAGCGGAGTCATGAGCGCCAATACCGATTCAGCAAGAAAAGGAGCGTTGAACGGTGGAAGGGCGTTGCGAATGTCGGTGTTGGGTGGCTTAAGGGGAATGGAGGTCCCAAGGATGAAAGGGAGCGTGATGGATGGATATGATCATTGGTTTCGGTATCGGCTCTTGATTGGTTGCTTCTCGTTGTATATGTGCAAACAAGTATGCTGGGTTTATTTGACTTGGTTACGAACTTTAGAACTCTGAAACTGTGCATTGTTAGTTGAAGGATAGTACCTACCAATACGATTTATTCTTTTCCACTTTGATCGTGTGAAAGGTTCCGTGATGGAAGTAATTTGATTGACATCTCCAGAACAATAGTGAAAGTATATCTAAAAACAAATAGTCAAGCCTTGACATTTCTAAGTCAATCAACCGAATTCCACTCTCCTATTGCTTTCAACGTGCGGCTTCTCGTTACATATACACCAAAAACTTCGGATCTGGCTCTTTGTCTCCATCCCCCTTGCTGTCGTGTGGATCTCCTCAACTCTTCACTCTTCTTGCTCTTGGGGTTGGACTTGTTCTCCTTGTGCCATAACTTCTCGACGTAAATGTACCCAGCATGAAGGGCAAAAAAAGAATTTAGGGCTAATTCTTTTTTATACTTACCTTATTGCATTTGTTAGGAGGAGGAGGGGGGGTTTATACTTACCTCATTGCACTGGGGGAGTCGGTCCCGACTCAACCCCAGGAGGCTGGCTCCATCCTACGCCAGCCCCAGTCGCAAGCGTCCTGAACTGTTCGACTATGCCTTTTCGCCTTTTCTTCGACTATTTCAGCTGTGCCCTTTCGTTCGTTCCGTTTCTTGCGCCCTTGCAGGACTTGAAGCTTTATTAGCTCCATAATAGGTGACTTATTCCCCCCACGGGTTTCGAACGAAGCGTGTTTGTAGGCGAAGCTGGGTGTGGATTTGTGTAACTCCAACTTGCTCCACGCTTGTTCTCATACTTGATCAAGGAATTAAATTGATTATATACGCAACATTTGACACTTTTGGAGGAGGTAGTGCGGTGCCCTGGTACGCGTTTGGGGGGCACAGGCGCGCTTAGCTGGGCGCGAGCAAGGCAGCCGTTCGTGTGTGAGTCATTTTTTTGAGGTTGTGGGTGCTTTGGTTGGAGGGAGTTGAGATGGTTTTCTTACAAGTAAATCAACCATCAAGCCTCCACTTCCTCCACACCTTGCACGACATCTCCTTTGCTAGCATCGATCTTCATCTTTTTCGTGAGGAGTTCTGACGCGGAAAGAACAACAAATTCGGATTCAGCAGAAATTCTACACCATCAGCCGCCCCAATCTACGTCCCATACAAAGTATACCCCGACGCATCAGTCCCTGGGCCCGCCCACAAAGAGATATCGTAAAACCACTCCGGACTCCTCGCAAAATGATGCCCCGGCGCCGAACTCATACTATGCCCCTGCAAATACGTATTCAGATCCAACCCCATATCCATATCGAGGTTGCCCAGCCCATCGTCCATCATCTCCAGCCCGTCCATCGGCGCATTGAACGTCGGTAGCACGCCGCCAAAGTCGCTGCTCACAGCCGTCCCGGTAGCCAAGTTGCGGCCCGTAACGTCGTCTGCGCCGTCGCCGCGGCCGTGGTCTTTGCCTGCGAAGGGCCCGCTCGAGGCGTGCAAGTCGATGTCTTCGCCGTGCTCTTCGCGGTATACGGCGATGAGAATCTCGGCAGACTGTCTGACTGCGCGTTTTGCGGCGTCGAGGACGGCGCGCTCCGGGTCGGCCCCTGAGACGAGGGCGTCGATGCGGGCGAGGGCGCAGGTGAGGAAGGAGACGCCTTTGGCGTTTGTTTCGCCGTTGCGGAGGCGGGCGATGGCGGTTTTGAGGGCGGATTCGAGGACGTCACGGAGGGCTTGGAATTGGGCGGGGAGGGAGACTAGGCGGGTGCTTGAGGGGGACGAGGATGTGGATATCAGGGGGGCGAAGAGGGTTGCGTCTTCTTGGCGTTCGTTGATCTGGGAGTTCAGTTCGTAGTAGACTGTTGACATGGCGTAGAGGAAGAAGGATTTGAAGAAGCCGACGCATCTGTGCGTCATGCGTGTCCAGTCGTCTTCTTCGCCGTCCATTAGTTGCGTTGCTGGGGCGTAGATAGCTAGAGAAGTGTCCAAGCACATCTTGCGCGAGTAGTGATACTGTGGATCTTCAGTTGCCTTTGCGAAGTATGGTCGATGAAGACAAAGTACAAAGCGTCGGACTAGGGAATCTGCCATTTTGATCTGGAACGGTGTGATTTGGTAGCCCGCGGCTAAAGAATTCTTGAGGAAAGTGGTGTTCTCGCGACAAATATTCGTGAGCTCGGTGCCGAGTCGTAGTACGTCTTGGTAGGATATATCGAAGCGGAGGTTATTGATCAATCTCACGATTTCCAATCGTATGGGTAAAGTTTGACTGAACGAGATCTGAATGCTACTATCGGTGAATGTCGTAAGTGGTTTCTTATCAAGCGGTGCATCATTGCCTTCTCCCATGTCTTCGTCATTGATGTTAGATGGTGGCAGGGTATCGTAATCATTCACTGAGACCATAGGCGGCATGCCCATATCGAGGCTGCTCTGGGCCGTGATCTCCAACACACTTGCCCAAAGCCTTCGCCGCATCTCGGCGTGGTACAAACTTATCTTTTCGAAATTCGATGGATCACGATGCAGTCCCAGGTGCATTGCAGTCCTCAGTAGCGAACCTGCAGGTATCCAGATGTGGTCACCGTCGATGTTGCAGACCTGACGGGCAAGCAACACAAGAATTTGAATTTGCAACCCTGCCATGTTAAGTCGAGACTTTGCGTGTGGTGCCCCCAGCCAGTCTGTTGCAGCTTGAACCCATTTTGGACAAGACGTTCGCAATTGTGCTTGATTAGGTCCGGTGTAGAAGGGTACGCCAATGGCGCAAACGAGTAAAATTTTGAGAACGACCGAAGGTTTTGGTGGGATGGTGCCAGACCAGTACCCCTCGTACTCCCTTTCGAAAGCAGGGATGTGGAGTACACGAAAAACACCTTCAAATGTGCGAAGGTACCCATCAACCAGCGCATCGCAGATCTCTTTCGAAGGGATAGACTCCTGGACCACTGGAGAGATGGATGGTTGAAGCATACGAGATGTCTTGATAATTCGAGCCATGCGTTTGATATCTGCGACGGTGGCGTATAGCTCCGTCGATTTGTTAACCTCCCTACGGTTTGTGTTTTGATTCACTGTGGTATTTCCTTCACCAAGGGCATCGTACTGTGAGGGTCAGAATTCTGGTACCAATACAAAGCTCTTCTTGCTACGGAGGAGCTCAGGTTTAAGAGGAGATAAACTTACAGGCTCTATTGCATTCATCCAATGGCTTTGACCGTAATACTTTGACTTGAGGAATTGCCCGGAAGCAACAGGGGACGGACCATGCCGGAGCGGTAAGCCAGTGCTACCACCTAGTCCTTCTGATGTGCTATTGCCTTTGCATTCAAGGGCATTGAGTCTCTCGACCAAGCCGCTGAGCACAGCGTTATCCACATCCGAATGCGAACTCAAGTTCAAATTTGGCCTATCGGGAGGCAGAGGCTTGAGCTTAGGTCGTCCATGTTCACCGAATAGGCCAGGTGCCACATATCGGTTAATCATTAGATCAAACTCATTGGATGGACCAGATAGATGTGGAGAAGACCGAGCCGAGTTCCCTTGCTCCTGGTCATGATTGCCATTTGCGGATATGGAGGGAGCTTCAGGTGACCGCTCACTCTCTGAGCGAATGCCCGCACGCTGAGGCCTATAAGTGCATGTTGATGACTTGATTCTAGTGCATGCTCCACAAGGTCTTTCACGATCGCACTTTACTTTGCGCATCCGACATTCAACACAAGAAAGAGCTGGCCGTCGTCGTCGCTTTGCCGGTCCATTGCCGTCAGTGTCCGCACTAAGAAGGGTGGGTTGTTCAGCCATATTTCTCTGCCAATAGATGTACAAAAGTTGTTTAATGGTTTGATCTGAATACACAGAAATCAATTGTTTCCGCCGATTTTGGGAAGGCGATGTCGACGTGCAGGATGGGAAACTCGGTCTTTTGAGATGTGGTCGGTCTTTTCGGTCTTTTCGCGCCGACCGTGGTTTCAGTACTTAAGTAGAGATCTGGCGGGCGATGCACCAGTGGGCGTTGATCTCCGCTATAAAGGCTGAGTAGCAACGTAATTCACGGTAAAGGAGAAGGCTCAGCCTTGTTAAAGTAGGGTGGTGTTACGAATCGTGAAGGATCGTGGTGTAGAATCTCGCGGCTCACGTCGAATCTAGGTAGGCGCCGACCATTCATGGACAAGGCCCGTTTGACTCCTTTAACACTTACATGCGATTGATCCTTGCTACTCTGTATGTCTAGATCTTCGAGGGATTTGTCTTTCCATGGGGCCAAAATGCTTGAACCCTCAGAAAAGCAGCTAGTGGACGCTTTCAGGCGTGCCAGAGCTTCTAATCTGACAAGCGCTGCAGCCTTACGAACAAGACAAAAACACTCCGTATGGTCAAAGGAGTTACACCACACTGCATGATTGCGCAGCTCCTTTAGCGGGCTGAAGTTCCAAGAGCAAAGCCAAGGAGCACACCGCATGAGATTTTACAGCTGCACACCTGAAATAGTTAATCTTGCGAAACTTTCTCACCTCGTTACTTTACCCTGTGTTGTCAGATTACAACGAGACTTGACATTTCAGCCGGTTTACTTCTGGAGCAACCTGGGGACCTTTCTCTGAATGTCATCCTTCAAACATAGCTAAGTTCTGGGTTACGCGACGTCTCGTCGACGATTCGATCTGGCGTCAAGCTAGAAGAGTTCGTCTTCGCGCTGAACTTCATAACGCGAAGAGAAAATAAAAAGTAAATAGAAAACCCTTGCCACGGAGAATAATATAAAGAGGACTCAACCTGTCACATGCGCGCGACCGATCATACACCGTATGTACAATTAGTCATCTGCATGAACGCCATGAGCTTACGTCAACGCCTATTGCGGTAATCCATGAGTAGTTCATCTTAGAAGCCCCAAGATTCAACACTTCGGGTGGAAGACATGTCTCGCGCTCTCCGTGGCAAGAAGGGGAAATCAAGCGAGAAAGCCATATTTGAGAGCAATTCAAAGTCTATTCGATCGCTCTATTGAGATCGCTTCATATGCCTGTGCAATAGCAAGCATTTGATCTACATTACGGCCGTAACTTTGCGCTCGACCATTCACTCGTAGAATTTCTTCGCCTCTTCTTCTGTGACGTCGCTCACAAGACTTCGCTTCTGATCCACCAGGCCATACTTGCTGCCTCGAATTCTCCACCACATGTCCTTCCTATTCCCATTGAGCTTGCCGTCTAGAATCTCCTTCTTCAAGTCCCGTATGAAAGTGTTGTAGATCTCTGGCTCTTCCAATTCAGTGATCTCCTCTCTCATCACACGGATGGCTTCAAGTGCTCGTCCGTATGCGCTATCACCTACGCTATTGGTAATGAGGGATCGAATCTCCTTTGCAATGCCGTTTGCAGCCTCTTCGATGGCTTGCAAGTCATCTGTAGCAGCAAGGGCTTGCTTGAACGATGGAATGAGATTGTTTGACTCGATCTTAACACGTTTGGGGTTGCCGAGAAGCTCATCGACGTCAAGACCTGAAAGTGGCTTTTCTCGGTCTGCTCGCTGGCGCTTGCCTCGACCTTTGACCTTGGGAGGAACTTTCTTGACATCTGCTGCCTTCTTCAAAGCGCTGAATTGATCCTCGGCTTGTGCCATGAGCTCAGCTGGTGGCACAGAGTACTTCGTTAAGACATCTGATGGAGCTGGGATTTCGAGGGTCGGGTCTGGGTGCGTGGCTCGCCATCGTATGATGTGGTTGATTCGATGAACCAGTGGCGAGAAAGTGTCTTGCGGCTTTGCGTACTCTTCCTCATTCCCATCTTCGTCGCGGCCTAGCGTTGACAAATCTAATGCATCAACGTAGTCGCTCATGGCACTTATGAGATCATTTGTCGGCAGGTCTTTATGCTCGGTTATGACCTTCCCGGTTACAGTGAGCTTTCGGTCTAGAGGCGGAAACTTGTATCGCCTCATGTCTTCCTCAAACGGCAACTCCACGTCGACTAGGGCTTCCCAGTCTAGCTCAATTCGGGGTACAAGCAAAAGGAGGACCGGGGGTTTGAGGTCTTTGGCCACCACTCTCGCAATAGCGTAGCATTCGGACTCGTACAAGGCGTGTATGAAAGACGACAGACCCAATTGAGCTGGTTGGTTCGTCTTTTGTGGGACGATGAAGTTTGTCCGACTGAGTGGGAGATATCGCTCAAACTCTTCGGCCTTGACAAAACCGACTAATTGTAATGACTGATGTGTCTCTAGCTTGACCACATTCATGTCAGATTCTGAAATGTGCACTGCTGTTCTTCCATATTCGTAGCCGCGCTCCAGCTCGTCCATCTCGACATTCTTTTTTGTTCCAGGTTCCTCTGCATCATCAACCTGGTACACACGCTGATTTCGGACGGCGGATAGATCGGTCATTGGGTGATCCTCGCCCCTAATCGTTCCAGGTGATGGTGCGCTTGGGCCAGCAACATCACCTAGGTCAGTCCGGACGACGAAGGAGCTTGCGGTAGGTGGTTTGGCGAGCATGGTACACGGATACCTCTCTACATCAATTGAGATCGTAGCATCATAGTTTGCCACATCTCCCAGCGTTAATTGGCCTCGGTAACTAGGGACTGGTCGTGTCTCTTTCAATCGTGGTATGTGAAGCTGTTCGATTGCCTCGGCCAGCGTACCGAAGTTGCCGCCACAATCATCAACAAAGTCCTTTAGGGTCTGTTCGTTCTCCGCCTAGAGAGAGTTAATAAATTCAAGCATTGGCGGTTACTCAAACTAACCTTTCTATTGTCCTTGTCTTCTTCCTTGTAGCCGCTTTCAGGGTCGTCAAAGTCCACACCTAGAAGCACAATGTCGATAGGGGCAGCCGTATCCTTGATTTTCATTGCAATTTGCTCTAGGTCACTGGTATCCATCTCACCGCGACCGTCCGTCACGATGATGATTCGACGATCATACTTTAGCGGATTGCCTTTCGCGCCCTGAGTCGCCCTATCGATCATCTGAACGGCTACAGCAAGGGCAGATAGTACTAGATGGAGTTAGCATATGTCGTTCTCATCTTCCTGTGAATTATCTTACAGTCTCCCTGATGGGTTCTGCTAGGCTTCAACCGTTCCTGGAGGTTACGAATATCGCCTAACAGATACCTATTCTAAATTAGTCGTCAACTGGTAAATTTATATGGGCTTGACCAACTGTTTCAGCTCTGAAAACACTGTGACATGTTCATATCCATCGGCTTCTTCCATAACGCCTGCAAGATCTGTTGCATCCGTGCGACAACCAATAACACTCATCAGAGCGCTTTTCCTGCCTGTCGCCACCTAGGCGTATATCAGTTTTGTATCTTATTATGGGTGAAACTTAACCATCAAGCTCTCTTTTCTACGCACGAGATCTCCAAATGAACGTCTGCTTACCGTTGTCGTGATCTTGTCCCAGACATAGTCCAAGGCCCAATCAAGATCACTCTGGTCACGGTCGTATCGCTTGACGCCCATTGACTGCCCTAGGTCCAAGATGAACACAGTCGCTTCTTTTCCCGCCATTTTGTTCTGCAGTTAATGGTTCCTCGCTCTTTCACTAGTGGTCGGATGCACCAAACAGTGGTGGGTTAGCTTCTGATCCTTTCGCCTCAAGAAGAACCCAACGAAAGTCAGCTTTGCATGGACACTTCGAATTCGCGAGAAGAAAGGAAGAAAAGATCAAGGTCGATGAGATTGAGCGTGTTTTAAGAAGTTCTAGCAGCGATGCCGCCTTGAGGTGCGGTTAGGCAAACGCGGTGCACGGACGGCAACGCGACGCGAGTTCAGGTGATTAGGTGAACTAACCCAAACAAGCCACCACATTCACCTCTCTCACAATCACTCTGGTCATTTTTCAGCGCGAAGAACGTTGGCATGACCCAGACACATCCAACCCGATTGAGGGAGGGTACCCGGTGTCCTTGAAGCCACGAAATGCGCGAGCCGCAACCCAACCTTCCCTTATTTAAGATAAAAGCACACATCTTCATCGTCATTCGCATCTGTCAAGACGCATTTCGCACACAAGTACACTGCACATCAAAGTATAGACAGCTACCAATACACAACTTCCGTGTTCTGTAGTTCATGATCCTCTTCCATACCCACCAACCCAACCCTGAACCTCCCATGTCAACCCCAATTCTATCCCAACCTCACTCCACCACTGCCTCGAAGCCCTTCATATACCCACATCCCATCCCATCCCAAATTAGCACATACGACCACAGAGCTGAAACGAAACGAATGAATGCCGAATCTAGGAGCAGGAAACGAGCATAATCCCAAACAAAATATCACGGCAAACAGCGCATCAACGGAGAGTCGCTGCTTTCAGGATTCAAAGTCCCCGTTTGATGTCAGTCTCCATCTTATAAGCAACGAAGCCTCCTAGGGATTGCCATTCAATCGAATCCGTGGAAGGATAATTCTGCAGATCTCTACTTGACTGAGTCCAAGTCTGTCTTCAGAGTAGGACACTTCATGTATCGCATCATCTCAGGCAGGGCAACTCACCTTGTGTCGAACAGTCGCATGCCGCGCCTAACTCCGAATGGAGCTTCAACACTTTTGCGTCGCGTCAACGCACTCGTCTCTGCACATCCTCGTCTAGACGTGCACCGACAGTTTCTTGGTCATGTAACGTTCTTCTCTTCAAGAAAGATGATAGAATCATTTGGAGACTGTAAGCGACTTGCGGTTTTTCATCACATGACCTGGACACTTACAGGAATGTAGGTCCTGATCCCTACAGCTATACGAGTGGCCGATGGCTCCGTCGCGATGCGCTGGAGCGAGAATCGCGTTTTATATATTTTGACTTCGATGCCCTATGTCGTAGGGTTCTAGCACTATGTCCTGGCGCCAGCTCTATCACTTCATACGACAAGAAGGAAGGTGGTTTCAACAGAGTGTTTATATTCCACACTGATAACGCCAAACGTCTCGTTGCGAGACTCCCCTTTGCATTGGCAGGGCCCTTAAGGTTGACGACTAATTCAGAAGTTGCAACGATCAAGTACCGTAGGTTCTGCACCGAGATGTTTCGATAGTAGTGGCTCTGCGACTAACCACTCTATGACTTTCTAGTGCAAGCCGAAACTGGGATCCCTATTCCAAAGATATTGGACTGGAGCGACGACGCTTCAAATGCCATCGGTAGCGAATACATTATCATGGAACATGCATCAGGGGTTTCATTGCACGAAAAATGGCCAACTATGGACATGGGCGATCAAATCAGGTGCATAGAGGCAATTTGCAAAAAGCTCAAAGAGATCGTTAACCTCAACTTTCCAGCGTACGGAAGTTTGTACTTCGCTGGAACACCATATCTTCCTACTTCGAAGCTGTTATTGAATAAAGAGTTCTGTATCGGTCCCCACTGTGGAGATATGTATTCGAACTGTAGCGTTGGACAGCCAAAATACTATCACGACGTCAAACCAAATCAAGGACCCTGTAAGTCACTTCTTTTTCTTGAGACCGAGAAAACGCTGAGCAAATTCTATAGGGCTGAAGATCACCGATTACTGTGACGGTCTCATCGACACCGGAATCTCCAAAATTCCCCCAGCCGGATATGTGTCAAAACGCCCACGTTACCAAGGATCTATCGAAACACACAAGAAGCTGCTTGATTACGGTCGTGCAATGTTAAAGGAAATGGCCAAAAGCCCCCGAATTCAGCATACAGCTAGCCCTGTAATGTTCCACCCTGATCTGCACAAAAGAAACATCTTTGTCTCAGAAGAGGATCCCACTGTTGTGTCGGCCATCATAGACTGGCAATCAACTAGCATTGAGCCCGCATTCTGGTATGCAGATGCGACACCAGACTTTGCGCAACCTATTCCTGATCCTTCGGACGAGGATGAAATCGAACCAAAAAGCGAGGCGTGTGCCAAAGCATATGACGTCTGCGTTCAATTCTTAGCCCCGAAGCTGGCCGCAGCGAGATCAACGGATGAAGCGTATCTTCGGCCGTTTCGCTACTGCTATCGCACCTGGGAGGATGGCGCCGTTGCCTTCCACGAAGAGCTAATCCAGACGTCGCTACAGTGGAAAGAGCTTGGGTTTGCGGTGCCATGTCCGTTTCCTCTACCCAGTCCCGATGAAATCGCGGTCCACCAGAAAGAATACAAGCTTTTTGAAGCAGCACAGCAGCTGAGACATGTCCTATCAAGTCTGCTGAATACCGCATCTGACGGCTGGGTTCCTCCGGAAGATTGGGAAAGAACTGAGTCTGCGCATCGGGAAGGTTTTGAAGGAATACTGCAGGAAGTCCTCGGGGATGAGCAGCCTGATGATGACGAACCGATCAGAGGCGAGAAAGATCTTAGAGAGATCTGGCCATTCGACCTGGAAGACTGAATATTTATTGAACAACGGAGGTTGGCGGATCGCGAGGCGTCTGTGAAGCTATCCAGATCTTTTGGCAGAAATCACCCATTGGCATCGATCGGTTTGCATCGTCATAGAAATATCAGGCGTGTAAGGCCAGCGTGAGCGATGGGTATTTTCTACTGCGGTAATATAGATAATTTACTGCGTAATAGTTGCTAAGTCGAAGCCTAGACATTAGATAAGGGAGAGCCTGTGACAATCGCACGAAGACAAGTGACGGAGTAGCAGCACAAGTTGCTCAAGCAGCAATTCCAATTCATTTCCTCATTTCGTGCCCAGAAGCGGTATTGGTAGGCAGGTCATATCTCATTACTAGTCCATGCTTGCTCTCCAAGCCATCCTCACTCCCACTATCACTCATCTTCCTCAGTCCACACCCAAGCTTCAAATGGCCGTATATCGCACCACCCCCCATCCCATACCCTCCCCTACCCTCCCCCTACCGCCTCCCCTCCACCATCAAAACATGATACCCTTCCCCCGTCTTAACCTCGCCCCAAACCGGCTTCCCAACCGTACTCGGCTCCAACTCATACGCGACCTTCTCGAACTCCGCGAGCAGACTGCCGCGCACCTTCCAGCCGAGCGAGCCGCCCTGGCGCGCCTTGTCCTCGCTCATTTCACGCGCCACGTCGTCGAATTTCGCGCCGGCGCGCAGCTTCTCGAGCGCTTCTTCTTTCTTGGCGTGTTTTTCGACGAGGATATGGCGGACGTTTATGGCGGTTGCGGGTTTGAGTTTTGGGGTCGAGTCGGAGTCTTTGTCTTTGGGCTGGGACTTTTTCTTGGGCGCCATGGTTTTGTTTGGGGGTGCGTGGTGTTCGGGTGGAGTTGGAGGTGTGGTGAGGGCTGGGCGAGAGGTATGACGTCGTGCGTTGGGATGGTGGGGGTGAAGCGTAGGAGGATTCTTGTGCGAGGGATTCGTTCAAGTCAAGTTGTAAGGTGAGTAACCTGTTAGTGCATGTATGATGGGGCTGGAGGTGAGATGCGGAGAGGTAAGGTGGGGCGGCAGAATACCAATGTACAAGGTCAGGCGGTCACAGAAAGCAACCTTGGGTCAATGTGATGATCACTAGTGTATATTTTGCTCGATTTGAATGTTTAACGACTCAAATACCGTCCATCTCAGACCGAGGTATACAGACACCACTAAATGAGCGTATCTACCATATTCCAGGTAGCATACGCTTTCGCGGCCCTACCTTTTCAGCACCGAACTTCTCCATGTACCACTCCTTGGTGCCCACCGCTGTGACTCCCAGATTGGTCGCCACAAAGATTGTCCCACAGACCAGAGTCCAATTCAGCATCCTGCTTTCTGGAGCAGCCAAAATGGACAGCAATGCATAAATTGCAATCTCACAGGAATAGTGTGGACACAGCAGATTCGGGAATAGTGGGTGTGAAGGCAGTTGATAGCCCTTGTTCTCGGCGCGCAGGCGATAGAGATAGGCGTGGTAAGAATGCTGCAAAGCATGTGCCGTCAGGATCGCCGGTACCAGGACAGCAACTCGCCATGCGCTGGCTGAAGTACTCGGTCCCTCGATCCAGATGGCGATGTTGATGGTCACATAGAATGCCAAGCCCAGGATCCAATGGGCAAACCACATGCTGCTCTTGCTCGACGAGGTGTACGCATACGACTCGAGCATGCGACGCACGCCTTGCAGTAACATGAGCGCCCACACTATCTGCAGCCGGCCATGCTCTTCCAACAGCCGCAGCTTCCAGCCCCAGAAGAGCGAACATGCGACCGAGGCGATGTAGAAATGGGTGAAGTAGTTGTGCGGGACTTGGATCGTCGCCGCGTAGTCGAGCAGCTGGTCAAGAAACGACGCATCCTTGGAAGGAGGCTGCTTGCCATCCGTCGGTGACGTCGCACGCGAGCCGTAGGCCAGAAAGCGGGAGCGCAAGGCGGCAACAGCCTGTATGACAAGAATCTAGTAAGCAGAGGAGGTCAGCCAGGTGCAGGCGAGGCTGAGCGGTGTCGCGATACAAGAAGAGAGGCGGCGAGATAAAAGACGCGCAACAGTACGACAGGCTGAAGCAGGGTGTCGAGGCTGATGCCTATCGCGGGCAGCGAGGCCATGGCGGGCTTATTATTGCGATGGGCGAACGAGAGAGGGGGCGGAGAGAAGGCGACGGAAGGATGATATGAGGGACGGCTGACCGCTTGTTGTGCTTGTTCAACAGCGTTAATTTAACGCGGCGACGAGCATGTTAGCGGCTTTTGCAGCGCGCGAGCACAACAAGCAACAAAGGCGAGACGACAGCGCATCAAGCAGACGGCGGCCGTCGCAGTCCCACGGCGCGCAGAGGGTGTGCTGCAGGGACGACAGCCGGGCTCTGCCATGGTACTCTCTGTGCAGGGCGCACTCTCTCCGTGGTTGACGGGCGCAGGCCCATGGCAGCCTGCTCGCTCATGATGAGGGTGGCACTGGGCAGTAGTGTGCAGGGTTGTGTTCAGGAGAGATGGGCCCGGCCGCCCAAGCCACGGCGCCGCAAGCTGAGTGGTGGAGAGGTCGCTGGCGGCGTGCACGCCTCTCGTCTCGGGATCGCGCACCTGTCTGCCTGCCAGTGCCTGCTCTCCTCGACTCCCAAACACTGCGCTGCCCATCCGTCCCATCACGCCCCGAACGCTCCCCAGCGCCGTGCTGTCTGCCCGCCCGTGTCGCTGCGGCACGCCTCTCCAGCGTCCCACGGCTTCGACTCTAAGCGACGCCCTCCCCGCAAGGCAGCTAGCTAAGCGCCTTTGTTCTTGCCCTGCCGCCCATCATCGTTATCGTCCCTTGCTCTGCAAGCCGACATGAGGCAGGCACCGCGTCCTGTCCTCTTATATGCGACATGACCAGTATTGGCGACTCGGTCCTGAACGCATCCTCCCACACCGCCCCGGCCCTCAAAGACCGTCCTCGCAGCCCGCGCTCGCCGCGACACCACCTGCCCGCGAAGGCAGCGTCGCCCGCGTCCAAGGAGAACCACCCCCAGCCCGCCAACGGCGCCCTCGCCCACGATGAAGACGCAGAGGGCGAGTCTGAGGCCGAGACGGTCGTCCTCGACCCGCGCGACGACCAGCCGGCGGCCGATAAGAAGCTCATCAAGACGGAGCGCGACGACGACGACGAAGACCACGCGGCCCGCCTGCGCTCCATCAAAGAACACTCGCACGTGCACTCGCCGCAGTCCAACGGCCGTCGACGCTCCAGCAATGGCAAGATCGTGAAGATCAACGGCGCCAAGCACGGCTCCGAGCGCGACGCACGAAGCCCTATTCCTACCTCGCCCAGCAGCCTTACTACCTCACGACACACCAAAGACACAAGCCCCTCCGACTCGGTCAAGTCGCCTCCCCCGTCTGCTGTCTCGCCAACCCAAGCCGTGACGCGTGGCCGGAGCGCGTCCACCGTCGAAACCCGCAAACGCAAGCTCCGTGATGACTCGTTTCCCAAGTCAATCGAGCCCCCACGACAGCGCCCAAAAACGGAGGCGCCCAAAGACTTGAAAGACTCGCGCCAGCCCAATTCCCCGGCGACTCCAGGCTTCGGCCGCGCCCACAAGCGCTCGCAGTCGACGCAATCTGTGGCCGTGGGCGCGACAGCTCGCAAGCGCCGTGAAACAACCGGCCTGGCCGTGTCTACAGAACGCGCACATTGGTCTGAATCCAGCTCCGAACACTCGACGTCACCGCAGCCCGCAGTTGCGCCCCACCTTCTCCAGCACAATCGGGTCAAACGGACATCGCACCGTGCACCGACCTCACCTGCGCGAGCCATGCCGCAGCGAAAGACGGACAGATTTGGCGCCACTCGCCTCGCTCGGGAGGCTGAAAAGGGTGAATTGGATGCGGTCAAGGAGGCCTTTCGGGATGCTGCCGACGAACTCGATCTTGTGGACTACGCAGGCATTGCCCCGTTACAAAAAGCAGCTTTGCATGGCTGGGCAAAGGTCGTCGAATTCCTCATCAGCAAAGGCTGCCGTACGGATTGCGAGAGTAACGATCGAGACACTCCGCTTATCGATGCCGTGGAGAATGGACATTTGGACGTGGTCAAGATATTGCTGACCAAAGGCCGCGTCAATCCGCACCACCAGAACAAGAAAGGCCAACGCGCCATCGATGTTCTTGACTATGAGGACGACGACGCCGAGGCTATTGAGAAGGAGCTGCGGGAAGCGATGAAGAGAGAGGTTGATACTTCGTCCAAGAAGGAAAATCAATCTGCTCGCAAGCAAGCAAAGTCCGCCTCTCGCCTTCTGTACAACGAATTCAATGTCGAAACTTTGATCGAGAAGGCTGGCGACGGAGACATTTCAGCAGTCGGAGAGCTGATCAACAGCAACATCAAACCCAACATTGCTTGTGGTGTAGCTGCCGCACGAGGTGGCCATTACGACATTCTTAGCATCCTACTCGCGAGTGGCCTGAAAGCTGATCCTGATCCGTCCAAGCACCCGGAAACACCAATGACGGTAGCCATCGGACGAGGCCATATGAAAATCATCGAATTGTTATTGGAGCAAGATAACTTCGATCCAACTCGCCGGAACAAGGAAAACAAGACCTACTACGAGATATCTGAAGAACGCAATGGACCAAAATGGGAACAAGAGAGGGACATCTTGAAGCGCGCATTCGATGAGCATAAGGGATCCCAAAGGAGCCCTAGAAGGGTCAAGAAGGAAGCGCCGAACCCATCCGCAATGCGCATGAAGCGAAAGTCCTCACCACGAAGAGAACGCTCATCATCTCCACGGCACGAGGCGAAGCGCCCACATTTTTCCAAAGCAAACGCTGTTTCCGCACCTCAAAAGGCACGCCGATTACTAAGTGGCAAAGAAAAAGCGACACGAGAAGGCCAAAGGCGAAAGCGTGTTGTAGATGATGACTCTTCCGAAGAAGAAAGCGAGGAAGACGTTCGACCGCCTACCAGAAAAGTCAAGCCTCGCTCGTACAGTGAAGGCGAAGAAGCTGCAAAGCGCGCCAGGAAAGCACTCAAGACTCGATCAGATGACATTGAAAATAAGAAACCGACTCGCGGTCACCCAGACGGTTCTGATGATGAGCCAGAACACCCTAAACCCCGCGCCAAACACTTCAAATCCCACAGTGCTAAACCTACTCCTGAGGTAGACTCACCAGACGAGCGTAAACCACTCAAGAGCAAGATCAAATTCAGGACGCTGGAAGACAAGATCAAGAAACGGAAGCCCTCTGATGCGTCTGCCGATGACTCCAGCGTAAGGAAGACGCCTACTCTATCCGCGAAATCTACACCAGCACCACCTGAGAGAATTGGAACTCCCGAAGTAGATCGTGCTCGTCGTCAAGAAGAAGCAAGGCTGCAAGCTGAAGCGAAACGTAAAGCAAACGAAGCAGCCATACAAGCTGAAGCACGAAGAAAGGAAGAAGAGGAAGCTGCACGCAAAGCTGCAGAAGAGGAGGAAGCTAGGAAGAAGGCTGAAGCTGAAGCAGAGGCTAAACGTCTGGCCGAGGAAGCTGAGGCCGCACGAAAGCGAGAGGAAGAGGCGGAAGCCCAGCGAAAGGCCGAAGAGGAAGCGAAGCGACAACAGGAGATTATAGCTCGACAAGACCGCATTTCGAAGCTACCTCGAGCTTTACGACGTGCATGTGAACTCGGAAGCAACCGTCCTCTTCACTTTTCAGGTGACGAGCTGGGTGTATCGGCAGTCTATCTTCCACTCCTCTACGCCAACGCACAAGATATCGGCGATACGCAAGCAGTACCGGACAAGACCTACATCTGCTCATTTCAAGTTGTTGGCGTTCTAGGCCTCCCTGAACTCGACCTGGCACGTCTCGAGTCTCCTTATTGCGACTGGCCTCGACTCCCTGTCAATCGCAAGCATCGAGATATAATCCTTCGCCATTACGATGTTGCCCTCTTGGCTCAAGATTTCCGCTTTCCCATGGAGGGTACGGCTGAATTCGACTTCAACAAGATTCAGGAGAGCATCAAGGAAGCTAAGAACCAGTTCATTGCCATGGAAGGCCTGTATTGGATTGAAGAGTCACTCTTACGTGAAGAAGTCGAGAAAACCGAATCGTTGCGCCCACTTCTCGACGACATCAAACCGGAGTGTAGGACTAAGCGGGTGCGTCTGGTCGATCTTGCCATCGACGACACGGTCGAGAAGAAGCATAAGCCGCGCAAGAGTTTTGTGGATCTTGTTCTGGAACAAAACAGCATCAACGGTACTACCAACCATGTGGCTGTCAATGGAAACGGATGATACGACCATGTTCCCACGCCGAACCCAAGATCTACTCGAAAATCTCCGTAAGCTCCACTCCCCGGTGCAGGCAAGGTCCAGGCCAAAGCCAGCGTCACGCGAACGTTGGTATTTTTCATGTGCAAATAACCATTACGATTGTCAATATTACGCTTGTAGCTGAAGGTTGGAAACAGAGCTGGCTTTGCATGGCAACGGATGCAAGTGTGCAGAGAATTCGGACCATGGATGAAGACGATGTGGTGTCGACGGTCGTTTTTATACGACGTGAGATGGGACCACGTTTGTAACGAGGAATTACGGAACTGGGGAATAGAATGTCTGCACCGCAGTCTCTGAATGACTGTTAGTGTATACAGTAATGAAGAAATATTGAGTTAACACAAGGTGTCTTGCATGGCCGTGTGTGATGTTTCGAGGTGAAGTGATTATGTGCTTGTCTGATGGACATCTTTGGCACCGCTCTGTGGAGATTTTGCATTTTACGAACGCGGAGATGATCTGAAAAGACTAGGTACTGAGGTAGGTTTACGAGTACCTGAAGCACCAGAGTATGAGTATGTGTACCCATCCAAACTCCCCAAGAGCCTACAACACCATGTAAGACTTATGATTCCCACACTCACCAACCTACCTACCGACCTACCTACCTACACCGTCTACCGTCGATCTCGTACTCAGCCTCAGCCCTTTGCACCTCAACAAAACAGCCTCCCCTCCAAACGCCAACGATGAGATCGTGTCCAATTCAGCAACTTTCCTTGTGGAGAAGAAGCGGGATGGGAAGAGTCATAGCATGGCACGCTTACTAAATTGTGAGCCGCACGAACAGCTTAACGCCGGATGGGAAAGTAAAAGTGTTGCAAATTGCTGGGAAGGCTGGGGCGTGGAGGATGTGAAGGGTGTGTGGTGTGGAGGGTAGGTTGCCTGAAGGGGATGTATAAGCGCGGATGGGTTGGTGTTAGGCTGTGCTATACGTGCAGATGTCTGGTACGCTGGCAGCAGTCTAGGGGCTAGAGGCTAGGGGCTACGTAGACACGGCAGGCGGGACGCACATCCTCGAGGGCAAGGGCGAAAGGGCGTTGCAGGTGGGCATGTGAGTACCTAAGTAGTTTGGGTTGGGTTGGGTGGAGCGGGGCATCTTGGAGGGGTCATGTCTCGCGTCATTGTTTGGCGGGATGAGGTCGGTTTTCCTAGTCTGGGAGACTAACCTGTGGATAGCTAAGCTGTGGGTTCTTTGGGGGGAGGGATACGATGTTCGGGGATTACAGGGTTGGATTGGATTGGTAACGTCGTGGGAAAGGAGGGCGTGAGTGGGAATAATGCGCGCGTGGGTGGGTATATAAGTATATAATTCGCAATCCGCATCCAGCACCTCCTCGTCTTCACAAAAAAACATTCCCCCCTCTCCTCTCCTTCCCAACTCCCTCCCTGTCTCCCTAACAAAATAAACCTCCAATACCCCCAATTCCACGCACCAATTCCCCGCAATGGCATCCGTAACCGTGCCCCAAAATCTCCCCGAAATGGAATACCGCTTCGTGGGCAAATCCGGGCTGCAGATCTCTGCCATTTCGCTCGGAGGCTGGTTGACGTACGGCGGGCATGTGGGAGACGAGAACACGTTTGCGTGTTTGAAGGCTGCGTTTGATGCGGGGATTAATTTCTTTGATTGTGCGGAGGGATATGCGCGTGGTGAGTTGTGATTTTCTCTTTATTTCCGTGGCTTTTCTTTCTGTGATGTTCTGCGGGATTTGGAGACTTGTGTGGATTTTGTGGGTGGAAAGTTTGTTGAAATGGTTTTTGGCTAATTGATTTGACAACAGGCGAGAGTGAAAATGTCATGGGACGGGCAATTAAACATTTTGGTTGGAACAGGAATGATATCGTTGTTTCGACAAAGGTACGTACAGTAAAATCCATATCAAACACACCGTCTTCCCTCCCTCGAATCCCACCCCCTTTCCCCCTCTCCCAACTCCAAATCTAACAAACCCCCCAAGATCTACTGGGGCACACACAACTCAGCCCTCCCACCTCCCCGCAACAAAATCAACAACCTCGGCCTCTCGCGCAAACACCTCCTCGAAGCCACCACCGCCTCCCTCGCGCGCCTCCAACTCTCCTACGTCGACATCCTCTACGCCCACCGGCCCGACCGCCACACGCCCATCGAGGAAACCGTCCGCGCCTTCAACCACCTCATCGACACAGGCAAGACGCTGTACTGGGGCACCTCGGAGTGGCTCGCGTCCGAGATCGAAGAGGCCTGGGCCGTGGCCGATCGGCTCGGGCTCGTGGGCCCGCTCGTCGAGCAGCCGGGGTACTCGCTGCTGCGGCGGGAGAAGGTGGACGAGGAGTTTGCGAATGCGGGCTTGTATGGCCGGCGCGGGCTGGGGCTCACGGTCTTCTCACCGCTGGCGGGCGGGTTGCTGACGGGCAAGTATGTGGACGGCGTGCCGGAGGACAGCCGGCTCAAGACGAGCGACGACCCGTACATTCAGTCTGTGATCAAGACGGTTGGGACGGAGACGTGGAATGCGCAGCAGGAGAAGATCAAGGCGCTGATCAAGGTTGCTGAGAGGCTGGACACGGATGTTGCGACGCTGAGTATGGCGTGGGTCCTCAGCAATAAGAATGTGAGCTCGGCGATTACGGGCGCGTCGCGGCCTGAGCAGATTTTCCAGACTGTCAAGGCCGTTGATGTGTATAGGAAGTTGACTAAGGAGAATTTGGAGGAGATTGAGGAGATTGTGGGGAATAAGCCGGCGGAGTTGACGAAGAGATTTGGGTAGATAGAGGAGATGAATAGAGTATGTGGCCTGGTATACCAAAACTAGATTCCTGAATCGAAAAAGGTTGAATACTGCTTGATTCTTTGATGCAAGATGACTTATGAAAGAGGTGTTTCTATCATGGTTCGAAGTTGATGTAGAGCATCTCGCTGGAAGTGGTAACATTGCTTTTCACTCATTCCCCATGTCTGGTGCAGACATCCTCCTTGTCATGATTAGCACTCATGAGAACGAGGACTCATCCTCAGGCGCAGACCTTATCATTACTATCTCTAAGTTCACACTACTTTGTGAAATCATACAGACCAGATTCAAGAAAACGCAATCACATTTAATATACCTAGATAGAGACACTAATAAAGAAACTTGAAGACCAAATTGATACAAAGTGTGAGCCGTTACCGAGTTAGCACGCCATATAGCGCCCTAACCCATCATCCCGTCAGGGTGTGAATATTGATCAGAGACGCGCCAGCGCCTTCGGCATAGGGAGTGTGATTGCCAGTTACCCAAATTGAACACCATAAGACACCCTAAGATACTATATCCTTAAGCGCTTTGAGAAAGAAATCACTATCTGAGTTTTCGACTGTCCTGGATGCAGCTGGCTTCACTGATACATACATCCACCAGATCTCCCACATATCCACCGCCTCTTTACGACAACTCCTCGTCGCTAGCATCGAGGATGTCATACTCTTCGTCGGTCATGAAGCCATCGTCATCAGAGACAAGGGCGACACTCTCAGCATCCTCAAAGAACTCATCATCATCAGAGGTAACGGTAACAGTGCGTGCAACAGCGCTGGTCTCTGACATGGGCGACAATGGCTGATGGACGACGGTGTTCTCGTAAGTGCTTGACTCGGGAGATTCCTTGTCTAGCTGAGGGAAGACCATGCCAGAAGACTGGAGCTCAGGAGCACGCTCAACTACCTTCTCAACTACCTTCTCCTCTACAGGAAGCTCGGCAGTAGGCTCGACAACAGGGGTTTCAGCCTTGAGGGTGGACTGTGTGAAGGTAGCGAGAAGGGCCTCATGCTCCTTGCGGCGGTTCTCCAGAAGTCGCTCGAGGGCTGCCTTGCGGACGCGCTGAATGCGCTCCATCTTTTGCTGTTCCATCTGTTGAGCGTGAGTCTGTTGGACAATCTTCATCCTCTCGAGTCTAGCTTGAAGTAGGCGCTCATACAGAGGAGAAGAAGTTGGCGGGGACGAGACCTCTGGGGAGGAGATGGTTGAGATGGGCGACACAGCTACAGGCTCAACCTGAGCAGGGGCTGGAGATGGTGGAGCGACGACCTGAATGTCGCACCACAGACGGTGGCCAAATGGCATACCATCAGCAGTCTTAAGGCGCCAGTAGGAAATGGCGGTGCCCTCTCGCACAGGTGCTTTCATGATGACGCGGAAAGAGATCTCCTCGCCAGCCTCGACGGCGCGGCCAAGGACGTTGCTCTCGCTCGCGTTGGCAAGCTCAATATGGCTCAATGGTCGGGAGTTGTCAATGTTGAGCATATTGTCACCGCCGACGTGGCGGACACTGCAGCCTGCAGGCCATGCAGCAGGACCGGGGTTGCGAAGAGTCCAGACTTGCACGAATTGGAACCCGGCACAGATCTTGGAGCCATCAACAATCGTGTCGCGAATGAAATGGGCATCCAGTCCCTGAGAATTGGGTTCGGACTTGGGGGCGGAAAGAGGCTCGGTCTTGATGCTCTTGGTCTCCTCAACAGGTACGAAGACCTTCTCCTGGACAGGCTCAACAGAGTCGACCAACAGATCACGGATAGCGATCTTTTCCGTCTTGACTTGAGGCTCCTCAGTAGGCTTCAAGTCAACCAGAGTCTGCACCTGAGTCGCAGCGTTGCTAGACGGAACAACGGGGGTTGTCTCGGTAGCAGTCGACCGGCTTGAGGGTTGGCGATCACCGAGCCTGGCGATAGTCCTGCCAGCCTTATCATCGTTGACAGTAGTCACACTGACGCTACGCACAGGAGTCTTGAACTTGATCAGAGGATGCGTGTGGTTGTGCTTGTTGGTCGGGTGAGCTTCGCAGCTCTGGCAGAAGTCAAGATCATGGCAGACAGCACACTTGTAGCGGACGCCCTCGATGTAAGACACATTCTCCTTGTCCTTGCAAAGAGGCCCATCGCAGTAAATGCCATAATGGCGGTTACCGCAGCCGAGGGGCTCAGCTAGGGGCTCGTAGATGGGCACAAAGCGATGACGAGGGTGAATGAACTTGGCGTTCTTTACACAGTCTGTGCAGTAGTCCCAGTCTGGGCAGTTCAAGCACTTGTGGCGGACGCCGTAGATGAACTTGTCGCATCCATCGCAAACAGCTGAGTGGCGGACATTCCTGCCTGAGCTGCAGAGGACATCAGCCAAAGTAGGAAGGACAGTATCTTCTGTAGCAGCCTTGAAAGGATGGGCGGGGTGGTGACCATGCTTGTTGCTGACATGGCATGGAATGCAGAGATCATAGTCGTCGCATGATTCGCAGGTGACAAACTCATGCTCGGGAAGAACCTTTACGCAGCAGTTGCAGGTACGGGTGGGCTCTTCCTCGAGTACGACAGACTGCTTCTCAGTGGTGAAGGCTCCGGGAATCTCTTGTTTCTCCTCGACCTTGACCTTGGGTGGGATGCGCTGGGTTGTGCTGTTGACGACGCAGCCGTTCTTGACGAAGCGCTTGACCATCCAGTGGCCTGTCCCTGGGCAATGCACGCCAAGCTTGACACAGTCATGGCATAGGTCGTAGTCGCCGCCATCGCAGACGCTGCAATGGAAGTGCTCGTCATCCATAGGACGACTGCAGTTGTTGCAGTAGACTACCCACGCGGTGCAGGAACTGGCCGGCTTGGGGCGGAACGCAAGACCGGAGTTGTAGTAGTTGGGCCGAGTGAGGTTGTGGAAGGAGGCTAATGTTTGTGTGAGTTGAATGTAGTTCAAATGAGCTTGTGCGACTCACGCTGCTGAGCAGAAAAGGGACGTGGCACAGGCGCCTCGCCTTCAGCGGTAGCCTGCTTATCTGGTGATATCGGGCTAATGGGCTCGAACTTGGGAGCTGGGGCATCTGCACTGGGCGAGTGGGCGATGACTGGGGAGACAGGAGCCGCGGCCTGAGGTGTCAGAGTGTCCGAGCTCATGCGGTGGAGCGAAGCAAGCGGGCTGGGGATGGGCTCCTGGGTGGCGGCGGGAGGAGCAGGTGGAGCGACGTGGGCATCTCCAGGAATGGTGGCCCTCAGTCGAAGCTTGAGCTTCGCTTTGGCGGCGCGGAAGAGCGTCTTGTAGACCTGGGGCTTATCGGAGTCGAGGACCACGAACGAGGCCGCCGAGTCGGAGTAGCGCTCAAAGACGATTTCCTGGTCCAAGGGCACCTGGAGCAAGACTCGAAGCTGGAAGAAGAGGGCACGTCAGTATTTCAGGTTCACAGAGCTGTCCGGAGCTCTGAGGAGCTCGGCCAGGCTGGGCCTCGTCATCCGAGGCAGCGGTGGGAGAGGGCGGTACCTTGTCAGGGAGGACGTGGGCGCCCAGGTCCTTGAGCGGCAGCTTGAACTTCTTCGTCTGGCCGCGGAAGACGATCTTGATGACAATGGGCGTGTCGAGCGTGACGGGCATCGTCGTCGCCATGACGGGCAGTGAGGCTGACCGACGTAATCGACCGCAGGGAGAGGCGGAGAGAGACAGCTGCGAGCTCGCTGCCACCGAGGTCGACGACGAGGGGAGCAAAGAGCAGCAGAGGGGGATCAAGGGCAGCTGGCGCAGGGCGTTGGGGGATGGTTGGGGAGGTGGAGCGAGGGACGGGGTACAGGTAGTGATGGTGGTAGCTGCCTTGAGCGGGCAAATGTGGGGTCCGTGACCCGTGAGAGGGCCAACCACACCGGACAGCTAGCTCGACAGTGAAGGCCCACCCGTCCGCAAAGGCAACAAAGACGTCGTCAGCTCGGTCCACGGCGCGGCGTTGGGGATTACGAGACGCTCTGCCGGGTGCACACGCTGCTGCTGCAGACCTGCACTGCCAGCGAGCGCGGTGATGCAGCTGCGGCACGTGACCCGGATGCGTTTCACCGGCCAGCGATACGTACTCAATCGGGACGTGAGATAAAGATGGCGCTAGGGCCCCGTGGTCAGACTCCCAGGCAACGTGACGCAGCGGGCTTATGCCACCGCTGGCCACAGACATTCCGAGGGATGGAATGGGCCGGGGTCTGTTGGTGAAGAGAAGCCTGTGCACCACTGCCTGCTCCGAGCAGTACCAGGCACTCGTTTGAGCACTACCATAGTACGTCTACGTGCCATGATGGCGTGCCTGCGAGCCTGTGACAGATGCTCTGGCCAACGTTATCCACCCGGCAGCTAATGCACATGACTAAGCCGCTTCTCCACCCGGGCCCTTGCCGCTAACTCTGTGCAAGCGAAATTCCGGGCTCCAGAAAAAAGTTCGAGCCAAGATTCACCCAGCAGAAGTCCACCACCACGCCATGTCCAAGTCTGCCGAAATGGCGTCCGACGACGAAGTGAAAGCTCTCTCAAAGAAGGAGCGTCGAGAGAAAAAAGAGAAGAAGGAAAAGAAGGACAAGAAGCGCTCCAGAACCGAGCCCGAGGTGGACGCCGCAGACCCAGACACCGGCGACGAGACCGCAGCGACCCCCGCGAAGAAGCGCAAGCGCGATGCCCTTCCCGACGAAATTGAAATTGACGTGAACCTACCTGAGCCCGCATCCAAGAAGGCCGCTCGCAAAGCAAAGAAGGCAAAGACAAACCCTTCCGCCGCCGACGACAAGGATGGAGCTGCAGATGGACAGGCCGGCGCTCAGACGAAGGAGGAGAAGGAACAGGCTGGAAAGCGCTCAGAATTTGGTGTCTGGATAGGAAACCTCCCGTGGTCGGCTACCAAAGATTCGCTCCGCGACTTTCTCGTCGAGTATGCTGAAATGAAGCCTGCGCAAATCACCAGAGTCCACCTGCCTCCTCCCACCAAACCTGTAAATCCCAATTGGACCACCAAACCTCTCAATAAGGGCTTTGCATATGTTGATTTCTCCACGGAATTGGCCATGTACTCGGCTATCGCATTGACGGAGACGAAGATGGATGGCCGCGCGTTGCTCATCAAGAATGCAAAGAGCTTCGAGGGTCGCCCTGATAAGCCCAAGACCGAGGAAGCGCATGACAGTGGCCGTGGTGGTAAAGGGGCGGTTAAACCGGGTCATCCTCCCAACAAGCGAGTCTTTGTGGGCAATCTCTCCTTCGATGTAACCAAGGAGGACCTCCAGGCTCATTATGCTCCATGTGGGCCAGTCGAACACATTCACATGGCAACATTTGAGGACTCTGGAAAGTGCAAAGGATATGCCTGGGTTACCTTCGCAGATATTGAAGCCTCAACCGCAGCAGTGAAGGGGTTTGTATTCAAGGATGAATCTGCTTTCAAAAACAAAGACAAGAAGAACAGTGATGATGAGGGTGATTCAAAGCAATCTGGAAAGCAAAGAAAATGGTTCGTTAGCAAATTATTCGGTCGAGATCTCAGATGCGAGTTTGCGGAGGATTCCACTACACGTTATAACAAGCGCTACGGCAAGGACAAACCGGAATCGCATGAACCCGTCGATGGTGTGAATCCAGATCGATGGAAAAACTTTAGTAAAGGCGGAGATGAAAGAGGAGGCAGGAGAGATGCCCAAGAGGGAAGACCACGAAAGAAGGTCGACCCGAGAACGATCAAGAGCGGTGCAGCACATTCGAACGCTCCGAGAGCAAGCCAAGCGATCGTAGCATCGCAAGGCAAGAGAATGACCTTCGATTGAATGTATTGGAGATAGCCAAGAAATAATGCTGTGATACCATACGAATCCAACTCTAGTCCTGCGCGAGACATCCAATAATATACCACCGATACTCGAGACCAAACGTGCCTGCCGTAATTCTTGATAACCGGCAAGTGATAGGGCCAACACCATCAATCTACATATTATCAGGTCTTGCTCTCGCAGCCTTCAATTACTCTAAGACTTCTCCAAGCAAATTCTACCTTTCCCTATTCCCGACGACTCCTCGAATTCCATCTATTGCTAACTGTACCTCCATCTCCCAATCAATGTCCAACCTCAAGCGCGTCAACGTCGTCGTAAACCCCGCCTGAGAGCGTGCAGGAACAAAGTCCTATGCCTCCCTATTGAAGAAATACGACTTTACTCCCACCACTGAAGGCCCCTTCCAGAAAGTCGATGTTGCCAGGAAGTCTTTCAAAAACGCATTCAAACCCGAGGGGAAAAGGGACACCAAGCCGCTGCTTCGCAAGGTGGAAGAAGGAGGCAAGCCTGGACATGTCTCTGCCGAAGACCAGCTGAATGACGTGCTATATATATGTCCTGTGGAGATTGGTACGCCACCGCAGACCTTGAATTTGCATTTTGATACTGGCAATTCTGATCTTTGGGTATGTTGATGGATATCCATGACTTTGCGGTTACCCTTGTATAACTAGTCTTATTATGCCGTCCAGTCTAGAGCTAACTTCAAGGTAGTTGTGGTCCACAGAGCTCGATCACAAAACGCAAGCCGGCGGCAAGACAAAGAAACACAACATCTTCGACCCAAAGAAAAGCTCCACTTTCAAAAATGTCTCAGGAAGTAAATGGAAGATCCGCTACGGCGATGGGTCAACGGCTTCTGGAACCGTAGGTACAGATAATGTAACGCTTGGTGGGCTGTGTGTTGAGAACCAGGCCAACGAACTGGCAAACAAACTCTCTCCCCAATTCACTCAAGGTGCTGGCGACGGGCTCCTCGGTCTGGCATTCGGCAAGATCAATACCGTTAAGCCTAAGCCCGTCGCTACTCCAGTTGAGCAGGTAAGCCATTATTTCAATCTCGCAGTGAATATATCTACCCAACCCCTTTACTCAGCCCAAAAACACACAATCCTTCACCTAACAACCACCCAGATGATCCTCCAAGACGACATCACCGCCGACAAAGAGCTCTTCACCTGCTACCTGGGGTCCTAGCGGGACGCCGCCGAAGCCGACCGAGGCGAATCCTTCTACACATTCGGCTACATCGACGCAGACGTGCTCTTGCGCTGCAACGTCACCGAACCACACTACGTCCCCATCGACACTAGCCACGGGTTCTGGCAGTTCTCGTCCCCGGCTGCCAGCATAAACGGGACGCCCTTCCCCCGGCCCGACAACACCGCCATCGCAGATACAGGGACCACTCTCGCCCTTGTCTCTGATGATCTTTGCCGCGCCATCTACGCTGCGATTCCTGGCGCGGTGTTCTCGGCCAAGTGTCAGGGCTGGACGTTCCCTGTGGGCACGCCGGCGGCTGCGTTACCGCGTGTTTCGTTTGGCGTGGGCGATAGGCAGTTTGAAGTGCAGAAGGAGGACTTTGGGTTCGCCAAGTGTGGGGATGGGATGCAGTACGGGGGTATTCAGTCGAGGGGGGACAGCAAGTTTGATATTTTGGGGGATACGTGGTTGAAGGGGGTGTATGCTGTGTTTGATCAAGGGGGGAAGAGGTTTGGAGTTGTGCAGAGGGTGGAGGGGGAGCAGAATGTTGCGGCGCCGGAGTGAATAACTTGAAAACTGTAATTGAATTCTATTCTTGCCAATGAAGCTCATGACGAGTAGAAAACCTTGGACCTCTTTGGTAATGCATTCATCAAATGGCCTAACCTAAGTGCTCTATAACCGCGCATGCACTAACCCAAGTGCTCTATATACGCTCATGCACTGGCCTTTATGATGTCCCATCAGATGAATCCTGGACCAACGCCATGAACGCCTTTGCTCGAATGTGGTGTGGAAATCCCCGTTTGAGATTGAGGATAGGGTTGTTGATAGGTTGCCGATCTATATTGATGCTGCGGCTTCGATGGCTCCGGCGAGTTTGAACGTCTTGGGGCTCGAGAAGACGATTTCCACCGGGTACTTCCATTCCATGAACTTTGCCCAGCCTGAGTATAGTCAGTATACTTGAACTTGTACTCCCGCCGACATCTTGTTCCATGACGTACCCCAGTATGCGCATTTCCTGCCAAAGTATTTGCCCACATACGGCACCATGACCATTGTCAGCAACAATTCCAGCTGCTGCAATGACTCCCTCCACTCCCTCTCGGCATCTGAAATAAATTCCTCTTCGTCTGCAGACGAGGCGGTGGTCGACGAGGGCAGCGAATCAATCTCGTCGGCTTCCGAGGAGCTCATGGGAGGCTCGATGAAGCTCTCGCTGTTGCTCATCGACATGGTCGCAGGTCTTTCGAGCAGACCCAGTATAGGGGACGGGGGATGAACGGGCTTCGGCGTGCTACCGTAAGAACATCTAAGGGATTGGTAAAGAGGGTTGTTGCGAGAAGCTACGGCTACCTTCGTCGTGATGCGTTGCCGTGGCCAATGAGAGGTGGTGGGGCTTAGCGGCTGCGTGCACGTGATCTGAAATCTTGGCTGACATGCGATTCGACTCACACATTGAGATGCGGCGAAGATCTTAATACCACTCCAACACACTTTCCTGCCACAACCACCACAACACATTCATACCACACAACACTGCGAACAGTCCAGATACCAACACTCACTCCGACTGAAAGTGTAAAACGCGATCAAACCGCAATCATGGCTGATACTGTACGTCACTTGAACCCCGCGTTCGCCATCGAAAGGACTTGTGGGCTCTCTGCGCATGCAGGCGGCACCAGCACATCTCTGCTCCCTGGTCTTAGAAGCAGTTTAGAAAATTATGATTCTAATAATAATGCTATACAGGCCGATCTCCCCGAGCGCAAGCCTCGCAAGTCGGTTGCGTTTTCGGAAGGCACCACGATTGTCGACAGCAACGGCGATGTCACCGAGTCGATCGAGGTGAACGGCGGTAAGTCGTCCGCCGAGAGCCATTCGGCTGGTCCACCCACGCCACCGGGTGAGGATGCCCACACGCGCGATACAAGAAGCAAACTGACGAGTGGACTTGTAGCGGAGGACAAGGAAGTCGAAGAGGTCACCGATATGTTTGCGGACCTAGCAAAGAAGGTACGACACCGCACTCAAGCACAAATTTAAAGATCATGGCTGACAACAAGTAGAAGAAGAAGAAGTCGTCCAAGAAGAAGGAAGACGGCGAAGAGGACGCTGGCGAGGGAGACTTTGCCGCACTCAAGAAGAAGAAGAAGTCGAGCAAGAAGAAGGTCGAGGACGACTTCGAAGCGAAGCTCGCTGCTGCAGGAGGCGACAAGGCTGAAGGCGAGGAGGACGACGCTGCCGCTGCTGCACCCGAAGTCCAAGAGGGCGACATGATGAAGGGCACCGGCATCTGGCAACACGAGTCCACCACTCCCATCTCGTACAACCTCCTGTTGAACCGCTTCTTCACGCTCCTCCACTCACAGCATCCCGACCTCGCCAGCTCCGGCACAAAGAGCTACAAGATCCCACCGCCACAGTGTCTCCGTGAAGGCAACAAGAAGACCATCTTTGCCAACATTGCTGAGATCTGCAAGAGGATGAAGCGTACAGACGAGCATGTCACACAGTTCTTGTTCGCTGAATTGGGTACTAGCGGCTCAGTTGACGGATCAAGACGTCTTGTCATTAAGGGTCGTTTCCAGCAAAAACAGATCGAGAACGTTCTTAGGCGGTACATTGTCGAGTACGTAACGTGCAAGACCTGCCGTTCGCCAGACACAGAGTAAGTTTACCCCTCCTTGTAATCAACATCGTGCTAACATTTGTTTAGTCTGTCCAAGGGTGAGAATCGTTTGAACTTTGTCACTTGCAACAGCTGCGGATCCCGACGATCAGTCCAGGCCATCAAGACTGGTTTCTCTGCACAGATCGGAAAGAGAAGGAGAATGGTTGGTTAGGTTGTTACTCGTTACGCGCTCTACGATCTACGATGTTCTTCGGCTTGCATTTGCTAGGGCTGGGCTTTCTTGGTGGGCGCTACTACTACGGATGGCATTAGGGCACTGTTTCGTGCACAGTGTGAGGTCGAAATATCAGGTTCAGGATAGGTTTTGACGGGCATCATGGGATTCTGAATGCTGGATGCTGAACGCTGAAGGGCTTGACTGATGTATATCAAGATCAGTCAATAAAAGAGATGATTATCTGAGGTTTCTCGTGTACCGTGTATCAAATGAGAAACGAATTTAAGCACTGGCAATAATTACTTCGCGTCAGCAAATCATACTCGGCCTGTGATGATTCCACTCTCGTGCCGGCGCTTGCAAGCCGTCTCCAAGCTTGGACCCTGGTGCCTCTGGAGCTCCAAGTAATCATTGCGCTGGGCATGAAAACCCATTGTCCAAGTCACGAATGATGGGACGAGCAAAAAGAGCAAAATAGCTCGCATTGCAGGAGCATTCCCTGGCTAATTAACAGCTTACATGCTGCACGACGTTGGCGCGTCGTCTAAAGGAGGGCGGAGAGAGCAAGGGCGGGGCGCTGATTCGGCGCTTCACGAGTACCCCGCTAGCCAGCAGCTGCGATGGCCATGGAGGGTGGGAGGGAGGCTGAGCAGCTTGTCGCCAAAGAGTATCTAGCGAGGAGGGGGCGGCCGCGCGCGGTTATTATGTGCTGATACCTCAAGCTTCCTCTTGGGTCTTACTCTCGTAGCTTCATCTCACTGTCCCTGCTTCGTAGGAACTCGCGTTGTACCTGTGAATTGTCTTGTGCTTGACGCTACCCAAGTACCTACACATCTGCGATTCTAGCGCGTCTACCTGTATATTCGCAAAGAAAGAAATGTCGGGATTTGGGGGAAGCCCACCGCCAGGAGGGAATTACTATCCTCGTGAGTTGCATGCCTATCGAAGGATACTCTAGAAACACAGCTGAGCCGTCACAGCGCCGCCCGAGAAGAGCGGATATGGTACGTCCTGCCCCCGAAACCTCACCCCCATCACCGCGCCAATCTAACATGGCACCCCAGACCAGCTAGGCCAGCAGCAAGGCCAGCAGCAACAGCAATACTTCTCCCCCCCACCCGGCGGCCAGAACTACCCGCCCCCTCCCTCCTCTCCTCCCCAGCAGCAGCAGCACCAACAGCAACAGCACTACCCCCCTCCCCCCGGCGCCGGCCAACCCGCGCCGCAATATGCGCCGCCCGCAGAGCACCAGCAGCAACACTTCCCCCCGCCAGGCAGCGCGCCGCCCCAACACACGCAGTCGGGATACCCGCCTGAGAAAGGGCCCCTGAGCGCATACGGCGCGCCCAGCCAGAGCCCGCACAATGACCCGCGCGCCCAGGGCATTCCGCAGCAACAGCAACAGCAGCCCCAGCAGCAACAACTTCTGCAGCAGATACCGCAACAGCCGCAGTTTGCGGGAGCGGGGGGTGCGAGTGCGGGCCCGGCGGCGACGACGGCGGACGATGTGGGCACGTTTAATGGCGGGAGTTATAGGGTGAGCCATCGGGATACGAATACCATTTTGACGGTGCAGTTGGCGATTGGGTGTCCGTTTACTGCGAAGCCTGGTGAGTTTTGATTCCGAGCCAGCGACGAAGCCTTCAAGAAGACCCCAATACTAAGAACCCCCCAGGCGCCATGATCGCAATGTCCCCCACCGTAACCCTCAAAGGCACGATGAAGTTCTCGCTCAAGAAGGCCCTCATCGGCGGCGACATGTCCAAATCGACGTACACGGGGCCCGGCGAGCTGCTCCTAGCCCCCGCTGCTATCGGCGACATCACCATCATCAAGCTGGGCGGGCACGAGCAGTGGAGCGTCGGGAAAGACGCGTTCCTGGCGTGCACGCAAGGCATTGTGACTGAGTATAAGAGCCAGGGGCTTGGCAAGGCCATGTTCAGCGGCGAGGGACTGTTTGTGTATAAGATTAGTGGGCAGGGCATTCTGTGGTGTACGAGCTTTGGCGCGATTATCAGGAAAGATGTAAGTTGTCACGTCAAAACTCCCTCTCTTGCTTTGCTTCCCTTCATCTCCTTCCATATCATTACCGCCATGTTACTTACATACTAACGCCTCCCCCCTCCACAGCTCCAAAAAGACGAAAAATACATCATCGACAACGGCCACCTCGTCGCTTGGAACTGCAAATACGTCCTCGAGCGCGTGGCCTCGGGCGGCATCGTGTCCAATATGATGGCGGGCGAGGGCCTGGTGTGCAAGTTTACGGGCCCGGGGACTGTGTTTATGCAGACGCGGAATGCGCAGGCGTTCTCGGCGTGGTTGGCGGCGAATGCGGCGACGCAGGTGTAGAGATGGGGTAGGGGGGTTACAAAGGAGGGGAAGGAAGGGAGGGGAAGGTGGAATGAAATTTGCGTGGGTTTTGTTTGTGAAGCGTGTTGTTGTTATTCAAGCGATTGATGAATAAGTACCTTTGCACATCTTGGTTCTGTCTACAATGGTATGCTGAGTTTCGTGAATCGTTCATTTCTTGCTTTTCCATAACGAGCTCAGAGCGATAGAGCTGGGAAATGGGCTTGTTGTATTGATAACTAAGCTTCGTTTCGACCGTAATGGTGGTGTGGCTTCGATCGTGCAAGTCTGGTTTTGCACTGTGTGGTGTGCATGGTGTAACACGTTGATGGGTTGATGGATAGTGGTGAGGAGATAACTACAGGGATTTGGGGTAGTAAGGTGTTAGCAAGCCTGGTTACGATACGCTTTGCTTTGCTATACAGAGCTTTCTCAAATATCGGTGTACTTCATAGCATATAGGTGAGTGTCGATATTGTGTTAACTTACCGCTATCTCCGCCCCTTGTCTCTGCTATTCCTATACCGCGGCCTCTGCAGCCTACATACTACACGTGTGAAGTTTTCGCAGACTAGGCAAAGACAAGAGGTTTCGAAGGAGGGCGTCGGTGCCTGGCCCCCCCGGGAGATTCGAAAATCGCTGTGTCGGAGGACTTTAGTGTGGAACACTAATGTTCTACCTTAAAGAACTTTTGCTTTGGACTTTTGGAACTTAAAGAGACCAACTGAAAAACGATGGAAAAGAGGGTGGAGGCTTTCTGGGGGCAATATTTTGGGTCAACGGCGGGACATCTCTTTCTTAGCTGTCTTAGATTGTTAGCGAACTCCGTTAAATGACACACGCTTTTTAATATATCCTACACGCTTTCTCTAGCTATGGCCTGATCTGTAAGAATTTCGCGTCTTATGTTTAGGACATAGCGTCTGGAAACCCTCCACCTAACGAAGACTATGAAACTCTCACACGATTTCTTCTAGACCAATAAAAATTGATGGGAACGGGATCAAAACCTCACCGAACTTGATAGATACGAACAATTCAATGCTGTTCATAGCCTCTATCAATTATATGTACATGACGTTCTGCGTCCTGGGTTGGAAAGACAGTTTTTCACTATCGTAGCAGTCCCCAGCGTATTCACGTTCTGTGACTTGTTTCAATGAAGCATCAAGATGTGATATTCCGTCAGTCTACAGTAATGCAAAGGATTTGGTCAGCGAGGGGTGAAAGCATTCGTAAGGTTCCAAAAGCCCGCAGTCGAAGCATACTGATTGCGATTGTTCTGATATTTTAGTGTGGTAGGAAGTGTTCTAGGGTTGAAGCAGAGAGTCGATAAGGGCCCTAGCAGTCGTGTATAATAACAATGTAGTTATGTGTATTGAGTTAGAACACACCAAAATCAATTGTGAAGCTGCCTGATTTTCCCTAACAAGAAACTCGGAAGAGTTGGAACAAACTTGGACGTATTTAAAATGGTAGTCAACCCAGGCTCAGTCTCTGGTGCTTTCTAAATGAAACAACCCCATGCCAGAAAGTGTAAAGGAGGGCAGATATAGATAAGATTAAAGAAAAGAGTTCCGCAGCGATAAGCCCAGTCGGATAGCTTTGCCATCTGTTTAAGATGACAGAAAAAACGAGTTTCATTGCCCAGCCAATTATAATGATCAATGAAACTGTAGCAAGCATAGTGAGGTCCAGACGGAAGAAGCCCATTATTTTCCGTCCGGGTGGGATTCTGGAAACGATTAAGAGACTTGTAATGATAAGACATGCTAAAGAAATCAACGGATAAGCAAATTCAAAGAGATTCACCCTACGAAGAGTCAGTATCTATAGAGACACACGACAATTGTGCTACTGACCATAGTCTTTCGCCTTCGAATTGCTTTCGGAGGTAAAATGCGCTGATTTCCATTGGGGCCCAAAGGGTGCCGATAATTGCAGTGAACAAGACATATTTCCCAGGGGCTGAAATATCATGTTGGGCCCAATAAAGTACATTGGTACGCAATTGAGGCCCGCCCGCACTAGTGGATTTGATCCTTGAAGGCGACATTGATGTACTCTGTGCCTGCGCATAATATTAGCTTAGATCTCTCTGGTTACAGATGGACGCGATTACTTCTGGAACGGGTCGTGCTGAGGCTGTGGGGGACGACTGCTTGGCGAACAGTCGCTCCAATGGACCGGCGTCTGTTCTTTGCTGGCACAATTCCTGTGTGCTTACGGTGTTCGTTCCATTGCGCTCGGATCTAGTCTTTACTGTCGGCTCATTATGAAAAGGGACCCGAAGTGCCTTTGGAAGCCACCATGCCTCGAGACATATAAGAAATGTCTGGACTAGAACGCTGACAGCGATTGAAGCAGAAGCGGACTGAATGCACACTGACTGAGTGGACCATGCGAGCAGTCTCTGATTTTTTGAAAACCCCAGATAAAATGTTAAAGTCAAAGACAAGAGGATTGCTCCAGCCAAGTCAAATCCAATGGATGCCTTCAGTCTTGAGACTGGCCGGTTTGATTTTAGGGAGAAACTTATAAGGCTCGCGAGTAAAGTTACATGCAACAGCACCGAAATACTAAAAGCAGCTCTCAGGCGTCGCCGTTCCACTGGATTGCTTGCAATCGGATTTGCAGAGTCCTCAAATGATCCGGGCTCACTAGCAGCTGTCATGTAGAATGGAGCGAACCAACTCACACTCAAGCCGATCAACAGGAACCGGCGAATATATAGCACAATCTTTTTAGCGTTCCGCCATCGGAGACGATGCGCAGTGAGCTCATTCATAATTTCGTAAGAGTTTTTCGTTATGAGGTTAGACCGACTTTGGGGCTGTGATCGTTGCTACCTCAACCAAGGAAACTAGATTGCGAGGAGAACCAGAATTGCTTGGTAGGCTACTGCCGAAGGACGCACCTAGAAGACCAAGCTGGGATGTCTTTCTACGTACTTGAAAGCGCGTGAACGTATTGGCATTCAGATTTCGCGTTGCATTGGATGTTATTAGACAAGGCTGAGCAGAGGATTGAGACCGAGAAAGTAACACAAGGCTAGATGTTGGGGTCGTGACGCGTTTGCTGTGCCACTCACGTGCTATGATGCGAGGGCCTAAATAACAGGAGCGCTTCAGCCTGATCTCTCGAGGTGCTTCTTCCAACATTTTTCGAATTAGAATAAAGGGAGGCAAACTTGTGGTGTCGTGTGTACGGTTTGCGATAATGGCATTGTGTACACGTTGCGAACGCTTCGACCTTCAGTCCTTCTCGAAAGGATTCTTCTCTAGAATCTACGACTTTTCTGCAATAGATGCCAGTAACTGCTGTTTCTGTCGTCTTCTTCTGGAGAGCTTGGGTGCTACAATAAACAATCCTTTTGACGAAAAGAATATCCGCAAAGCCTTGAGCGGCCCAGCCATGCTGCAGGTACAATTCTGGATAACGCGATCCCAGGCTAGCTTAATGGGAGCAGAAGGTCTCCATATGACGCATTTGAATGCTGCTGTTGGTGACGACTGGTGGAATATACACAGGGACGTAGTAGAGAGCATCTCGTTCCACACTGCTGCGGATCCAGGTGAGCTTTCATAGTCTTGGCCACTACCAAGTACTAATGTTTCAAACTCAAGGATCGTTGGCTCTCACGTCTGGAGATGTCATTGGAGAGATACATTCGGACATCCGTCCATGGTCGAATGTACTTTTTGATGGGATCAAATCTTGGCACAGGAATTGTCGCGCGAATCATGTCAACTGTAACCAAACGCTTTCCAAAACCCAAAGTTTTGACTGCGACGATGTTGCACTTCCTACTCGCTATATTGAAATCATTCCAGGAGATGAGAGCGTCCTAGACCAGTCTAGACTTCGATTTATTCTTCGAGAAGCCCTCGGTGAGAGAGGGAGGTACATAAGTTTGAGCCATCGCTGGACCGAAAAGAGCAAAGATGCCATGACCACCAGAGAGAACTACCTGTGTCGAACAAGATCCTGTGCACATAAAACATCATGTTCCACTTGGGGTCGCAAGGACCTCACTGAGCTGTTCGGCGAAGCGAGCTGGCTTGCTGTCAACTTGGGCATCACGAAAATTTGGATCGACTCAATCTGCATCATCCAGGATGATCTCAATGACTGGGAAAAAGAATCTGTCAAGATGGCCGAATACTATCAATTTGCATGGCTTACTATTGCTGCAACGCAAACTACGCCAACTGGTGGTTTGCGTAGTGACTTGCAGCCTACAGACATCCCAAGGTTGGCTCGCCTGCCATATCGCGACTCTAATGGAAAACAAGACGGCTACTTCTACTTGCAGGTTGTGGATCACAAGGCACTCGAAAATGACTATCTTAGACAAGTAACCAAAAGCGAACTGTTGAATCGGGGTTGGGTTTTTCAAGAGTGGCTTCTAAGTCGTCGAACTCTCAGCTTCTCTGGCGCGAGCTGGGGCATTTTCATGCAGTGTCAGAACGGAGACAATCCTCAAGCGATCACGGGTGATCATGTTAGGACTCAAACGGGGCTCAAAATTGACAAAGCATTCGAAAAGAACCTGCAAATGTCTTGGTCAAGTAGGCCTGAGGTGTTTGCTGCTTGGAGAGCCGTCGTCGAAACATACTCCAGTTCTGAGCTTACCCAAATCGATGAGGACCGGCTCGTCGCATTGTCTGGAGTCGCTCACGAATACGGGAAAGCTTTGCAGGCATTGGAGCCTACAGGCATCCTGCACGGTCAGAACGAGCTTGCAATCACAGCTTGCACCTACTCGGCCGGCATCTGGCTTGGAGACACCTTTAGCTTACTGTGGGAACAAGCTGAATCACAGACTTGTTCAAAAATCCAGAGCATTTCGACCTGGTCGTGGGCTTGTATCAAGATTGAAAGCAACCAGCAGGATGACCAACGAAGCCCACGAGGTGCTCAAGTGCAATGGCCAAGCTTTGGCAGGCGCATCGAACCTGTTGGTAGGGCTGAATGTGCGATTACACGGCATCACGACGGTTCAACTTGGGTTGCTGATTCTGCTGAGCCTCCTGGAACGCACTTGAACGATCGTTATGGAAATAAAAGTCGATTCTCAGTCTTGAAAATGCGAGGCAAAGTTGTCCAAGTCTCTGTTGATGCTCACTTGACCCGCGATTCCAGGATAACAACCGCAGGCCTGACCGAGCATAGTCTTTCCACAGGCAGAGAACATTGGCGAGCTGTTGCGACATACAAGACACCAGAAAAAATTGCGGGCTGGGCATCATTGGAACATCCTGATTACCAAAATGATGCCGCATGTCGATCTGCTCAAAACATCGTGGCTTTCTTTGTACTTACATCGTACTCTGGTCGTCCATCGTTTGCGCTGGGAAATATTTACCGAAGCCACACTATCCACAGTGTGCTTTACTTACGACCAGTCGAGAATCCTACATATAGACCTTGCTATGAGCGTGTAGGTGTTGGCAGACTCTTCGAAGTGGAAGTAAGCGAGTTATTCCAAGCCGCAACGGAGCAGATTTTATGGATTACATAAAAGGCATACCAGGAACAAGGGACAGTTACGGCTTGATCATTGCATGTATGTACCTGGTTCTGTAATGGTGGTGAGGACTTTCCGGAGGCAACATTTCGGCTGTTTAGGAGGACAGATCCTTGCAAATCAATGCGCACTACCTGAATTTTCATAGATAAGGCTTATAATGAAACTATAGATAGTTAAGATAGAAAAAGGGCCTTGATTTAAATGTACATGGGTGTTAAATTATTCACTAGAGCGTGCTTCTTGCGTGGTTATCAGGATCGTGAAAACCTCCCTACAACTTCACCATCTCGCTTATACAAGCATGTATCTACTCCCACCCTCTAGCTAATACAATAGGCATAGTCAAGAACAACAATATGTAAATAGGTAGAACGCAAATCGTCCAGCTAAATAGTTGATATGGTGCCTTCGGAGAGAAGTCACCTATGAATAGTTCTCTGGAGGGCCTGATTGCGCGAGGCTGTATGTAGTAGACTCTCACTCGCTAGCAAAATACGCACACAAGCGAGACGATCGATAGGTTCCCTATGTGCTGCTGTGAAAGCTGCTCTTATACATAATTTTGAGCTTTCTAAAAGAGGGGTGAATAGGATTGTCTACCAACAGAAACTACTTTGCCCGGTTAAGAATGCGTCATCCTATCATTAAAAAGTCGCCAAGCTTAACTCCGAATATCTTGTACATCCAAAAGGCGGAATAAGCTTAAGACAAGGAGGATTTTACTTGCTCAAATTAAATCCTTCGCAGGGCTGATACGGTTTCATTGATGGAGGTTCCTTCGCAGCTAGCCTCAGGCCCCAACACAACCATCACTTTGCCATCCTATCCAATCCCATCCAACCCCCAACTTTCCCAATTCCTCATGATATTGTGCTACTAGGACGTTGCAACACAATGATGCGCTGAGAGTGTCGATCGTTTAATGTGACAGGCCCCCGCACTTACGCAACGGCGATTACGGACTTTAGAGAGCTGAAAGGTATCAACACAATCGATCCTCAGCTGACGCTCGTCCATCTACGCCCCAATGCGGATGCGAGCGCTGAGAGCCACTGCGGTAATAGTCTGCATGTCAGCTCGCCCCGTATGCTGGAATTAAGATAAATGGTACTTAAGGCTGGGAATGGACTGATTTTGAAACTCTTACCTTTACCGCCTTTTGCCATCGACATCGAGACATTATTTATCCTCGATTCCCATTGACAGAGTTGGTCTACACCATTGAATACTTTCAAAATGTCGTTTATAACAGTCGCCAAACCTGTCTCCCTCCTAGGTAGACACCGCCTCCTCAGTCCTACTGCCGCTGTTCGTGTCTCGCCTCTCTGCCTAGGCGCCATGAACTTTGGGACAGCCTGGAACGCCTCGCTCGGCGAGTGCAGCAAGGAAACTGCCTTTGAAATCCTCGATTACTTCTACAGCCAGGGTGGTAACTTCATTGACACGGCCGTCAACTACCAGTTTGGCGAGAGCGAGCAGTGGATTGGCGACTGGATGGAGCAAAGGGGGAGAAGAGACGAAATTGTGCTTGCGACTAAGTTTACCGGCATGCAGATTACGGAACGTGAGAAGGAAGGAGGGACGGCGATCAAAAGCAATTTCAGCGGAAATAGCGCGAAGAATATTCGTTCGAGTATTGAGCGGTCGCTGAGGACGCTGAAAACGAGCTTTCTGGATATTGTAAGCCTTCTGCCATACATACTTAAGAGATATCATTCATCTTCAGGTATAGTACTACGTGCATCTCTGGGACTCAACTACCTCAATCCCCGAACTCATGCACGCCCTTAACGACCTCATCACAGCCGGCAAGGTCCTATACCTAGGCATAAGCGACACACCCGCCTGGATCGTTGTCAAAGCAAACTGCTACGCCCGCCAACACGGGCTGCGCCAATTCTCCATCTACCAGGGACGCTGGAGCGCAGCGGATCGCTCCTTTGAGCGCGAAATCATCCCCATGTGCCTCGACGAGGGCATGGCGCTGGCACCCTGGGGCGCTCTCGGAGGCGGGGGTTTCAAAACCGCCGCGCAGCGCGAGCAGCTCGCCGCTGGCGACGCTGAGGCCGGCCGCAACATGAAGGTCACCGTCATGGGGAATGAGGAAAAGGTCAGCGACGTCCTCGAACGCATTTCCACACAGCATCCAGAGAAGCCGCCCATCACCTCTCTCGCCCTCGCGTACGTCATGCACAAGTCGCCGTACGTCTTTCCCATTGTTGGGGGCCGCAAGGTCGCGCATCTGGAAGGCAACATCGCCGCCCTGGGTCTCCGTTTATCCCCTGAAGAAATCCGCGAGATTGATAATGCGTATGGCTTCGACATGGGGTTCCCGCATATCTTCCTTAATCCGAGCAATACGGCGGTGTTGGGGCCTGAGGATAATCGATTCTTGAATAACATGGGGTATTTTGACTTTGTGGAGGGAATCAAGCCGATTAAGCCACATGAGGGGGAGTTGGATAAGAAGGCGAAGGATTTGTGGGCGCTGAAGCCGCCGGCGAAGTGAGCGACGGGTAGGAGGTCTTGTAATGGCGCTGAAAGTAGAAATACCGTCTGAGGAGATCCTTCGTATGTTCACATGGTTTGAAGACAGACAAGCCTATATAGCAGCCTAGGGAACAGAAGGTCCTATTAAGGCCGTCGGATAGATCAAGAAATGATAAAGTACGCAAGAGTTTGTTATACTGTTGGTACCGCTCCGTTTCGCGTTTTGCTTGTAGTAGGGTGGATCTGTAGTTCTTTCCATTCAGTGTCATGCATGAGTGCATAAGGAGGGATTAATCAAGAAAACGAAGAATTTATAGGCATTGAAGGCGCCTCTCAAGAAAGGTGGGATAATCTGAGCAAGTCTTGGATGATGTCGGTTTTGATTCATTGTTCAGGAACTACATACTACTCCTGTGACAGAACTTCATCTTCTCTAGCCTCTTTCCGAAACTTGTTTCGAGCCATATTCTTTGGACTCCTTAGGTTTTGTGGACTCTATACCGGCCTCTTCTCCCTTTCCTGTACTATCACCCAGTCTCCATGTGAAGTCTTCCATGCATGTTCTCCGGCTGTGCACCATGTCAATTTTCCAGTGACACACCACAGAACTTTCGGAGCATGTACTCCTTGAGCTGACCTGGGTCGTTCAAGTCGTAGGTTCTAGCCTGAGATTGTGTTGTTCGGTCTGGTTGGTCGAGCTCAGAGGTTTCGGACAGAACCGACCGCTCATTGTCCACTGCCGCATTAGAGTAGATTGTGTGGATGGAAGCGCGGCGAGATTCGGCATGGCGTGAGGCTTGGAGGCCAGGAGAATCAGGGTCAAAAGCGATTCTGGGTAGACCCATCTGGTAAGAGACTTCTTGGGAGTGGTGTTCATGCTTACCATCTTGGGTGTTTCGCTCTCGAGCAGGATGTGCCCTCTTGATCAGAACATCTTTGTTGATCTGGCGCTCGGTATCTTCCCGGTCTCCAGGTGGGGCGGCCTTCTTGCGTTGATGTTTGGGGGCGACTATGGTGTGAGAGTCATACCACTCATCCAGTTCAGATTGCGACATTGTGCCGGACGGCGACGGCCTCTTGAGATCGGCTGGGGTAATGAGACTCATCTCTACCACCATGTCTTTGGGTTTCTTTATGAGTGCATTTGAGATGTAGTGGTTGGCCAGTGTTACATCCAAGCCACGTTCCTTGACGAGCCAGATGAACATGTTCTTGCTGAAGTTGTGATTGGCGAAGCATTTGTTGTTGTCGGGGTAGGGACAGCTCTTCTGTGTGGCATACACCCAGTGACACGGATGCTGTTCCTCATCGGCTTCCATGCAACGAAAGAAGCTCCTGTCCATTCTCGGGCTTCTTCGCATTGGATTGCCTCGCTTATCATTTACAACGATGCCGTTCTTGTCTCGTAATTCTGGGTATTTGGTGCCCTCCCAAATTCGCACTTCTGTGACGAATGCTCGCCATGGGAATTTGTCTGTGTAGGTGCGCACCAATTTGGCTTTCTTCTTCTGGCGAGAAGATGGCTTCTCGAGGCTATTGGGCACGGGCAAGCCTCTTTCAACATACCAGAAAAGCGCGTCCGCGTGTTTCAATCCGGGAGGATGTCTCTCTACCCGTTCGGGTCCTTTCTTTTCGCTCTTGATCCCCTTCATCGAGCTCTCCTCAGAGCCAAGGGCTTGTGTAGGTAGAGTCGGTGGAGCTCCTGCAGTCGCGGGGTCAAGCATCGATGCAAATTCCTTCCCCTTTGAACGTGAATTGGACGAGACAGAAGTGCTCTGTTGGGTGTCTGAGTTACCTGTATTTGGAGGTAGCTTATTGGCAAATTCATTTTGCGCCAGGTTCCGCATCATTCCAGTCGAGGCGAATGAGATGGCTGCGCTTGCATGTTCTTCCCGGTTAGTCTTTGAGGGTTCATAGTCCTCATATGCGTTCTCTACCATCAGGCATTGTCTTGAAGCAGCATGAGCCCGGCGAAGCTCTTCTTGTTTGGGAGACGGTGGTGGCAGTTCGGTCCTGTCTTCCACGCAATCCTCAAGGCGGCCGACCGTGAGGGCACCAAGGACACGACCAAACTTGACTGAGCACTGTTAGGATGTGATGTTGGAAACAAGGAGGGAAAGACTTCACTATTATCGCTCATGTCATGGAAGCTCCATATTCCATCTGATCCATTTCCCTCCCTGTCGTTGGTGCCGTACTCCTCTGCGTCTTCCATAGCGTTTCGAGCGGCGGTATGGGTGGGCGGCGCCAGACGCCTGCCAAATGGCGGTACTATTACACGTCGGTTACTGAAACACGAGTCTTTGGATAGACTTACAGTCGGAAGGTTTGTATGGAAACATATCAGTCGGCTTGGGAAAGGTCATAGGGAAGCCATAGTAGCTGGGCGGGATGTGCCTGTGGGTCTAGATGTTGTTTGTCAAACTTTTGGGCAAGCGAAAGGTGAGACAATCGATAAATCTGTGGGGAAAGTTTTTTATATTCTGAGAAGCGAAAGGTCAGTGCTTGGTGCACGGAGAATATTTGTGTGAAGTATGGGGGTGTAACAAGGAGTTACGCGAGTGGAGTTTGCCCACTGATTGCTCCCCAACGTTCGCGCCGACTTCTAGCACGAAAACTTGTGGTTCTAAGACTGCTGTCATATGTCAGGGCTGGAGCTCCAATTTTGACCTTTTTCTCAACATGGATCCATCACAATGACTGAGTAAAACCTCTAGCGTAATGGTGCTGCCTCTCGATTGCCAAACAACCAGGCAAATGACAATGAATGATCAAGCAATCGTGTCTAGCCTTTGATAGCAACAAGGCGAACAAGAAACACAGCCGCTCTCTTAGACAATCTTCGCACAATCTCCGAAGCCTGGCAATGACAGGTCCTACCGACAGTCGCTAGCCCCATACCCATCAAATCGAATAGATTCCATATCAGACCGCATGTCCATATATGCAACCAGATGTGCAAGTAAACCCTGTGACCGTGCTTGGTCGCTTGGTGATACTGCGTATGAGCAATATTTTGGCCTCAAAAAGTCAGCTTCATAACACAGAAGCAGAGAGCAGAGCATTCTGCCATATGACCAGAAGTACCCTAATTGAAATAGTATCGGCGGGATGAAAAAATGAAGCGAAGAACTGAGAGACGTGGAGAAAGAAAATGAAATAGTATTCCAGTCAACAACCATGACGAGGTTCTCGTACAGCAAATAAGTTCACGCCAATTCAACCCAACAGCAATGCAGACACTAGCACCCAAAAGCTTACACGTACACATTACCAGTACTCTACACTCCCAACACACTTCTATCTACTTCGCATCCATATTCCCCCTCGCCCACTCCCTGAGCACATTCTTCTTGATCTTACCCGTGCTCGTCTTAGGCAGCTCACTCACAACCACAACCTCCCTCGGCACCATGAACCGCGAGATATTGCTATTCTCTTTCGCCCACTGAATCACCTCCTCGCCCAGCGTGTCGCTGTTGGTTCCGTCCTTGGTGGTGACGAAGGCTTTGGGGCGCTCACCCCAGTGCGAGTCCGGCACGGCGCAGACGCCGACTTCAAGGATGGACGGGTGCGTCGAGAGCATGGCTTCGAGGGCCACGGAGGATATGTTCTCGCCGCCTGTGGGGTGTGGTTAGTTGGGATGTATATATAAGGGGATGGGTGGGGGAGGATGTACCTGAGATGATGATGTCTTTTGCGCGGTCGAGGATCTGGATTGCGCCGTCGGGATGCCAGACTGCGAGATCGCCGCTGTGCGAGACGCCGCCGGCCCACAGCTTGCGAGTCGCTTCGGCGTCCTTGTAATACCCCTTTGCGCAAATGTTGCCTTCGAAAATGATTTCGCCAATCTCTTTGCCATCTCGTTCGACTTCGATTAGTACGCCCTCTTCCTGCTCAGTCTTGATGACACGGGCGGGACGACCGGTGATGAAGCCATGACCTTGGCGTGCCATTCTAGAGTACTTTTCTTTCTTGTCAATCGTCTCCCATTCGGGCATATGGTAGCCCTTGGTGATGGGGCCGTAGGTTTCTGTCAGACCGTAAACGTGGACCGGTTGAAGGTTCAAGTTTGTCATTTGCTCGAATAGCCATGCTGATGGTGGACTTGCGGCGACAGTAACGCGTACAGGCTCTGGTAGCTTTTCGGCCTCGTTTGCTGCACATAGAAGCGTATTGACAGTAGGGGCAGCATTGAAATGAGTAATCCCTTCTTCTTTCAAGAGGCGCCAGATCTCGGGGTAATCAATTTTGCGGAGGCAGTAGTGTGTTCCTCGGACAGCGGTAACTGACCAGGGGAAAGTCCAACCTGTCGCATGGAACATAGGGAGCGTCCAGAGATACTTTGCGCGTCCGCTGTGGTAATTCAAGCCAGATTCGATGATGTTGCCCATTGCCGCGAGATACACACCCCGATGTGTATATTCTACTCCCTTCGGCCGTGCAGTCGTGCCGCTAGTGTAAGCCAGGGCAAACACGCTCTCCTCATCTTTCGCTTGAGACTCGAGATCAGCCCACCCCTTCCCACCTTGCTCATGATCGTACTTCAGCCCCTCTAACACCGCATCATCGAAGGGCCCTGAAAGTTCACCTTCCGTCGCGTCGAGGTCTGTATCAACCAGGATCGGAACATTGGGGCGCTCCTTCTTATAATCGTCCAACAGATTTACGAATTCGGCGTCCGCAATGATCATGTCCACATCCGAATGCTGAAATATGTAGCTTATATCATCTGGTTTGAGCCGATAGTTGATAGCTACGCTGACGGCACCCGCGGCCGCAATTCCGAATAGACTCTCCAAGAAAGCTGGCGTGTTGGTTGCCAATATGCCCACCTTCTTGTGACCATGTTTGCGCAGATAATATGCTAAACCTCGAGCGCGATCCGCAGCTTCTGCATACGAACGTCGTAGTATCTTGTTGTTCGCGGTCTTGTGGTATATCGCCGTCGCGTCAGGTTCGATCTGTGCGGCCCGCCATAAGAACCACGTCGGGCTCAATGTGTGAAAGTTATGTCTGTGGTGATATTCGTGACTGTCACCAGGCTGAATTGGCGCTGAACCTGGGACTGCGTTTGCGGAGGCAAAGTGTGATGCGAGCTGCTTTAATCGGTCCATTATTGAGATTTCCGCTGGCTAGCGATGTCGGATTGTGGGCAGATGCCGGTGTGAAACACGATACGATTTAAAGAGGGCTTTTGATTGTACAATTCTCCAATTTACAAGTGATGCTGTTAAGACCCAGGAAGAAGTGCGGAGAAAGGATGGAGTTGAGTCTGTCTTCAGGGTTGTTGTGCAGACAAGACGATTTCCAAAAGCGCGTGAGTGACAAAATTCGAAGGCCTAGAGATTATTTATCCTTAAAACCTAAGGTAAAGTTACAATAAAAAGGCGCGGTAATTGATACGGCTTCTATGGACGGACAGCTTGGTGGAATCCGGGGTGGGGACGGGGTCCTTGACGGGAACGACGTCAGAGCCGAGGTTATCCGCTCATTGGCTCGTCTGCAGCAGCTCCAGCCCCATGGTCCATCTCTCCGAGACCATCGGTACCTGGCAACTGGTTGCGAATTTAGTGCTGTAGGGCTGCTGTCAGTCGTGAGCAGTGTTTAGAATCCCCTCAACGTAGACGCGGTCAAAGGATGTGACGGTGGGAAATTCTGGAATTCTAATAACAAACAGCAACGCCATCACCATGCTTTTACATGTAGCCTTGGGATTTTCATTTCGTATTTCTTCTAGCCGGGAGGGTACCTAAAGGTACAGCAGACTGACCGCGAAGAGAACCATGAACACGTGAGCACCCTGGTATCGATGTGCTCTTTTAGCCTGGACACCCTTTCGAATGGTCGAAGTATAGTAGAGTTAAGAAAGATCCCATGATGAGCCCAATGCAATCCACGCCGAAACCACGCTACCGACACCGACACTGTTCATTCCTTGTCGACATCTAGTATCCGAGGGAGGTAAGCTGCTCCTGGGTCTTGCCATCAACGGTTGCCGTCTTCTTGGCCTCAGCCAACTGCCTTCGGGCAGCCTTCTTGCGCTCGTAGTATGCGGCGCCCTTGACCTTCCTGCGCTCCTCAAGACTGGTTCATTTGTTAGCTTCCAACTTAGACCAGAAGCTCAGAAGAAGACATACCGGGCAACAACGTCCTGGTACTTCCAGCCGAACTCGTGGCCAAGACGACCGACAGTGCAGTACTTGCGGCCGGGCTTCAGCCTCAGTACCCGAAGGGCCTGGGGGACGACGACGCGCTTCTTCTTGTCGTATGGGGCGGGGACACCCTCGAAGGTCTTCAAGCGGTCCATGGCGGCCTTGCCACGGGCGGTCTTGTGAGGGATCATGCCGCGGACGGTTCGCCAGAACATCTTGGAGGGGGCACGGAAATGGAAGGGACCTGGAGTGGGATATTAGCCACCGTATTCGACGAAGTGGACGCGCATGCCAGTTCCGCTGAACATGCACGATAAGGTATATGGGGAGACGTACCACCACGGGTGGGGTTGAAGCGGGTCTGCTTGCGGAGGAAAGCAGAGTACTTCACTATATTGCCAGAATCAGCCATTGCCTTCGAGGTTGGAATTTGGACCAAAGCGTTTCGCCAAAGAACAGACATATTGACCGCCACGACCAATGCAATTGGCGCAGAGCAATGATTCCGTCGCAATCGTATTATGTACTGTCCTTTGGCTGTCGCTCGTGGTCGATGGTGTGTACGTACACTTCGCGCGGAAGAACTCGCCGGAGATGTTGAGAGCCTCACATCGCACAACGACGATCTTCTGGCCGTTGAGCAGCTGCTTGGCTACGGTGCTGGCGAGGCGACCGAGCAAGTGCCCCTTGCCGTCGATGACCTGGGGGTAGAGTCAGCCAGCGGTCCTATGGTATTTCTCGTGTCTTGCGGTCTCTCGAGGCGCGCAATGGCAGGGCGGCGCGGGCAGCCAGCTGCCATCCGCAGTGCCTGGGAATCGTGGCTCAGGGCGTACATACAATGACGGGTTCGAAGGTCGACATGGTGCTCGAATCCGGGTGTGCTGGGTGGTTAGTTGTTCGTGGAGGAGCTCAATGTGCGAATTGATAGAACAAGCGAGACGAATTTCGTGTGGGCGCGCTAGTCTGTTTAGGCTTGGCGCGTGTCGGCCCTTTCTCCTCCAAGCCCCGACCTGCCAGAATCCTCGACTCCTGGAACGTGTTTTCAGCGACAAGTCAGAAAACAAATTACTCTTGCGGTATTGTAAAGTCTTCAGACTTATTCCTTACCTCCTTCTCAAGGATCAGAGAGCCTTCCAGAAAGATACTTGTTAACGGTGGCCTTCTTGGGTCGTCTACTCGGTTCTGGCTCACCATCAACTGGCATACATTATTCGTGCCATGTCAGCATGCCCTCTGACCGTCACTCAGTCCCAAGTTCCATCTTACATCTCGTACCGTTGTGAGAGAACTATTCACTTAACCGGGCTGCGTGCTCAGCTGCCGGTAATCTCGTTAGATTGCCACCTGCACTCGACTCTACGCGCTCTGCATCAACATAGCATGAATGTCAGTGTTGCTTTATGCTGCTATTTCTGGCGAACCAGCATATCTTTCGGTCGGCAATGACTACTTGCAAGGGGGTCCAGGACCTTTCGTCTACATCCCATGCGGTGCAGATGGTCGCTGGATTATCTGGAGGTGACCACTCTACCTACCTAGTAATTATGGGAATCTGCCTTAGGAGCCCGACCCTCCCATCAATTCTCTAGCCGCCGAGAGCAACCTCCCAAGCCCTGTTTTCTGGGTTGGGTGGAACCTGGCTCAGGCGGGAAAGGCATCCCGCAACGCCGTATGTATGGTCCTCGGTCAGAACCCATTTCGCAGCTTTGATACGTGAACCAAGTCTTCTGCATTCGGTCTGATCTCTCAAACGATGATGTCTTCAACGCGCCCCGGTCTCACAGATGATCCGCGGAAGACAACAGCTACGATGCCCTCACCGATTCAGTATGTATCGTGAGATCTTTCAACGAGTGCATTCATTCACTTTCCTCATCACTGTGGCTATACCATCAATGTTATTACGTGCGAATCGTTTTCTTCACATGCCTCTACATCAAGGGATCTTGATTGACCACGCCTGCTGCCATGGCCCATTAGAAGAAGCAATGTGTTTGGGAATGCTCAGAGGTGGGTTCCTCCAGATAGAATGGCAGGGTTATTTGAATTATCTGGGTCTCACGAGTGGAGTAAATCCTTGGAGAGGCTTCATTGCCAGGGTAAGAAAAGTGAACTCAGATATCAGCCACAACGGGAAGCGTTGAGATGCTTCAGTGGCTCAACACATTGGTACGAATGCAGTAACGCTCTCCGACCCCCTTCAAACCTCGAGCTCAGTGTGGTAGCGGCACCATCACTCCGTCACAGCTGTCGTGCAGCTGTTACATAAGGGATTGTTCATGCAGTAGCATGCGCCACAAATACCTGTGACGGCACAACCAATTTCGGGATGGTCTTCTCTTGGCGGTTATGCACCGGGCAGACTGATCCACGCGATCAAGCCGCACCTTCAGTATCTCCGCCAGGAGCGGAATTTTTGCGCCACTCCTAGACAGGCATTTTCAGAATGACTGGACCGTCAAGCCGCAATTCCCCGTTGCGACTCTAGCTTGGCGCTGTGGCTAGTTGGCGGCTAAAGGCGTCGCGACAGCGGAGAAGACGAACGATTGCGTCAGGCTTGGAAAGAATCCTGACTCAGGAGACTACGAACCGCGATGAAAAGATAATCGCATCTTAGGCGATAAGAGAAAAGACGACTACTACGACATGGTGAAAAGTTAGCGAGGTCATGCGATGCTAACCATATGAGCAAACTCGTCCGAACGAAGCCGCCATACAACTCGCAGATACGCCGACTGACAGAGAGGATCAATGCCAAGAAACCGCGGTATGACACAAGATGCGGGCCTGCATCTGTTGAATCACCGACAGCAGGATGTGACATACGGGAGGAAGTTGTCTGAAATCAAAGTTGCAGATAATGACACTACGCCGTGGTCAGCTCGTCACGAGGGAGCGTCCCAAGCGAATTGTCCTGGCACCATTCCAGACACAGAGATGACGAGGACGTACAACAAGCACCGATAAAATCAGCAGAACAGCCAGTAACTGGATGGGCAGCAATTTGCTCCTTGCATCCAATACTTCGACTTACTAAATTGGTACGCGTATCGCGAGGGCAACTTTAGCGGCGACCAAGCCCCACTATGAATTTCAAAGCCATCGGTCATAATTCCACTGCTCACGTAGCGGACGAATTGGGATGGCATCTGGACTCTGAACACGTTTTGATCTGGAGCCCACGGTGGTGTAGGCTGGGCGAGGATGCTCGTCTTCACCACGTGTGCAGGGCATTCTCTTGACCACAGAAATACCAAGGCATGGCACAGCGAGTGCGACAGCGTTTGGACTTCGGAGAGGGACCATCCGAAAGAGGTCAAGACCCACCAGCCCCAATCAAGCCACGCTGTCAACATTGCCCAATGACTTTATCCGGCACTCCTGGTATCTACCCACGTCGCTCGCACGAGAGGCTGGTGCAGTGGAGGTGCAGGACGGTCGGAGCTCGCGTTGGATGACTCTCCGAACAAGCCCACAGCTGGGGGGATTTAGCATTACTTTGTCTTGGCCACATGACGGAGTTTTGGTTCCTAGCCCAGCAATACGAAGCGGGCAGCCTTTCCGAGGGCACAGTTGCTGATCGCTGCCCCAATAAAAGGCTTTAGAGCGCGCGACGAAGCATGGGAACAAGACCAGCAGCGATCGAACTGGGGATCAGGCCACCTGGTGTGCGCCTGAAGTGGACGAAAAACGTGCTGGGAAACCTCTGCGTTCAGCGCCGGTAAGCCCAAGGATCAAGGCTCAATTCACCGTCTTGGAGTGGCGTGGGTGGCGCCTGCTCAGGACCCCTCACCGCGGTCTCACCCTATGGGCTTTAGCGCTGCCAACTATCCCATGACGCCACAGGCAGCAGATAGGCGAATGGCTGTGCTTCATGACTTGGCGGCTGTGGTGGTGCAGCTCCCGCTGTCTTGTACTAGACGCTTTCGGTGATGTTAATGAACGAGGACGAGGCATGGGGGGAGGGGCAGGTGGCAGCGGTGTGGAGATTGATCTCCGCCAAAATCCTTTCACGGCCGCAGAGGGAGGGTCTGGTGCTGTGACGGATCGTCGAGCAGACGCTCTCGTCGTTGAACATGGCTCTGCGAACTGTACACCCGTTCTGCACCCTTGGCTCGAGATTGGGGGTGAAAAGCGGACTACTCGGCGGAAATAACACGAGTCGCTTCCGGTGTGCCCAAGGGCGGGACGATGCCATGGAACAGCGCTAAGACTCTACCCATTAGAATCCTTATTCCTTGACCCACAGGACCTTCCGCCGCTGACCGACCCTGGTCCAAGACTATCCACCCATTTACTCTTAGGCGCAGCACCCCCCAGCCACAGCTATGTTTCCCAACTGTCGCCATGGCCTCTCCAGCCCTTACCACAGCTGAAGGCATTCCTACAGGCTCCGGCCAATCTGGTCAGTATGACAACTCCCAACACGAAGACAGCCCCGAATACGTCGAGGACAACTCGCCGTCCAACGATGCTGCCGACGATCAAGCGCCACGGCCCCAGCCAATGCAAAAGCGCCGCCGGGTGACGCGCGCATGCGATGAATGTCGACGCAAAAAGATCAAGTGCGATGGCAAACAACCATGCACTCATTGCACTGTCTATAGCTATGGTATGCTCTCCCCTTGCATGAGCTTTTATTGATTTCGCAGGCGCAAACTAACATCTTGAGCAGAATGGTACACATGCCCCACAGGCTTCACTTGAACCGGACACTGATTCACTCCCAGCACGTATGATCAACCGTCAAACCGCAGACGCAATGCTACTCCCCAGTACATCGAAGCTCTTGAAAGTCAGCTGAAGCGAGCCAAAGCTTTATTGCACGTCGTGTTTCCGACTGTAGACTTGAATGACCCTAGCATTGATGCGCACCTTCAAAGTGGATTACTGCCGCAAATACCTGGTCCAGCACCTCGACCACCAGTGATGCCCACTGAATCTCGCCTACCTCAGCGTCCAGATATTCCTCAACCCGAGGACGGTCCGGATTCCCACCTCGAGGCAATGGTAAAGGCAACCGGGCAGCTGGAGTTGGATGAAGAAGGTAACTGGGACTATCATGGTCATTCCTCGGGTCTAAGCTTTATGAGAGGATTAAACCAATTCGGAGACATGTTCCAAATCCCTCCGGATCGATCACCGTCTATTAGACATCGAAATATGTCAACGGATCCACCGTCTCCAAATTCAACACAATCCCCTGCTGGATCCTCAAATGCGCTCTCTGGTGTAGACCTTCCGAGCAAGGAAGAGGCTCGCCTTCTTTGTGAAAGCGCTATTATTGATGCTGGCGCTATGCTCAGAGTTGTCCATTTACCCACTTTTTACAAACAGTTGGATCGGATTTATGAGACTCCGCCTCAGAACTTCGGCAACGCTGAAAACACATTCCTTCCGCTTCTCTATTCGGTACTTGCCCTTGGAAAGCTCTTCTCGAAAGGCGGCGAAGAGCCTGACAACTCTGGCTTTGACTCGCTCAGTGACGAGGGGTAAGCAGAAGTTTTCCCTAGGAAGACGTGTTTAGACTAACATGAACAGATACAAGTATTTCAAAGCCTCTCGTCAACTCCTCGATATTACTGATTGTCGAGATTTGACCTCATTGCAAGCGATTGTCTTCATGATTCAATTTCTTCAATCCTCGGCGAAGCTGAGCACCTGTTACGCATACATAGGAGTTGCGCTTCGATCCGCCTTACGTATGGGTCTTCATCGTTCCATTAACTCCAATTTTACGCCGATCGAAGTCGAGACTCGCAAACGCATATTTTGGGTGATTCGAAGAATGGATACATATGTTGGTGCAATGCTCGGATTACCTCGGTTTCTGGAGGACGAAGATATTGACCAGGACTGGCCAGTTGAAGTGGACGACGAGTACATTACGGAAACCGCGATTCTGCCCATGCCAAGCGGCAGTGTCTCTGTCATGGCTGCTTTCAATGCTCACACCCGGATAGTTCAAGTTTTGAACAAGATATGCAAATACGTCTATCCGATCAAAGGGACGCAATCCGGTGCGAAGAACTCGGTAACTTACACAGTAAGCTACTCTAAAATTCGAGAGCTTGAGAACGATCTAGTACAGTGGCTAGACGAATTGCCCATGGCGCTCAAACCTGGTGGAGAGGCTCCATCTATTATCATCAGGTATTTTCAAACCAAGGAACCTGGGGAATATGCGCTAATTAGTGTCCAGAGTCCAGCAGCATCTTCGCATGGCATTCGGACATGCACAATTGTTACTTTACAGACCCTTCCTACATTATGTCTCACAGACAAACAAAAACAAAACCGTGGATCAGCGAGCATTTGCTTGCGCTTCTGCATGCGTCAGTGTGTCACGCAACATCATCCACATTTCTACTGAAATGCGAAAACGTGGCCTATTGGCGGGTGCTTACTGGTTTTCTATGTACACAACGTTTTTCGCGATTGTCTCGATTCTGTATTTTGTAGTCGAAAACCCAACAAACGCTACCAGCTTCGAATTGCTCCGAGATGCAGTGGAAGGCAAAGAAGTTTTGACATTTTTCGCTAAGCGCAGCATGGCGGCCGATAGGTGCAGCATTGCGCTGAAGGTAAGATTATACCCTTTGATTCACTTTCTGGACTTGAGTTAACGTTTGATACAGAGCATGTTTGAACGATTGCCCGAATCGATTAGACAAGGCGGGGAGCTTATCGAGTCTAAGAAACGTCGACAAGGAAGCTCTCCGCAATCTCTGGCTGTAAGACCTAGTCTTCTCAAATCAGAGGATTTCATGGGACCACGCCGCGCGAGTACTTTCCCAGAAAGCGTTCCAGACTCCAAGCGAACTGCTCACGGTCACGCTCTGCCTATTTCTCAAGCACATCTTTCAAACCTTGGACTCGACCCCGCTTACAACTCGCCTTCGCCATCCAATCCAGACTTCTTTGACGCAGTACCCGGACTCACGCCTACTTCCTCTACGGCGAGCCTTGCGGGATTTGCTCCAGCACACACTTTACAACAGAGAGCATCCTTCCCTCCAACACCTCTGGCGAATTCATTCACCGATCCAAACAGCATGAACGTTCCTATTTCAGACATTTCCACTTTGATGTTTCCCTCTCAGGATCCATTGGCGTATCCAAATCAACCCATGACCACGTTCGAAAACACACATCCTCAAGTCTTCGACCGAAACACTGGCACACCAGTGGCTGGAGGATTACCACACCAAATGTCTGGAATTGACATTAAATCGCATCCCGCAATGTTTGGTCCCACTAGTATGCCTACTGGACCTGGAAGACGCATGAATGACAGCGAAGTACAGCTCTTTGGCCCCATGCCTATGTATCTGATGCAAGGCGGGCAAGCTCCTCGAGGATACCCGCCACACGCTGGAGCGCCTCATATGCAAGTTCCTGGACAGCCAATGCAATTTGACGACTTGCTTAACCATGAAGAATGGGCGCAAACGTTTTTGGATCCTAGTCTGGGATTAAGCAATGGGAGACCACATTTCAATGGCAATGCGCAATACGGACAACAGGGCCCGGGCATGTGGAGATGAATTCAGCCACGCAACATAACAAAGGCTTCCAGCCACAACATTATGATGGCTTAAAGAGGAGACGCCCAAGATTCTGTGGCGAAGATCGTGGATGCTATCCGGGGTATAGCCGGTATATGAGGGCTGACGCGTCCACTCCCTAAAATGGCCTTTTCCAATAGCCGTTATGTGCCACACATCGCTACAGTACGACGCATATGTACGACAGAGCCGGGAATAAGCACGACCACAAACGATGCACATTTTTACTTGAGCGCTCAATTACAGCGGAATGCGCTGCATATCAACGCAAGATATTTCATGACTTATGGATTCAGGGTTTCTTACAAAAAGCATGATACCCGGTTTTGACGGCTGGTACCGATGCGATGAGCAAGATGCCAAGCTCATATTGCTTGCAGCGCTTTGTCGTAATTATTGATTATTTCAGCCATCCTTCTGCTTCGTCTGTTACGACGCTCCGACCATCGCTGGCGAGAGAACCATGTTTCTTCACGATACCAACAAACTTATAGATTTCGGCTGGCGTTTTGGATAATTACATATCATTTGCTTCAATGCTAGAATTTCCCTACACTCTATTAATAGAACATGAGCAACTAGAGCATACAGTATCTTGCGAATACAGTGCACTCACTATGCATAGCTTACTTCCAGATACCGAACTCTACGAACGCTTGCCAGCCGTTGGCTGTTTTGTGGCTGGGCTGTTAGCGGGATGAGCACGTGATGCAGGAGGATTTGGGAGACTCCTTCCAGACCAAGCGAGAATCAACATCCAACCTCATATTACCAGAGGCCTCATCTTGCCACTCATACCATGAGGTATCATGCCTGCCTTTTGGGATAAATAGTTGAGCCTGTACAAGAGCTAGGAAGAGTGGACTCTGAGGACAAAAAGAGACGGATCGAAGGAATTTCAACGGAAACCTCAAAAGCACATCTAACTTATCAAACTCAAGGCAACATCTCAGATTCTTGGTCACGACTCTATTTTCAAGCTGTACCACAAGCACCTGCCTTTCAGAGTTCGCCAAGAAGGCAAACCCAAGAATTCCAAGCATCGCCTTGCTTACCACACCTCTCCGCGAAGGCACCAAGGCACCCGCGATAAGTGCAGCCAGCAGCAGAACAAGACTCGGGAACCCGTCAGCAGCGGAGCGGGGTAGATCACTCAATGGCATTCCAAGCCGCGCCGAGAGTTCCACCGCCTACGCCGGCCGCCGCCAAGTAGTGCTATCACGGCGCTCGTCATCGGCCAAGCATGCGAATCGGTGCGAAGAGGTACGCCCCGGGAGTCGCGACCCTGATACCGAGGATTGGCACCAGTTCGACCTTCTATACCAGGACTACGGGTCTTCCGCAGGCTTCGGGGCTAAGGTGCGCTGGAGCCGCAATGACGCGCTTCGTTGCTGTTCTTGGGCGTGGTGGATGGTGGGAGATGGGCATGGGGAAAAGGTATAACTAGGCCTGTGTGGCCTCGTGTAACGTGGTTTTTGGTACACCAGACTCGTGGGAATCGATCGTCATCATGGTTTACAAGCAGTCGTTGGCCGTGCTGTGCTCTGCCCTGGTGGGGTTGAGTAATGCAGCTGCTTTGGGTACGGCGGAGGAGTACGCCGATGGCACTGTGCATGCTCGTATTATGGGGTTGAAGATGGTGATTATCTCCTTTCAATTGCGTGCTTGCTCTCTTGCTAACCGTTTTGTAAGGCTCAATGGGATGCTGAGCTTGCCTCAGGGGCGATGGAAAGTTCCCAGTACCCCGAACTTGGCTATACAGCCTGCGAAAATGGATTCGCTGCTGCGATCCCTGGAGACTTCAACAACACATTCAAGTGCAACAATGTGAGCATACCAACAGGGCTCTTGCTTGAGAAGTGGAACTAATATATGTAGGTTGACCTCTACCACTTCCTTCCACACTCGGCTTTAGGTAGCAGTCAAGGCCAGGGCTCCTCCTCTTGGGGATGGACTTCGGAAGATGGACGTGAGTTTGTGGCAATTGGCCAATTCGACGGCACTGCCTTTGCAGAGATCAGTTCTGAGGGCAAGCTTGTTTACCTTGGTCGTCTGCCTCCTTATGATCCTATTGGTTCACGGTGGCGAGAGATCCGAGTAGTCAAGGACATTGTCGTCATTGGCTCCGAGGCCATCAACAGCGGTGTTCAGTTCTTTGACATGAAGAAACTGCTTGATCTCGATCCCGAGAATCCTACCAACTTTACCCAGGATGACCTGACAGGGCATTGGAATGAGTTGCCAGTCGGCCGGACGCACAACATCGTCGTGAACGAAGAGCTGAACTACGCAATGGCAGTCGGTTCTGTTGGTGGAAATGAGACGATTCGTGTACGAGGAGATCTACCCTGCCGTGGTGGAATCATCTTCCTCAACATCACTGATCCTACCAACCCATTCAGTCCGGGGTGCGCGGCTGGCGACGGCTACGTCCACGACGCACAGTGCCTCGTCTATCGTGGACCAGACACAAAATACTACGGCCGTGACATCTGCTATGGATACAACGAGGACACTCTAACCATCTACGACGTCACTGACAAGAACGGCAATGTCACCAACATCATCTCCAGAACCACCTATCCTGGTGCCGAGTATGTTCATCAAGGCGTAGTCAACAACGAGACATGGCAAGAGTACATCTTCCTGGACGACGAGTTTGACGAACGTGATGCAAAAGTTGGTCCTATGACCCAGGGTCTACCCACCACGCACATCTTCGATATCCGGGATCTTGAGAACCCATTTTATAGTGGCAACTGGGAGGGCAAGCGCCGATCAATCGACCACAACCAATATGTGATTGACGGCTACTCATACCAATCGAACTATGGCGTTGGTCTTACAGTTCTTGATATCAGGAGCATCACCGAGGACCCTACCGGTGGCAGCATTTGCGAGGCCGGCTTCTTCGACATCTACCCGGAGGACGATGAGGAGGAGGGTGGCGGTGTCGTTGCCTTCTTGGGCAGCTGGTCTTCCTACGCCAACTTCAAGAGCGGCTTCATCTTCGTGCACACCATCGAGCGCGGCTCCTTCGTCGTGAAGATGACGAGCAAGGAGTGCCCCAAGCCCGCCGTCTGCGCAGCCGATAGCTGCCTGACATCTCTGCGCACCGCCAACGTCGAGGGCCGCCTTCTCGAAAGCCAAGAGTTCTGCGGTAACTTCACCATCAGGCAGGTTGATGACGAGCGCGCAATCCCTGACTTTGCGCGCGTGGGATGTGCGGGTAATGATACGGTGGCGAGGGTGAGCAGTGCGTGCGCGTGTGTGCCGACGACGGCTGTTCCTGAGCTGCCGAGGACGACGAGCAGGCCGCCTGTGCCTACTGTGCTGCCGCCGAAGATGAAGTAGAGATGCACGTGAGAAGTCGAAGTATGTAGAAAACTCTAGAGTACAGTGCTGACCGGTATCGGTTTCCGGATCTTGAACTTCGCTTGTTCTTTCTCACCGCACGGTCTTCCGCTTTCGCGCTTCCTTACTTATCTTCCCTGACTTGTGCATCATGTGCTGTTTCGAACTGGGCAGAACAGTACAGTGTAGAGAGAGAATGCGCCGTACTACATCCTTATAGGAGCGTTGTGTTTTGAAGCAAGTATACGCTTCTACACATATTACTACTGAGGAACACGTCTTATTTACAAATCTCTACACTAAGGGAATATCCGGTGGTTGCTAAGTCTTAGTTCTCTTCCTCGCCTGACCTGGCATCCAGCGCCTCTCGCCGTAGGGCTGCGAAGTGGTTGCCACATGCAATAGTTGCTGGGTGCTTTGAGCCAAGCTGTTGAGTGAGCCCATCGTACGCTCGCTGGTATAGCGCCGATGCTTCTGTGTAGCGATGCAACGTGTGTAAGAGATAAGCAAGCCAGTAGACAGACGTCAGCGTCGCTGGATGGTGTTCCCCTACCTCCTTCTCTCTCCCTTTAAGCGCTCGCCAGTTCAGCTTCTCTGCGTCCTCGTACTTCCCCTGATACCGTAGCACCACCGCCAGGTTGCTCACGCATATTAGCGTGTCTAGGTGGTGTTCCCCTAGCTCCTTCTCGTACCCTTCAAGCGCTCGCCGGTTCAGCTTCTCTGCATCCTCGTATTTACCCTGGTACCGTAGCACCACCGCCAGGTTGCTCACGCATATTAGCGTGTCTGGGTGGTGTTCCCCTAGCTCGTTCTCTCTCCCTTCTAGCACTCGCCGGTTCAGCTTCTCTGAATCCTCGTACTTCCCCTGTTCCTGTAGCGCCCACGCCAGGATGGCAACACTAGACAGTGTTTCGTTCTTGCTCAACCCAAGCACACGTTCCCGAGTTGTAACCGCCTTAGCTGCGAGCGCTTGCGCTGTGGCATAGCTCCCTTTCATCAAAAGATACCACGCTGCGTTCGTGAGCACCTGCGCCCAGGCCTTTTGCGCCTCTTGAGAAACGGGCTCACTGTCATAGAGTGGTTCAGCGTGTGGAAGCAGCTGCTGGCACTTTCTCCAATTCTTATACTCCCCAGTAGGCAGATCTTGCGCCATAAGCACCAAAAATCTCGTCTTCCACCGCTCTGTGTTGCCGGACGACGACAGCCACACTCGCGTGCAGAACTGTACAAGAGCGTGCATCTCGCACGTGTCGTTTTCTGCTGTTATCGACACCAGTGAGTACGCCTGCAATGTGTCCAGATCCTCGTCAAACACGCTGTCAGCTTCATCTTCTTCGTCGTCTTCTGCAGCATCAACGTGTGCTGCGTCCTTGCTGTATCTTCGCAGCGTCGACTCGGGTATGCCCTGCGGGTTGAAGAAGCTCATCAGCGACAGCAGCTTAGCCGCCGACGGTCGCTCGCGCCGGATCTGCTCGAACGACATCTGCCACGTCGTCACCACTGCGTTAGACGCACTCTTGTCGCGACGCAGCTCGCCCGCGTCCGAATTCAGCAGGCTCTCTCGCCTCTTGCTATTCTTCCAGAAGTCGTCCAGATAGCGTGTGACCGTCATGCGTGCACGTCGATTAATATACGCAGCCGCCTGGCTGATCGCCAGAGGTATCCGGTCCAGCGCGCAGAGTAGCTCTACAGCGCTTTCTTTGTTGGTCGGGTCGCATAGCTTGTGATAGAGCAGCTGCAGGCCTTCGTTCTCGTCCATGGCCAATACCTCCTTGATCTTGTTGTAGCCACCCGCTAGCCTGGCCGCTACGTCTTTACTTCGCGACGTAAACAAGACCGCTCCGTTGCGACTCTGTGGCAGGTATGTGGCTAGGGGTATCTGCGCGCTGGTGTCTGCCTCGTCTCGCTGCTGCTTCCGCGATGGGAAGAAGGTTTCGACATTATCAACATTGTCTACTACAATGACCCATCGTCCGTTCGCCTCGTCCTGTAGCCAGTCGCTGACCAGCCGCAGCACGTCCACCTTCGGGTCGCTCCTCCCTGACAGCTGCAGCCGGTCTGCAATGTTTCTGTATGCTTCCTCGAACCGGGCGCGGGTGCTGGCGTGCACCCAGAAGACAAATGTCTCTGGACTCTCATCGCGGATGCTGTGAGCGTAATGTATAGCGAGCTGTGACTTGCTGTCATCTGTAAGTGTACAATACAGAGTTGATGGCGAGGTTGACGCACCCTACCCCGCCGAGACCCACCAGCGCTGCCCGCGCGCCTGGTCCCGTGCACTTGGCGCGCACCCACGTGACAATCTCCGGCCGGTCGACGAAGTCAGGGTCTGGCGCGAACGGCACTGTCGAAAAGGCCTCGCGCCTTCGGCTAGGCTGGTCTACTTGCTGGTGTGAGTGTGGAGTACCTAGTGACGATGGCTCACATACGCTGTGTTGGTGGGCAGCCGAAGTTGAAATTGGTAGTCCCACCAGAACGTGCGTTGATCTCCTCGTGCAACCGAGCCAGCGCGTTTGCTCGGCCTTCTCCATATATCAGTGGCATGTGTACATCAAAGATACCTAGCAGCGAGTACGCCATGTCTTCCTCGCGCTTTGTCTGGCGTCTCGCCATCCACGACATGCGCTCATCAACGCTGAACTGAGATAGCGGGATTCCTCGGAGAGCCTCCGCGCTGATCCCAGTGATGCTATGGAGCTCTTGCACCAACGTGCATTTGCTACCAAGTCGTTCGCCTTCGACCGAAAAGAACTCAACCGACGTCGGTGCCAACAACTCTTGGAGCGTCCATCCTCGCGTGAACCACCTGCTTTGCTGGAATGCAGGATACCAGTCTTGTCGGACGAGACTCGCGCTCGTGAGACTGCCGGTCGAGACGTCGGGCAGATACACGTAGCATTGAGTGGCCTTGCGGTACCATTTAACCATGGAATTGATGGCCTCGGTGAGCTCTGCACTGCTTGTCTTGTCGATGCAGCAAGTGTCTACCCAAAAGTAGCGGAGATTGTCCTTGGCAGCTTGGTCTGCGCAGAAGTGTATTTTCTTGTAGCCTCCTTTGATCATGTTGGTGTCTTTCTCCAGGTCTGCAAGGTTGACTTCGTCGTGATCCGCGCCCCAAGTATGAGATAAGATGGCGTAACGGGGGATGGCATCGCCTGTAAACTCTGTCAGAGTGTATCTGCCATCGTTGTTGCGTTGAAGAAGGCGCATGGTGGGTGAATCAGACCAGAGGGCCTGCTTCAATTGAGATATCTCCTTAGGGGGCTGCGAGAGGGTTTAGAAGGATAGAAGGCATGTATATGCATGTAGACTGCTGAACACATTCTGTAAGCGCTCGAGGCTGAGGCTGAGCACCTCTTGGCATCTATCTACAAAGCGCAGCTGTACTCGTCTCTACTACTGTATAGCATCAAGCTACCTTCTCTAGACGTTGTTGAGGCCTCTGAATACAAACTACAAACACCGGCTTGCTTCGTCGATGGCCAGCACGTTCTACGGGCCGACCAGTGGCCAGTATGTGATACCAAGTACCCATACCACGGCTGTCTCACAACGCGGTCTCACAAAGTGGAGTTATATTTAATGGACCTGTTTCAGGGCATCATGTGATATCAGGGACTCACGTTATGGAGGGCACGGCTAACTTCAACTTCGGATAGGACGTCGTCTGTAGGAGAACTGAGCAGCGAGGCATTGCCAGACCCTGCTACGAAGAAACCAATGAAAATGGGCACAGTAGTAAAAAAGATTAAATAACAAGCCTAAACTGAAACTTACAAGCGATCAGTTTCACTACAGAAAGGACCCTTACAGAGCTAGTCTCAATATAATAAACGAGCTGCTAGAGGACCGTGCGATAAGAACAGGCGAAGTGCAAGATTTGGAAACTGATACTGGTCAGCACTGTACATGTAGAAAGTTCCCACGAGTGCTGAAGTTACGAAGAATGGAGCGAAATGTTTGAAGCCATTTTGTCTTGCATGCAAACTCCGAGCCACGCACTCAACATGTGATGCACGTATAGATATATTTGGTGTTTGCGTACAATGTGTTCACAGGCGTGCGTGGAAGACGAGGGAACTCCGTGCCTGGCATAGCGCGCCCAAAGCGGCTAGCCCCTCAGCCACAAGTGGCGGCCGTCTTTACATTGATTTTCTGGCCGACGTCATTTGTTGTCTGTTAAAGCTGCCCACCACGTCCAACTTTCCTTCTTGTTGCCATCTCCACCCCATTCCACCGCGAAGACACAGATGCGAATTGTCTTGCATGCTTTGAGTCATACATTCTGTCCTTTTCGCCCGGCCAGCCCTCCCAAACACGTGGTCAATCCGTCTCTATAGTCCCATCTCCACCTCAACCTCAACCTCATTACACCTCCACGTCTCTTCGCGATTCACACCCTATACACCTCTCAATGACGACGCGCCGCAAACACGACCCCCCCACCGGCGCCGCCCCCCTCACAGCTGGCATGCCCGCAGCCACCGTCCCCTCGACCCCAGCGCGCCGCTCGCCGCTCCTCCCCACCCGCCTCGAAGCCCAGCTCCTCGCCATCTACCCCCTCACGCTGCTCGCAGGCAGCATCTTCAGCACGCTGTCGCCCGCAACACGCAGCGCGCCCTACTCGGCCGTCTCGCAGTCGCACCCGCCCGAGTTCGCGCCCAGCTACTTTGCGCACAAGAAGAACGTCTTCAACGTGTACTTTGTCAAGATCGGCTGGTTCTGGACTACGCTTGCGTTTGCCATTTTCTTGCTGTTTCATCCGGGGCTTGGGAGGGGTGTTAGTGGGAGGCGGGTTAGGGCCGTGCTGAGGTATGGCGCTGTCACGGCGTGGTGGGTGTTTGTCACGCAGTGGTTCTTTGGGCCCCCGCTCATTGACACCATGTTCCGCTTCACGGGCGGCCAGTGCGAATTACTCCGCGACCCGGAGGCGAGGGAGGAGATGAGCGATACGCGCGTGTTTATTACGGCGACGACGTGCAAGAGCGGAGGCGGGCAGTGGAAAGGCGGGCACGATATTTCTGGGCACGTGTTCCTCCTCATTCTCGGGTCGTCGCTGCTGTGGTTTGAGTTTCTGCCTGCGCTGACGCGGATGGAGGGTCTGCGCGATGGTCGGCTGATTACGCTGCTTGACGGCAAGACGGCGAGTGTGGCGGTGGAGAAGGATAGGGTTAAAGATGAGGGCGATGCGACTGCCAAGGGCGTCAAGTTTGCGCTCGGTGTCGCCGCCTTGATGTGGTGGATGCTGCTCATGACGGCTGCGTATTTCCACACGTGGTTTGAGAAGTTTACAGGGCTCATCGTCGCGTTTGTGGCGCTGTACACTGTCTACTTTCTTCCGAGGGGTGTTCCGCAGCTCAGGGCGCTGTTGGGTATGCCTGGTGTCTAAGTAAGACTTGGTTATCATTGAGACAAAGAGACGAAACGAATTGGACCTGGCGGCATAGCATATAGAGCAGCATAGCCGGCGTAGTACGTATTGTATAATCTTATAAATCAACACTCTTCCTTTTCCCCCTTTTCTCCCTCAATCCCAGCTCCTCCCCTCTCCTACCCTTACACCCTCTCCAACCAAATCACCTGGCTCTGATAATCCCCCCTCTTCCACACCACATTCAACCCCCCATTCATATACGTCGCCCCGCTATACGTCGCATTATCCGCATCATTCCTATACCTGGCCTTCGGATCCAAGCCCTGCAGCCGCACCGGCGGCGGCGCCGGCTTGACCACGTACTTCTGCTGAAACGCAAACAGCACGCTGCTCGCGCCGTCGGCCGCCACAAACTGCACTGCGGGCCAGTTGCTCGCGTCTGGGTGCGCCAGGCGGAAGAAAGAGCCTGATACCACGACGGGATTCACGCGCTGCGCTTCTGCCATGAGGGCTGGGATGGCGGCCTGGTCGGCGGCGCTGAGTTCGCTCGGGTTCAGTTCGAGTCCGAAGGAGCCGCACATCATGGCCACGTGCCCGCGGTACTCGATGCTGATGTTGCGCGTGGTAAGTCCGTTGGGCACAGCAGAGATGTGACACCCCATTGCCGACGGCGGGTACACGAGCGAGGTGCCCAGCTGGATGGTGAGCCGGTCTGCGGCGTCGGTGTTGTCCGACGTCCAGTGCTGCGGCCAGTAGTGCAGGAGTCCCGCGTCGAAGCGGCCGCCGCCCGACGCGCAGCCTTCCCAGAGCACGTCTGGGTACCGGGTGGTCAGGTTGTCGATGACGGCGTACAGGCCGAGTGTGTAGGCGTAGTTGTCGGACGGCCGGGCGAGCTCGTGCATGCCGCGGTTGTTGTCCCATTTGACGTACTGGATGTTGGCGGAGTCGAGGATGCGGGATACAGTGGATACAACGAAGTCTTGCACGTCTGGCAGCCCGAGGTTCAGGACGAGCTGGTTGCGCGTCAGGCTGCGCTGGTGGTTTCCCGCGTGCAGGACCCAGTCTGGATGCTGCTTGTAGAGGGTCGAGTTGGGGTTGACCATTTCGGGCTCGACCCAGATGCCGAACTGCAGCGGCGTGTCGGTGCCCAGCACGGAAAAGTTGTTGACTTGCTCAACGTAGGGCCGCAGGCCGTCTGGGAATTTGGCCGGGTTGGGCGTCCAGTCTCCGAGACCCAGCGAGTCGTTGTTGCGCGGGTACTCGACGCCGAACCAGCCGTCGTCGTTGACGAAGAGCTGGATCCCGAGTTCTTCTGCTTCGCCTGCCAGCTTGACGAGCGAGGTTTGGTTGATGTTGAAGCCGAGGCCTTCCCACGAGTTGAGTAGGATGGGGCGCGTTTCGTGCGTGAATTTGGACCGCGAGAGGTGGTTGCGGTATAGGTCGTGGAAGGATCTGGACATGCCGCCTATGCCTTGGGACGAATACACGGCAACGGCTTCGGGGGACTGGAAGGCTTGGCCTGGTGGGACTCGGATGCTGGTATGTAGTTCGTTCAGGCCGAGAAGCACGCGCACATAGCCGTTGGAAAACTTCTCTGCGGTGGCTTGGAAGCTGCCTGTCCAGACGAGATTGAAGCCCCATGCCTCGCCCGTACTTTCGGTCGTTGTCGGTGAGACAAGCGCAAAGAACGGATTATGCAGATGTGAAGCATAGCCTTCCGTACTCCGGAAGCTATTCCCAATATTAGTAGCTGTTGAGGAGGTCACTCTCCGAACTTACGTCGTCTCGCCATAGTCAATCTTCCGCCTCACAGTATTAAATTCATGAGCCCAATCTCCATGTGGCTCAATCATTTCCAATTCCACGTTTGGAAAATCCGTGCTGAAACTTGCTGCTCTTTCGATGATGATGTCGCCGGATCCATTGTTTGCAATGCTAAAGCTTCGCGCAATGGCGTTATACTGCGGGAATATCGAGTACGACAACGCAGCAGAAATATCAGACACATTGTCGTACAACTGCACAATCAACGTCGTGACATTTCCAGCCTCTCCATACGTCGCCGGGAGGCCCGGCAGCGACGGCTTTCCCTCCACAATCTCGTGGGACTGGTAGAGGAACGCCGAAACCGTGTCGCCGTCGGCATGTTCAATATGCACAGCCGGCAAGCGGAAGTCACTCCGGCCCAGATCAGGGAACTCGCGGCGGAAATTGGCTTTCTCGTCGTGCCAGCCCCAAGGCAGGATATTCGCAGGCGGCGTGAAGTCTGTTGTTGGGCCGCCGAAGTGGTCGGATACCAGGTCTCCAGATTCGGTGTCCACATGGAAAAGATAGGACATGCCCTCGGCCGTCAGGGTGAAGTTGGTCCCTGTTGCACTAACAGCTACGCAGAGTGAGTAAACAACAACATCATAACACAGCGCAAGTATCTAGAGCTCGAACATACCATCCTGACCAGCAATGCCACCTACCAGCGCAGTCAACACAAATATGCCCTTACGCACAAACATGATGGAGGAATACCGTGAACCAGAACATTCTGAACACCTGCTGCCAAAGTCCCTCCAATATATGCGGCCTTCATCAGCACGGCATGCCTAGCTCGCAACGCACCGCAATCAACAGTCCTGCACCACGCTGATCGATCCGCGTGAGGGGAAGTGGGGAAAAGGGATGCTGGGGTACAACGACACACTGCGATGGTACAAGGAGCTCGTCGTCGTCGTTTCTCGGAAGATCTTCTGACTGGCCAAGCAGGCGGGTGCGCTGCCGTTTAAGGGTTAGAGCCGACGTGCTTAGCCGGGAGTTGCACGTCGTCCCACGGGACAGGCGTGTATACTGCTCCCAACGGCAAGTCAATCATCCCGGGTATGGCATGGTACATGATGCAAGGGGCCTGTCTGCTGTCGGGTTTTGTGAACGAGGAAGTTGGGCGGCTCGGATGTGTTCCCGAGATCCCTTCGTGGGACGATTTTTGGATGGATGAGGAGGTTGGGGGAAGGGACAGGGCCGTCAGTGCTGGGATGGAGGATAGATTTCCTTCGAGATGTTGTTGAAGCTTTCTAGGGATCTGGATGTGTTGATTTTTTCAAGAGAAGGATAGGGAAGTATAGAGGACCGCGGTTGTCTTACAGCATTTCTCCGTATCGTTGTCATGGTGGAGGACATACTCCGAATATTTTGTGCCGCAAGGAAGCATCATCACGCAAAGGGTCCAAGTATATCAGGAAGCAGGAAAGTATTATAAAACTACATGTTCTAACCATCCAATCCCTCCTCGGACCACCCCGAGCCCGCTCCCCTCCCCACCTAACCGCCTCTCCTGTCTCCCGCTGCCATCGCCTGCACCACGTCCTCCTGCACCAGTCGCTGGTACCGAGCGTACTCGGCATCAGCAAGGACCCTCTGGTAGAGGGTCCTCTTCGACTGCGGCACCTTGTTGTACCGGTACAGGTACGCGATGCGGTTGGCGACGGCAGCGAGGAGACGCACATCGTCCTCCTCCTCGTCCGCCGTGTACCGCAGAACGGCGTCAATCTCCCAGGGCTCCGGGAACACGGCTGCGACTCGCTGCAGGTACTTGGCGTCAATGTGGTTGACGTACTGGTGCATGCCGAACTTGTGTGCAGCGAGCCGCAGCTTCATGGCGCGGATGAACTCGGTTGGGATTGGGATGGGCTGGACGACGTCTTGCTTGCATATGTCGCGCAGCCACTGCGCGAGAGTCGACATGGCTTCGACGGTGATGTCTTTGTTGTCCACGTTGAGGATGATGGCGGCGGGGTCGCCCAGCATGTGGTCCTGGAAGACGGGCGAGGCGGCGAAGAAGGGAATCATGGGCATCGACACTGTGCGTGTGACGCCGTCTTCGATGAGGTTGAGGACAATTTCCTCGTCTGTAGCCATCTCCTTGCGAGGGAACGGGTCCCACTGGCGCAGGTCGTATCCGTTCGTGAATGTGTCTTGCCTGTACATGACTTTCCTCATGTGTTCTTTAACGGCGGCAAGTTCAGGGTCGTCCTCTTCGGCGGGCTCTTGCTGGGTAGCGCCATCGTGGTGTTCGTCGTTTCCAGGAAGGTATTCTTCGGCGGACTCCCAATCACGCTCGGAAATGCTGCCCTCCTCGGCGGTGTAGTAGCTCGACATTCTGGGAGCTGACTGGTTCGCCATTGTCAATATGCGGTTCAAGGGTGAATGAGTATAGGTGAGATGTGCAGTCTACCGTTGTGGGATTGTGACTGAGTGCGATATGAGGCTTTGGTTGCTGGTATGCTGAAGCAGGTCGAGGGCGTGTTGAGGATTGTAGGTGCGAAGAGCCGAGCGATATAGCAACTGAGGGTGGACTGAGCTTTGGAGGTGCAAACGGCTAACTGATTAGCGCGGCGAGAATTTGCTCAGGCAGTCATAGCCACGTGGGAAAGTGAGGTGAAGTCAAGGTGAAGGTGAAATCAAGGTCCGCATGGGCCACCGCGCTTGTCAAACGCCCACAATTGCAACACCAGTCATCCGGGCGAGGCGGTGTGAGTGGCGGTGCCTTGGATCAGACTGTAAAAGGTGTTCGCTTTCGAAAGAGCCATATTCAACTTGTTGTGTTCCGCCAGTGCCGAAACACCAAAGAGTCCATCCAAGTAGCTTGACGTCAGGAAACCACTGTGTCGCAAATCTTGGACTCGAGACGCCCAAGCATCCAGCACGTCATCGTCGTTATCTAGAGTGTAAATGGACACAGCAATAGCCTCGAAGATCGACGGTATGCGGCACTGAACACTGAGGAAATACTCCACCGCAAACGATTTAACGTAGGAGTCCATGAAGAGCAGTTGGGCAGCATGCCGGAGCTGCAAGGTTTGGACCATATCATCCGGACACGGTAGACGTGGCACTGCTTGCGCGTTCCAATCGCAGATAGCTGTGAGCCAGTAACATAATATGCCTACTGCTCGTGGTTCGAAACTGCCATCCGCGAGTTCGATTTCCCGGACCTCAGGATTTTCAACGATGAGCTCTCGAATCGGTGGAGATGCCACCATGATAGCCAATTTGGGGACTGTGAAGGCCATGACTCCGTCGGTAGGATAACTGTTGCTTGTAGCAACCACGAGTGTTACATGGCCGGCCAGGCGTAGACTTCGACGTTGTTTTGGAGACCATTGCCGTAGGTCGTCCTCGGAGGATAGATCGTGGATTCGCAAGAGAGTGTGGTGGACTCTGTAGATGATTGTGTCTCGATCGATGGGATCTGCGTTTTTCATCCTCGGGAACTATCACTGCTGGGAGAGATATGACGTGTCTTCCTCGGATAAGTACTATCAATCGACCTGAGTAGTGCATGTGGACAAGAAGCTTGGAAGCAGCAATTATTGCATGAAAAAAATGAAGTCAGGCAGAGAAAAGCATATAACGTTTAGGACTGGTTTTGATATCGTCCCGAGTAACGACACTAGTTACGCATGTGATACGCTTTGCCGATATTGATCTTCAGTCAATGTCGCAGCTCATGTGCTACATTTTTATTACAAGTTCCAGGGTATGAATCGAAATTTAAGGTCCAATTTCGACAGCCCTCAACGACTTGGGGCAAACTAGGAGGTTTGAAGGTCACCCTTTGGTTGTTTACAGCCGCCGGAGTCTCGGTCCGCGCCCTTCACAGCTTCAGCGCTCATATTACGCCCAGATCCTGGAAGTGAAAGGTTATTTCCATTGGCCTCATCATTTTCCTTGATTCTTGTGTAAAGTACAGGGTGAACGAAGCATAAATATTTCGCTTGTGTCGTTGGCTGATCACTGATAAATTCGGGTCATCCTCTTTCCTACAGCCCATCACTCGTATCAATCATGTTTCTCAAAATATCGTTGCAAATGATCTCATCGTTGTGTTTCACGAGCCTAGTTGTGGCGCTCCAAGTGAGTGGCGCCACGGTATGTACTCGAGACCGTAATGTGGGCGTCGACATCACTCAAGTGTCAAACCTTGCCTCCTCGAAAACAAAGAGTAACTGGGAATGGGGCACTCAAGCTCAGGCATTACTTGAGCTTAGTGACCCTTACGTGTCCGTCTTTAGTGACATTGCGTTTCCGAATAGTGGCATCCCCAAACAAGCTACTGCGGGAACAACTTACGCAAAACGATATATCAAGACGAGTGGTAGTACTTTAACTGCTGCAGGGGGTACGTACTTTAAACATTCTTGACCTAAGAAATGCATTGACAGAATTACAGTGAGCGCAGGAGACCCCGCATCCCTGGGCGTTTCCGCCATTCTCCTGGGGCAGTCTGACTCGGCGACATACTCCGCTGCGGCAACACGTCAGGTCAATGAACTGCTCAACAACGTACCCCGGTACTCGAACAACGCCATTAGCCATCGTTACGATGCAGTGATGCTTTGGTCGGACAGCGTCTACATGGTCCCGCCCACGCTAGCCTACCAAGCGGTTGCAGTGAAAGACCAAGCTTTGTTGCGAGAGGCTGTGAACCAGATCTCACTGTACAGAGACGTCCTGCAAAACAAGAACACGGGACTGTGGAAACATATTGCTGGAAGCCGCACTGACGCTGGGGAATGGAGCACCGGGAATGGATGGGTACTTGGAGGGATAGCCAGGGTGCTCGCTACCATCAAGCATTGGCCTCCGAGTGCGAATTGGACCAAAGAACAGCAACAACTCGCCAACTATTCCAAGGAGATCATCGATGGAGCACTCAAAGTCGGGGTTGAATCGCGTACAGGTCTCTTGCGCAATTACATCAGCTCCGCTTCTTCGTTTCCTGAGGCAGCAGGCACAGCTATGATCGCAGCAAACGTCTACCGGCTAGCTGTGCTAGCCCCCGAGATCTTTGCTCAGTCGAAATATCTGATCTGGGCGGACACCGCACGCGCCGCAGTCTTCAAGAGCGTCGGATCAGGTGGGGCGCTCAAGCCTGTCGTCAATCCGTACAAGTATACCGAGAACGCGCCGTATGGTGATGTTAGTCCCGAGGCTCAGAGCTTCGTTGTTTTATTGTATGTGGCGTATCGAGATTGCATCTGCGCAGATTACTGCAAGTGAGAATAAGAGCACATGATTGTCGATTCGGGGTCATACGCGCGATACACGTAAAGCGATTGAACATCGAGCTACTGTGTCAGTTCAACTTTCAGTCCTTTCAATATTAGTGTTACTTTTGTGATTAGTAGTTGCATACAATATCTGATTGAAGAGGCGCCTTCATTTCGAACGCAGTGATCATAATATCACAAATTATGAGTTTCAAGACCTATATCAGTACTGTCTTATATCCACACCACATTGGCATGTGAACGTCAACCCTAAAGATGTACAAGCGAAGCCGACGACAAAACCGTAGTACCATGGACGTAATTAGTTAAGTACTCACGAAGCAATCGCATTCACTAACTCTAATTTCGCAACCCAGAGCACTCTAATTGGCCAACTGTTTCCGGCTGATCATTGAGCTCATATCCAAACCATAATAATGCTTCAGAATTGTGTTCCAGAACCCGGGTTTCCCGAGGTCAACGATCTGTTTTCGCCGGGTAGTCCTGGCTTCGCGTATCTAATCATCCCCGCGTTTCGGCAATCTTTAGCCCGACGGTAGATACACGACAAGAAGTGGTGTGGCACAATGTATCGAGCCTGGAACGGGGTACTTTATGCCGAAGACTGAGCAAAACAGGTAAGATTGGTCACGATATACGCAATTCAATGACAGTGGCCTTCAAGGAATTACAGAACCAAGGAGAAAGGCAGCGTGGACAAGACTGATGGGTAATGGAACTTATCTTTCTCTCGTGAGCTGAACACATGAAAATATAAGGCGAAAGCTCTGTTTCCTGCACTACAACAATATCGAAATAGCTATCAAGGAAGTCAAGAACCTCTGACCGGATCTAAGAATTGTTACCACTAGATTACGGTGTACACGTCCCTCGAGAACATTGATTGGATTTACGCTTTAACCTCGCCGTTTACTACGATATTAGAAGGACTTTGCCATTTCAATATCATCCGAAAGTCTATACCTAGTCAATATGTTGCGTCGAGCACAATCTATTGTTTTGGTCAAGGCCAATATTGAGGGGCGCAAACACTGCACGGGTTTCCTACATGATATTTCTTCAATCAATATGGGTCAATGTCTCAGGTTGCAGATATCAGAATTATTAATTCAGAAAATTGGATATTATCCGACTAAGAGTACTATACGATACATTGCATGTGCAAAGCCTGTTCAATTTCGCTCGCTGTAGCTCCGAGCGAACAACGTCACTCCCAGGATACTTCGTCGTGGCCGACAGTGACAGAGGAATGTAGGCGTATAAAGCTAGAGTGTAGTAACCTCAAAAGACATATCATTCAGAATCAAAACAACGCCTATATTAACGATCTCAAAGCCTTTGCAACCCTTACTTCAATAACATGAAGGTTTCAACACTTCTCACGGTTATCGGCCTGGCTAGTGGTATGTCTCCCAGAATACGTCTCTAGTTGAAAAGTGCTGATAGTGTATTAGGCATTAACGCATGCTACCTTACCGTCCATTCTGCTACCGTCGGGAACTTCAACGTGCAGAAGTCCGAGCCTAAAGGTACGACTTTCCCCATCAAGCTCGCATTTGCAGAGAAGTTTAGAAGTGTGCTGAAAGGGAAGATACACAGACCATGGTGGTGCGCGACAGTATGTGACTTGGTCCAAAGGCGGCTGCACTGTCAAAGGAGAACTCCTCGATGGATGCAGTGTACGAACATCTAGCACCTCTGGGTGCGGCTCAGGTATGATATTTGCGTAAGTCTGATGTTCTGGTAAATGACTAATGCCTTGGAGTCTCATTCTCGATTTACAAACCCGGTCGATTTGCTCGTGGGGTGGAAATCATCGATTCTGCTGAGTAGACAGTCTTGTATTCTTCTCGGAATCAACTCACGGACTGGAGGCATTTTTTTAAGCTGGGGGCAGGAAATCGGGAGCAGTCATGATCCTGCATAGAATGTCACCACCACAAGACAATTCAATGGGAGTTCAACACCCTTTTAATCCAATGAAGTGATATTATCCTTTTCTGAGCCTTTTCCACTAGTACCGAAATGATCACTCTTCAACTCTGCAAAGTCTTCCCTCTCCATCAAGCGCCCAATTCTCACTACCCACGGCCGTTACTGCATAAAGCAGACCTTGCGGATCCCATCCTCTCTTGATCTCGCTAAGCCTATCCCAATTCGGACCATAATATTCTTCTTTCCATCTTGGGTTTCTAAAATCCGCTTCGTTCATGTATGCACCGATCGATATATCCTGCAGCGGGGGCATAACCTCATCCGAAATTAATCGCTCTTGCTCTCTCATGTCAGCTATTGGTGCAGTATAGTTCCATGGCTGTACAACCAGAAAGTATGTTAACATATCCCGCCAGCCAGGATGCACGGCATTGGGAGGAATTGAGGGGTATTTGACAGAGCCATTGAGGGAGTAACCCACAACGGCAAAACTCGTGTTGGTGCCGATATGACGCAGAATTTCGAGGAGTTTCGGTCCATCTGTCGCCGATGTTGAAGTTTCTCGAGAAATGAAGGCCCCGCCTTGAATTTGATTCGACCAGATCCGCCCATGTGGAAATGGCCCAAGGTACAAGTCGGCGTGGTCGTAGAAACTGGGAAGAGATGTTACGTTCATCGAATACACGATGCCTTGGCTGGTGAGATAGTCTGTGAATGGCTTGAATATGGCATGCATGTCGTCGACGCTTGCTCCAGGAATTGTGGCCTCGCCGATCGAGAATACCCCTCCCCAGACAGACCATTGCACATGCGCACCGGCATCTGCAATGCTCGGAAGAGCTTTGGTCTGGAAGAACGCAACAGCATTCCATAGTGCGTCGTCGTTCAGGGAGCCTGATGGAGCTTCAAATCCAAAGGTCAAGCCACCCACGACGCCGTCCGGGTGTGCCCGTACCGTCAATGAAACAACGACTCCATAGGTTCCTCCACCTCCACCGGACAGTGCCCAGTAGAGATCAGTATTTTGGGTCGTAGAGGCTTTCACCAGAGTTCCATTGGCGGTGACTACTTCCCACTCCAAGGCTTGGTCAGCAGCCATGCCATGCTTGCCACTCAGAGTTCTATTATTGTAATCAGTTGGAGCAATTTGTGGTTGGATTGAAAGTACCATACGAGTGGCCTCCGCCTTGTGTGTACCCTCCAACAACCCCTACAGTGATGCATTGACCGCCGAGGACTGTCATATTCCTCTCGTGTGCAGCGGCGAACGCCTCAAAGGCCTGGACACCCGCGCCCATTTTCATCGCTGGCCCATTGTATACATCACTTGTGTAATTCAGGATCTCAATATCCTCCAATTTGTGCATCCATAGACTGAGTGCGCCTTTACCTGTCGATTTGCCCAAGTAACTGTGTTGTGTTAGCTAGATTTTAGTAACGGAATTGCAAGCATACTCATGGCCTGTATTCTTGATCACAAGGCGAACGTTGTTTTCTTGCGCAAATCGCACCCCAGCTACAACTTCTCCTATTTCATGAACTTCGATAGCATACTCTACATAGTTTCCTTGCAGACAAGGAGATTCTCGTGGAGTATATGTGTTACAGCTGGCATTTTGCTGATACGGCGCCCCAAAGCCAGAAGGATCTTCGAAACTTGATGGATCATGAGTACTCGCGATATGAATCAGGATCTCAAAGAACGTACTGGGTCGCGGGATAGATCCAATTTTCTTTCAATAACGAACATACTTTTTCATCGTATGTTGGATCGTGGCAGACGTGAGCCGCGGGTAAAGGTTTGAGCAGGTGGCCAGATACACTCGTATTGAGATTCTGCCATTGCTCAAGACTTGGCCATCCTTTGTCACTTGGAAGGTATCGACATGATTGGGACGTGGAATCTGCTGCTGAAGCTCCTAATTGCAAGGCTGTCTGGATGAAAGCTGCACCCTTCAATAAATTAGCGCGCATTGTCGTCATCGATTGTAGTTGTGCATCGCAGTCACTATTCCCTCCAAAGACATGGAAGGAAGTGGACATAAATATTTCTTTTAGTCTCATCATCAGCAATATAACTCTCCAGTCCGAGGAAGGGGATCAATGCTTCGATTACAATTACACGGCGTAATGGGGATGTAGCCTTGGCTTGACCTGCAGCAGCGCTTACTGATTGCAGGGAAGCCACGCGCCTGGGGCCGATAATTGATGTACGCCGCGTACGCTTTGCCTTTACGGATTGATAGCAGTGTAATAATTGGCTCGATGAACCCCGATCATAGCCATGCAATGTTTCATAAATGTTAGTATTCGGTTCGTGGGAGGAGTTGATGTGCGATCCATGAAATGGTTAGTTACTTATCCACTCCATTCGGAATTCGACACTTTGGCAGAATGCTGTTGGCGCTTCCAGGGATGAATTTGCGTATAGGTAGATAAGTTTCTAAGTACTTTTGCATCAAGAGTTCAGAAGGGTCAGATACGTACTCAAGTCCGCGGAGTATAGCACCGTAATTGTGCTTCACGTCAGTAGTGTAAGACATAGAGGATCCCAACTCGCTCTAATAATGTAGATATCTTCTATTATAGCACAGTATTCATTCTCTCTCGTACGGTAACGCGATAGTAGAAGATGTGTGTAATGCGTCGAAGTGCTGCAGGCAGCTATGCAATAAGAACAATCTGAACGAAATATACTATTGGAGTGCGCTAAGCGCGTCTAATCCTCCTTGTCTCTGGGACTGAACATACGTAACCTTGAGGAATCCTAGTGAATAATGATATTATATGCTCTAGGCTTTCACTCTCTGTTGCACTACACAGGCCGATTCCCCCTTGTCCATGTTGAGTTCATTACAGAAGGCGTCGATCTTATCCTCGACTTGTCTTCTAAGAGGTGAATCTTTGGGCACAATTTCAACATATATCGGTAAGATTACGATACTTTTGATCTAGAAATCATGCATTGCAAAAGTATTATGGATTACGGGAAATGTCTGGCTAGCCTAGCATCTACTGAAATGGGTATACCGACGCTAATCCGTTCCCAAACCACCAACGCCTTCAAGAGCCGAATTTTGTAACATCGTCATCTCCTCATTTTCAAGTCTCCCTTCAAGCCGTCAGCCCTTTTGTGCTGCTTCCACCTTCCGTATCTTCTTCAATCCTGACATGGATCTCGGTGGTCTTGACTACGTTCTGCAATGGCAGCGCAGTCAGACTGTCCTCATCCATTCTCTCGTAAGTCGAAGTCCCAAATCTACTTCTCGGAGCTCCTTCATTCCTTTCGGCGCCTTGTCCACCTCCACTGCCGGTCATGCGCCTAGAACCTGATCGACCGTTCGAAAAACCTGCTTTGGTAAAGTCAACGAGCTGATTCAGTATATCGAACTCCAGCTTGAGTTTGATCGCATACGCAAGAGTCTTCCAGCTGGTTTGGATTTCGTAGAGACCGGCGTATTGGAATGCAAGGATGGTGACATCGAGTGCGATGACGATGACGTTCACCACGATAAGATGGTTGAATACCCGCTTTGACTCTGGTCCTCTGAAGGCCACCGAGCTCTGCATCAGGACAGAGGTGCGATAGATGTATAGGCCGCTGATGAGGCATTCCTGGATAAAGAACCAGGTAACCTGGAAGATCTCCCATTTCTCGTAGACCTTGAGCCAGGGCTTGGGGTTTGCTGAGTTGGACCCAGCAAAGAGTGTTGTCGCTCCGCCCTGGACAATGATGCAATCGGCGATGATCATCCACAGCAACCACATATCTTTCTTTCCTGGGCTGATGAGGTGTAGTCTAGACCAGAGCACGATGCTCTGGCCAGTGATCATGAGCATGCCCCCGCCACATGCGAGCGTGATCTCCAGAGGTGCCGAGTCCGAGATGTCGTAGTTGCGTATGAAGTATCCGAGCGCATGAATGACTATGCCTACCGAAGCGCAGACAAGAGAGTAGAAGTAGACTCCGTTGTAGCGTTGAAAGCGCCGGAAGATTTTGACCAGGACCTCGAGGGCGTGGGAGACGGCGACCGCGAGGAATGCAATGACGATGAGCGCCGTCTTGTAGGGAAGATTTGGGTTTTGACCCATCCCCTCGGCTCGATAGTTGATTATAGACGGCATTGTGATGCTATGCCGTGTGTTCAAGGCGTAAAGATGGTGGGTGGAAGAGGAGAGCTGCAACGAAGCAGTATGTGAAAGCCGGCGACTTTTGGTCTCTAGGACCTGTCTTGGCTTCAGACTAGCTTGCTAAGTTTGGCCGTTTGCTTCATCTTCACTTTGTGTCAAAGTCTAGACTGATAGCCAAAAGCGCTTTCACGTTAGATTTTCTTCGACCGTGTCCCAGGCGCCTGGATTCAATGATGATCTTCACTGGCCCTACTTACGTATTCAAGGCTGAACCCCTTTGCGGCAATGTCACTGCTAACTAACTAAATTCCCCATCATTACAAGCTTCTTGCCACAACTCGCCTATGAAAACGTGGGGAAATTCGCGCGGTGAAGGCGTCCATGGGGCGAGCGAATAAGACAACGCTAGTGACGCCAGCGTTTGCTCTTCATCCCTGTCAACCAGCCCGTTGCGCAGTTACGCACCCGTTCTGAGAAAATTCTGCGCAATACTGTGTGTCAGTATTTGTGTATTTCTCGCTTGTTTTGGGCGGGCCGTTGCATAGTTCGGAAGCTTGCGTGTTCGAGGCCAAGATCTCGGAGCATGGAGTCTCATGGTAAGTCTCTGCCAAAAGAGGTCTCCGAATCCTCCCGCACATGTCGCTGGATGCATCCTTCCAGTTTACAAGGCGTATGCAACGGCGTTGCCGATGAGAATGCACGCCTTAGGCTTTTGGTGGCGCCCAATTGTGCCTCAATAAGTGACATTTTGGCCAGCGTCTTGCAGTACCTCGAGTACTATGGTATTGTCAAATATGCGCCATTCATCAAATAGTCGGATTATCGAGATTCGTTTTCTCTTAAGCGCAAATATTCCTAATACAGAAGGCACAGGGCCTTCACCATTCATAACGTGATCTGTAGGTAGTATCAGTACTGATTGACATCCTTTTGGGGATGTTATACCTAATCTCGTATAGATGGGTCTTCAACACGCGCAGAGATCCACAATGCGCTTGGAATGCTAGATTAGAAAAGGTTAGTGCCGCGAAGGCCCTCCAGCTTCGATCTACCTGGTTCCTAGGGACAAGAAAGACATTTGGAATCTACTTTTGCTGCATCTTGTTATCTCAAAATTCAAGAGAGAGTCTCGACGAGGAGCGATAGCCGGGATCACAGGAGCCCTTCGAGTATGTTTTAAGGAATGGTATCGAAGTGTATTTGTCACGAGTTTGATGACATTGCGCAATTTTCTTATTAGCTGAGAGATCTGAACGGGTTCCATGATTGTCTCATGACTTCTCTCATACATTGCGCGTGGTAGTGAAATCGCCTCGCACTTCGTAAACTGGGCCGGAATTTGGCCATCGAGCCTAGGAGTGACTGTTCACTTTTGCCAGTGCTTTCCCAGAGTAGCGATAATCATACAGTATCAATTATTCTTTGAACTGGTGTCTTTTTTGTTGATCTATTTTTACTTACTAGAGCGCAGCTTCCTTCACTTCTTCCTCCCATCCGATGGCTGCTCAAGCGCGGCCGTAGTATCAAGTAATTGCCATGTCTCGCCTTTCTGGATCTCCTCCAGCCTTACAGTGGTGTGCTTACCATACGCATTGAGCTGCTGTGGTGTGCCGAGCTTGTTGTCGGGGTCCATGCAGCGAAGCAGAGCCAGAATAGAGGACTTCCAAGGTGGTGCGTTTCGAGTATGGTACATAGTGACGAAGAGGAAGATGGTGATGACGGTGTATAGGGCGAGCGGCATGATGAGCCATACATAGGAAACCTTGATATGTGGCTCCGTTTTCCAGGCTGTGCCGTTGACACGCGTACCATTATAGTCGAGTTTGGTGCGGAAACTAGGTTCAAGTTAGCGAGAAGGTCCTACTTCGCCGAATCTCGAATATCAGGTATCCTCATTGTACTTAGCAGGAGCCAAGGGTATCTGAACATCTGGATCCGGGTAGAAGCTACCTAGGTAGATACATACGCGTTGCTCAAGCTTATCGCCATATTATCCATTTTTCGCGTGAAGCCTTCGAGGCCAATACCGGTCTCGTTTTCGCAAGTGAACATTGATTTTGTGCCTAATACATCCGGCAGGAGGTATTGTCCGCGTTCGGCGTAGTTGAGAAAGTAAGAAGTCTCCGTTACACCACCGGACTTGGTTTGATTGAGAATGACAGGCATGTAAGAGGCCCACATCACTAAATTCTTGTTAGAAAACTCACGCGTCAAGATATTGACGTCAATGTGAAAGGTCAGCTTACTACTAGGATCCATAGCATAATCGAGTTGTTCCCCTATCGTGTGGATTTTGTCATTCCGAAGGCAGAATTGTTCACCGTCATGCTCAGTGCAGTACAATTGGCGCTCAACCAAGCCGGTAGCTGAAATTAACGGTGAGATTATCCATGACGGATCGTCATATGTCTGAACCACTTCCGTAGTCATGTGCTGCTCGTACGTTGATTTAAGGGTGAACAAAGCCAATCTGAATGAAGCTCGAAAACCTCTCCAGTATTTCAAATCCCTCCAATTCGGATCGCTCTTTGTATTCAGACATGGATCGTAGTAGGAAAGGTAAATTTGTGCGAGATCTGCCAGTTTTTCTTCGCTCTCGGCAGCTGGTGTTGGGTATTCTTCGCTGAATATCCATTTGGTGTCTACCTGGAATGTCGTCTCGTTTAAAGGAATTAAATAACCCCTTGTTCGATCCCAGCTATGGTTAGCGAAAGGAAATAACGCAGGCATATCTGGTTCAGTAACAAGGAGGTTTGTAACGTCCTCCGTTTTGACGCTCATTCCAAGCGTAGTGTAAGGTTCCCAGGTGCAGTGGTCAGTAACGCATTGCACGCTAGCATTCGATGCGTAGACATTGGAACTGATGAGACCGTTATCTATTGCCGCAAAAACATCCCAGCCGTCCTGTAAGTTGGAGGTATTGGTAAAATCTTTGAGACGGTAGACATGGGCAGCGCCGGTATCGGATAGTGCATATTCCGAGAGCTGTGTGTTTACAGCTTGCTGAATAAAGGAGGGAAAGGCAAGTAGCATGATTGTTGCTATTGCACCAAGAGATACGAGTCGACTCCTAGCCATCAGCTAATGTTTTCGCGGAGCTTTAACAAGAACTTACGGCCTCAGTCCCATCCGATAAAGCAGCTTCATACTACCATCTGGGCCGCGACTTGCCAGGTCAAAGCGATCAACATCTACTACGCTTTGATCGCTGGTGAACCACGTCCACTTCAGTTGTCCAATACAAAATGACACTGGCACCAAGAGTGCTGACTGGGACAATTGAGCGAGGGCAGCCACGAATGTCGTTATCTGCACAGTCGACTTCCATTGACTTAAGCGTTTGCCGTCGAAACATATCAAAAGAATTATGTTGGCGGTAAGTCCAAGAGTCCCTAGGAGCCACGTGAATAGCTCCCACCTCCAAGTTCGAAGGAGACGACGTTTTTGCGGAGGGTAAGAGTTGGGAAGATCTTCGTTCGAATGACTTCGTTGGTCCTTAGAGACACTATTAACGACAGTTTTCTCGGAGCCATATGTCTTTGCGTGACGGAGAGCTGGTATGAAAACCCCGCGGTTATTCAGTTGCTCTTCATTGTCATCTATTTCTTGGATAGAAATTCTCGACTGGGGGGCGTTATCTGACGGGCGTTTGCCATGTCCAGTAGCCATTTGCATAAGTGGGACGTGTAAAGAGGGACCGGAGTTGAGTCAAGGCGGACGACTTGGACCTAAGTAGGATTACTAGGGCTTTTGAATCGTAGTAGAACATCAGGCGCCCATCGTTACTTGTGCATTGGGGCTGCTAATGGGCACCATATCATGTGTATATTAATTTCCAGGATCGGAACGTCTCAAGATGGGTAGATCAGCCCCAAGCGAATCCCCTTGCATGCGGGAAGTCTCGATTCGGGCCGGCGTCCAATCATATACCAACATAGAGTATGACTGCGGATCAAAGTCCTACCTAGATCCTAGGGTTTGGGGCGACTTTCAAAAATCCCGATACGTTGACGCATGTTAAGCGCCGTATAGAGGGGCTGAAGTCAGATAACGCCTTGCAGGCATGTGAATACGGGAAAGTGACAAAGCGGATAAACAGGAGGTGGTCAATGCCTGTGTTCTTCCTCGCTACCGGCAGCCAGAAAATTGCAAGGCCATTTGTGTATAATCATCGAGCCGGAGCCTTCACTAAGGTAGCGAAGCTAGGAAAGGACATTTGACGATTCAAAGTACCTATTTCAATTATGACTAAGTAGATGAGAATGAGAATGTAGGTAGAAATTTATGATAACTTGTAAAGCCGATCTCACTATCCTGAAGTTGCCCGATGTTGTACGCGACCATTTCTAAGTGCGAGAACCCAGTGCTTCTACGATCCACAAAACAGAAGATCTATACGCGAGGCACTTGTTCTCTTTACAAACGATGGATTTTTTGGCAAGTTCATCTGAAGAAGTTTAACTGTCAAGTTTTGATTTTCGCGCGTTCAGCTAAGAGGGCCGATCCAGACCCCGCACATGCTCAAGCAACGTAGTACTCCCATCACTATCATCCGCAATCATGTACGTCTTGCGCCTTCCACCACTCTCCTTGATCATCCTATCCACCTCCTTATCTATCGCCATCGTCGGATCCGTCTCCAACAACTGACGCACTTCTTTCGCATTAGCGATCTGAGAAAACGCAGACCACGCATTACCCAGAAGACTATATTCCGTTTGCGCGAGAAACATGGCAGTAATCACGACACATAGTGTAGTGTGAGCGTACAAAATGCCCATGACGGCCCAGAACCCGCGTGTTGACACGGGGACTGGCCGAGGAACGGTTTGCACTCTTGTTACATCGCTGCTCATGTCAAAAAGCGGGAGCCAGGCGTAGTACGCCATGCGCAGGATCATTGTGAGCTGCGCTTGGAGCGCCAGTGCTGGGGAGTCTGTGTCCTGCAAGATGTGGTTGAAGATGGTTGCTTGGATGATGTTGACTTTGTCTTCATGGCCACAGTAAAGACAGTATATCAAGTTACTGCTTAAAAGCAAGCCCAATCCCTTGGCCAGCGCCCATGAGTATGTTTTCTCGCTTGTGAATGGTTTCTTTTCGTACCCTAATGCTCCAGCGTCCGTTGTGTTGGGTGGACGCCATTCGCTGCGCTTTTGTGAGATTGTTGCAAGCAGCTTTTCGCCATCTAGCAGCATGGGCTTAAGCCTCTCGCGCGTTCCATGCGCCCGTGTTCTGGCTCCCAACTGATCACGTATGTCGTTGGTGTCATACTCACCCGCGGACTCCTGCCACTTGGCAACAGGCTCTTTCGTCTCGTTTTCGTTCGCTACTATCACCTCGAAATCGTGAGTGTGTTCGTAAGCCTTCTCGATTGGTCTATGATATCGTTTAGCATAAGGATAATCGTTTAGTGTTCAGATGTGACACATACAAAGCGTCGAAACAAATCGATGCGCGGAATAGGCCAGGGAGGGTGCCACCTTCGGTCGACTGGGACAAATTTGGGACATGAATGTCGGTCCAGGGCCCGTGTCGTAAAGATTTGTTTGTATAAGTATCTTGTCCTGCAAAGTATTCTCTGTCACTGATGCTTAGATTGAGCATCAGCCAGGCGTGCCCAAGATCGACGGGCCATTCCCGAGACCCGTTACTAGCAATAAAGTTACCGCCCTGAAAACTATATTTACCAGAACTATTCCCTTCATCTGACCAGCGATACCTCATGCTCGAGTTGTTGGATGGGTCCAATGCCGACATTAGACCTCCTACAGCCTTTCTGAGTGCGCAGATTGACCACGCGGAATCAGTGCATTCCTTTCGGCCAATGGCTCCTTGTGAAGAGTCACACCGATTAATAATAGGAAGAGCGCAATCGAAATAACTTCCTCCCGTGGTGGTTACCAGCCCGTCCGCAGATTCTAGTGAATGAATGAATCCGCAAATTCGCATGGCACTGCTTTCATCTCGCCTACAACGTGCGAGACCACTAAAAGTAGGCGCACTGCACACAACCCTTGCGTCGTACACAAATGCCGGTCCTGTATAGTTCCGTATAGATGATCGAGTGAGCTGCTCCGGAAACGGCAGTACGGCGCGTAATTTCGTGCCAGTGTCGTCTATCGGGCCAACAGCTTTCGGTGGTACGGAATACTCTGCAAATGCTGCATAACTATTCGGCACCTGGCTCCAGTAGTTCTCTGGGGTCTTGACCTCATTCTGCACGAGGCGCTGGTTCCTCATTCTCGTCATGGCATGTTCATCAGTTCCCGGTATGTTCGTATCGAAGGATGTAAAACCGTACTTGATCGAGGAATTCCAGGGACTAGCTTCGATTTCCTGGGTGCCGATGTCAGACAGGAGGAGCGTTGATGCGAACTGAGATGCAACGGTAGTGACGACGAGACATATCAAGAGACAAGTATGCACGAAGCGCTTTGGTTGGCCCCAATATGACCATAGCAAGGACTGGGGCCCGCCATTCGCGAATCGCAACATTGATATTTCTGGAGCCTGGAAGATCTGGATTCCTGCCACCTCGATGACAATAGATGCCAGCATTGATGTTGCTATGCCAGCTTGAATGGATACACTGATTCTTACGGCTAGTGCTGAAAGCGTGATAGACCTCGTCATCCAATTCGAGTGAACTAACTGGATCCATGTAGGGTTCTCACTGCCAAACCATAGGAAAGTTATCCAGCCCACAGCAAAGAAGAGAAGGATTGTGGAGAATCCAATCAGGACAAGCAAGAATGGTGCGAATCGGTGCTGGATGAGCTGAAGTTTTGGTCCGGATCGGATGCTGATGTCGGAAACATCTGGCGCAGATTCGATGAACGGTTGGTTCTCCTGTTTTCCATCTGACTTTGTAGCTTGTGATGATGAAATGCGCATATCAGTATAAGCATTCTCCTGCGAAACCCTGTTTGTATCTTCGGCCATATTGTCTGATGGGATTCGAATCAGTGTACGTGGATGGAGTCATTCATAGGAATCGGGAGCGGCTAAGGCGATAATGTGGAGGCTCCAGAGTCCTGCTGGTTATGATCTTTCAAAAGTCGTGTATGTGCATTTGCAGGCGCATCCTCATCCTTTTCATCAGGCTTTCCGTCTGAACAGCGAGCTATCGCACCTCAGACAGTGGTGATATTGCGCAGCCGATTACAGTAGGATTTGCGAGCACCTATCATTTGAATTCAAGAAATGAAACAGGATGGGAGAGCGGAGGGAAGCTCCATGAGCTGTATGCGTGAACACTGGAAAGAGCAGTTGTCACCAACTGTCGCACGCGTACACAGGTCTTAGACCAAGCCCCAGGCACAGCCAGCTTCGAGATCTTATTTTGGCATTGCTTGTATCTGGGGGAGGAAGGCTAGGTGACATGGTGGGGGCCAATCGACCTCATTGGAAGGACTGTGAGTCAACGGCTGAGGAGCTGAAGCATCAAACTTGATTATGATCACGTCGTGCGAAGCCGTTGCAGTGACGACGCATACTACCCGGACTGCCCGTCTTATTGGACTGACAAAATGTACGACGCATACGAGGGTGGTTGCACCACGTGTCGTTGTTGTGATTCTTCCCACACTCTCCAAGGCGCTTCAAGTTACGCGGAGCCAAGCACTTCTCGAAGCATAGCCATTTGTGCAAGGCTGCAGAAGTACAAACCGGTCGAGAATCTGGAAGTTTCTCAAGCTTTTACGAAGACTTTATAGCACCATGAATATGAGGCTGCACGAAATACTGATTAGAACGTGGAGTCGAATAGGGTAATCGAGATCTGGCCTTGATGCGATGATCTAAGTCACCAAGACAACCGGAAGGCTGAAATGACTGCCCAGATCTCGCCTACGTGGAACCACAGAAGAGTAGTACAATTTACTCGGGTTTTCTTGTTACTTCTCGTTGAGATTATCTTCTACTCTACATATGCTCCTGGAAAAATTTCATTTAGTTTTTCATATGCTAGCGACTCTTGACCACGCCCCCAACTATTGGCTTATTTCTTCGGCACCCTACCCTCACATCTCTCTATCTCAGTTTTATCTCTCACCTATAGCTACTCCGAAACTCATGAGACTCTTCAAGCTACTCTGAGCAAAGCGCAGCACTGTATGACTTATGTACTACGCGAAAGATCATGGGTCGCTCGAAGTATTCCGTCTCGCGGATTTAACGTTCCGATAACGTTGTGGGACGGTTGGTATGAATCTACTACGGTCCCATGGTAGATTTATACCAACCGTCCCACATCAGCTGAAACCCTCAAACAGGAAGGCGGAGAGCCTCGGTTATGTTCAAAATGTGATCTCCGTGATCGGCAGAGGTTTGGTCCGTCGGATAGGCGACATATTGGGTGAAAATATTTTGATTTTCGAATCTGCTGTTCTCCATCTGCTGTTCTCCATCTGTTGTTCTACGAATTGAATCCTCCTCCTTCCGCACTGAAATACTCCATCATCTCTTCGATCTATCAATTTGAACCCTCCTTTCACCCTGTACCTTCTCCTTTCCCTTCTGACTACCAGTTTTGTGGGCTAGACCTGATTGTTTTCTTCTTTGAGGGTTTTCTATTATATTAATGAGGCCATGGCTGGCTTCGAAGCTGCCATTGAACGAAGGAATTAGAGAAGGATCCCCTAGCCCACAGCACTAGCAGTCAGAAGGGAAAGGAGAAGGTTACAGGGTGAAAGGAGGGTTCAAATTGATAGATTGAAGAGATGATGGAGTATTTCAGTGCGGAAGGAGGAGGATTCAACTTGTAGAACAATAGACTCTAAAATCAAGGCTGAACCACATTATTCTCGATCGCCTTCGACAGTTTTCTATCCTCCCCCAGCCCCCATCCTCGTCCTCTATCTCCGCATCGGAAGGAGCCTTAAAATAAAGAGAAAGAACACTTTCACCATAAGAAGGAAGCGCCGAACGTTCCGAACGAATCGATACGAGACGCATGGGCCATACCTTGATGTGGGACGGTTGGTATGAATCTACTACTACTACAGTCTCACTCAACTTTCGCACAACTCATCCGTGACGTCTCGAACTCGAAAACTTCCAAGCCAGAATCGAAGCTTTGCCATGACCTGTTTTATCTGTCTGTTCTGTCAAACACGCTCAGACACAGTCTGGGCATCGCATCCATGAAACTGCAGGGATGTGAACGGGAGCTGCGACCGATCCGCAACATGAACAGCAACACCAACTTCAACATCAGCCAAGCATGCCATGATTTGGCGTTTGACACTTTGTTCCAGGTTTTTTCCATGGCTAAAAGGTGATAGTGTTGTTTATGATCTGTTGCACAATGCGTACTTCGCAATGCCAAGGCCGGGGTTCGAAAGTCGGTCGTCCCAAGCATCTGTCACGTAATCTTGGAGTGGAGCGACATCTTGGGTTTCTATATCGTGGTTGTCTCTGTTTGTAATTAGCAAAGTCCTGGCTGCGTTTTCATTTTCCATCATTTCGCTTCTTCAGCTGCTGGACAGCACTTTTGTTGATAGACTTTCGTTTCTGACAAATAAATGCTAAAAATATGAAGTTCGTGGCATCTTCGTTTTTGGTGCTGCTGGCACTGTCAAGTGTTGAGGCATTCGTGATTCCTCCTCGTAGCATCTGGATGGTAAGTCTCCTTGCATTCCTGCCGTTCCCAATTCAGGTCGGTCAAGTGATTTGTCTTTCAGAAGTCAAATTTGAAACTTTAAGAATCACCATTGATATCAGGTCTAGGGAAAACTTTCTACTCGCAACTACCGCGCTCATCCAATTCGTCGTGACCCTGCTTTCCGTCACTTGGATGACTTGACAAGTACAGGAGGAGCTCAGAAACGCGAGGCTGCTTTTAAGAATCTAGATGACTTGACAATCGATAAAGGAAGTCAGCGCCGTCAAGCCCAACAAGAGCAGAAAGGAGGAGGTGGTGGTCTGACGATTGGAGGACTCACATTGGGAGGTCCAAGTGGGGGTATCACTGGCAATGGGTTACAGCTCGGCGGCAACAGACAAGGAAATGGGCAACAGCAACAGCAACAGCAGAACGGCCAAGAGAGCCGTAACGGCACAGCATCTGTGATTGAACAGATTTTCGGCCCGCAAGGCGGGAACACACCAGCTAAGGAGGAGACCGCACCAGCTAAAGAAGAGACCGCACCAGCGACAGAAGAGACCGCTCCAGCTAAAGAGGAGACTGCACCAGCTAAAGATGAGACTGTACCCGCTAAAGAGGAGACCGCACCAGCTCAAGAAGAGACCGCACCAGCTAAAGAAGAGACCGCACCGCAATGTCAAACCACGCCAACCAAAGGCACAAGCGCTGGTGCTGGTACTGAGAATCAACCAGGCCGTGCAGAAGGCGAGGCTGCAAGACTCGAGGCTCAGCAGGAAACTCAAGCAGCTCAAGGCGAGAAGTCGAATGGTGTCAAAGCTACTGAAGAGTCTGAACAGTTCTCCGAAGAGGCCGGTATCACTCTCGATCAATCTGGCAATGCAAGGAATCTTGGAGGTAACTTGGGTATTACCAAGGGTAGTGATGGGAGCACCTCCGTCGGGGGTGAGAACGGGATCAATGTTGCCGCGAATGGCGAGGCTACTGTTGCTGGTAATGAGTAAGACTAGGTAAAGGCAGTTTCTCTTTCGTCTTGTGATGAGTTATCTCTTTCTAAAGAATCCAATTTCTGTCAGTCGTTTCCCAGGTCCTCTTTTTGGCTCCTTTGAAATAGATCCTTGAATTGAATATCTTCTCTTCTCTTCAGGTTATGGGGCTTTGTCTTTGTCACAACATGGTTCGATACGTTGCTATACAATGCAGTAGTCATTGTAAACAATGCAAACGCGCACTCACCCCCTCTCACAGTATCTAGCTCAAGCCGATAAAGTTAGCGCGGCGCGTGGCGTGGCGTGCCTTCCCAAAGGTGAGGCGCACGGATGATATATCACTTTGGGTAGGCGCGGCCACTCCTCTCACTTTCCTCTCCCTTACAACACAACACCACCACACGCCGACTTGTCTACATCAGCTTCCAAGCGTATTGATACGCTTCTACGACTACAGCAATGGATTCGGAGAGTCCCTTTCTCGTCACTGGCCAGCAAGATGGCGCCTCACCTTCACCTCCAAGCAGCGCGACGGCTGCGGCAGAGGATGACTATGAAGCCAATAGCGACATCAATATTCTGAAGATGCAAATGATGCTATCCTGGGCAGATCGTGAGAAGAATGATCTGGAGATCGTCATCCAAGCTCTGAAGACCGAGAACTCTGCCCTCAAAGCTCAATTTCGCGATTCCAAGATGGATGAACACACCGCCGCCCAGGGTCTGCAAGAGGAGAATACAGCACTGAAGGCGCTCATTCGGGAACTTGAAGACAATGAAGCTGGCGAGACTCTGAAACTACAAATGGAGAACCTGTCACTGAAGGCCAACATTCAACGAAGCCAAGCCGGTGAAACTGCTGCGGTGGAGCGACTGCAAGAGCAGAATGACAGGCTGAAGGCTTCATTTCTCGACCTTCAGAAAAGAAACGAAGAGCTGCTGATAGAGCAAGCTTCTCTCAAAGAAGGACTGAGAAAGGCGGAGAGCCGCTCCGAATTTGCAAGCGACACGCTGAAGATGGCACATGAACTCCAAGAGAGAGTCGAAAAGTTTCGCGGCAAGAATTCGGAACTCACTGAAAAGAACTATCGCTTGGAGCACAAACACTTGGAGAACCTGAAAGCTGCTCAAGAGAGTCAAAAAGCTATTGATCTTCTCGTCGCCGAGAACGAACAGAAAGAGCAAGAGGTCCAAGACATGCGCTCGAAGCTCAAGACCGCAAGGACGATCCATGCTCAAATCGGGCCCAATAAGCAAGCACTCAGCGATCTTCAAGAAAAGCTCGACGCTGCGGAGAAAGATCGGAACCGGTATGTTTCTTCCTTCAAATCCACTTTGTGATATTGCCACTAACGCTGCTATCAACTAGACACAAATCTGACCATGAGAAGCTTCTTCAGACCTGGACCAAGTTCATGACCGAGCACCAGCAGCTTCTCCATGGCAAGACTGCACTCACCGCCCAACAGGCTGCTAGTTCCACACAGATCAGCTCTCTCAAAAACGAAGTGTCGACAATGAGGAACAATGAGAATCATATCAATCAACAGAACGCGCGGCTTAAAACAAGCATTGCCCATGCTATTACCTGTTTGGACCTGATCTACCACGGTCACCGTGTGTTCACCTGTAAGCACAATCCCCTCGACCGCTTACCGGACGGCAAGAAGTCGACATTCGAGTTCCGCGCCAAGGATGTAGCACATACTCTCTTCAATGAATGGAGCCCAGAAAAAGAATTTGACATGGAATACCAGAGACAAAGACAATCCATATTGGACCACCATCTGGCACATGAGCGAGCTGATCCAGGACGCGGAGCTTGGGCAGCATCTATGAAGAGCAGCTTCATCAGCCTTGATAGTGGTCGCAATATCAAATGCAATTACTCTTAAATTTTGAGAGTGAGGTGGATTTCACGACGCCGGAGAACAAAGTGGGGGAAACGAACGTATAGGGTATGTGATGCCGTCAACTCGCAAAATTTGGAAATGAGCGATGCCATTATGAAGGCGGATGAAAGACTGCAGGATCTTGAACAACGATTCAAGGCTTACTACATGAATCAATCGGAGCTTTATGAGGCTTTTTCCGCCTCACTGACGCCACCAGCAGGCGAAGAATAGCTCTTATCACACAAAATGACGGATCAAATATGTTAGTAGCCAACATACCTTAGCGAACAGAAGATAGCCCCAAAGTCCACTCTTCTACTCTGCAAAATGCCCTTCAACATGATGTGCAACCGCCCTCTCATCCCCCTCAAACGTCCCACAAACCGGACACTTAACAACCTCACTCTGCAGGCCCGCCATCCCTCCCTTCCCCTCCTCATGCCGCCGATCCGCCTCCTCCAGCGCAGCAAAATATCCCGCATCGACGACTCCCGCCCCTGCCCTCCCCTTATCATACAAGTACCCATCCTCCTCTCTGACATCGCGCTCAATCCTACCGCCCCTCCCCCTCCCCCTCCCAGCATACCCACCCCCCCTCGCACCACCACCACCACCACCACCCTCCCCATTCCTCCCCAATCCCGCCTCCGCACCCCCAACCACGGCCTCCCCCGCCAACCCCTCGCCCTCACTAACAAGCCGCTGGACGCGCCCGACGCGGCCATCCCTGAGTCGCACTTTAACGCCGCGCGGGTGGTCACCGCGCGTGAGCAGCTCGGCGACGATGCCGCGGACTTGGTGGCCGGATGCTTGGTCTTCTTTTAGGATGATGGAGACGCCGGAGCCGGGGGTGATTGAGGAGTGCGCTGGGACGCGGGGGAGGTCTGGGTCTGCGTGTCGGGGGCGTGGTGCGAAGGTGCCTTGGCCTCTGGGTCGTCCTCTTCCTCGTCCTAGTCCTCGAGGAGTGCTGGTGCCGCGGCCGCGGGTGCTATCGTCATTGGGTCGGGGTTGGCGATTTGGGCGGCCTCGCTGCATTTGTGTTGGTTCTGGTGGCTTTGGCTTCGTGGGGGTTTGAGTTTGATACGGCGAGGATTTCTGGCTGTTGAATGCTCGAGTTGTGATCTTGCTTGCTCCTTCTCCTGCTGCTGAACCTGATGTCGACGATAGAAAACGGGTTGTATGTACGTTTGGACCAGTGATGAATTTCCTGAGGTGTAACATGTACAAGAGGGGTATATTTACAAAGAGAAAAGATTTATATTGAAGTTGATGGCTTGTGCCTTCCTCGAGAGGCTCGACGCACGACGATCGATGAAGACGCTAATACTTTCAGGGTTTAGCGTTGATTATGTCATACTTGGACCAAGGTCAGAGGGTGTTGTGGAGGGTTGCTACAGTTGAAGCCTGTTCTTGAATAATACGTTTGTAGTTGGCAAGCTTCAAAAGCTACACTTTGATGATAAGATTACAAGGGACAGAAATCGAGGCAAAACAATTGGTTTATTTGGAGTCGACATATGTCGCCGGCTCCTTTCTCTAGTCTTGACTGATCTACCAAGATACCACTGTCAAATTGTGGCTATGAAAGAACGGACGCCAGGCAATGCTGATGATGACGAACGCAATTAGATAAATGCCAATGCTGTTCGCTCTGAGACAGCATAACAAGAACAGTCTATGCTCTCTTCCACAAGAGATTATGTCGCTCGCACGTTCCGTGTATCCAACTCCGGACTCATAGATCAATGAAACGTCGTGCTAAAGGTATAGACACGAATAGAAGGGTGAAGCCAAGATATAACTCTGTGAGCTCCACGGAAAGAACACCCTGGTGACGACAGACGTGGTGGAATCCGGCACATGTAGGCAGGTCGGAGTAGTGCGGAATCAATCCAGATTCGGCCTTTAGAAAGGAAAGCCGCCAGGTGGACCTTGCCCTCGTCGGCCGCCTTGTGGCATACCGCCCATTCCTCCGAAGGGACTTCCACCTCCGTTGGCAAAATGGAAACCGCCGCCTCCTCCCCCACCACGGCCGCCGCCCATGCCACCTCCCATGCCACCGAACATTTGCATGACTTTTGTAGATGTCAGTGATATATTGAATCATGTCAAAAGGACTATACTTACGGATTTCGGGGTCGATGCCGTTCATGCCACCTTGAAAGGGATGACCACCACCACCACCGAACATATCGGAAGGATCAATAAGATCTGCGCCAGAATCGTAGCGTTCACGTTTCCTGGTGATTTCATTAGCATCAATACTAAGATAATATTGAGAGGCAATACATACTGTGCGTCGCTCAAAGTCTCATGGGCTTCCTGAATCTCCTTGAATCTGTCGGCCGCAGTGTCGTCATCGGGGTTCTTGTCAGGATGATGCACAATGGCTAATTTTCGGTAAGCCTTCTTGACTTCTGTCTCGCTACAGTTCTTATCAAGCCCGAGAATCTTGTAGTAGTCCTTCCTCTTGCTCTTCTTGAGTTCCAGTTCAGCGTCACGGATCTCCTTTGCAATTCCAGGCTCAGATGGATTCTCATCGTGGATCGCCTTGAGTTCTCGCAGTGCTTCCTCCCAGCCTCCAGACTCACCAAGTGCTTTGGCTCTAGTCTTCCGTGCCTTGGTATAGCTAGGATCAAGTTCGAGCGCCCGATCACAGTCGGCAATTGCTTGCTTCCAGGCCTTTTGTCGAGTATAGCAAAGTGCTCGATTCTGCAGGATCTTCGAGTTTGTGTTCTTGTTGGAAGGATCGACTTCAAGTGCTTGGGAGTAGGTATCAATGGCTTCTTGGTATTTACCGGCTTTGAAGGCTGCATTGCCTTCTTGCTTCATCCGCTCCAGCTTTTGCACCATTCTCAAGTTCCTGACGGCAGCCTTGAAGTCTGGGTCGCAACTCAGTGCTTGCCTGAAGTGCTGGATAGCCTTGTCATTCTCGCCCTGTGCGTACAGCGCACGGCCACGCAATACTAGCGCATCAGGGTCTTGGTTATTGTTTCGCAGCAGCGACATGGCTACATTCTGGGCCTCACCAAGGGCATTCGGGTTTCCCATTCGAAGGTGTGCCTCACCGCGCATAAGCTGCCACTTTCGGGGGCGGTCAACACCAGGGCCAAGACCTTTCTCCGCCTCGTTCAAAGCATATATGACCATGGATCCTGCGCCGCCGTTCTGAGAGGTCTCTTCGGCCATGCGCAAGTGTTTCTGCATAGTCAGTGCAGGCTGCTTGTCCTTGCTGGAAGCATTGATCGAGTCGTACACCTGCACAGCCTCGTCTGGCCGGCCCAGGCTGGTATATACCCTGCCTAATCGCAGGAGAATCTTCAAGTTGTTGGGGTCAAGTTCGTCTGCCGTCTTGCAGTCCTCGAGAGCCTCGGCGAATCGGTTTGCAGAAATGTATGCGGCGGCGCGGTTGGAATAGTAGGTGGCATTTTCTGGGTCGGCCTCGATAGCTGAGGTGGAGTCAGTTTTTGATTTGTGATTTAAATTTGAAGCATTGCTTCAGTTTGAGCAGTAGAACTAGAGTCATGACGAACCCTTTGAGTATTCTTTGATTGCGGCGGGGTAGTCCTTGATCTTGAAGAATTTGTTGCCTGCCGTCTTGTACTCCTCAGCATTGATTGTGGGAGGCTCCATGGGCGGAGTTGCAGCCTCTGGAGTAGCCGCATAGTTTGCCGACTGCGGCGGGGGGCTCTTTGTGTATCTGTGAGGGGGAGGAGCAGGGCGGTCGCTGGCTACGCCGTTCGTTTTGGCATCGGGGGTTGCAGCCGGGCTGGGCGGTGCGGGTGACGCAGTCTGTTCCCTGTCCAGGTCCATGGGCTGGGGCGTGGGCTGGTCGCTCATGGCGGACATGGCCGAGGATGACAGCCGCTGCCGCTCTTCGGGTGGGAGATTTAGCGGGTGTTGGTCGCGGTCGTCGTACTTGGAGGAGCGGCGGGACGAGTAGGAGTTGGAGCGCCGGCTACTAGTGCGCTCCCGGTCCTTGATGCGGGTGTGCGACGTCTTGTCAGGCGACGAGGGAGGGGTGCCTGGGTTGACGCTCTGCGGCGAGGGACGGGGGGCAAGGTTGGGGATGTCGGGGTGCTTCGACTTCTTTGAGGATTTGTTGAAGAGAGAGGGAAGAACCATGGGAGGCGAGAGTCGGGAAGGGTAGCGGCTTGTGAGTGTAACTACACGTTAGTCTGGCTGCAGCAATTTTTGGTTGAGTTTGGGCCCGATAAAAAGTTACGCTGGGATTTTGCTCCTAAAAAAGATGCCAGAACGTTCCATCAGCGAGGATGTTCCCGCTAGGCCGTCTGCCACAATTGCAAGCCCCAGCGGACGTGCATCAGAAGGCTGGGGCTGAGATAAATCCGAAGCCAAACACCAATCACGGCCGTCTGTCGCTTGAATAACCTGCGCTTGCTTTCGGGGGCCCTGGCGACTGGCTGCCGAGCGTCGGCTTGCGCTCGAAACGCTTTACAAGTCGACTATCCACGTCTGTGTGACCTATGGATCGGCTCACACGAGCATCTGCGTCCTCTCGCGCGCGAACACTCCTCCGAAGCGAGCAACAGATCTTCGCAGCATCGTCCAATCCGCAAAAGTGCGAGGCTGGGATGTGCAGTATCAACACACTGCCAACAACAACATGCATAAACAACACAATCAACTCTCCAGTGCTGACTGCTGCTGTGCTCGTCTGCATTTGTGGCGATGCGTTGTTCTACTTGGGACCAGCCTGCCACTTTATGTGCCAATGTTAAATCATCATGGTATGCTGGTGCAGGTAGCAGCATCCATTCCTTCGCCAGGCCATCTCAATTCTTGAGGACATGAATCAGTCAAACAAAAAAGACAAAGACAATCTCCTCGGCGACGGCTGGCTGACCTGCTCCGTGATGCTTCCCAATCCAGCAATCCCAGGCTCGCCTCAGCCAATCAAGGCCATCAGCCTGGCTCGCCATGAAATACCACCCCATCAATTCCTACTTGGGTACATAGCCTTGTCAGTGCAAGTGCTATTCCGCAGTCAGTAATGCATCGATCGCTGAATTCCCTCAATCTTGTAGCCTGAAAGCTTCAACGTGTTCAAAGCCCCAATCTGCTGCCTTAGCCCAATGTCCAGGTTTGTCTTACAACGGGGTCACATGGAGCTGACCGGTCAGTCCTCTCAACTGATAGCATTCGTATCTCGTCGACGTGCACCTGGCAGTCTACACGTTATAAAACCGACCCCTTTACCCCAGACATATATTCATCTCCAGCACTCTGTCGTTGCATGACGCAGTCGTAACAAAGTCTCCGCGCTCAATTGAGAAAGCCGGCCCTCGCATTCGTCATCCCGCTGTGTCGCTGCACGTGCCTCTCTCCACTACAGCCCCAGCTTCCAAGCTTGCCTCCAACGTTCTTGCTCCACTCTCGACTCGGAGACCGCGCTGTCTTTGCGCGACAGCGTGTTTAGCGATTTTCCCGTTCGCTCTCTAGCCCTGCAGACCAGCCGTCTGCCACCTGTCTCCTCTCCCGACCACCCACTCAAGTCCGTATGACAGGAGACAGCGGACAAACAGGCGAAGGCCTCCAACAACCCACGACCCTTCACCAACCGTCAACAACTGAAGCTGACCACCTCTCAATCACCATGGGTCTCACATACAATATATATCTGAATTCATCCAGAATCTATGGCTGCAAGAACTGCAAGACGCATCTGTCGAACCACGACGACATCCTCAGCAGGGTCAGTCCAGTTCACGTGCATAAACTCGCTGATTCACAAAGCTTACAACTACCAGAACTTCCGTGGCCAGCATGGCAAAGCCTATCTCTTCGACAATGTCGTCAATATTACAGAGTCGGATGCTACCGAGCGCAACATGACCACCGGCCGCCACATCGTGCGTGACATTCACTGCAGACAGTGCAAGGAGACCGTGGGCTGGAAATATGACAAGGCATACGAGCAAAGCGAGAAGTATAAGGAGGGCAAGTTCATCTTGGAGGCAGAGCTCTTGTGCACCGTGACATGAGACGGATCAAGGGCGCAAACGGCGCATGGTATTTGAGGATATATTTTATTTAAGGGTCCCTTACACGATGAACAGGGTGGCATGGTTTGGATTTAAAGGCTGGCGTTCTGTGATTTTGGTACATTGGGCGAATGTCTAGGCGAAGGAAATAGGTCATCATGGTACGCTGAATTCCAACCTCACTCTGATGCTTCTATTGGGTCGGCTTATTTCCGTGCGTTCCCTGCTCTTCGAAGGCCATGAATCAGCGAAGGTCATGATTCAGTGAATTGCGCCGGGACTATTCGCTCCTGGACCCGAGGACCTCCAAGCTCGCAGGTCATCGCTGCTCTTTTCCTACCAGTGCTTCGTAATCGGCCAGATACGATGCTCTTCTGGCATGCTAACATGTGTCTCAAGATAATTACTCTCCAAATAGCTTTCACGATTTCAGAAACATAACACACATATCCGTGAATCGACTATGCAGCCTACTAAGGACTTACTCATGTCAGAGGCCTCCGGTTTACCCCGCAGCGAACCTCGGCGGGGTACAAGCTCCGTTTAGTCAAGCAAAACGATCCTATGTCTTGCTCGAACCACCCACCAATTTTTCAAACTACACTCACTTTTTATTGATCATTCTTGTCGGGCCTCTTCAAAAAGACAGCATAATCTTTATTTTCCTTCTCGTCCAGGTAATTGAAAGTCGGGATCATGGGCAAAGATACAATGAAGGCAGTGGTCTTCAAGGGGCCAGGAAAGGTGGTTATAGAGGACAGACCAATCCCAACCATTAAAGAGCCGGGAGATGTTATTGTTAAAGTCGACAAGGTACCATTGTAGACCACGAATAATTGACTCGATTGCTAATATTAATCAGACTGCGCTATGTGGAAGGTATTTCTCCAAACATCCCACCTTGGTTTGAATTCTTACGATATTTTTCCAGCGAACTTCACGTCTATCGAGGGCATCAGCTATCTGCAACTGACTTCATTATGGGTCATGAGTTCACTGGGCAAGTGCATGAGGTCGGATCCGGGGTGAAGAGCCTGAAAGTCGGCGATCGTGTCGTCTCTCCATTTACCACGTCTTGCGGCGAATGCTTCTATTGTACCCATGGTTATTCCTCTCGATGCGTCAAGTGCCTTTTGTTCGGCTGCCCAGCACTGGACGGTGCCCAAGCAGAATTTGTGCGGATACCCACCGCTGATTCGACAGCTGTCAAAGCACCAGAAGGTATCAAAGACGAAGCACTGGTCTTGATGGCCGACATCTTCCCCACGGGATTGTTCGCTGCGAAGAACGGCTTTAAGCATTCAACGCCAGAAGAGATCAAAGAGAGTGTTGTAGTGCTGATTGGTTGCGGCCCTGTCGCTCTCTGCGCCCTCTGCAACATTACCGACTACAACCCTAAGCACATCCTCGCTGTCGACTCGGTTCCCTCGCGTCTTGAGCTGGCAAAATCCCTTGGAGCTGAACCGTGGAATTTCCAGACCGATCGCGAAGGTCTCAACAACCGAGTCAAGGAGCTCACAGACGGACGTGGTGCAGACATTGTCATTGAAGTTGTTGGCCTGTCACCAGCTCTACGCATGGGCTACGAACTGCTGCGCCCGTGGGGTATCATCTCCAGTGTAGGCGTGCACAATGGGGAGATTCCTTGGACAGGGAACGATGCTTACAACAAGAACATCAGGGTGCAGATGGGCAGATGTCCGGTGCGAAGTGTGTTTGAAGAATCGATGGAGAGCTTGAAGAGGCATCAGGACAAGCTAGGGTAAGTTGATCGAGGACGGACTCGAAGGCAGTGCTGACAATGGCAGATTCATGGCGGATAAGATTATGCCCCTGAGCGAAGCAGTCGAGGGCTACGATCTGTTTGACAAGATGAAGGTGCAGAAGGTGGTGTTTGAGGCGCAAAAGTAGTGCTTGTCGCGTCGTTTGTGTGAACCCGGATCGCGTGTGTAGGGTGGTGCATTGGGCGGAGTTGAGGTTTGATAGGGTCAGGGATAAGCATGATTGTAGTCAGAATGGCAATTGTGAGCCAATTGTTATACTTCGTAGTGAAGCTCCGGCCTTCGCAAGCATGCACTCTGTGCTCGCAGTTGAGCCGCCGTTTGATGTGGCCAGTGCACACTGCGGGGTTGTCGAGGCGCGGATGGGGCGCGTTTGCTGCTCAACAATCACCCTGTCGCATCGACGCCACGACGGCCTCTCGAATGCACCGTGATTGCGTCGAAAAAGCATAGCTCCAGCTGCACACGAGGCCACGCTGCAGCTGCCACTGCTCGCGCCGCTCCTGTTCGCCAGCTGCGTCGCAGAGAATACGGCAAGGCCCGCCTCGCTAAAGGCAACAACCGCCTGCGTTTGGTGTGCCAAATATTCCTGGTCTTTGCGGCGGCGACCCTTTTGTGCTCCATCCTCTCTCCCACTGCATCCCGTGCTGCTCGCAAACTCCGTCCCGGCCGTCACTCTACTCTTCTCTTCGCCCACACCCCCAATCTCTCCCTTCCGCTCCCCTTCCTCACCCTTGCTCTCCTCCCGCCGGCTGCTCTCGCCGCACCGACCACCTCCCCCGCCACTTCCCGTCGCCTCTGCGAGTAAAGTAGTCCCACGCCGACTTCACTCCGCCAGACACGACCACATCACGCCTCTTGACTTGCAACGCACGCTCTGGAGACCCGTCCCACGCCTCCTCCCCCTCATCCCATCTACCTCGCCTCTCGTCCCATCTAATCTGTCTCTCCTGTACGTGTCGCAACCTTTTGCGCGTCGTCTGTTTACGTCACTAACACTGGCGACAGCCCTCCCACGCTCCCGCTCACAACATGTCCGCAGACGAGTCCCAGCAAATCTCGGTTCAGGATGCTAGCCGCATCTCCGACCAACTCAATATGGACGGCGAGGGCGACATTGCCCCGCGCACCGAGCAAGAGTACGCCGAGTCGCAGCTCACCCTGCGAGCCATTGTCTCCTCCAAGGAGGCCGGCGTCATTATAGGCAAGGCGGGCAAGAACGTTGCTGATCTACGCGACGAGACTGGCGTGCGCGCCGGCGTCAGCAAGGTTGTCCAGGGCGTTCACGACCGCGTGCTCTCTGTTACTGGCAGTCTGTCTGGCATCTCCAAGGCTTATGGACTGGTCGCCAAAGGTCTTCTCGATGGCGCACCGGCAATGGGCATGGGCGGCTTGATTCGCAGCGACGGAACTCATCGTACGTGACGAGCATTGCGCGCCACTCCACCCTGTAACGAGCGTGCAATTCTCTTTGAACTCATACTGATAATCTACAGCTATTCGCCTCCTCATCTCGCACAACCAGATGGGCACCATCATCGGCCGCCAGGGCCTGAAGATCAAGCAGATCCAGGACGCGTCTGGTGTTCGCATGGTCGCACAAAAGGAGATGCTACCCCAGTCCACTGAGCGCATTGTCGAAGTCCAGGGCTCCCCATCGGGCATTGAGAAGGCTGTTTGGGAGATTGGCAAGTGCCTCATTGACGACCACGAGCGCGGTTATGGAACTGTACTCTACAACCCTGTATCGAGGGTTCAGCCAGGCGTTGGCCCTGGCCCGCTGTCAAACGGTGGCGCTGCTGGTGCTCTTGGTGGCCGCTCGTACAACCGCACCGGTCACGGGGCCGACTTCAGCGACTCACCACCTACGTATTCTCGGCGATCCGGATCTGATGCTGCCAGCCGGCCTCCACCGCCGACCCACACTGAAGATGGCGAAGAGCTGCAAACCCAGAACATCAGCATTCCTTCGGATATGGTTGGCTGCATCATCGGTCGCGGTGGCAGCAAGATCAGCGAGATCCGCAAGACGTCTGGTGCCCGCATCTCCATTGCCAAGGCTCCTCACGATGATACTGGCGAGCGCATGTTTACCATCACTGGTAGCGCCAGTGCCAACGAGAAGGCGCTCTACCTCTTGTACGAGAACTTGGAAGCCGAGAAGATGCGACGCAGCCAAGCCCAGGAATAGGGCTACTGAGCCGCCTCGCGTCTGCATACACGTATATTGACGAGCGTTATGACTGTGTCGGTCAAAAGCCTTCAAGGTCGGCAGTTCTTCCGTTACCGGATGTTGTGGAGTGCCTTGATGGCCTCTGCGGACGCCGTCCGTTTCCATTGATTGCATTGAAATCCGAGGCCTACACAACCGACATCAAAAGCATGTACTTGCTTAATTTCCTTGTGCTTTGCTCGATGGATACCATGAATTGTTTTGGGCATTGTTTCTTCCCTTATATATGACTTCTGGAGCGATATGAGTGCGACTGTGCGGCTCACGAATGTCATGACTAATGGCCTTTGATATCCGGATAGCATATTTGCCTGCGATGGCTTGTATCGGGGCAGATCTGGCGTCCAATTTTGGGGTTTTATTGGCGAAGAAGAACTGGGAAGACAGATCGAGATCATCCTCACCCATCTCCTTACCTCACTACTTTTCTCCGACATCACCTCCCATGTACCTTTCCTAATCACTCTCCCTCAAACTCTACCCACTTTTATCCGTCCCTTAACACTCCCTACATCAACCACTCGTACTCTAAATACCAAATCGATAATCCTACTATCATCTGCGTGTGGCGTTCTTTGTGACCTTATTGAGACCCTGGCTGGTGATGAAAGGGCCGCACTGGTTTCTCTTTCATAGTGACTTTGTCTTGACTGACTCACAACACAGGCAGAACTCCACCTGACCAACTCGGAAATTGCAATAATAATGCTATCCTCTGACCAAATCAATTGTGAGTACCTGAGTACATGTTCTTTGGTAGCTTTCCCAAGCCCCTTCTTCCCTTAATCAGCACGATACGTCATTGGTCGGAAGCTCGGGGAAGATCACCCTTCACGAGGCACGTCTTCTCATCATGCCACGGCGAACGGAACGCGGACGAACGAGAATCTTACCCAAAACCCAGCAGAACCTTTTGCACACCTTACCCAAGTGACAGCCTTCAGCATGATATCCCCATACAGAGCTAAACAAGATGGCCCTTTGAACATGCACGGCAGCCGCGGTGAGGGTCGGCGACGGCTCTCGCTTATCCTGCCCTGGCATGCTCGCCACTTGACCGCCAGGATCCATAGACTAGTAGTAAGGCTACAGATTTGGGGCCCGCAGGCCGAATGATTTCCGCGGCTGGGGCTGGGGGAGTGTTTTCATCGGCTAGACCGAATTGGGTGGTGTGCGTCGTTGGTCTTAAAGATGAGTGTTGACCGCACATTCCCTCCTTTCCCGCTATTGAGAAATCACGATTCACGCCTGCACAAGTTGACGGATTTCGACGACTGACTGGTCTGTTCACCTGCGTACTTTGAATCTGAAACGAAATCACGAATCTGCTTTCACGGTGAAAGTGAATCACTCGCCCACTTCCGCGCGCGCACGGGCAAATACTCATCCTCATTCTCATCCTCATCCACGGTTTCACGACACAATAGCTATCTATAAGTAGCTTGCCCACCATGGAGCCCGTTCAAATTCAAACCATTACTCCTCACACTTTCTCCAATCCCCACACCGTCCTCAGAATGTCACCTCGCAACTCCACGCCCGTCCCGCGCACTACCCGCACCTCGAAGAAGACTCTTCTCTCTCATTCGCCTCAAATCCCCACGGCGCACCCAGATATCAAGTTGCACCTCCTCCGCAACAAGCTTCTTCTGACGTGCCGCCAATACGTCGCTTCATCAATTGTTGCCGACGCTCTCGTCGACGGCATCTACTCAAGGGCCGAGCACTGGATCACGCCCTCCAGCCAGGCCGCCTCCAAGTTCGGCAAATCCAAGCGCTACTACGTGCTGGAGACATCAACTTTCACGTTCCAGGGCGCTGCCAGCGCCTGGGAAGCACGCGTCGAGAGCGGCGGCAGCCAGCCCATTGATGCGGGCAACGGCGTGGTCATCTTCGTCAAGGAGCGGAAAGAGTGGGATGCATTTCTGAAGGGCTACAGGCGCCAGGGAAAGCGAGCTGGACAGCTCCTGAAGCTCAAGCAGAAAGAGACGGAGAAGGTCTGGAAGGACCAGTGGAGGAAGAAGTGCGGCATGCCCGAGGGAGAGGCGAAGAGAGAGGTCAACGCCGGCCCCATGTGGGTTCTCGTCAAGAGCGCAGTCCTCCGAATTGTCAAAGGCGAGGCCTGAGGGACATTCTCTTTCTATGATTTGGCATTTTCATTTTATTCCCACGGGAAACGGATTGCATCTGGGCACGGGTTCTGGGCTGGCTGCATGCGACGGCGTTTAGCAGGGCATCGGCACTTTTCAGGGTCTCATCCTTGCGAGGGACCGACGGACCAACATGACGATTTTCACGAACTGGCATGAGCGCGGAGGCGCTCCAGCATTCTTCTTCTTCTATAGGAGCATTGCTATGAGGCGGCATCACTCACGGAGTACATAGGGGACATACCCATTGATTAATGAGCGAATTAAACGAGAATTGCAAGCGCTGGTGAATTTGTGTGCCTGCCGTGACCATCCCGCATTGCACCGCTTCTGACAGGCCAGCCCCCAGGCGCTTTCCGAAGCCACGTTCCGAATTCCGAGGCCCTGAGGCTGAAGGGACTGGCCTGTGCGACGGTTTTAGCGTTGGATACCCCGTGTTAGCTCCCGCGGTTGATGCCACCTTTAACATTGGCCTCGAGATGATATAATACAGATCACCAGGTGTCCATTCCCTCCACCTCTGTTCTGCCATTTCCGCTTCTCGGGTTCCTCGTCGACATTGTCTCCTGCGCATATTCACAGCGCCGTCCACTCCTTTTAATCCCATGCGGTAACACTTGCGCGGTGCACCCACGTCGTCTCCCATCCCATCTCGAAGTCGCATACCATCACAATGGCGCGTTCGAAGACTGCGACGCCAATAAAGCGCACACCTTCCGAGACGTACAAGCAGTCCAATGGCGTAACTCACCAATTAGATGATGCTGTCCACTCCATCGAGAAGAAGATCGAGGAACAGGCTGAACTCCATGCGCGCAATCCTAAGGAGCAGAAGGAAGCGGGTTTGTTGCAGCTGTTGATCTGTGTGGGTGGTATATACGCGAGTTTGTAAGATTGGCATTCAAGAACAACCACAGCGCATCAATACTCACGTCCGCGCAGTATGAGCTGGGCCGTTCTCCAAGAACGCCTGACAACCACGACCCACGGTCCCACCCACGCGCGCTTCACATACTCCATCTTCCTCAACACGGTGCAATCTGCCTTCGCAGCCGTAACCGGCTTCATATACCTCGTCTCGTCGGCACCTAGAGATCCCAAGACGGGCGCGCGCAGAATCCCCCCCATCTTCCCCTCCAAGCAGATCCTCTTCCCGCTCATTCTCATCGCCGTCACCTCGTCGCTCGCCTCGCCCTTCGGCTACGCCAGCCTCAAGCACATCGACTACGTCACCTTCATCCTAGCCAAGAGCTGCAAACTGCTGCCCGTCATGTTCCTGCACATCTCGCTGTTCCAGAAGCGCTACCCGCTGTACAAGTACCTCGTCATCGGGTGCGTGACGCTCGGCGTCGCAGTCTTCACGCTGCACAACCCGTCGACGGCCAAGAAGGCGGCGAAAAAGGGCGTCGCGGCCGATGCCTCAAAGGCGCTCGGCCTGTTCCTCCTCGGCGTCAATCTCCTCTTCGACGGCCTCACGAATACCGTCCAGGACAACATCTTTGGCACGTTCAAGGGCTTCACGGGACCCCAGATGATGTGCGCACAGAACATCATGTGCACTGCCCTCACCGTCTTGTACCTCCTTGTATCGCCCTACCTCGCCGCCACGCCAGCGGGCTCGTACCTCGGCCTCGCGCCCACGGGCAACGGCGAGCTATCCGACGCGCTCGCCTTCGTCACTACATATCCATCCGTCGGCTGGGACGTACTCGGGTTCGCGGCGTGCGGGGCGGTGGGCCAAGTCTTCATTTTCCACACGCTGGCGCACTTTAGCTCGCTGCTGCTGGTTACGGTGACGGTGACGCGCAAGATGCTGACGATGGTGTGGAGCGTGTGGTGGTTTGGGCACGAGATTACGGGGATGCAGTGGGTGGGTGTGGGACTGGTGTTTGGCGGGATTGGGGCGGAGGCGGCGTTTAGTCGGAGGGAGAAGGCGAGGAAGATGGCGGAGAAGGAGAAGGGGGGGAAGAAGGCGTAGATGTCGGGGGACGGGTGGGAGAAAGGGATGGGAAGGGTTTTGGGGGAGGGAGGGGAGGATGTGAAGCGGAGTGCAGTGGAGGAGGATTTGACGATGATATATACCGCAAGTACATAAGTACCTAGATTACAGAGTAGATGGATGGACTGCATATAGACTTCAGGCTCTTAGCTTTCTGTGTTGACCTGCTACCTACTCGGTGCGATGTTTTGCTTCCCCGGATCATCCCGCAACCCACACAAACCCCAATCTCAACTACCTACCTCTCTCTATAAAAAAGAATTTCCAAAAAAAAGCACGATTTTACTCGCGACCTATAAACTCGGCTTTTAAACACCCCGCTTACTTATTCAGCTAGCTGGTTCGTGGCTTGGTTTTTCGGTTACCTATTAGGACTCGAAGCTTTATTATAAGTATTTAGCTTCATAACAGGTACGGGTCGTTGGCATTAGGTATTGACTGGGTGCTGGGAGTGTCGACGGATAGGAGGATCTGTGGCGTGTGGTGTTGGGGCTTGTGGCGCTGAGGAGTGTAGCTGGGGAGTTTGATTTTGCGGTATTAACTTAGGTTTTGGTGTGTCTTGTTTGGTTTCTGCTTCGTGGTTTACGTTGGGAATCTTTCTTTGCTTGGAGGAGGCGCCGTCTCTTATACTTTCCTGCGCTTGTTCGAACGAGTGAGACGGGCATCGTGTACGGAGACGTCTTGGATAGGATTTCAGAGGATGTGCGATTCATGAGGAATACCGAAGTATATCTACACAGTCCCTGACTGTATATTCAGGCATTCTGAAAGCAAATAGACTCATCATAGCCCCCCTTTACCCGGCAAAATCACATGCTTCTTTAGAATCCTTTTTCCTCAACAATTTACGCTGCTCTGCAGGATTTTTTAAAATCAGAAAAAATTAGAAAGCTTACAGTAGGACCTTTCTTTCTGGAAGTGATTGTAGGTCTTTGTACTCTAACATTGTTACCTTTTGTGTTGTTCTGCGGCCTTCTGCCCACGAGATTTGGGGTGTCCGAATATACAGCCACGAGAGTCCGAATATATACCTCCACATTATCGTAAGAAGTCTAGACCTGGCGCCGAAGTTTCGGAGAGCACAGTCCAAGCAAGCTACTTCTAGGCTTGTGAGTCTTTCCTTTTGGGACTGTAAAAGGGCTTGGTTGATTCGGTGGTACTTCGGCGGGTTTGGAGGGCGCCTCCTGTCTTGATTCACAAGTTCAAAACGATGTATGGAAGTCCCACAACACCTACAACGAAGAATGAGACTGAAAAAGCATCGCTAACGCTTTGAGGATATACTATCGTCCTGCTTACTCTAGCTGCACTTACCCCTCCAGCGATCCCCCCATAAACCCCTTCTCTCCAAGTTCCCACCAAGCAATCGCTCATATCCGACCACAAGCTTATTTCGCTTAAGCTCGAGCCACGGCGTTCAGCCCGACAACATCGAAGATGCAGACTCAGATCCATCTTTCCGCTTCGGGCAAAACATTTCGATAGCCCATGTGCGTCCCCGTCAGTGCGCCCACAAGCTATAGCTCTAGTTACCCTGCGGCGTATCGTGGCGGGGTGCCTCGTTGAACCCCTGGGCTGAACGATGTGTGTTCTTCTCCACGAGGCGAGATCTAGGCCTTGACGATGAGGGTTTTGGAACGCCTTTGGCGTACCTGGAAGGGTATGCGGTGATGGCGCGATGGGCTGTTGGATTGGAGGTCGATTTGCGAGCGAGACGCCTTCGCGCGTTGTTTTGTCGACATGGTCGCGCGGTGGGGAGGAGAAGAATTGTCTCTGTCTCTTCTGGTCTCCTTTCTTAGATACTTACACACGCTCATATCGTTGCTGTTTCGCAACGTCCTCTCTTTCCCTGGACACAGAATTGTCACTCGTCACTCTTTTAGTTTTGCTTTCTTACTTCGTGCTAATGTCAATCTAATATCTCGATAATCCAACTATGCGAACATTTTTCGTTTGGGCCATCACGGCCTTGGTCGCTGTGTCGGCGCAGCAAGTGAGCAATAACGGCCGATGCGGTGCGTTGAACAAAGGCTTTGTTTGTACGGGCTCGACTTACGGCAACTGTTGTTCACAGTGAGTTTCAACTTCATGGCGTTGTTATGACACAGCAAGTTAACGAGATCTCTAGGTATGGGTGGTGCGGCCGTTCGTCAGGTTAGTTACTACACGGATGGCGTATGCGTGCGAGAATTCCACTGACATGCCGCAGCACATTGCGGAACAGGCTGCGACCCAGCATTCGGCCGCTGCACCAGCACCGCGTCCCCAGCGCGCTCCTCAGTCGTCGTAACCAGCACCCGTAGATCATCATCTGTAGCCGCAGCCTCCTCGCCTTCTGCCATCAAGGTCTCGCAGGATGCTCGTTGTGGCTACGCGTTTGGAGCGACGGGCGGCTTTGGCTGCAAGGGCTCGCAGTTTGGAAATTGCTGCTCGCAGTATTCGTATTGTGGGTCGACGGCGGCGTACTGTGGAACGGGGTGCCAGCCGGGGTTTGGGGATTGTACCGGCTCGTCGTCGTCGGCTGCGAGGGTGTCTAGTACGTCTTCGAGTCGGAGGTCGTCTTCGTCAACTTCGAGTGGGAGGTCGTCCTCGGTTGTGTTATCATCCTCGAGCGTGCGATCATCCTCGACTTCAAGGCCGGCTTCTTCGAGCATCCAGTCACTGTCGTCGTCTTCTGTTCGATCATCAAGTGCATCCTCGAGTACTGCCCAGGTTTCGAGTGCGTCTTCCTCGACCTTAAGATCATCTTCGACGGCTAGGTCGTCTTCTTCAAGCGTCCAGTCACTGTCATCGTCTGGTGTGTCGTCCTCCACCGCCTCATCGACTCGTGTGAGCTCCTCTACGGTTCTTTCATCCTCTACTGTATCCTCATCCGCTGTTCTGTCCTCATCCACCTCTTCGAGTCGTTTGAGCTCCTCCTCGGTCATTTCCTCGTCTATGATAAGCTCATCTGTCACATCATCTGTGCGCTCTTCTAGCTCTTCTGGAGTGGCTTCATCGTCCCTCATTCCTTTGGCGGCGGCAGCGTCTTCCACGGCTTCTTCTTCGGCAGGCTCTTCAGCGAGTTCTTCAACACCTTTCTCGACCGCTTCTTCAGTAGTCTCTTTAACAACATCCTCAGTAGCATCTTCAGCTACATCGTGGAGCGAGTCTGTGAGAAGCTCTTCGAGTGCCTCCTCGGTGATCTCTTCAGCTTCTTCTTCTCTGGCATCTTCGACGAATCCTTCGATAGCGTCTTCGACAGCAACATCTGCAGCCTCCTCCGCTTCGTCTTCCTTGGCCTCTGCAGCTTCTTCGTCCCTGGCATCATCAACAATACCTCCTTCGACAACGCTATCCGCAGCCTCCTCAACTGTGATTCCAAGTTCTTCTTCCAGCTTCGCCATCTCCTCCTCGGCTGCATCTCTGAGTAGCTCGCAGATTGCCTCCATTTCTTCTTCAAGCCTAGAAAGCCTTGTTTCCTCGGTATCATCAACTCCAAGTGCATCGTCGTCAGCTTGGTCATCGCAAAGCGACTCTGCAACCATTTCATCCGCGAGCCAGACAATACAGTCCCTTTCTTCCAGTCAAGTAGCGTCCTTGTCCTCGACGAGCGAGCCAATCTCTTCGTCGTCTTTGAGTGGATCTGCGACTGTTTCACCGAGTGAATCGGCAAGCCTATCAGCTTCACCTCAGTCATCATTGTCGGTGGCTTCTCAAAGCGATACAATGTCCATTCAAACGACCGCTTCTAGCTCTGAACCCGTTTCCAGTTCGGCAGTCAGCCTGGCATCTTCTACCGCCTCAACAGCACCATCTTCGTCAGCTTCTTCTAGCGAGCTAGCATCTGTCTCGATGACGAGTTCGGCGGCCCCAATCTCGTCTGATGTTGCATCGATTTCGAGCCCTTCGAGCAGTTCCGAAGTCTTGTCTACGATGTCTTCTGTAGTCTCTTCTGAAGCTGCCTCGAGCACGCTGTCTGCTTCGGCAAGTTCTTCCGATGTTGCTGTTTCGAGCTCCTCTTCTGCTGCGTCCTCGAGTGCGGTGGATCCGGCTGCGGTTGTTGTGTCGTCCTCTAGTGCTTCTGCGAGTGCTTCTACAAGTTCGTATGCTAGCTCTTCTGAAAATGCTTCTACCAGTGCCTCTGTCAGCGCATCTGAAAGTGTTTCTGCGAGTGCTTCTGCCAGCTCGTCTGAATTTGCTTCTGCGAGCTCCTCCGAAAGTGCTTCTGTGAGTGTCTCCGCAAGTTCTTCTGTCAGTTCTTCCGAAAGTGCTTCCGCGAGTGCTTCTGCCAGCTCCTCTGGTAGTTCTTCTGTCAGTTCTTCTGAAATTGTTTCTGCGACCCCTTCTGCAAGTGTTAGTGCTTCTGAAAGTGCTTCTGCAAGTTCTTCTGCAAGTTCTTCAGAGAGCATCTCTCTTAGCTCTTCCGAAAGCGCCTCAGCAAGCTCATCTGCTAGTGCTTCTGTCAGTATTTCAGAAAGTGCTTCAGCAAGCGCTTCAGTCAGCGCTTCCGAAAGTCTTTCTGCAAGCTCTTCCGCAAGCTTGTCCGCAGCACCTTCAATCACCAGCAGCTTTGTTTCATCCTCTACCGCCAGCTCAACCCAGGCGTCTACCAGAAGTGACGATGCCTCGTCAAGTGTCGCAAGTTCGACGGTGGTTGGGTCTAGTGCTAGTTCATCTGCTTCATCTAGTCTCCCTCCGATACAGTCCTCATCTTCCAGCGAGCCTGCTTCAATTTCATCGGATGGATTCATATCTACGTCAGCTAGCGCTTCGATTATCATCTCGTCTTCGAGCACTTCCGAGCCATACTCGTCGTCAGTTATTCTCACCACCGCAGCGTCCAGTCTCAGCTCGGCCTCACCTACGGCTTCGCTTTCATCATCTTCCGAGAGCTACTCCAGTTCTATAGTTCCAAGTTCAAGCTCGGCTGCAGCCTCCTCATCTTCCGAGATCTACTCTAGTACCGCATCGGCTTCATCGTCTATTGAAAGTTACTCCAGCACTATACTACCAAGTTCTAGCTTGGTGTCACCATCTTTGTCTTCTGAGATCTATTCCAGCACTGTCTCATCGATTTCTAGCTCGGCTTCGGCTTCCTCATCTTCGGAATACCACTCAAGCTCCACAGCACTTGTTTCAAGTTCCTCGGCCGAAGCCGCAAGCTCTAGCACGCCAGCGTTGTCATCAAGCTCTTCTGATGCAGCTTCTTCAAGTACATCTGCGGCGGCTTCCCTCAGTTCCTCCAGCTCGGTTTTGCCTAGTTCAAGTCTATCTGGAATAATCGCTTCTAGCAGCACATCGGCGGCTGTGTCAAGCTCTTCAAGCGTTGAAGCTCCCTCCACATCGTTGGTCGTATCGAGCTCCTCCTCTTTCGTGGCTTCGTCGAGCTCGTTCGTAGTTTCATCGAGTTCTTCCTCTGTCGTACCTCCAAGCAGCTCGTCAGTCGTGCCGTCGAGCTCATCGGCTTCGATATCAAGCTCCTCACTGGTAGCGTCTTCAAGCTCCTCTGTGGTCATTTCTTCGAGCTCTTTATCAGTGTCCTCCATCTCAACCGCTTATTCTTCAAGCTCATCCGTCTTGGTTTCCGCTTCTTCTACGAATGCACCCACTCCATCTTCATCGGCCGTGTCGATTATTTCTTCCCCCGTTCCAACAACCTTTTCCACATTGGTATCACCAACTTCGTCTTCGGTTATAGCTTCAAGCTCTGCAGCACCAGTCTGCTTCCAAGCCCCGGCAAATTACGTGACAAATCCCGGTTTTGAAATCACCACATCAGGGTCGTATTTGAATCCCTGGACAACCTCACAGACAGGTCCAGGTAGTTGGAATGCTCAGGTTCTCTCAGGCTATGGTCGAGGAACTCCTGCCAGCCGTGCGTTTTATGTTTCGACGACAAGCACCACCGACAATACGCTCACTTTGAAACAAACTATTAGTATTGCTGAAGGCACGGTTATCGACGTTGGCTACTGGTTTAAACCCTACCGTGACGGCGACACGACGAATAATCCATTCTCAGTCACGCTGAAATTCGACCAGACTGTGGCGTACACATTCAAACCTACGACCGCGCAAAAGGGGACTTATACATCGATAAGTAATCCAACTTCTAGCCGCATCACAGTAACAGGAGCGGGCCCTCACACCATCTCACTTGAAGTCCGAAGCAAGGGTGCCTCGGGTAGTCTTTTGATGGTAGACGACTTCACTCTCAGTGCTGTGTCAGGTCCGAATGGTGCACCCATTTGCAAAACTTGAGTTCAATTCAGATGTTAAACTAGACATGCGCGGATAGTGATTGGTGTAATTTAGGTTCGGGTTCTGATGTTTTAGTACGTAATTGGATATCATTATTAGCTTGGCAATGACTCCTACTGTTACTTCGTCATCTGTACGTTTATTTGCGGTACGTTGGTGAACACAACATATCCAAGAGTTTGCAGAAGATGTTTGATATTCCCAGGTCAGACATTCCAAACTCTATCTTCTACGCTCAGAATTATCTCCTACAGCGCAATCACCTACTCAAACCTGTCATCACAACGCCCAAGGTAGAAATTCATTATCCGGGACAAAGTTGGAAGCAAGATGATACTCAATCTGCTTTCTTCCGGATTCGTCTTCTAGCTCCACCCTGCTTTGCCTTAACTGCACCCCTCTTTGTCTTAGCTCTACCCAGCTCTGCCTTGGATTCATCCCAGAGCCGCTTCGCCTCATCAGCGTACTTAGCCCACGCAGCCCGGAGGGACTGCTCAGTTTCACCTGGGAACTTCGCAACATTTTTTGTCATCGATTGATGATTGACCTTCATTAGCTGGTACAGCTTGATTTTCGCCTCGTCGGTCCATTTGTCGTCCTCTTCGTCCTCTTCATCATATTCGCCCTTTTCTTCGTCTTCGCGCTCTTCTTTGCTTTCTTCTTCGGGTGCGGATGAGATTGTGGAGTCGCTCTCCACATCATCATGATCGACAATCGATCCAGCCGTTGCAGTTCTCCGGGGATTGACAGCGAGATTGGCAGCGCTGAAAGGGTTTCGACGGAGAAGCCGGCCCTGCCTCAAGATTGGCTCAAGGCCGCTAGGAGCGCCAGAAGGAGGAGCAGCACGAGGATCGACGACCGGGGGAGGGACATCTTGCCCAGCCGAAGGTACTTCCTGAGGGGACCCTGGAGGAGTAAGCTCAGCCATGGCCTCTTCTCTCATAGCTAGCAGGGTATCTCGGAAGCTCAGTGGCTCCACGGGCGATGCGCGGAACGCGGGATCCCTTGGAGCATAATCCAGAGGCACGGATATGTACCCACCGTCCGGGTTCCACTGCTGCGGATAGTAGTCCCAGGATTCCCCAGTGTAGATAAACCCGCCGTAGGACGGAAGACTGCCCTCCTGCTCCTCGAGATAAATCTCGCGATTTGTCCGCCGCCAAGGATCTGGGGGAGGCTGGGGTTCTTCATATGGGTTAAAGAAACTAGTAGTGCAGTCATCTGATCGCACTGTCAGGTGTGCGTTCATGTCGAAATCTTCGATATGTTGATCATTGGAGTCGGACATGGTTGGATAACCTTCACTGGTTGCTTGTGTGTGTGTTTGCGCTGGTGAATATTTGGGTGCGGGAAGATGGTTGAATCGAAGGCTTAGTCGGAGACTCAGCACGGGTATTAAAGCAATTTATAAAAGCTCATATTTTCAGTGTGCGCGGTGTGAAACTTTTCTTCGCAATGGTGAACTACGTCATGCGACAAGCGAGCAGTGAAAGGTCTCATCCTAGAAACCCCGTGACTTGAGTCGCAACCAGACTCTGGGCAGATACAACACTTGTCTTGGGAACAGTGAATCTAGCGATGGGATGACTAGGGTATGTGATAGGAAAAATCACGGAGACGCTTCATTCTTTAGCACAGCTCGATGAACAATGTGCAATGTGGACTTCATCATACACAACTCTTGATCAAATATCATTGCTACCATGTTGGTGACGGCTCATCAACTATTCTACCATAGGCGCGCGAAAAGAGCAAGGTTTGAGCAAACTCTGAGAGTTCGCAGAAATATCATCTCGACCACAGCCGTAGCAAGCGAGAATCGAGCGATAAGGACGGCTCTGTTCATTCCCAATAGTGCTCCTACTTTCATCCTCCATTTTGTCACTTCGCTAAACGCCACCGCTGAACGCTATCTAACCTGCCATCCGTAGATACCGTAACTTCTTCCGCTTCATCATTCCCCGAATTTCGTGGTCCGTAACATGCCTTGAAAGTGCTGTGGAAGTGCTGTAGGACCATTCTAAAGCTCGCGTTGTTCGTTCAACAAGCGCTTGCCCTCATCCTTGTAGGTCTTCCACGCCCAGGCAATGGTGTCCTTTGTCTCTCCCGGGAAGCGCTCGAGAATGAATTTGATACCCTTCTTCGTGATGGTCTTGAGCTTGTAGAGCTTGAGGATATCTTCTTCAGTCCACTCACGCTCCTGGACATTGTTGCCGTTGGTGAGATGAGTCTGAGTGGCATTGCTGTTGTTGAGATGATCATGAGCATTAGCGGCGTCGATGAGATGCTGCGGGTGCTGGAACGGGGCCGTGGGCTGCGGCAGACCTGCGTTGTAGGCAGCTTCGGCCTGGGCGTAGTCGTAGACATATGTGCCCTGATGTTGGTACTGGGTTGCATGAACAGTGCCATTCCCGTTTTCCGCAGGTGAGAGAAGGCCCATTCCCTCAAAAGTCTGCTGGCCTGCGAAAGGAATACTTGAATAGTCGTAGTCGTAGCGCGGGGCGGCGTCATCGTTGGGCGGAGGAAATGGAGCATCTCGCTGGCCCTGGTTCGGTTCACCATTCGCAGATGGGTAAGTGGCAGGGTATCGAGAATCTGCCCAGACGACGCTCAGTACTTCGGCTTGGTTAGCCTGGTGGAGTAGCCGCGCAAATGGATCGAGTTCCAGAGAGTCCACATCCCCCAACCATGGCTGCGTAGCGACATCTTGATCTTCAGTTGGGGGTGAGGAGCTAGCCATCTTGGTGGAACATGAAGGGCCCCCAGGGCTAGGAGCCTTTGAACCTGGGACGAACAGTTTTGCGAAGGGGTTCGGCTTGGGGCTGTCGGTGGTGCGCTGTTTTGGGTAAGACATGGTGGGCCTGTTGAAAGCTTGGTGGTCCTTGGTGGTTGAGGGTTGATAATGTGCTAAGCTTGAAAGTAGCCAATATATAGCAATATAAGCGAAGCCCCAGGCTCAAGTGAATACATGTTTGATGTTTGTGTTTACGGAACTAAGACAGCAGTCTTTCACTTGCTTCGCGTACATTTCACTTAACATGCATTGATCACATGTGAGTGCAACTGAAAGCAGGTCAAGTCGACGATCATATATGATTCTGTTAGCATGTGAAGTATTCGAGGCTCATATTTCACAATTACTAGGTCCGTGTAACTTGTCAAAGTCATGCACACCGAAGAATTTTCACGGCCTGAAGATGCGCACTTACCTTTACCTGTACCACAAAGTACTCTCGCACGTGGCACCCCATATTCTAAATTAGTTCCAAGTTCCGAAGCAAAAGGGTAGGTTCCAAATATGGCGTTGCCATTTCACCAGCCACAAAGCTAGAAAGTTCCAGGAAGGAACCAAACGCCGAACACCAAACACGCAAGCCCTTCACTGCCATTTCATCCACTCTGGCTTGAGCGAGTCTAGAATCTCGCCATCAAAGGTTTAGTGCGCCAGAGCGTACTTGAACCATGCTTGCCTAGTACTGAGCTTGTAGATCTTGAAAATATTGGTGGAGGCCTACACCTTCACGCTGGTTCAACTCTTCGTCAGTTCCGTCACTCTCAACGGCAAGACCAAAAGCTTCTGCCAAGTCTACTGACTCTTCATGGTCGACAGTGCCTGACCGAGCGGCTCACGCATATTGAGGAAAGACAGATCCTCAGCAGAATAATGCTTAGAGAGCTAGAGAAAGAATTGAAAGTATGAATCTAGCTGATACACGACTTTGCGATGATGTGTGCGGATTGAACTGCAATATTGAAGACATGTGGCGTTTGTGAATCACATTTTGTGTCTTGGCGGGAAAGGAAACTTGGCGGGAGCGCGACTCAACTCAACAGACTTCTGTTTCAGCACACGCAGTATATGGGGATTCTGTCCGCCAATCTGCAAATTAACGCAGTACAATGCACCAAGTACAAGTCATCGGGGGTTGGAACCTTCAAGGATCTTGATCTATGATATGCTTTCTAAGTGTGGCGAGGCAAGCTCAACAAACTTTCAAGGCAGGGGAACAAGCACTAGAGTAATTCCACAATAAAACGAATAGTACTGAAAATATATGGAAAGACGTGACAACTTGATTAAATTAAGACAACATGCTAGAGAATCTCATGCAAGTTGTCGCAATGGATGTTTTATATACGAAGAGAAGATATACAATAGAAGAGAAAGCCCAAGACATTCCGACCTTTTGAAGCCACGACTTTGCGCAAGTTCATAATCCACACCACACCCTTGCCAATAATCTAGCAAGAAGCACCGCTGGGGACGTTGAGGCAGGCAGTGCTCTTCTTGCCACCGGTGACATTGTTTCCAGTCCAGGTCCAGTTGGAGCAGCTGCCCTTTCCGCAGAGGATGTATACGTTGGTGCCCTTAGCGGCAACGGTACCCTTGACGTTCTGGATCGTGAGGCCGGTGATGGGGACACCAGTGGTGGGCTTGCCGGTGGGGCTGCCGTTCTCGTAATCCTGCTGGATGACGATACCGTACTTGGCGATGTTCTGGAGAGTAATGTCCTTGTAGGTGACGCCGGAAACGGATCCAGTGGCTCCGCTGACGGTCTTGATGCGTACACCGTTGTCGGAGTTGATGATCTTGGAGCCGGAGATGGTGACGTCCTTGACGACGTTGTTGGAGCGGCCACCGACGGAGCCAATGCTGATACCGTGGCCTCCAGAGCAAACACCATCAATGAAGTGGATGTCAGTTCCAGAGTTGACAGCAAGGCAGTCATCCTGGTTCTTGATGTTGGCGTTGGAGATGATGATTCCGGTGGAGCTTCCGACATCGAAAGCATCGGTGTTGTGACCGCCATTGGTCACATCGCCAGCTGAGTTGTCGATCGTGATGTGATCGAGGGTAAGGTCGGTAGCGGTGTTGATGGAGAAACCCTGGACAGGGGTGTTCTTGACGTTGAGTCCAGTGATGGAGGACTGCTTCATGGAATGGGCGTAGAAGAACTAATAAATCAGCCATGAGAACAAGCAAGCAAATCTGCGTACATACCTTAGGCTTAGTCTTTCCGCCGTTAGAGCCCTTGCCGTCCCACCACTTGGGACCGTTGCCATCAATGACGTGGCCGCTAGCACCGTTGACCTTGATGTTGGTTCCGGAAACCGAGATCAGAGGGCCTTCCCATTCCTTGTATGCGAAAGTGGTGGTGCCTTGGAAGGTGACCTAGATATCATGAGCTTACATCTTCGCTTCAGAAAAGGATGATCGTACAGTTGTTCCAGACTTCAAACCTGTAAGGTCAAGAGTTGTTCCAGCAGGAACGGTCATGTCTTTGATGACAATGGCCGTGCAAGAACCCTTGCCCTTGATGGCAGCAGCAGCATCAGAGAATGTGCAGGTGGCACGAGCATCCAGGCTCGCAGGGGCGGCAGAGACGAGCGCACCAGCGCTGAGGAGAAGAGAGGTGAGCTGCATAGCAACCATGATGTCGAATATCAAGAATGAGAGTCTGGTAAAGGAAGTGAAGGTAGAGATGAAAGTGAATGAATGGCTGGATTGATATTACAGACGGTTAAGACAGAGGTACTTATACAATACTCGAATCATCTCAAACAACACGCCGCTGGATCCGGACGGACCCAGAGTCCTGGCAATGAGAGGGTTTGACCGAAGCTTGTCATTCTGGGCAAGGCTTGTCCTCACACTAGATTAAGGGCCGAGCACGAGATGAGAGTCTGAGCGAGTGGCGCCTCTTTGAAATGGTCGATAGGTGGGATAGATGGGATCGTGGAAAAATTGTGACCGGAAGCCGTCGTGATGGCCATCGTTAACAAGCTTTGTAGTGGTCACCCGCCGGCATCACGGCCATACTTCGTACATCGTCAAGTTCGGCTATACGGCCATGTTCTGGTACGAAAAGGGTTGACAAGCCAAACTCAAGCTTTTGCTCGGAAGTTCTTGTGCCGCTTGTCAACGAACAAGCTAGACCCCCCTGGCCAATCTAAATTGCGGGAGCGATTGGTGAAACGAAACGGGAACAGCCATCGAGTCTAGAAGTGTGGTGTATTCACAATGTCTGGCGCTATGAACTAAATAGAAATAAAACCGGGTCTATGGCCGCCATGATCAAGCTGATTGATGGAAACGGTGTGCATGACAAGTGAGGGGTGACGGAAACGTTGACAAAAGAGTACAAGCACGGGGACATGACATGTTCGAAAGGAGGACGCTAGAAGGGCGCTAGGAAGACCCTAGCCACATGTGGCACCACAACAGCCACTCCACTTGTTTCCATGAAAGTTCCCACGTTTCTCCATCCTCATCCCATTTATCATTTCCTCCAAGTTGCCATAATCTTGATCGTGTCAAGGATCAATCACTGACATCCGAGACATCCGAAAACTTGCGAGAACTTGTCGAACACGCTCACGGGGAGACTTACATGCTCATTTTCAGTCACATCACCTCTGCCTTTTCTCAGATTGCAATTTTTTCGAGATTTAGGTCTTATCGAACCATCCTTGCGCAGTCGCCTCCTCCGTGAACATTCTCCAAGCAACCCAGTTTCGAAGGAGCGACCCTGCTATACACGCTGTGCTCCTCCTTACTGCCGCCATGTTCCATATGGCACTTTCCATATACTTTATCATGCCTTTTTCTTCATTTTCTTCCCTCGAGCCTACTAGGTATCCTGATAGCCACTCCGCGCACCAGAACAGATAGAGACAGCGTGTCCCGAAGACCTGAAAATCCAAACTCTGTGTGCTCGGTACAGCAGGGGCTTCTGCTGTGTGTTCTGCTTTGTTTTCGTGCAGCGCTTTGCCAAGTGACAAAGCAAGAGCAGCTACACAGGGCATAATCGAATCAGCGTCCCGGCAACCCAGTGCGATGAGAATTTGACAATCCTTGTGGATTGCTTCGGCGGCTTCACACATGACCGTTGTTGGTAGCAGATCTCGATCCGAGTACTCTTCCTTCGTTAGGACGGCAGCATGATCGTTGAGTCGATCTGAGTAGACTTCATCAAGCAAATTTTCAAAGAAACCCTTAGCCGCCTCGATATCCCATGTTTGCAGGTTGCTTCCAAGTGATAGACACGCTTCGGATTTCGCTTTCACGATTAGCGTCGTAAGGAATTCTTTTGAATTCGTGTATAATCCAGATACAGGTACTGTGATGACAGGGTTCAACCGCTTCGGATAGTTCGGTTTCGAGCGCGTTTGGCTGAAGGGTTCTGATGTGGGTAGAGGATTCTGGTAGGGCTGAAGGATCATGTTGTGGATCACGGGGATCAGTGGGTGAACGATCCGGGTGGGATCAGGGCGGGGCAAACGCTCAACGACCAGACGATACTTATCGTCGGAGGGGAACGTAATCATGGCTTTAAATTTCTCAGCCATTTTGGATGTTTCTACCGAGATAGCTAGCTCTTCCGCTTCGGGGACGATTATGCTTTGGATAATTGTTCGTTGGTGTCAGCACGGGGTCTTATTTCATGTTATTGTTTGTGATTCGGATCCAGAAAGTGTTTCTTTCGAATTGTGAAGATATTTTTACGTTGTGTTGAGAGTTTGAAGATGTGTTTACGTTGTGTTGAGAGATTGAAGATGTAGTTTCTTCGTCTTGAAATCTTGATCACTTGGTTGCTGATCAAGCTTTTGAACAGGAGTGCCTTGAACGAAAAAGATATGTAGATAGACAAGCGCAAGACTTGAGTGAATATTTGTTGATGCAGAGAAGGGATTTGGACTTGATTTATAGGCAGATTATTAGTACAGTCATCAGCAAAGGAGTCATGAGCCAAACAGTCATGAGCAAGGCAGTCGTGAGCCAAATAGTCATGAGCAAGAAATTCATGAGCAAGAAATTCGTGAGCAAAATGGTCACGCCTTGAGGGTTGAGAGTCCCAGGTCATGTTTCGACTCGCAGGTGTCTGTGACAAAGGCTCACGGATGCGCCTTGTGGGACCTGATGACGACGAAGGTGTCGTAAAAGTCCTTGCTGCTGCATTTCTCGCGTTGTATGATACATAATCTATTGAATTGGGGCATGTGAGTAGTTGATGTATGTAGGTTGAGGTACGGACATGGGTGTGAAAGGCAGCATGTGGTACTTGATACGGGCAACCAAACGAACCAGTTTGGCAGGTGCGGCTATCAGTGGACCCACATTGCCAAAAAGCAAGCGCAGCCCGACTTCAACACCCCCCAAGAATGAATGCAATCTTTCTCCAGTCTTCTCGCCATTGCAGATACGGTTCGGCTTTTTTCGATTTCACTCGTTGTTTGTCCGCGCCGGGTTCTCGTACTTCGCGAAGCACCAGCTCGATGACACAGGCTGTGCGACCTCGGCGATTTGCGCCTTTGAATCCTGCTAAGAAGACCGCGAGCGATGACAGACCATTATTGAAAGGCATTGTGTTTGATGTTGACGGTACACTATGTAAGTAAGGATGTGATCTTCTCATTGAATCCATACTGATAATGTCGTAGGTCTGCCTCAAAACTATATGTTTGCAGAGATGAGGTAAGCGCGTCATCGATATCGGGACCCATGAGAACGAGCAGATGTTCATACGTTACTCTAGAGCAGCTCTCAACATCAGCAAGCCGACAGATATCCTGGATCATATATATTCCTTACCAGAGGGCGAACAAGAAGCGGCCCAAGAAAAAATCCGCAACATCGAACGCACAGCAATGAAATCCCAACAACCACAAGCCGGGCTCGTAGAACTCATGGACTACCTCGACTCTCGCGGAATCAAGAAAGGCATATGTACACGGAATTTTGACGCACCAGTCAATCACTTGTTGACCACTTTCCTCCCATCATCGGATTTCAGCCCCGTGGTTACACGCGAGTTTAGGCCACCGAAACCTGACCCCGCTGGCATTCTACATATCGCAAAGAACTGGATGCACGAAGATGGCGGCAGCAGCTTGATCATGGTTGGCGATTCAATTGACGACATGACAGCTGGATACCGTGCGGGAGCTGCAACAGTGCTCTTGGTGAATGAGGTGAACAAACATCTAGCTGAGCATCAACACACAGATCTTGTGATCAAGCAACTGGATGATTTGATAGAGGTTCTGGAGAACGGATTCGAAGGAAGGGTGGAGGCAGATGAGGAAAACCCGGATACAAAGAAGCTAGTTGACGAGGCTACACAAAGCAATTGATCACTAGTACTGCATCGAGTCTTGAAATTAGATCAATTGGTCAGGTTGCAGGTATCGCTTCGGCTGCCGATCCGCGTGTGCGACGTTGCTGTCTAATGACACGACGATGTGGTTCCCAAAGCAACTGTGTTGCACATGTAGCGCTTGAACGGTCTGACCTGCAGGTACACTCACGCGCTGCAACGTGATTAAGGTGCATCCCAATGGCGCACAAGTTCCGATTTCGCGGAATACGGATCAATTGATAGACCAAGGCGGATCTCAGACTCGAGTCTAGCCACGACAATCATTGGGCGAACTGGTTTGGGACAACATCATGGACCAGGCGTTGCCGGACTGCCAGGGAAATATGTATCGGAGCGAAGCCTGCAGATTCAATGACACTACGAAAGCCCACGCAAGCAGCAAGCTTTCACAGCTGCCATTTCAAGATGCGCCAAGCACCTCGGCGCACCACGATTGCCAGATAGGAGCACATCGGCAGCGTATAAATTGGAAGATCAGGCGAGGCGACGTGCAAAGAAAGTGCGGCGCAATAAGCCCCGGTCACAGCCGCGGGCCTGGTGCAATGCTGCCCTCTCAGACGCACCACACATTCTCCGGCAGACGGCCCAACCACCAAGCTTTCCAAGCATTCTCCGCGCCTTGCCTCCTTTCTTATCCATGCGCGGCGGACGCCCCGTTTCGAAACAGTCCAAACTCTATCAGAATGTCACAGCAATAGACGCTGCATTGCGTCGAGGGTGCTCAAAACAGTCAGACCAACACTTTATCCTGGTTGGCGGCCCTAAAGCAGCCTTGCCTCCCGGTACTTGCCCGCCCGATCCAACAGCCGCTTGAATGTGCATAGTGGGCATTAATCTGGGTTTTGACTGCGCCTTGCGCCCAGCCAATCAGTTGTGCCCTCGCTTGGTTCTCTCATGTTGCACGTCGTCTAGTTTCGAAGCCGGGCAGGAACGTGACGCAGCTGCGTTTGGCAGCTGAACTGGCGAGAGGCGGCAAGGGTGCCGATCGCAGGCGTCGTTGTACAGAAGAACCCGGTCGTGCATGAAACACTCCGCAGTCAACAGGGCCCTATGATTGCTGTTGCTCGCAGCTGCTTGATTTTGAATAGGGCCTTGTTTATTTGATTCGCGCTTACCTTTGCCAACGGCGACGGGCAGCGACGTATATCTGCTGCTGTGTGCGCTGTTCGAGGCTGCGCTGATTGTCTCTCCGTCCTCGACTTCTCGACCGTGACAAGAGAGGAATCGCCTAGGTCTTCCTCGAGGCGACATCTTGTTTCTCGCGGCGTTTCGTGTTGTTTTTGCCTTCAGCCGAATCGAGTCCTCCAATCGTTTGTCGCCATCATGAAGTACGCTCTCTTTACAGGCTTGCTGGCCGTCGTTGGCGCCAATGGCAAGGCTACATACCACATTTCTAGCGAACATGAGACTGTTGAACGTCTGCGTGCAGTGCCCGAAGGATGGAGTGAAGTTGGTGCTCCTTCGCACGATAGCAAGTTGCATTTCCGCATTGCCTTGCGCTCGGTATGTTTCCACTGACTTTACACCACCTTTTGACTGTTAGAATTGGACTCTGTAGCTAATCCATGCAGGAAAACCGTGACTTGTTTGAGAGAACCCTTATGGAAGTATCGACACCAAGTCACCCTCGCTATGGCCAGCATTTGAAGCGAGACGAATTAAAGGCTCTCATCAAGCCTCGTGTGGAATCCACAGACAGCGTTCTTAATTGGCTAGCTGAATCTGGCATCGAGAAGAGAGATATCCATAACGATGGTGAATGGATCAACTTCTACGCTCCCGTGAAGCGCGCAGAGGAAATGATGGGAACGACTTTCAAAACGTACCAAAGCGAGATTCGCCCAAACATCAAAAGAATTCGTTCCTTGGGCTACTCTGTTCCCAAAGAAGTTCGTAGCCATATCGATCTGATCCAGCCTACCACTCGATTCGGCCAGATCCGAGCGGAGCGCAGCAATGTTGCTACGCACGAGGAGGCCACCACGGCTGCCGCAGTCAATGCTACCTGCAACACTCGAATCACTCCAGAGTGTCTGGCGGATCTCTACAACTTTGCTGACTACAAAGCGGATCCAAAGGCGGCTGTCACGATTGGTGTGAACGGGTTCCTCGAGCAGTATGCGCGCTATTCAGATTTTGAAGTCTTTGCTCGTACATACGCTCCTTATGCTGTCGGTACCACGTTTGATTTCACATCCGTGAATGGTATGTATCTTTGTCTGTTTTTTTGAAGAAAACGGCTGATAAGGAATGATAGGCGGCCTTCTCACCCAGAACTCCTCAGAGGACAGTGTCGAGGCAAACTTGGACGTACAATACACCGCAGGTCTTGTACCACCTGTGATCAAGACGAACTTCTACAGCACCCCGGGCCGTGGACCGCTTGTTCCAGATCTTGATCAACCAACTCTAGCCGACAATGCCAATGAGCCTTATCTGGACTTCTTCACGTACTTGGTTGGAGTTGAGGATGACAAACTTCCTTCGGTCCTCACGACGTCTTATGGCGAAGATGAGCAGAGTGTACCAGCAGAGTATGCAAACAAGGTCTGCGACTTGATTGGCCAGCTTGGAGTCCGAGGCGTGTCTGTCATCTTCTCGAGCGGCGATACTGGCGTTGGATCTGCCTGCCAGACCAATGACGGAAAGAACACTACTCGATTCCTGCCAATTTTCCCCGCCTCCTGCCCGTATGTCACGTCTGTAGGTGGTACCACCCGAGTCGACACAGAGGAAGCTGTGTCCTTCTCTTCTGGAGGATTCTCAGACCTCTGGCCACGCCCAGCATACCAGGATGCGGCTATTGCTGGATATCTCAAGCAGCTTGGAAGCCAATGGGAAGGTCTCTACAATCCAGCTGGCCGTGGATTCCCCGATGTCGCTGCCCAAGGCCAACGTTTCCGCGTTTTTGATAAAGGCCGAGAAATTTCAGTTGGAGGAACGAGTGCATCGGCCCCAGCCTTCGCGTCCGTCGTTGCTCTCTTGAACAACGCCCGCGTTGCCTCTGGAAAGCCTTCATTGGGCTTCTTAAACCCCTGGATCTATAGCTCTGGATACAAGGGACTCAACGACGTTGTTGTTGGAGGATCAACTGGTTGCACTGGTCGCAGCATCTACAGTGGTCGTGAGGCACCATTCGTGCCGCATGCTTCATGGAATGCGACTACGGGTTGGGATCCAGTGACGGGCTATGGAACACCTGACTTTGAGAAGCTGCTTCGCATTTCGCAGGCTGGGACTTATGGTGGTCGCCGAGGACTCGATGGTAAGATTTAGGCTCGGTGGTAATGGATGAAAGACAGCGCGTGCTTTATTGAAGTACAATAGAAAATGAAGATTGAATGATAACTAGTTCAATGCACTCTTTGTTCAACGTCTTCTTGAAAGCCCAAGGGCCTCTGTGGCTGCAGCTGGTTCACGCCACCTGAAAACGTGATTCGGTGGAATACGCCACAGCCGCTCCTTCTCAACGTTGTTCGCGACTGCCAGCTGAGACTCCAGATTCTGCCTCTCATCGACTCGATGATTCGAACAACTACTTTTTCTTCATTAAACCTTCGACTGCACTCTCGCCTTCATCTCGGTGTCAACCGCGGACATTTTGCCATGGTCGCAAGTCCCGCCCGAACTACACTTGCGAGCTGCCTGATTCGGCTAAAGTGCCAGCCAGCTTATCTGCGGCAAGCCTGACAAGCATTCGTCTATGGTGCTTAATCCTTCGTCATTGCTGAATACGAGCGCCCGCCTTCTCCAATGCGAAGGAGCGTACGGAGCATGTCATCGCTGTCTAGAGGATTCGCCGCGCGGTCTTCCGGAGTACCTGGATGGTGTATCGCGACGAGCCGCTTTGGACCAGGCGCGCGGCGAGAGGCTCGATAGGCAGGAGGCGGGAGTATTAGTCTGCAATGTCTTCTGGAAGTTGATCCGAACGAGCGTGAGAAAAGAGTGGGGAAGCTCAAGAGCTTGATTGCGGTGGTGGCGGGCATGGCAGGGCTTGACGAGGCTTTTGTGCTTAGCTGCGGAACCATTCGTGTGGTCGTGTGCCTGAGCCCTGGCGGTTCCCCGCCTTCATCCTGGGTACTTGGGACATGTTTACCATCCTTGGGCTCCTGTCAGGCACTTACGACGGATCGATTGATAACGTTTCGGACAAACAACCACTTTGCACAATGAACCAAATCTGAGAATGAGCCATTAAGACGGGTGAGAGTAGGAATCGACAGCGACAGAGTGCGCCATAGGCTCGGTCCATGGTAGAACTCCTGCCTAATGGAGTATGGAGCTGACCTGGTTCGCCATCGAGCTACCTGACTATCGGCGTCTGTGCAGGTACAAGGTAGAAAGCTTTCGGGGTGGTGCAAGGGTAAGCTCCCAGGTGACGTCGCTTCCCGGGTGTTTCTACCATGTACTTGAAGGCGTCGTGCCCCGGTCGATAACTTGCACAGCTTTCAATTGCTTCGGCAGAAGTTCTTCTCTCCGAATTTTTGTATCCTGCATCTTGGATACTCGCGAGCATGCAATTGCTATCCTTCTTGGCCGTCAGTGGCCTCGCTGCTAGTGTCAGTGCACGAAGCGCTCGCTCAGTTGGCAAGAAGACTGAGCTTCCTCGTCCACGCTTCGCACGCCCAGAGCCAGTTGCGCCGGTGCAAAAGCGACAGTCTGATTTGATTATCACGACCGAGGCTTCAAAGAGTGAGTTGCTTTATCGCGGTGCTTAGCAATGTTATCTAACACGGTACAGAATTCACTGTCAATGGCACCGCAGGAGCTATCCCAGATGTCAACTTTGACATTGGCGAGTCCTATGCGGGTCTTCTTCCCATCAGTGGCAAGGCAAACGAGACTTCAGAGCTTTACTTCTGGTTCTTCCCTTCTGAGAACGAGGATGCCTGCGACGAGATCACTATCTGGCTGAACGGCGGGCCAGGCTGCAGTTCGCTCGAAGGGTTCCTGCAAGAGAATGGACCTATATCCTGGCAATATGGAAGCGGCCCGAGCGCAGTATACAACCCATGGAGTATGACATGACTATTGAATGATGTATAGAATTTTGCTGACATGTTCTCAGACTGGGCCAACCTCACAAACATGGTCTGGGTTGAGCAGCCGGTCGGTACTGGCTTCACCCAGGGTAATGCTACAGCTACCAGCCAGGAGGAGACTGCAGAGGAGTTCCTAGGTTTCTTCAAGAACTTTGTCGATACTTTCGGTCTGCAGAACCGCAAGGTATACATCACTGGTGAATCATACGCTGGTCGCTACGTACCCTACATTGCAGACGCTATGTTGAACAAGAACGACACTGAATACTACGATGTCAAAGGTGTCTTGTTCTACGACCCTAGCGTAGCGGAGGATGTCATTCTCGAAGATATTCCAGCGGTCGCATATGTCGACAAATGGGCCGGGCTCTTCAGCTTCAACGAGAGCTTCACAAAGGATATCCACGAGCGTGCCGATGCTTGCGGTTATACCGAATACCTCGACACGTACCTCACGTTCCCTCCTCCCAGCAAGCTCCCCACGCCAGCCAACAACTCCAAGGTCGCGGGCTGCGGCCTCTGGGAAGACGTATTCAACGCCGTCTTCTACACCAACCCCTGCTTCGACGTCTACGCCATCGCGACAACGTGCCCGCTGCTCTGGGACGTGCTCGGCTTCCCAGGAAGTTTCGACTACGTAGTCGCCGGCACAGAAATCTACTTCAACCGCACCGCTGTGCAAAAGGCCATCAACGCGCCCATCCAGCCCTGGGCCGAGTGCTCCAATGGCGTGCTCGACACCGATACCTCCGCCCAGTCGAGCTACGAAGTCATTCCGCGCATCATCGACGCGCTGGACCGCACCGTCATCGCCCACGGCGAGCTAGACTACATCCTCCTCTTCAACGGCACCCTGCTCGCCATCCAGAACATGACCTGGGGCGGCCTCCAAGGCTTCCAGGAGCCCCCCACGGAAGACTTTTTCGTCCCATACCACGACGATCTCAGCCTGACGAGCCTGAGCGCAAAGGGCGTCATGGGCAAGTGGCATACGGAGCGCAAGCTGACATATGTGCAGCAGGCGCTGAGCGGGCATATGGTGCCGCAGTATCAGCCGAGTAGTGCGTATAGGCAGTTGGAGTTTCTGCTTGGTAGGATCGAGAACTTGAGCAGTACTGTGCCGTTTACAACGCTGCCGCAGGGGAATGCGACGAGTGTGAAGAGGGATTTGGCGATGGGCACCTCGGAGGTGGAGGGCTTGAGGAAGTGGTTTTAGGTGGTCGTGGGGAATGAGGACGATGTAATGTCTATATGGTTTGCAATTGGATAATGAAATGTGTGATCTATTCTTTATACAATCTTGCTGCGATGCTGTCTGTCTACGATATGACATCTCACCCAGCAACATTCTCGGCAACTCTTGTCCCATCACTGCCCAACACACCCTCAGCCCTCTCCCCATCCTCCTTAGACCCATCCGCAAAAATCTGTGTAATCGCTTCAATCGTCGTATTCCCTCCACTAAACACGACTCCCACATTCCATCCCCCCTCTCCCGCCTCCCTCTCCACCATCTTCCTGAAATCCTCATTATACAGTATCGTCGCAAGCCCCACCACCGCACTCGGCTCAACAAAGCACTTCATCCTCTCGAGCACAAGCCTCATCGCATCTCTGATATTCTGCTCCGTCACCGCGTACAACCCCGCCACATACTCCCTATTCGAGACAACGCGCCACGTGTGTTCGCCCAGCGGCGTGCGCAGCCCATCCGCAATCGTCAGTGTCTTGACGGCCGTCACGCGTTCCCCGGCCTGCACGCCGCGTCGCGCGTCGTCGGCGCCCTGGAAACTGGGCTCTGCGCCGAAGACGCGGATCCCACTGCCGTGCAGCGCGACCGCGTTGCCAGACAGCATGCCGCCGCCACCGCACGGCGCGATGAGCGCGTCGAGTGCTGTCTTCCCGGGGACGCCGCGCTCGGGGTGCTGCTTCAGCAGGGCGGCGACTTCGGACTGGGTTTCGAGGCCCATGGTGCCTTGGCCGAGGATGATGGCCGGGTGGTCGTAGGGCGGGATGAGGGTTGCGTTTGTGGTGGCGACGATGTCTGCGACGACGGCTTCGCGCTCCTGCGAGGTGGAGCCGCTGAAGTGGACGAGGGCGGATTGGGCGCGGGTGCCGGCGATTTTGGAGGGCGTGCTTATGGTTGGCATGACGATGTGCGCGGGGATGGAGAAGGTGCGGGCTGCGAGGGCGAGGGCTTGGGCGTGGTTTCCTGGGGGACAGGTAAGTATATGATTGGTATGATTGAGGGCTTGGTGTTTTTGAGGGGGGGTTTGACGTGTAAGAGATATCGTCCAGTGAGGTTTCCGTGTCCAATTGAGTATGCGATTGGGACTGAGCGAACATATACATACCACTGCTATGCGTAACTACCCCCTTCTTCCTCACATTCTCGAGTCCCTGCTCTTCAATCAACCGGATAACAGCATGAAAAGCACCCCGCACTTTGAACGCACCGATGCGCTGGAAATTCTCGCATTTGAAAAACAGCTTAAACGTTGGCTTTGCGGGTTCCTGGCCCTCCCATTGTGTGCCCTTCAGCGCGTCGGGCGTTTGCGGTGTCGAGGCAAGATTCGACAGTGTGGTGTTGGTCAGGACTGGGGTGCGGTGGATGTGGGGTTGGATAAGAGCGTGTGCTGCTTCGACGGAGGCCCGGGTCAGGGGAAGAGGTGGTGATGTTTTGGTCGAGGGATTGGAGTCGCTGGACATGATTGTGTGTTGTGGAAGGGGCGGTAGCAATTAGGAATCATGGTGGATGACATGGTGTTGATCTCTGCGAAGATGGCGTGCGTGTGGGGGAGGGGAGATGCAGGCGAGTCATGCTTATACCCGTCTTCCATACCGAATGACTGGCTTCATTGCTGGCGCCACGAGGCTTGTCTCAACGACCATACTACCACATATATTTGAGTTGTGTTTTTTGATCTCGCTGTTTACAAGTTTTAGAGATGGTGGCAGCTGGAACATTGTAGCCGTAGTGACGGGGACTGACAGTGACGTACTAACATTGTTCACAGCTGTTTCACTGAGCTCAAGACCGAATACTCCCTGTTTGCCTTCCCCTCGAAAGCCTCACAGACCACGTGGGGACTCATTCTTTAGCGCGGCACAGCTCGCTAATCCGTGCGGTGTCACTTAACCTTCCCCTCCTCCACCTTCCCCTCCTCCTCTTTTCCTCTCTGCACATGCCCACGCCCATATCAGCGCCCTTCTTCAAGATCAAGCTGCCTCTGCCCTTGATCTTCCGTTCAGTCCCACAAGCGTCACTGCACTCGTAAGCACCATGTCCAAAAATGCTAACTTGGTTCCGTCCATTGCGATGGACAGGGCGGGAGCTGCTCGACGACGACGAGTCCTCTTCCCACTCTGGTGGCTTTTTGCCTCCATTTCAACAACAGCTGTGACGATGTACTTCTTTTAGCAAGCCACCGTCTTGAACAGCTTGTCGATGCCTTCAGCTGCTGACCGTGTTTCTCCAGTGCCTCACTTTGAAGGCCTGGACTATCATCCACGGATAGGAGTTCACCATCAACAACGTTCACAAAGCTACGGCAGATCAAACAGGCCTCTCAACACTCTCCCAAGCTCTACTCAAGCCCACCTACACGCCTCCGGGCCATATCGTTGGTTGCCCGACAATACTTCGAATCGACTCTCGTTAACTTGTACCCAGCTAGTCCCCGAGTCCGACTCCAAAATGAGCTCCTCCAACGGCCTGCCCGCCAGCACGGTAGATTCCATCCAAGGCAGCGGGGCATGCCCACCCCCACAAGCAGGAGACCCGGAGCCAAAGGCCAAGGGACCCAGTGTGATCACCATGATCGTCTCAGAGCAGCCCAAGCCAACACTCTGCACTCTGCCCAACGAGCTGATCCATGAGATCTTCGCCTATGCCTTGATGCTCCCCAGCCTAGCACCGCTCAACTCCTTGCGCATGATGACGCACATGTCTCCCAACAGAGGCCGTTTCGCGAAATTCCTCGTCCTCTCCAAGCACTGGGCCCCTTTTGTCCAGGCCCTCTTCTACCGTCAAAACAGCTTTGACTGCCGCAAACACGGATGGATGCGCGTGGATTTGCTTGAATTACCCGGCTACAACATTTTGCCTCCTCAGCCAGTGCGCCACCTCCTTCGCCGCCTGCTCATCTCCCTCAAGCCCGTTTCTGCTACCGAAATTAAGGCCTCTACTTACGATCTGCGCACGGCTATCTGGAGGACTCCGGGCTGGAAAGCGCTCAGGCGCTTGACAGGTGCAGAGGCCGGCTTCCCCAACCTGGAGGAATTGACCCTGGAGCTCACGCTCTATCGCCAGTCCGCGATAATGCCGAATCAGAAACGCGACAAGGCCGTCATGCGGCACGCCAAGCAGGGTGGTATCACGATCAAGGCTCGCAAGATCACCATGCGTGCGGATAGATCGAAGTGGGAGTCGGTCCTCACGTTGGAGGCCGACACGGTGGAGTGGGAGGATGTAGCAGCCTGAGGGTAGCTGGAGGGGGGCCGGCCATGTAGTGATTTGGCATTGAGTGGCTGTAAGACCCTGAAGGGCTGTAAGACCACAGTGAATGTGCCGAGTTATATAGAAGGCAATGGAACTTTGTAGCAGAAGTCTACTTCATTCATTGGTGAACACGTGATGCCTGAATCCACATGCATCTGGCATTGAGTGGCTGTAATACCTCGTAGTCACGAAACAGCACGACGAACGTGCCGAGCTAGATAGCAGGCAATGAAACCTTGCAGCTGAAGTCTATCTCATTCTTTGACGAATAAGACATGTATGAACCTGTATAGTGGACTGACAATGGATGCCTACAATGCCATGTAGGCGTGAAGCACCATAGAGTTGAAGAGCATTATAGCGAATATACTAAGGTAGATAGCAGGCAGTGGAACTTTGTAGCTAAATCGATCTCATTTAGTAATAAACACAAGATGTATGGACCCATATAGAGGGCTAACAATAAGTGCCTACTATGCTACACAGAGTCAAAGCACTACAGAGTTAGAAAATATTACAGTGAATATGTCTAGTTAGGTAGCAGGCAATGAACCTTCGCAGTTGAAGACGAACTCGTCTATCGTTAGACACTAGATACATGAACCTACATAGTAGACTAATAATAAGTACCTATAATGCGATATAGACTCAAAGCACCACAGAGTTATGAAAACTTACACCAAACATACCTAGTTAGATAGCAGGCAATGAACCTTCGCAGCTAAAGTCGGACTCGTCCGTCGTTAGATATAGATACATGAACCCACATAGTGCACTAACAATAAGTCCCTACAACACCACATAGACACGAAGCATCACAGGAAGACGTATCGTGAGTCACATATCAAGAAATGAAACAGTGTAGCTGAAGTCGAATTCATTCATTGATGAAAACTAGATACATGAACTACATCTTCATGAAAGGACAACTATTAGTCCCCAGAGAACAACCATATGAAATCCGATAGCCGAGAATATAACATCACCCCACTTTCCCTTGCCGGAATCCTGTTGTGTCTTCCCAAGCTAGTTCTCAGGCTCAGCAACAATGTCCTTGATGGTGATGGCAGCGACCAGGCGATCGTGCCAAACCTGCAGCTTCGCAACGTACGAAGCCAAGTTCGCGGCAGTAGGGAGCAAGTAGTCCAGGGTAGGGAACCCAGGCGCGGCGGTGATGGTGACCTTGCGAGCGTAGACCGTGATTCCGGCGGCCTCGTAGACGGCGAGGGTGCGTTCGATTTTGTCGTGATCCTGGAACATGGTACTGAGATGAATTTCAAGTTCAGCAAGCTTAGTGAAACCAAGTACCTTTGTTGTCAAGTCTCTGAGGCGTCGAGCATCGTCGCAGAACTCGAGCTCGCGGACGTTGGTGAGCTGAAAGTATTTCTTAGAGTACGTGAAGGGGCTGATCACGAAGAAGGAGTCGCGAAGGAGGAACTCCACTTGCAGGCGACGGAGGAATTGGCGGTGGATGAAAGGTGGAATGACAAAAGGTCGAAGGGCGATGGCTGCCTTCTCAAACGGGGTGATGTCAAACTTGCAAGCCTCGTAAAAGGCCGTTGGGAACAGCCTAGCAAACTGCTTATTGATTCGGCAGAGCTTGTGGAACTGGACATCATGGAGATTGAAGCGGTGGACAGCGCTACCCATCTCCGCTTGGTTCGCGCGCAACGTCTCCTTGAGGATCTCGATGAGGACCTCGTCAGGGAGCTTGCTGAATAGGTCTTTGTTCTCCGTAGAGACAGTAGTTGGGATGCGTACGAGCTCCATCTCGGTGATGTTCTTGTGGGGTAGAAGTGGCCGTGAGTTGTAAGAAAGAGTACGAGTGAAGACGGTCTGCGGGGAGATCCGAAACCGTGTTGAGGGTAAGGAGAAAAAAGCAAATCTGAAGCGCGGGCTTCCTCTTATAAGAGGGATTAGGGTGTGGGGCTGAGTCACCACGATGAAAGTGAATTCTTTCCCTTTTGGGGCTGAGGAAATCAACTCCTCCCAGTTCACCTTTCACCTTTCACCACTCATGACAGGGGTGCTTTCCTCTCTGAACAGGGATACTTCCACACCAGAGCAGCAAATGACGTAACTGCTTCGAATCCAGATCGCCTTGACTCGCTCCAAGCATCAAGCAATGTCAATTGCCCATGGATGAACAAGCAACGAGTATATCGAAGTGGAAACCATTGTGTCTGTCTCTGTCAACGCGTGGGCAATTGGCGATATCGTCTTAGTGGCAGTATGCCAGTGTCAGTAGATTGCCGAAATCTTGCCTCCGTTGGAGAGTATGCTCTCAAGGCCACAAGCCTCTCAAAACGGCACTGTTGGCCTAACCAACGAGGCAAGCCCCTATGGCCTTGGAGATATCGGTGATAAAAGTCCTTGGTACCCTGGCCAGGCATTTCGTGATTGCAAGCATTGCCGATGCGTTGAGACGTTGAGGTCGAGCCAGTAGACAATGCGAGAAGCTGCACAGCAGTGGCAATGGCGACGCCACAGTGGCTGCGTAATTATCGTTGTGATGCACACAATCGAATTCGAAATGGGTGTGCCTGCGTTCACGCCCGCCAAAGCTGCACCTGTGCCCTCATGGAGATATCTCTCGCCTTAGAGCTTGAATCTTTGCCAAGAGGGCTACGACAATACAACTCTTTCGAAGCAGCATACCCGCAAATTGAGACCCATCTCTTGCGATCGAAACCGTGATTCGACCCGCCGACTTTAGACAACGATGCCTCACCTGCGAAAGCTGCACTCGTGCGCTCTCATACCCTTCTCTTGAATTTGGCATTTCAATCATCAACACAACGAAGATGCAACCCCGACCGCCTCTGCTTTGAAGCTTCCGCGACCCCGCTCGTACACACAGAATATCGGTGCAACGGAGAGGACCGCCAGAAGACATAACCACTGCGTGTGCACATGGTTTTCGAGTGAGCTTTGCATACTGAGGGCTTCAATTCGCACGGTTAGCTCCACCATCCGATGAAGCTACACATCTGAGCTTTGGGGGCATCTCTTTCTTTTGAGCTGCCAACGCAGCCAAAGAGACGACGCCAGAACTACAATTGTGCGCCTCCAGAGAAGTCTTTTGACGTGAGGTTGCGGTACCTCAGAAAGAGCGCTCCAACCAGTCGGAGCAGCACTTGTGGACACGGTACAACCCATCTCTTGCATTTGGAACTCCGCAACGGCAGAAGATGAGGGCGCATTCTTCATCAGGTTTGGAATGGCCGGGCTGCGAAAACTTGAAAGGCTCCTGCCTTATTCACACAGAGCTAAGTCCTTGTTGAGTAGGCATAGTCGCTCATTCAGCAGCTCCTTCGCTGCCGTAAGAAGGTATGTCCCTGAATGTCCCGCAGCTGGAAGTTCAGAGTTAAGAAGACCTAGCTGTCTCTGGAACCTGCCTGCGCCTCGCTTCTGTCGTTGGGCGTTGGGCAGCAGCAGAGTGCTATCCAGGATGCTCCAACAACATAGGCGCATAATGAAGTTGGCCGAACAACAGCTCATGGAGAGCTTAGATACTCCAAAAAGGCTATCACCAGGTAGTTTCCTCGAGTCCACGAGGTCATACCACAGATTGAACGGCTTGGAGGATAGCGCAATGCACGATGATGTTTCGCCAAACAATACGAACGGATAACGAGATGATGCTTCGCCAAACAACACAGACGGATTTTCGAAATTTGCTCAATAGCGGCACGTGGGGGAAGTTCAAAACAGCAGCTCATGGAGAGCCTACACAGCTTCACAAAGGCCACTACTGGATAGCTCCCTCAAGTCCATGAGGTCATATCAGAGATTTAAGCGGTTGTGAGAATGGCGCAGTGAGTGCCTGGAAATTAAGGTTAGCGAGTGTTCACAAGCAATGAGCGTAAACGGAAAGAACCTGAAAAGGTTGGGTAGTTTGCGCAAATAGTACTAGAAACAGTGAATGAATGAATGAAGTCGTGTTCCGAAGGGCAGAAGCCCTATGAGCCAGTCTCTGGAAAGCCAAAGCTGATGATATTGGTGAACCTTCGCAGACAATGGGCACAAAAAGGAGCAGAAGAAACCGGGTAAGCTGCACACCTGAGGTAGAAAGCATCTGACCGACAATGTTCCACCCGACCAAACAGCGGCAAGAAACGCGGCTGGAATCTAAACTCGTGAGATCAGCAAATGTTCACCAGCAATGAGCACACATGCAAGGAGTTTCGGAAACCAGTGAGCCAGTGTATATTGTAGTTTGGGCTATTTACCAGAAGTTGAAATGTTGATTTCGCCCAAAACTAACAGAAGACGGGAGCGGCCTGGTCAGCGCAAGAACTGAGAGGTTGATGAATGTTCCCCAGCTTCGAGTAAACGTCAAAAGGGTTCGAAGGCTTCGGGAATCAAGTGGTCTGCGTACTATGTCGCATTACCGTAATAGGTTAGAAGCAAAGTCGAACGCCTTCATGATGAGCCTTTGCTGCTGAGTGGAGGTGAGTCTCCGATATCGCGCCCCTTCGGATACCTAGGAAGTCAGGCGTATTCTCTGAAATTGCTGTGATCATGAATTGAAGTTCGCGCTGGCTTTCTGAATTGTTGATGTTGTTGGGTTGAAGAATAGCTGAGCAATTCAAAACACCCACGTCCTCATCGCACTGACGTGAGGCAAGAGCAGCCGAGCATTCTGGGACGGTTGAAATCTGCCATGCTGGAATTGAGACTTGTAAGGTGGAAAGCATAAAGCAAGGTGTGAAGGATAAAAAGTTGAGATCCTCTTGGAGTGGTGAGTGGATAGATCTGTGCCCAATCTAGCCGTTTTAGTGCCGCGCTAGTGGTCACGGGATGGCCGTCTCAGTCGTCTCACCTCACTTCAACTAACGCACCTCAATGCGATTTTGAACAACTCATCTACTATGCTATGACCAAGAGGTCTCACGACAGTATAGCATCTTCATCCCATGCCGAACTTGCGGATCGGCGAGCATCTCTCGATGCGGAGGGAGATGGAAGTCAGGATGATCCGGAAAACTCCTCGCTGAAGAAACCCCGGTCTTTCATGGCTACATTGGTATGGTTTTCGAAAGAATTTGCTGAGCGAAAATTAACATAAAACAGGCATGCGATGTGTGTAGGTCGAGGAAGACACGATGTGACGAGGACAGGCCAAAGTGTGGATATTGCAGGACTATGAACCTGGAATGCACTTATCAAGCCCCTCGAGCCACGAAGAAGGATCAGTCTATGGCAGTTGCTATCAAGGCAATTCGGCGACTAGAATCCAAGATTGAAGAGCTTACTACAGCGATCAACACACCCAAGGCCACATCGGGAGGTCAAATACCCACATCTGCACCGCTCTTGGACCACAGGTCACCCCAGTCTGCTTTTTCTCAACCCAGTCCAGGAAGTCATGGTCCAATCGCACTTTCGAATCAGTCCCGGATGGACAGAGTGAGCATCCATGAGACTGCAATGTCTCCACAGGTGGCTGGAACGCCTGCCAAAAGCCCCTTCTCACTTCCCGAGCCTTCGAACAAAGTGTCGCTATCGTTCAGTCAACATCGTGTCGCTATTTGGCCTGCTATCCAGCAAATACTTCCCTCTGGTTTTGTCTCCGCTCGTGCCGGTCTGACTGAGGATTACGTGGGCGAGATCGAGAGCCGAAGAGCACACCTTCCAACACACATTGATCGACCATACGGGACGCTTGCCGAGTCTTGGTTAATGAACCTTCCTCAAGCTGTGGTCAAAGGACTTTCTGATGCTTACTTTGCTGTTTTCCACCGGAATACTCCTGTGCTGGATAAGTTTTATTTTTACTCAAGCACTTTGGGTCTTGCTATGGAGAACGAGTTTGGGTATGACATTGAATCATGCTTGGTGTTGATCGTATTGGCACTTGGCTGTCTGGCTGTAAGGGCCCATGAGGAAGGTGACTTTGCGCTACCGTCGCGGCATTCATCTTCAGGACGCGGCTTCGTTCACCCTCAATGGTACGAGCTCACCATAGACAACCCGCCAGGTCTAAAGTTCTTCAACGAAGCTCGAAAGCGGTTTGGGTTTCTAATGTGTCAGAATGACCTCCCAGCAGGCCAGTTCTACATGCTCTCAACGCTGTACTATGCCCAAACACTGCGACCTCTCGACTCGTGGACGACCGTCAATCGCGCCGCTCTTTGCTGCACGACCATTCTGAGTCGAACGGGGACAACCGACTTTGATCAGTGGGAAGGCGACATGCTTTCAAGGCTCTTTTGGAATACGCTGATGTACGAAACGGTCATCACGCAGGAGTTGGATTTATTACCACACAGCGGACTTTTGGAGTACGAGTCAGAAACACCGTTGCCCAAGTTCATGCCGTGTCCGCGGCCAAAGACATCCATCTCGGGACTTCTCACTGACGAAGACGATTCGTTCTTTAATTTCCACTTCCTTGCTCAAGCCGCGCATCGCATAATTCTTACGCGCATCAAGCAAAGCTTGTATTATTATGCTGAAAGAGAAGCATTTCCGAGTGCAAGCATGACAGCAGAGATGCACCACCAGCTTGACCAGTGGCGTGCAAACCTGCCGCCATCTCTGCAGTTTTCCGACAACGAGAGCGCGGACGACTCGCCCAGTCCAGCACATGTCATCGCCAAAGCCATGCTACGCAGTCGTTATCTCGTCGCAAAGTTCCACATTGGTCGGCCCTTTCTCTACAAGGCGTTGCATGCTCCAGGCTATACAAATGACGCGGAATACAATGAAGTAAAAGAAGGCCTCCGAGGCGGCATGTATTGGCCAACGATAATGGGGCTTTCCACGCAGATGTTGTCAGCGCTGCCATTGAAGTTTGGGTGGTGTTGTCAATGCTACGGGCAAGTGCTACTTTTCAACGCCGTTGCTCGTTCACCAGATGCGAAACTGCGGGAGACTTTGCCGGCAGGATGGCAGGAATGGGTGCAGATTATGATGAAGCTCATTGAGAGCTGCGGTAGAGACAGTCCTGGAATTGCGAAGGATTATGAGCTGCTGCGGCTGTTGCAGATGTAGCGTTGCTAGTTGATGTGGATGTCGGCTAGCGTGGTGCTACATGTAGAACGGGATGCACGAAAACGTCCGAGACACAAGCAGCACAAATACTAGAACATGCCATCCCGTGCATCATCTTTTGAGAATGTACAATTGCATTCAAAACTGCAAGCAGTGATGAGGACATCGTTCTTCATATTTACTAACACGAGGCTGTGTCGATCATGCCATTTATAGATTTATACGAGTACGGGTGACGAAGCCTGCACGTGTAACGGTGCCGCGCAGCCCACTGCCGAATGCCTACGCGGCGCTCTTTTCAACGGTGCAATATCGCGAGATGCATGAGCAACACTGGAATTGAGCACAAAGGATCTGAACAGGTATCAAGCCAACACTTGCAACCCCTTGCGCGCCCCTCGACACCTGGATCGACGCCACCTCAGCCCTGGAAGACTTGGGCGGCGGGCGCCATATCACACGCCTTGCCGGATTGGGCCAGATCGTAGACTTAGGCTGACCCCTGCTTGCGCAGGAACATGGATTCTAGCTGACACCACTCCTGGCCTCGACACTGACGACTCCTTTTCTGCACGCTCGTTTCCCTTCTCTTCGCTGTACACTTTTGCCTCGACGCAGCCGTTCGAGCCTTCCTGGTTGCTGCATCCCCGTTTGTGCCTCGTCCGCGAATTCCACGTCGAGCAGCGTTGCTCCGCAACCTCCGAGACTCCTCGCAAGGCGGCACCTTCACCTGGCCCGCCACACGTCTACTCCTTCCCTCCAGGGCCTTCACACCTCCCGAGACCCCGCGAAGCGAATGGGTATGGCCGACTACTCGTACCAGTCCCTCGCCAACATGGGACCCCAAGGCCGGTGGCGGCGCGTGCTGCTGATAGCCTTGGTCCCCATGGTCATCGCCTTCATCTACTACAGCACCCCACCAAGCTACATACCAAGCAGTCTTAAGTCGACACAGTGCGTTACATGGTGCCTCGATCCGGCGCTCCCTCGCTGACCCCCACACAGATACCCTCACACACAAAACGTATCACTCCCCGAAGATGATATCTCAATGCCCACGATAATAAAGGCGCTTTACGGCCCCATCCTCCACCCGGTCGACGCCGCAAACTTCACAGATGAGGATGGAGATATATATCGCCTGCATGGGGAGCCCAAGTTCAAGGAGAAGCTGGGCAAGAGGGTGCTCATTTTGGATATTGATAGCAGACCGCTGACTGGCGAGGGTCAGCTCATGAATGAGAACCTGAAGTGGAAAGGCATGCGCCCGCTGTCTGCGGGCATGCTCAGCCACTACATGTTCGGTACGTGATTTTTTTATTTGTCGGAAGTGGAGGATATTTCTAAAACTGGGCATCGCAATGACTGACCACCCCAAAGCAAAGATCCACGGTTACGACTACAAATTCATTCGTGCGCCCGACTATGCCGACCGCTGGGGCACTTGGGTCAAGGTTCCCATGATGAAGGAGGCTCTCAAAACACACGAGTATATTGTTTTCATGGATTCGGATGTCATGTTCCACTACCCACACCTGCCGCTCGAATGGTTACTCAACTACTGGAATATGACCGACGATACTCTAGCAATGATGTCTATCGACCCCAACGAATCACAAAACTACGACGAGAAGGGCAACCGCTATCTGAACACCGGATTCGTCATTGCTAGGCAGAGCAAGAGGACTCAGGAAATGTACAAGGCCTGGGCTGAGTGCCCCTCCGAATCGCGCTACCCTGGCTGCGCACGCTGGAAACTCGACTGGGCCCACGAACAAGCCGCCTTTGGCAATTATCTGCGCTACGACTTCGACCGTCCAGACGACATCCGAGTCCTGCCTTGCGTGGAAGCCAACGGCGCACCCGAAGCCGCGAACCGTGGAGGCTGCAAGGGCGTCTTCGTGCGCCATTTCTGGGTCGACAAGGGCCTAGTAGCAAAGAACCTTGCAGACTCCGTCATGCAGTACTTCTTGCCGCGGCTGCACCAATTGTACCTCGGATCAGCGAGCGAGCACATTGTCGACGCAAAGGGCTTCCGACTCGAGGGCGCAGACCTGATCGAATTGAGTGCAGAGGAGAAGGAGGAGCTGAAGAAGGAGGCGGGCAAGAACCAAAAGGACGAGGGCTTCTAAGCCTGATCGATCCATTGGGTCTCCTGCACCATCTCTCTCACTGACACACGCTTTTGCGCCGTCTGTCTATAAAATAATCATCCAAATATGGGCATCTCTTTCTCTCTCGCTCTCAGGCGGCATTTTTGGCATTCACCACACACACTATATTGGCTGGTGCTGGTGCTGGGATGGTGGGGTTCAAGTAAGGAGTTTTGGGCCTGGCGTACCTTGCGGGTTTTTTGTTACAAGCTCTGTCTGCGTGGCATAGCGGTTTTCCGTGTTCATTATTGAGGCACTTTTCTTCCTTCATTTCTGGCTGCCTGCGAGATGATATCGAGGGGCAGAGGGGCAGAGGATCAGGGTAAAGGGGAAGTAGAATGAATAAGGTTATCGGTTTGATGAGTGTGAGTGTGCGTAGTGTGGTGGATAAGGTCAAAGGGTGAATGGGGATGGGGATGAGGATGGGGCTCTGGCTCTGGCTACTTAGGTAGCGATCCTTGTAGAGGAAAGGCGTGTATTGATACCAATCTACCATTTACCGTGTTTGAACATTGTTGAAATTGCTATTTGAACCGTGAGGGGAGTGAGTTGTTTCATTAGTTAGTTCGCTAGTTGGTTATTTGTGGGAGGCAATTCATTGCTTGTCAGTCATGTCAAGGTAAGGTAAATAAGGAGACATGGTAAAGACGAAGTACATAGCATGTAAGCGAGGAGTCCGAGGCGCTCGGTACCAGAATACTCAAAGCGTATCTCTGTAAACGCCAGATCAAGATGCCAAGAATCCGTTACCAGACTTTCCTCCATCATCAAGCTTGGATCTCAATACATCGAGGTACCGGGCATCTGCCCGAATGTTTCGTAGTCAGAGAATGTCGTGTTTGTTCTGTGGGTCTTTGCGGGCTGGGAAGATCGACACGTAGCTTGCTCGTGCGAAATGAGCGGTGTCTGGACGATTTGCGCGGCATCTCTGCGGTCTGCGTCGAGGCAGAAGGAATGGGCAGGACGAGTGGTAGTGGCGGGGTGATGAGACAAGGTGTTGTAAAGGGAAAAGGGGGGTGAGGGTCTGGTTAGGTACGGTGCTCAGGAACTCTCGCTTTCCGCGCGTCTATAGACAATACAGCAGTAATGTGGACATATTTATGAGCTCCACCGATAACATGTTCGCAGAAACATGTAACTGAAATCGAAAATCTAGGTCCCGCCCCCCTCTTCTCCGCCATATTCTCAAGTCCAATACTCCCGGTTCCGCGCGTGGTGTTCCAGTGTTTGCGCCCCTTGGCCTCGCGGCCACGATACGCCCATGGGTCTGCCAACACTCAACAAACACGGCCGTTTGGCTGGATTCGATGCAGCGAACATTTTCCCTGGTCCATATTATTGAGTTGAAATGGTCACAAGGATATTGGAGATGTGTGTGAGAGGAAGGGGGTATATAAGCTGGGACGTCTGGCACCTGGGGTTTTGAAATCTTCGTCCAACGTACTTCACACTGCTGTACAGTTTCCCTGTTCGACGAACTCTCGATTCATCAAAGTCCCTCGTACATCTCCAAATCCATCATCTACCCTACCTCGTAAGCCAAACTTCAAGCTCAATGCCTTCACCCCGCATCACGCCCCCGTCCCCCTCCTTCGCACACAACTGGACCCGCCTCCCCACCGAACTCAAAGTCCACATCCTAAACTACACGCTCCCCCACACCCAGACCTTCACAGCCACAGACTTCTGCCGCAAACACACCCGCCGCAACACCCGCAGACACTCATCCTCATCCTTCGAAACACACGTCCTACCTCTCCTCGCATGCCCTTTCACCGCGGTCCTAGCCAAAGAAGCGTTCTACAGAAACAACACGTTCCTCGTCTCAAACTGGAGTTTCACAGGCCACATTACGCTGCCGCCGCCAGCAGTCCGGCCGCACATCCGGCAGCTCAAGCTGCAGCTGCAGTTCTCGGCCCGCGCGCTCACAGCGCTGCAAGCACTCCCCCTATTCCCGCATCTCTTGCGCGTAGCCATCGACATCACCGGCGTGCGGCCCGACACCGACTGCGTCGCCCTCTACTACCGCCTACTATCCATGGATCCGATACACATCGCCACGCGCAGCCTAGCCGTGCTGTTCCGGTACACGCACGAGCAGGACTTGTACCGGTATGGCGGTAAAGTTGCGGTAAGCAAGGCGTTCGCGCCGCGGCTGGACGGGCTGGTGCTGGAGAAGCTGTGTGTGGTGTGGGAGGGGTGGAAAGTAAAGAAGAGGACGGTAAGGAGGGTGTCGTTTTTGGAGGGGGTGGCAAGGAGGGTGGGGGCGTTGGGGGAAGTGCAGGAGTGGCCGGGGGAGGTGCCCGAGGGGTGCTTGGTTCATGTGAGGGAGACGAGGAGGGAGATGTGGGTTTAGGGGGTTTGGAGTGAGGGTTGAGAGGTTCGTTGTTGCTTCTTCTGCTGTTACTTGTTGGCTTGCATAGGTCTTTTTCTCTTTTGACGTTGATTATTAGCGTGTTGTGGTATGTTCGATGGAATGGTCTCGTCATTTGATGTTGTATACCTCCTAGAAGACTTCGTTGGTGGCTCAGATTAGATAAGAAAGCCAGATTTTACTTGCAACTCTTGTCAATTGTTGATTTTTCTTACTCACCTTGATCTATGTGGCTATGCAATGCTTTGGAATTGAATCACGATCGTGCCTTGGGCAGTGTGTAGCCACCCATGTCGTCGAAGAACTTGCCTCCTTTTGCCATTACATCAGCGATGTCCTCGCCAAGCCACTCTTTCGTCAACGCAGTCCTTGCCGTTTCAATCTCCTTGACTATCGCTCCAGCGACCTGCGGGATTATATTAGCATTGCTCTCAACTGGTTCGGCCATCCGCAACGTACCATCACGCTATGACCCTTGCGCGTTGGATCTGTACTCGTTGCCACTACCGCATTAGCGACATCCTCAACCGTGTTTGCTGGCAGGCCTCGCTCTTTCCACTTCTCTGAGTAGCCGGTCGTGATATATGTTGGTGTGAAGAACGGGGCCACAACATTGACTCTGACTCCGAGCTCGTTCGCGACTCTTTGCGATGCACGCGCAAGACCTACAACGCCATGCTTGGATGATATGTATGATACTACTCCTGTGCCACCGAAGTAGCCTGAAGTTGAAGCAATGAGCACTATCGAACCTCGTGCCCCATCCGCGTCAGGGGCGTTTGATTTCATCGCGTGCATTGCTAACCGGAGAGCTGAACAGCATCAGTATCAAAGTGGTTCGAAGTGAGAAGGGGGGTGAATAAGACGTACTGTTCATAGTTCCCCTTAAATTCACATCGATCACTCTCCACGCTTCACTTGGCTCCTTCAACTCGCCCTGATCATCCTCTTCAAAGTCAAAGAAACCCTTACTCTCCATCAGCCCCGCGTTTGCAACGACAATGTCGACCTGACCGAATTTTTTCTTCGTCTCTCGGAATAGCGCCTTCATGTCCTCCCAATTGGTGATGTTGGCCGGTTGGTAGAGGGCCCGTGACGGGTCTGGGAGTGAGGAAATGATGGTATTTGCTGCGGATGAGGAGGAAGGCAGGTCGGCAATTACAACATTGCACCCATGTGAGGCATAGGTGCGGATTGTTTGTGCGCCAATGCCTGCTGCGCTGCCCGTGACGATGACGGTTTTGGGGTTCCCATTTGGAAGACGGTAGGGGGAGGACATGTTTCTGGTGATCAGAAAATAGTAGCGATAATTGGATCAATCTGATAAGGTAGAGGCAAGTATATTGACGTGTTTGTAGAGTGTTTAGCGATTGGGTTGAGAGAACAGAGTAGGTACGTAGCGTTCACCAACAGGAAAAGTGGCCGTAATATGAAAACGCGTGGTTTCTCAATGCACACGCGGATAACGAACTCAATCTTCGACCCGCTCACTTTTCGGCACGCGGTGAATACACTATAAACCTTGATGTTAGGGTAGTCGTAATACGTAGGCCTGCTCGGGGAGACAAGTGCATCTCCGTGGGCGGGGAAGACAATACCCCGCCGTCCCCACTCCTTCCCATACGCGTTCCGACGGCGCGTCGCCATTCGCTCCCTCACATGTGACCTCCGAGCGTCGATATGACGAATTGTTGTCGATAGCTGCACGAAATATCTTTGAGAACTACACAAGTTCTCCTTCATCGTCAACTCCAAAATGGCGACTCATCAGCTTCCTGTGCCCCGTGACCCGACTGAGGAGGAGGCCCTCGCCCTCTTCAAAGCTCTAGAGGAGAAATTTCCGTCAAAGACACTAGGAAATGATAAATGGTATATTCTTGCTGTAAGTTCACAATGTCTTTCTGAATGCCATTGAAACTGATAGCATGTCTAGTATGCAGCAATGGTCGGCGGTGGCCAGCCTGGATTTGCACCTCTGCTCTACAAAGAACTTATCAAACGCCCTGAATACCAGACACCCGAGCAGCGCCAAGCTCTAATGCGAAGGATTCGAGAGACCCTCTTCAAGCTCATTGTCATCATTGGTGTATGCAAACCATTGGAAGCTATCTTCGACATTGATGCCATCACTGCGCCCGAAGACAAGGACTACACATTTTCGAGGTAGGACTGAAGGGAGAACCCGGAACGAGACATTTGCTGATCCGAGTACAGAGAGGGATGGCAATGCGACGAGGCAAACTCAAAACGTGGCTTCGAATGGCAAAATCGCCTGTACCAGCACAATCAGGAGAACATTGACAATGTGCTAGCATCGCAACGAGACTTCGGTGAGACTTCGCTTTTGTTATTTGCGCACTGATTATTGCTGACAATGCACAGACTGGACGAGCAAGCAGATTACCTATGGTCTCTACCTGTCCGATCATAGCATTCTCAATGACGTCGAAACAGAACTCACTGTCCTATCGGGCATCATGATTCAAAACCTGCCGCGCGAGACTGCATGGCATCTACGAGGAACGCGCCGAATTGGCGTCAGCAAAGAAGACGTTGAGACTCTCCAGCAATGTGTAAGTTTATCAGGTCATGGCAATGAGACTTGCTTGCTAACACTCGCTAGATCGAGCTCGTTGCGACCTTCTGTAGCTTGCGTTTACACAAAGTACCTCGAGTTGCTGACATTGAGCACGAAGTGTGAGTGGTATAATTAAGCTTTCCTTGAATCGACTCGGATCAATGGATGCGGCTCGCATCTACGTCGCATAACAGGTGTGATGCATGAGATACTAGACTTAGACTTAGGTGGTTGTATGTGCTCGCGACTACGAGTCGTCGAGACTCGAGACGAGCTCCAACAATATTACATTTGGGCGCACAGCCAAGACGATCGGCATACCTGTTCCTTTTCACTTTCCATGTTAAGCGTTTAGCCCCAGACCGAAGGATTGGCTCCTGTCTATTCACCCCACTCCCCAGACTCACTAGTGACTAGCTTCCAGCCCGTATCGGGGCCTCTTGCATGGCTCCGAAATCATCACCCGACGTCACATTGTCATGCTTTGAGATTCTGATGATTCTGATGTTGGTGATCTTGGAAAACATGTCCCGGCAATCCAAATGCGGGGAAGGCAAACACTAAAATGCTCCTAGAGGGAAAGCTGCCTAGGCGTACCCCATGGGGAGCCTACTCGCGACGACGAGCTGAAAGGCCAACGGTTGGCCCAAAGCCTTGGTTTGAAGCATGCTGAGGGCCGCTAACCCCTTCCAACTCAGGGAACAAGGTCTATATAATCCGAGATCGACACACTGGCATAGACTCCTCCACGACAGGCACCTTCCTCGCCTTCAATAGTCTACTACAATCTCATCATCTTTATTCAAACGAACATCATGGCATCTCACCATCCTGATCGAGAAGCCTGGAAGACAGAGGTTCAGCATCTTGGTAGTCTCGCCACCACCGATCCCAAACAAGACGCAGTCCACCATGAAACCGTAATGTCGAACGAAGACCCTGATCTCAAGCTTGTTAGTTCTCCTTTTGAGGAGAATACGGACGAGGAGAAGAGACTCGTTCGTAAAATCGATTTGTATCTGATGCCGACGATTTGGGTGTTGTATTGCTTCTCGTACATGGTACATCCGTCAACTCACCTTACAATGAGCCCACACTGATAAAGTGAAAAGGATCGAACGGCCATAGGCAATGCGAAGGTCGCCGGCATGGATCGCGATCTTGGACTGACATCCAACGAATACTTTCTCGCCATCGTCATCTTTCAAGTGGGCTATGTCTTTTTCGAGGTCCCATCAAAGTGAGCTGATCAGCTGCATTTTGATTCCCGTATGCTAATTCGTCACAGCATGGTCCTTTCTCGAGTCCGCCCTTCAATCTGGATCCCAACATTGATGGTTTTCTGGGGCTCAGTATCTGCGCTCATGGCTCTTGTCAAGACACCCGCTCAGCTCATTGGTGTAAGATTTCTTCTCGGTGTCACAGAAGCTGGGTTCAGTCCTGCTGTGCTGTTCATCATCTCCAACTGGTATCGCCGTCATGAGCAGTCTAAGCGCTTCATGTGCTTCCTTTCGGCAGGAATCTTATCTGGGGCCTTCGGAGGCATCATCGCTGGGGCAATCGTGGATAGCCTTGCCGGTCATCATGGGCTAGCAGGATGGCAATGGTATGTGTAGACTTCTTCCATCCCATCAAACTCATCCTGAGAGTCATAGGTTGTTCATCATCCAAGGTGTCGCCACCGTTGCATGCGCTATCCCTGCGCCGTTCCTCCTTCTCGACTGGCCGTCCACAGCTAAGCAACTTACACCTCGCCAACGCCAACTCGCCCTTGCGCGACTCAAGGCTGATGGCATGCACGTTGCCGGTAGTGGCGACGGTGAGAAATCGGTTTCCCACGGCAAGGCCTTCATGAACGCTGTGTCCAACTGGCGCTTGTGGTTACTGTGCATCGGATACATGACCATCATCGGCTGCTACAGCTTGAGCTACTTCAACCCTACCCTCGTGCAGGGACTGGGCTACACCGGCTCCATGGCGCAATACAGTAAGTCTCCCACCCGGCACCTTTTATTGACAAGATCTGACATCTGCAGTGACTGTCCCTCTCTACGTCGCCGCCTTCGCCATCGCCGTACCAACCGCCATCTTCGCCGATCGAGTCCACACATTCCGCCCCATCCTCTGCGCCAGCGCCCTCCTCCTCGGCTCCCTCTTCTGCGCTCTATCCGCCGGTATATACGCTTACATCCCACGCTACGTCTTCCTCGTCTTCATCAACAGCATGATTTGGACCGCCAACCCCCTCGCCCTTTCCTACGCCTCAGTGTCCATGGGCCCTCTTGATCCGGAGACTCGCGCCATTTCTCTCGCTTTTGTGAATGGACTTGGTAACCTCGCCCAGGTGTACGGAAGTTACCTCTTTCCTGCGGAGGATAAGCCGAAGTATCTCAAGGGTTTTGGAGCGTATGCGGGGTTGTTGGCATTGGGTGCGGGGATTTATGTCAGTGCATACTTTTTGTTGAGGAAGAGCCCGTTTAAGGCGAAGAAGTCTTTACATTGAACAAGTGCGAAACAAGGGGTTGTCCTCGTGAAGATATAGTTTGTTTGTATATGGTTTCGACGTTCATGAGCATGCCGAATTCCAGCATATTTTATCCATGTTCTGATCTTGATTGAGCTTGTGCATGAAAATTGATGAAATATATATGAAATTACTAACGTGAAGAGGATATACTCTGCTTGGCCTCATCATCTACTCTCTCCTCCTCCCCCTCCTCTCAAATTACATCGTAGAAGTCCCTGCCAACGACTTTTATCTTACAATCCCGATCCCAAGCTCCCCGCTCAAATCCTCGCCAGAATCTTATCAAGCCCCGACGTCTTCTTAACATACCCATCCATAGCGCCAAACGGAAGGAACGTCGAAAACCACACAGCCGTCGACTTTGCGCCCTTCCAAATCCACGACTTAGGCTTCGGCTTCAACAGATCCTGCACCACCTGCCTCGCCCAGTCGTCCGTCTTCATACCCTCACTTTCGATCCCCTCTCCAGCCAGCTTGGGCTCCACAATATCCTTGAACGGCGCGTAGATGGAGCCGGGTGGCAGTTTGACTTCGTTGGCGGTCCCGGCGTTCTGGAAGAGATTGCTGGTCACGATGCCGGTCTTCAGGTCTACAACGCGGACGCCGAAGGGCTCGAGCTCCAGACGCATGGTGTCGCTAATCATGGCCATTGCGGCCTTGGACGCGTTGTATGCGGATGCAAAGGGTGTTACGAAGACCGACAGCACAGATGTCTGGTTCACGATCACGCCCTTGGACTTGATAAGTAGCGGCAAAAACGCCTGCGACACGGCGATATACGACCAGACGTTCAGATCAAATAGCTTCTTGGCTTCTGGAATTGAGATGTCAGACGCAGGCATGCTGTACATGCCGCCGGCGTTGTTGACTAGGATGTCGAGAGAGGGGATTTGCGCAACGCATGCCGCGATGGAAGCGTCGGAAAGCACATCGAGGGCTAGTGTGGTTATGCCTGCGGCTTGAAGGCCCTGGGTTTTGAGGGTGTTGCGGGCTGTGGCGTAGACTTTTAGGCCGGCGTTGTGGAAGGCGATGGCAAGTGCTGCACCGAGGCCGCCGTCTGAGCAGCCGGTAATTAGGACTGAGCGTTGGTGTTTTTCGGCCATGGTGGTTTGGTGTGTGGGTATCTCTGTGCTGGTGGGGGTGTTGGGTTTAGGACCGGAGTTTGTGGAACTGTTGGGTCTCTATATTGTGTTTGTGTAATGCAGAGTGAAGGAGCCATTGGAACGTGGTACCGCGGTAACCTATATACAATTCGAGGCAACATTTTTCGTGCTTAAGGGATTTTCTTTTCCAGGGCCCGATAACAACTTCATGGATAGTTGTTGTCCCGTCGGGGTCGGGCGATTCATGGGCTGTAGATATTGATCACTAAACATGGCCGGGAATCTGCCAAGATAATGCTGCTTTGCGTTTTCCTCACGATGATTCGCTCTCTTGTCAAGGCTACAGCGAAGAATACGCGTATAAAGTAATTCAAGAAGAGACGATTAGATTCTACAATTTTTAATCTCGTCGTTCTCATGTTTGCGCTCACTGACCATCGACACGAGCTAGAGATGATGTCCATACTGTAAGCTAGAATTGCACAACGAGCTTCTTCCCAGACACTTCTCCGGCACGAAGTTGGTTCATTCCCTTCTCAATGCCCTCAAATCCACCTTCAATGATGGTAATTGGTGGTGGTTGAAGAGCCTTGCTGGTGATGAGTTGTGGCAAGGCAGCGAAGAACTTTGCCAGTGCTTCTCGGTCCTTTGGCTCCGAGGCGAACTTCGGTCCGATGGGTGCAAGCATCTGAAATGCGCTGCCAAACATGGTGAAGCACAGAATAGGCTCGACTGTGACATCGGGACTACTCGCCTTCGCTGTAGGCTGGAGGGTGAGTAACCTGCCTTTGCCGGCTTTAAGCACCCCTTCGCATATGGACGCGGACTTTCCTTCTGAAAAGCAGTCCACGCCCATGGTGATGTTAGGGTGCGCTTTGATGATCTCGTCGACTACAGTAGGTGACCGGTAGTTGAAGACAGAGTCTGCTCCATACTTCTTCACCAGCTCAAACGAATGCGGAGATGCTGTTGTGATAACACTGCACCCCGCATTCTTCGCGATCTGGATGCTGAAAAGGCCCGCCATCGTCGAACCACCGTAAATGAAAACAGTCGAGCCATTGGCTGCGGGAGACGAACTCGCAGGCGCCCCCTCAGAGCTGCGCAGCCCAAGTCGTTCGTTGACGCACAACACAGCCGTGCAGCCGGAGATACCGAACGTGGTCGCTTCAGCATCGCTCACCTCCGCAGGAATCTTCCACGCCAAATCCGCATCCGCTTTCAAGTATTCGGCGAACGCACCACGGTCTGGGTACATCCCGCCATGGACAAAACCCGCAACGCGGTCTCCAACTGTCCAAGTACTGCGTGCTGATTCTCCGACCTTCTCGACTGTGCCTGCGAAATCACAGCCGATGATGCGTCCCGGTGCAGCTATTGCATCTATGTTCTTGGTGTCGATTGGGTTGAGAGCAACGTTCTTTACTTTGACGAGGATTTCGGTTGCTGTGATGGTGGGAACATCAATTTCTTTGATGGTGCATCGTTGCCCCGTGTTCTTCCCTAGGGCGAGGTTGATGAATCGATTGGGAAGCCCATTATTCGATACGACGGCCTTCATTGTCACTTGAGAATTAAGTCGTGACTTTGGAAAAGAGAACCGAATGATGTTTGTGAAGGCAACTTGTACTCGACCCTTCAGACATCTTTATCTGCGCATCTCGAGGTATGCGGAGCTTTGGACCACCAATGGCAGTGTCACCGTATTCACGGGTAAGAAGCGCTAAGTACGGCCTACGTGCATATCATGCGGTCGCCGACTGCAGTAGCTTCGAGCTTGGAGATCTTCTTTGTTCCTCGATCCTTACCTATTCCGGGTTGTGTCTGATGACTGATCATACTCAGGGGGTTGTGATTACTTAACATACCTTTGCAATCAATGGCGAACACCAAGTCTTCAACCGTCGAGGCCTTGTACTCCGGCTTGTTGTTCCTCCGCAGCGGACGAGTTGGCGACCGGGATCTCTCCAGGTTTCTTGCACTGTCCACTCAATCGGAGGCGTCCACCACGCCCTGCTCTATATCACTATACGCGTGCAAGTATCTAGAGAACGGAGGATGAGGTTTTGATTGTATGTGCGGCACCCTCGACAATAGTTGAGGAGTGCTTGCGGATGAAGTCAAACACGGAACACTGGAGCCTATTTATTCTCAAATCATTTCTTTAGTATTCATTTCTCTGAGAGAAACCACCGAGCCTTTATGTGGCAACCACCGCTGTTCGACAACATCAATGCGAATCAAGGCTGCTTCGATTGAGGCTGAATCAAGGTAGTCCTGCATTATGGGGCAGGGACGGGCTTTGCTCCGGAACCGATTTTAGCGGACCAAGGTTGCGTGTAGACCCAGACCTTCGATCCAACACAGAACATTGCGCATCAGTCATTTTTTCGATCTTTTTACCTGTTTCAGATAGTAAAAATTGCATGTGTTAAAGGTCCGGGGAAAGTTGCAAGTCATAACTGCAGATTCGATAAATAATTCATCGCTGCCTGACAGGCCTGATAGGACCGACCTAGAGGTAAGACGTTAGCGACGTGCAATTGGCAGACTAATAGTCGTGTAACTCTTTACAATAGTGTATAGTATATTATAGGACCGTTGTATTACGCGCAGCAAGGACCATTTTCGTATCGCAACAATCAGAGTCAGGCCTTTAGGGGACTACAAGCCTATAAAGTAATATGTATATGTGTACACATATTAAGCAAAATTAATTAATTGCCATGTTTTTGCTGCAGTAGCTATAGCTTATCCTAGCTTGAGGTTATTATAAAAGACATTTTGCGTACATAACTGCAACTGTACCTAAATTGCTTCTTTCGCAATGAATTGTCTCTCTTAAAACACTACCAAGACTCAATCGCTAGGGTTGAGTGCAACCATAAGACTACAATTCCAAAATCTTGAGAAGTTGAAATTGTAAAACTCTAGCAGCGAACGATGTCTCGTCGATGCAGTTTCGGCAAAGGGGCAATGAAGTGATGCTCTCGTTCATCGATCCGAACTTATCACCTGTCCTAGGAAACGAAACACATTCGATCCGCCACAGAGGTCGCAAGATGGCGTCAGAAATGGAGAACAATTCAATCACCCTGCTGGGCGCAGGATCAAAGAACAGACCCCGAGTCGTGAAGTGACAGCAAAAAATGTGTAAGATCATGCTTTGGATATGAGTATGGTGTCCGGCTACTCGGGCGGATATTTTTTACAGCACCCTCTCAGTTAGCAGAACTTTGATCAGAGCCTGGCTAGAGCTGATTGGATTTAGTTCGTTAGTGAGCAGCTACAAAGTTCGGGTCAGGGCTAGATTAATGATATTGAATGTAACGGCCTGTATGATCCACAACAACCAACTAGAGGGCATCATAAGAAACTTCCATCCAACTACCCAATGTAATGTCCCTCATCACCCAATTTTCCTCTCGCCTCGCCACTCCACCGTAGGATTTCGAAAAGTCATGATGAGGCTCCGCAATCGGCATCCTTCGTCAACCCCGGATCATTCGAGACTTTGCATGGATTCGAGAACGGTTACCTGACGCCGATGCTGCTAATCAGAGAACCTATAGGTTCTGCCAAAAGCCGAATAGAAATAGTCGCTGAACAACTATGCTTGTGGATACCCGAGCCACAATGTGGCGTTCTGCCGTTCAACCATACCATGTGCGTTTGCGTTTTAGGGCTGGCTCTTTAGGCCCACTTGCACAATGAGATTCTTGCTCAAGCCAATAGTATTTAAGGCAAGCGTACTCAGGCCATGTCATCAGTGTCTACACGTAGTATTCGTGTTATTCACACCATATCTTCTGTCCAACGTTGTTCAAACATGCGACATATCCACTCTTTGCGACCGACCTCGGTCTTCGAATACGGTAATCACATAGTGTTCATCCAGACTTGGCTCGATCCTTCACATCTGCAAAGAAAAATCAGGTACACCAGACTGGATACAAACTATAGTGATGTTGCATCGCCAAGGGCCGTCGCTTGGATGCACGTCTCTTCACGCAGACCCACGACAACCAGAGCTTCGGGACTTCCTGAAGGCAACATTTGAACCCACAAAACGAGGTGCCAAGTAATGTGATTTACCTATCGCACATCGGTGTAGTTTCGTTCTGGAAGCTTAGACCGCTCTGTTATAGTCACATGTCAATCTGAAGGATTTCGGTCTTTCGGTCTTTGCCTTGATGTCAGGAGCATTTTTCTTCGTTTTTGGAGTCTCAGACCTGAAGTGATGGCAAATATTATTTTTAAATTCCGTAGCTCATAAGTGCAGGACCAAAGATAGCGATATTGAACCTCAAAGCGAAAACAAAAAAGGCTTGAATGATGACTTTGACGTCGCTATGGTTACGTTACCTAAATGCCAAGAAATCTGCTCACTATGGAACCGATAGATCAGAAAAACTGATAAGATTAGATCCTACGCTTTGTTCTTCATCGTTCTGAGGCAACGCGGCTGCAGATGGAGGCGTTGAAGGGCGCCGTTGCATTAGCTCGCGCCTCCCATGTCAGGACCAATATGCCAACATCGAATCCAACAACACTTTGACCGTCACCTGCACTCAACACAGCCAATTACCTCCAGTCTCTTGCCCGATGCAGCAGGTGGTCAAGCGCAAATCGAGAATCTGCGGCATCTGCTTTGCTTTCCTCGGGCTCCGTTCTGCGGCCGCTGCGGTCGTTCCACGAATGATTAAGTGCTGGGAGGATCTAATCAGATCAAATTTTCTCCACTAGGGAAAGGCCTCCCGCGCCACGACTCCACCACCTAGACCTCGCTTGGCTGTCTTGAGTATGGATTTGCCCTGGATATTGTAAGGCCAAGCATCTTGGGAGGCGTTTGGCATAATTCTTGTGTAAAAGCCCACGTGAGGTGATGCTTCAAGGGATCTGAATGGGTCGACTATCGTGCCGTGATTTCATGGCCGTGTTGAGGGTGGGTTGCAGAACGAAAAGAAAGCGGGTCATGATGGTCGAGAGAGAAGGCGTACAGCGTACAAAAGGGCGATCTTTTCGCGCTCCGTTGGCTGCACAGGATTGTCGCAATTCCCTTTGTTCCAGCTCGTCGAAGTGCGCTTGCATTTCGTGCTCGTCCTACCACCATGGGGCTCCTTGACTTTTACAAGAACAAGCCCGCCGAGGAAATCACGCCTGTTGAGGCCCAGGATAAGACGCCAACTGACCTTGAGAAAGAGATCGGATCTGGCACTCCATCTGAGAAAAGTCATGATCAAGACAGTTTCTCCAGCAATGCCCAAGCCGGTGTCAAGGCGATAGAAGCGGCAGCCACCGTATGGACAAAGTATCATCTCATCGGTGCATATGTAATGTAGGATATGCAATTGTTACTGATCGTTGTCTTCCATGCTGACCGGAGTCCAGTATCTGGTGGATTTACTTCGTTGTCGCTCTTCAAGAAGTCGTCATTCGTGCAATGGTTCGTCTCTTTCCCACAAGCCTTGTATTACTCTCGTGCTAATCGCTTCCGTGTTTAAAACAGAACCCATATGTTACCTCAGCTTTCCGTCTTCACTCTCTTACTGCCGCGACGGGCGTCATGTCGTCTATCATTGGTGGTTTGTCGAAGATTCCATTGGCGAAATTGCTTGACATGTGGGGACGTCCACAAGGTCTCTTGCTGTCACTCTTCGTTTGGATGGTCGGTTATATCATGATGGCCTCATGTCGAAATGTTGAAACCTATGCCGCAGCACAGGTTTTCTCTTCGACTGGGTAAGTTGTTTATCAGTATTCTATCGACTGCACTGCTAACCAAGCAATAGGTCGCAGGCTGTCAGTTATATCTTGACAGTTTTCATCGCCGACACGTCCTCGTTGAAAAATCGCGCCCTCATGCTCTCATTCGCAACATCTCCATACGTTATTACAACATGGGTTGGAGGACCTGTCGCCCAGTCTGTTCTTGCTGGACCAGGATGGCGATGGGCCTTTGGGATCTTCATCATCATTATCCCCGTCGTCGTCATTCCTCTAGCCATCCTTGTGCTCTACAATGATCGCAAAGCCAGGAAGCAGGGTCTTCTAGAACCTACCAAAATCACCTGGAGCGCTGCGGCTATCAAGAAATTCTGTGTCGACATCGATCTTGTCGGTATCCTGATTTTGGTGTCTGGCATGGCACTCTTCCTTCTGCCATTCAGCCTGTGGTCCTACCAAGCTAAGAAATGGGAGTCGCCAATGATAATCGGTATGCTGGTAGCTGGATTCGTTCTCCTCATTGCCTTCCCTGTTTGGGAAAAGCTCTACGCGCCCGTCACCTTCGTCCCATACAAGCTTCTCCTCGACAGAACAGTCTTCTTCGCCGGTATCATGTTTGTCTTTGTGTACTTCAACAGCGCTGTGTGGGGAAGTTTCTTCGGCTCTATGTTGCAAGTCAACTGGAACTTGAACGTGAGGAACGCAAGCTATGTTCAGAGCATCTACCGCGTTGTATCCTGCTTCTGGTGCTTGGCCGCAGTTGGACCAGCAGTCAGGATCACTGGAAGATTCAAATGGACTGCTGTGTACTTCGCACTGCCCATCGATATCCTGGCCATTGGATTGATGATCCACTTCCGTGTGCCGGGGACTAGTGTTGGGTTCATCGTCCTAACCCAGATTCTCACAGCAGTGGCTGGCGGAACGATTGTGATCGCTGGTGAAATGGCGATGATGGCTCCGTCTGACCATCAACACATAGCCGTCATTATCGCCGTGCTGAATTTGTTCTGCTCCATAGGCAGCGCTGTTGGAAGCTCCGTTTCATCCGCTATCTGGACGGGGACTTTCTATAACAATCTTACCAAGCACGTTCCAGCAGGTGTCAATATCAGGGATATTTATGCTTCATTGCCCAACCAACTGAAGTACAAATGGGGCTCTCCGGAGAGGATGGGTATTGCACAGGCGTACGCGGATTCTCAGAGGCTCATGCTGATCACCAGCATATGTATGCTGTCCCTGGCTCTGATTGCGGCTACACTCTGGCGCGATATCAACGTTAAGAACATCAAGAAGCAAGTCAAGGGTCGCGTGGTGTAATTGAGATTGGTCTTTCCCCAGGGTTCTCATTGTGGTTGACGAGGATATAAAGCCTGGTGACTCGACTCGAGGGATTGTTAGACCAGTCAACACTAGGTTCATATCAGAAAATCGAACAATTCAGCCACTCTTTTTGAATATAAATTGTATGATGTAAGCAACTGCGAGCGCCCAAGAAACTGTCTCTGAATTGGAGAACTGTGCCGCGAAGCATGACTTGCGGGTCATTCACGAATGCGACAAGAATTGGATGACTCGGGGCTCGTCATTGTTCAGTCTGACCTCTTTCGATCTCTTTGAGTCAAAAAATGATGATACCGGTCACTATCTGGGAAGGGCGGTAGACGAAGCTGATTAAAAAAGGGCGGGCCGCCATTGGTGATACGACGTTTGGGCGCGTGTGGACACCGCTTGGTGAGTCAACTCACGGGAACCTTTCAATGGTTGCGTCTCAGCCTCGAGGTTCGGGCGACACCAGCAAGCTATAAGTGGGAATGGGTATCGACGGTATCTAGTAGGATTTGAACACGGTGTTGTGCATGTTCTGGGCAGGTGTTTGGAGAGTCGGCTCCACTCATACGTAGCGGACTAACCGCAGGCGGTGGTGGGGCGCAAAGAACCGTGGTGGCGGTTGCTCGAGTAACTCCAGTACCCCACCATGAGTTTCAAGTCGAGAAGAAGGTTATGGCCACGAGTCCACAAAGTACGGCAGATGTCCATCTAAAAATATGATGCAAGGCTCAGAAACTCCCTATTTCTCTGCCCACTGGTACTACTGGCAGAAACTCGGGAGCGAATGGTCAGGCGGAACCAAGAGTGGATAGAGAAGACTGGGGCAATTGGAATGACGCTGGGCCGTGAACACTCGCATGAGAAGTTGCGGCTGTGGCAAGCTCGATCTGCAGGCGGTCGAGGCCGGACTGAGCGGCGAAGGCCAATCAGCGCCATGGTTTCTGCCTATTCTGCAGCGGAATGCCGTCGCAAGTGAAGGCGCTGGAGCCTTTTGTACCAGGGCCGTAATCGAAAATTTGCGTGCAAGTTGCCCAACGTCGGTCCCAAGAAGGCTTAGCGTGCGCCAGGAATCTGTCCGTGCGCAACCCCGCCATGCTTTATATTCTTCGCTCCCAGCTCACACTCAGTCTTTTTCTTCTTTGCCTGACATTGCCGATAGACGAGCTCTACACACTGTTCGTACAGCCACCACTGCATCTGCCATCGTCTTCTAACGCATTCCAGGTCAATTCAAGCTACTTCACTCCACTTCCACCAAACCAAATCACTACACAACCGCCATCATGGGGTGAGTCTCCCTGTCAGCCTCGAGCATCTTGAGACGACGCATTCTTCGCAGCCAGCACAGCATGCTAACAACGGCTGCAGTAAAGAGAAGACTCATATCAACGTCGTCGTTATCGGCCACGTCGACTCCGGAAAGTCGACCACCACTGGACGTAAGCCGCCCTTCCTCACGCACTGCGGGGTCGCATTCACTCACACTGGGACACAGATTTGATCTACAAGTGCGGTGGTATCGACAAGCGTACTATCGAGAAGTTCGAGAAGGTATGGCACACTCTTTTTTTCCGCCTGCTGCAAAGCCGTGTTTTCCCGGATTCGCCTCTGAGCGTGCAGCCTTTTTTGGCTTATCGCGATGAGGGGCATATTTGGCTGGTGGGGTTGTGCGAACTTTTACGCGCTAGCGCTAAGCCCGATTGGGCCTTCGCCAACCACAACACCATGACGCACACTTCCAATTTTCCACATGCGGCTTGCAGCAGCGGTTTCCGCTTCACATCTCATCAGCATGATGCTAATAGTGTTCATAGGAAGCCGCCGAACTCGGCAAGGGTTCATTCAAGTACGCATGGGTCCTCGACAAGTTGAAGGCCGAGCGTGAGCGTGGTATCACCATTGATATCGCTCTCTGGAAGTTCGAGACCCCGAAGTACTACGTCACCGTTAGTAAGTCGCACCTTCCCCCATTCTTATGTTGTGCACCTTCCGCCATCCTTATGTTGTGTCGTTGTTGTCTTGCTGCATTACTGACAACATTTCTAGTCGATGCCCCCGGACATCGTGACTTCATCAAGAACATGATCACTGGTACCTCCCAGGCTGATTGCGCCATTCTCATCATCGCTGCCGGCACTGGTGAGTTCGAGGCTGGTATCTCCAAGGATGGCCAGACCCGTGAGCACGCTCTTCTCGCCTACACCCTTGGTGTCAAGCAGCTCATCGTCGCCATCAACAAGATGGACACCACCAAGTGGTCTGAGGACCGTTTCCAGGAGATCATCAAGGAGACCTCCAACTTCATCAAGAAGGTCGGATACAACCCCAAGCACGTTCCCTTCGTCCCCATCTCTGGATTCAACGGCGATAACATGATCGACGTCTCCACCAACTGCCCCTGGTACAAGGGCTGGGAGAAGGAGACCAAGTCCAAGGCCACTGGTAAGACTCTCCTCGAGGCCATTGATGCTATCGACCCCCCCAGCCGTCCTACCGACAAGCCTCTCCGTCTTCCCCTCCAGGATGTGTACAAGATTGGCGGTATTGGCACGGTTCCCGTCGGTCGTGTCGAGACTGGTATCATCAAGGCCGGTATGGTCGTCACCTTCGCTCCCGCTGGTGTCACCACTGAAGTCAAGTCCGTCGAGATGCACCACGAGCAGCTTACCGAGGGTGTCCCTGGTGACAACGTCGGCTTCAACGTCAAGAACGTCTCCGTCAAGGAGATCCGTCGTGGCAACGTTGCCGGTGACTCCAAGAACGACCCCCCCAAGGGTGCCGAGTCCTTCAACGCCCAGGTCATCGTCCTCAACCACCCTGGTCAGGTCGGTGCCGGTTACGCACCCGTCCTCGATTGCCACACCGCCCACATTGCTTGCAAGTTCTCCGAGCTCCTCGAGAAGATCGACCGCCGTACCGGAAAGTCTGTTGAGAACTCTCCCAAGTTCATCAAGTCCGGTGACGCCGCCATCGTCAAGATGGTTCCCTCCAAGCCCATGTGCGTTGAGGCCTTCACTGACTACCCCCCTCTTGGTCGTTTCGCCGTCCGTGACATGCGTCAAACCGTTGCCGTCGGTGTCATCAAGTCCGTCGTCAAGGCCGACAAGGCTGGCAAGGTCACCAAGGCTGCCCAGAAGGCTTCCAAGAAATAAGCGCTCTATCCTAGGGTCACTTGTTTCTTTCATTTCGTCTCTAGATACCTGGTTCTGGGGATGTGGTCACTGGAAAAAAGCTGTGATGACTTATTGAAATGTGTCATGCATATAAGTCGTGGGAAGGTGTCCTGGCGTCGTCCTTCCGTAGACTTCATAATGAATCAATGAAAGTTATGGGTGGGCAATCAATCATATCGTCGTACATGCTTATGATGTCGTGATGTCTCGCTCTTCGACTTGTGTCTGTTCATGACTGTGGTCATATCATCCCCCGTCCCCCCACCCCTTCAGCAGCCAAAATCACACAGCCATTTCCTGATTCATGATCTATGACAAGAGCTTCTGTTCATACTGAAGCATCGTAGCGATGACTTTGTGTACTATATCCATATCTTAGATTATATTTATACATAAGGCTGAACCTGTCCTTCGCACCACTCGTAAAACGTTTTACTCACACTCTTCCCGCCGTTGATATCGTTGGTATTATCCTTTATATGTGTAGGTACGTCACCTTTCCTACCCCACGGAACGACAAAATCCCCACTCCTGACATCTGGCCCCAAACCAGCATAGAGCTCTGTGTATGCACCAAATTCCGGACGTTTTGCCACGGCCGAAGCTAGACCACGCAGAGGCGCCGGTAACGACGACTGTAGACTCGCGGCTGTGAACCCCGGGTTCACCACGACATGTTGCACGCCCGAGGGATTACTGTTCCGCAACGTGTGCCTGTCCAACTCGTCCGCCTCGTCCCCTCCTTTGACATCCCCCTGTCGCCTCGCAAACTCCGTGGCCAGGAAGTACACACCTGCTTTCGACTGCATGTAACTCTCCGGTCCCCTGAGCTGTTTCGGTGCGCCCGTCGCGTCATCGAATTGCACGCCTCCCGCTGGCGTACCGAGACTCAACATTGTCGACACCCAGATCACGCGGATACTGGGATTGGGATGGCAGAAGTGCGAGGCTGTGGCTGCGAGTCTGGGGCCCAGCAGCGTGGCGAGCAGAAACGGTGCTAGGCAATTAACTCCCATGTCGGTATCGCAACCGCCAGCATTCACATTCTGGCCTCCCGAGCCAGCAGGCATCTTGCCGCCATCGTTCAGGAAGAGCACATCGAGGCGCCATTCGTCTCTGAGGAATCTCTCGACCGCAGGTTTGAGCGTAGCTAGATCAGCCATGTCCGCCACGAAGGGTTTCAGCGTGCCCTTTGAGTCTTTGCATTCTTGCTTGAGGCGCTCGGCTGCTGTGCTGTAGGCATCTGGGGTGCTGGCGCCAAGGTAGAGTGTTGCGTGGAGGGTGTAGAGGATCTTGGCGAGGGCGTGGGCGTGAGGGGAGGGTGCGTGTGTAAGGATGTAGACTTTTTGGGAGAGGTCGATTAGGGAGGTTGGGGTGAATGCTGGGGGTGGGGGGAAGAGTTGAGAAAGAGTTGTCGACATTGTTTTGGGGCATTGGGTGTGGAGTGCGTGAGATGGCTGGGTATGAGCAATTCAGAGCGGATTTCAATATCTTTGAATATGCAGATAGCCAGGAGTATCTCAAGAAAGTATACACAGCTCTTTTCTCTTAGGGTGTTCTAGGTGCTGAACATCTTCGATCTGAGCGCACACGTCGCGTTGCCAGGCGTCCAGGGGGATTCAGCATCGAGTCAGACGAGTGTGTGCCGCGGCTCGTTGTTTTCTACACTGAGACCTAAACAATAGATATCACGCTTGAGCGAGGCACTCGATTCTATAGAGAGATATAGGGAAGCATATTGGGAGGATATCTGATGTCGATGATGGAAGTTGACTCTACAGGTGCGAGATGGCCAATGGACCCACTTCTTTCAGCCTAGCGCCGCTCACAACTTCCTTGACTGACCAAACAACGGCCCTCATTTTACACCTCATTCTCTACATATCAGATCCAAGGCCATGTCGGCAGATCTTTTTGCAGAATTCGCAACAGAAGCTGCACCAAATCAACAGCAGCAACCGGCGGTACATGCAAAGGGCGGTCAACAACCCGCACCATCCTTCAGCTTCTTCGACGACCTGAAGCCATCGGCAACTCCTGTACCGCAGGCACAGGCACCAACTCAACAACAGCAGTCCCAGAGCTTCAATTCTATTCCTACACAAGCAGCCACCACTACCGATGACGACGACTGGGGAGATTTCGAGGGCGGGGCTTCCGAGCAAGCACCTTCTACGAAACAAGATCCATTCGCGTTCGGGACACTACGGACCTCGCAGCCCCAACAAAACACCTGGAACATTGCGCCAGCCACCTCAGATCCGTTTGCATACGACTTGAGCCAGCCAGCCCATCAGTCTCAAGATCTATGGCAAAAAGCACCAGTAGTAAAAGCCAAGAAGCCTGCAGACTCCAGCGTTCTGTTTGACGCGGAAGATGATTTCGAGGATGACGATGATTTTGGTGATTTTGAAGGTCCAGAAGAAACAGCAACAACACCAGCGGTGCCAAAAGTATCACAACCAGCCAGCTCGGCACTCGTAGATCTACTAGGCGACCTGAGTGTGTCACAACCGCAGCCTCCACGCACAGGTATTAAAGTGGAACACCAGGCAAGCAAAAGCAATTCGTCGGTCAAGAAGGGTCCTTCTGCTGGCTTTGGCAATGTGTCTAAGTCAAAGCAGCCATTTGTAACGCCTGCTGCACCAGCAACAAAGGAGGAAGATGCATGGGACACGTTCGATGACTGGGAGGCGTCTATCCCGACGAAAGCACCTGCCAAAAGTACACCCAAGGCACCCAATGCTCCAAAAACAACAATAGTAGCACAGGGCACTTCTTCGCCAACTCCGATCCTATCGCCAACGGCAGATGATGTGAAACCAGGAGAGCTTCCGCCGACCAATGTACCACCACCAGGTGTTCTGCTCTCGTTGTTTCCTTCGCTGTTCGCAGAGGCACAAGAGAAATTATTCAAGCCAATGGCAGCACAAACGCTACCCATGAGAAACAAGTTGCTAGCCGAACCAGCGACGATAGCGTATCTCCAAGGGTATCTCATTCTGGCCAATGTTGCTGCGCATGTTATAGCCGGACGGAAGCTGCGGTGGAAACGAGACCAGCATTTATCTCAGGGCATGAGGATCGGGCCAGCGTCATCACGGGCGACCTCGGGAATGAAGTTGACAGGAATCGACAAAGGCGAAAACCTGAAGGAAGAGAGAGAAGTTTCTGATGTAGTGAGAGTGTGGAGAGAGCAAGTTGGACGACTGCGGCATGTGGTGAGTGGTGCGAATCAGATTAAGAGTGGTACGCTGGGTCAAGCACCGGATCTTCAAGAGGTGATGCCGGTCAAGACGTTGAAGCAATCCGAGGGTGGTATACCTGCACGCCAGCCTTGCATGATGTGCGGATTGAAGAGAGAGGAGAGAGTGACTGCATCGGATATGAGCATTGAGGACAGTTTTGGGGAGTGGTGGATTGATCAGGTCAACATGCATCGAGGTGAGTGGATTCAGCAGAAACAGCCTTACATTAGGATACTAATGATGTTGCAGGGTGTCGCAATTTTTGGAACGAACACAAAGACAGACTTCGACAGCGTTGATGTTAATTCACGACCAGCAGACCATACGAAGTATTGCAGGGAGTTAGAGCAAAAAGGCGTTGTTGACCAATAGGGAAAGGCGTTGTGAGCCGAGCAAGTCGGGCGAATCTACGGGGCGCTTTGGAGCGGGAGAGGGGTGCAAGTGGCATCTGTAGCGAACACATGTCAGAGCATGCTGGGGGAGGCATTTTCGGAGGTCAGATGTAGCAGCGGGAACCTAGCAACGCAGGGCAGGGCACCCGACGAGTGGTGTGAGAAGGCATGGGACGAGACGATGGTGTCGTGGGGACAAAGAGCACTGTATTCCTTGATGAGTCGGACTGGGAATGGGATGAGGCGAATTCGGCCATGGGCATGCGTGGGTCTTTGTGGGCAGTCGAGATCTGATCTGATCTGGGACTACTCGAGCGTTGAGGGACCACGGGAGTGGATCGGAGGGAGTCCGTGCGGGGCAGTCAACGTGGGTGCAATGCAAATAACTGCGCGGGCTGGAGTCGCAGAAGAAGTGCCCACAGAGCCGTCGATTGCGCTCCAATTCCACCGTTGTCGTGCGCCTTGGCCATTGTCTTCACGCCCATTCCGCATTGTCTCCATACTAAGCACGTTGACGCTGATAGCCCGTTGCAGCGAGCTGAGCCCGCAACCCCAAGCCCGAAGCAGAACATTGTAGTTTGACAGTCCCCCGCCAAACCCGTTTGCACCTCCCGCCCACGCACCCCGTCCCCCCAGCGCAGAAGCGTCCGCTCTGCCCCAGACGCGACGTTCCTCGAGCACACGTCGACACGAGTGCCCCGGCCTGTGAAGCCACTCTCCCCACTGCCCTCTCTCCGCTGCGCCCGCGTTTACCGGACCGAGACAGGTACACGCCTCAGGGAATGAGCAGGCCACACGATCATGGTAAGCCATATGACTCGTTTCGGACCATTGTCACGCACACAACGCGACTTGTAGCCTGGGAGAATCGCTCTTTATCGCCTCGATCAAACTCTCCCCCTTCTCCCAGCCAACCCACCCCACCAGCCCCTCGCATCACTGACGAATACTCACCATGGGCTCGCCAGCTGACCAGACGGCCCTCACAGGCGCTCTACAAGAAGAACCCCACTTCGAATCCCTGCACACGACGCGAACCGCTCCCGAACATGCCTCGCTGGTCAAGAACAAGAGCACGTCGAATCTGCTCTCCCAGGCCCGAGTGCCGTTAGCCTTGAACACCGCAAAGCGGATGAGCATCGATGCCGGCCAGCTCGACCGCATGGCTCGGTAAGTACCTCCAATCCTCCTCTAGATATATGATCATTAGCTAACACATTTGCACCAGGTCCCCCATCCTCACCGAGCACGAACACGGCCTGGGAAGCTCTGGCCTCCGACGTATTCGCCAACAACCCCCCTCGACTCAGCGATCGTCCTCACTCAACATCGCCACACCTCCAGTCTCTCGACACCCTTCGACCTCGGCACCGTCTGCCCCAGGATCACCGACCTTTGCCTTTGGCGAGGACCTGACCCGCTTTCCCTCCGAATCCTTACACTCGTTTTCCTTTGCGACACAGTCGGACGAGTTCATCCACAATCGCCAGAATGTCTTGAAGCGATCAATAGACTTTATGCGGGACCGCCTCGGCTGGGCAGCTACAAATCCTGGCATTGCCAATGCCCAAGCCCGACTTAGCGGTGACCAGGAAGTGCAGAGCATGATGGAACTGCTGACCCGAGCAAACTTGATCGGCCCTGACGGTGCAGGAGCCCATGGCTTAAGTGCTCTGGGACCTATGACTGGGCCTGCAGACATGTCTGGGGAAAACATCTTCGACAAGGGCTTCGCTGCTCAGCGGTCAGAGAGCCCGATCGAGGAACTGCTCGAGTCCTCTCGTCCGCCAGTACATCGGGCAACGACTACAGAGATTGCTGATACCAATAGCACTCCAGGCTCCGGCGACGCTCGTAGTGCATCGATATCAGACCCGTCTTCTGAAGCTTCAAGCCTACGGCAATCAAATGCCTCGCCACCTCCACAGCGTCCACAACGCGCTGCGCTGAAACGGACACTGACAGACGTTGTACCGCTGACAATTCAAAGCCAACTAAATGATGCCCTCGCACAACCGTACCTAATAGGCGAATTAGGCCAAGCGGACCACATCGTGTCCCCAGCTTCAGTGCCTTCCGTTCCACCAAACTTCAGCGGCGCCCCTGGCCCATACTCTGCAGGTTCACAAGGACACGCTAGCCGACACGCTCCCATTGCCCAGGCCATCTTCACCACCGATTCACAAGCCCCGTGGACTATCACATCAGCTAATGATCTGGCGTGTCTAGTATTTGGTGTCACAATGGCCGAGGTTCGCAAGCTGGGAATACTGGAAGTTGTTCGAGAAGACCGTAGAAAGTGGCTTGAATCCAAATTGAAGAATCCAGAAGCTGGATCGAAAGCAGCACGAGAACAGAATGCACAAAATGCCCAGAATGCACCTGCTCCGACGACCAACCTCAAAGTCGGCAATGGCGTGACAGCACGGTTACTCAGCAAAGCTCCGTCTCGAGTAACAGCCGCAAAGAAAGCCAAGACTGACGACGCAAAGCTGAATCACAAATCAAAAGGCTCACGGGGTGTTTTACTTTGTGGTGATGTCATTCCCATCCAGAAGCGAAATGGTGCTACAGGGTCTGCTAGCTTATGGGTCAAGGAGAAGCGAGGCGGACTGATCTGGGTCATGGAAGAGATCGCCGAAGATGTTGTCTACATCACTGTCGATGAGGTTGGGTGTGTCTCAAAAGGCTGGGGAGCAACAGAAGCTGTGTTCGGAAGCGATCGGCTGCGACGAGGAATGGATCTCAAACGACTGATAGCCGGCATTCCAAAGCTAAAGGGTACCAACACTGGAGCGCTCGACTACGATCAGATTTACGAAGAACGCAACTACACAGCGCGAACGTCCGATAGCATCAATATTCCGGTCACGGTCGAAGCACTCCCAGGCGAGCCCACCTTCCGAATCTCCAGTTTCCCACACATTGCAGGTATCGTCGTCCTATCATCATCTGATCTATCAGTCACAAGCACAAATTCCGTCTTTTCATCAGCCTTGTTCGGACAACCGCGGCCCGAAGGTGTTCATGTAAGCAAGCTCATTCCCGCTTTCAACAAGATCCTGCGTGTCATCACCGACGAAGACCAAATCGAGTTGGCAGATGGCATAGTCATCCCTGAGCATAGCTTCCGGCGCGCCCGAGCTCTGCTTGCTATGCGTGAGGGTAGTGCAGATGCAGCCGCCATCTTCTTAAGACCAAGCGGTCTACCAGCATTGCACCGCGATGGATCTGAGATCATGGTCGACGTGCAGATGCGTGTGGTCAAGAGCGAGAAGACACCCCAATTCGATGAACAGGTCCTTGAAGAGGAGGATGGCGCTACCCGACAGTCAAAAGGCACAGAACTTGTTTATGCCTTGTGGATAACATATTCAAGGCAACTCCATGCTGCTAGTCAAGGAATTGGGCCTGTCACGCCGCTTCTATCACGGCCGCCGTCGCCTCGTCAACCTGTACCTGCACAGTCCAACATGATCGTGCCTGAAGAGCCAGAATCACATCAGTCTCGGGAAAACAGCCCTCCTGTTTCGCTTCTGACACAGCAGCTTCAAGCAGCCACCCGACCTAGTCCGCCAACTGAAATCAAATCGACGACCATGGCACCGCCTCCAGTTCCCGTGAAGGAAGATCCACCCAAGAAGAAGACGATTGAAGACTTTGTAGTCTTGGAAGAGATGGGTCAAGGAGCGTACGGTCAAGTGAAGCTCTGCCGACCCAAGAAGGCTGGTGGTAAGAACGTCATTATCAAGTATGTGACTAAGCGGCGCATTCTGGTCGACACCTGGACGCGGGACCGACGCCTTGGAACTGTCCCCTTGGAAATCCATGTCCTTGACTACCTTCGCCGAGATGGTTTCAAACACCCCAATATCGTAGAGATGTCCGACTTTTTCGAGGATGATATCAATTACTACATTGAAATGGTTGCGCACGGCGTACCCGGCCGGGACTTATTCGACTACATTGAAATGGAGGGACCCATCGACGAGCGGGTATGTCGTAGGATCATCGTGCAAGTAGCACAGGCCGTACACCATCTTCACACGGTGGCAAAGGTGGTACATCGCGACATCAAGGACGAGAATGTGGTCATCGATGGCTCTGGCAATATCAAGCTCATTGACTTTGGAAGCGCAGCGTACATCAAAAGCGGGCCTTTCAACGTATTCGTTGGAACAATTGGTAGGTTTTTCTCCTCCCCTCACATTACACATCTCTTAAACTAACACATGACAGACTACGCAGCCCCCGAAGTCCTCGCCGGACGCTCCTACCGCGGCAAGGAGCAAGACATATGGGCCATTGGCATCCTCCTCTACACCATCATCTACAAAGAGGTTCCGTTCTACGAAGTCGACGAGATCATGGACCACGACCTTCGCATCCCGTGGGTCATGTCGGAAGAGAGCATCGACCTTATCCGCCTGATGCTAGACCGCGATGTCGAGCGCCGCCCGACTATTAACCAGGTGCTGGAGCATCCGTGGTGCCGCGGCGATATTAGCGTTGCGCCTCGGGTAGTTATGGAGTAAGAAGGCTGCGGGAGAGGACGGTTCGCTAGGATAGGTACGTGGGAAAGGAGGGAGAGAGTTCAACTACGGGGAGGAAGAGAGTGTGTTCAGGTACGAGGAGGAAGAGAAAGCGTCCCGGTGCCACGAGGAGGAAGAATAGAGAAATGGGAGCATAAGGGCTACAAGGAGGAAGCGAGGATGACTGATGATGCGACTTGATATCAAGCGAAATAGACGCAGAGTGCTCGGCATATGAATGGAGCGAACCCCCCCTTTTTGGACATGACATGACATACCTTTAGAGACAGAGCCTTGATAACGAAAGAAATTATGCATGGAGCGCTTGAGCGAATAGTGATTTTGATTTTGATTTTTTTTTTTTTGGGTTCCTAGGGTGTTTCGTTGACGTGCGCGTGTGTGTGTGGTTTGCTGGGCTGTGATCTACACTGAGAACAGTGATGGTCTGTCTGGGTAGTCTTGTTAGTCTGGTTAGTGCGGCTTTTGCTACTTGTGTTTGTGCTTGGACTTGGGGGTGTGAAGGGCTAGGGCCAGGGATAGATCAGGTAGATGGAGGGACTGGTGGTGCATGGGCATGGACATGGGCATGGGCATAGGCACGGGAGCGTGAATGGATACCTAGGTACTTAAGTACGCTCGAGTTTCGATAGATCTCAATGAAATGGATTGTGAACATATCCTTTCATCATCGTATTTCTAGCCATGTTCTTAAACGATCCCGTTCACTGTGCTTGTCATGAGCATGCAACGTCTGTCCCGGGATCTATCTGTGCCTGACGTGGAGACACTAGCACAAGTTCAAGTACAAGTATGAGAAGTATGAGAAGTCTTGTGCATGGACGGTACGTGGGGTGTAGGTGCGAAGGACTTGGGTGGTATGGAAGCAAGACGCTGTTGTATGTCACTCCATATGTACATTAGTACGTAAGTAGCTACGCACTGTCCATCCAAATCTCGCCGAGCTGTAAGACTGGGGATAAGATCAACAACTAGATGGGAAGGTGGTGGAGGCGTGGATTGCGGCTTGTTCTAAGGGGATGTTAGGTGCTAGGTAGAGGGCTTTAGGGATGGAGAGTTTTGAAGAGTGTTACAGGAAGGCTGATAGCAGGAGGCTAATGGTAGGGAAAGTGAAGGAAGGCTTGTGTCGATGTTTTGTAGACGTATATGAGTGATAGGGAGTTAGTAACCTCTGAAACTATTATAATTTAGATAGAGTCTTAGTAGAGGTAGCAAGCTATCTAACCAAGCTACCTGCCTGCTATTAACGCTAGTAGTGGACTAAACTGTTTCCACCTAAATCCCCGCATTGAACGCTCATACACCGTGATTTAGCCGACATGCCGCTCCACAAAAGGAGCGGAACATCCGGTCAAATGCGTGCGACGCTTCTGTCCCTAATTGTCCGGCCTCCACTCCCCTTGTCGCATAATTGCGCCGACAAACCCCAACATCAATGACTTCTCTCAATCCAAAGCGCGCGTGTGAGCCATGTCGCCGCCGCAAGATTAAGGTGGGGCATCGCTGCTCTGGGTAAAAGTCAGAATGTCCTTGCTAACCGAGTTAACAAGTGTGATGGCCTGCCAACCTGTCGCAATTGCTCAGTGGCTGAGACAGCATGCCACTACTCGACCCCAAAGAAGCGAGGTCCAAAGCCGGCTCACTGGCGCAACAACCGCCAGAGACAACGTCAAAACTCAACCTCCGTAGCTACCGAGTCCTCTGGAGCGGACGACCCTCCAGCGCAACCTCCTGTTGATGAAGCTCTTTTCCGCTCACCGTTCGACAACAGTCCAGTGCTTGGCACAGTAACGGCAAATTTCCTGTCCGAATCGCTCACAATTCAAACGGAAACCGCTGTCAATATCCATCTAGACCTCTTGAGGGGTTTAGCTGCGGCTGCTCCAGCTGACACAGTTACATCTATCGCTAATCACTGCATCTCCCTGTATACCCAATATCTTTTTGGAGCAATCCCAGTGTGTCACGAACCAACACTACGTGCCACCGCGAGTCGCTACTTCCTCCAGCCGGACGATGAGGATGATCATTCTGCACATCAATCGCGGATCTTTCACTGCTTTAATTCTAGATGCGAGCGCGAGCAAATCGCTGCCTTAAGGGAAATCACTATTCTCACAGCCCTTTGTGCATCCGTCGCCTATGCCGTCCCTGCAGCCCTGCTACCTAGCAAGCACGGCATCGCCCCTCTTTTCCTCCGAGCAGCGCGAAGCACATTACAGATCTACGAAGACTACGACCTGGAGCATCCCAACTCATCATCGCTGAGCATTCGTCTGTTCTTATCGTCAGCTACACAAACAGAGACGGGAAAGCACGGAGTGGCATTCCACACCTTAAACGAAGCGGGTCTAATCGCGTTAAGGATGCGTCTGTACGATGAGAGCTCGCTTCAAGGACTGGATCCTATTGAGGAAACTATTCTTAGAAATGCTTTTTGGCAGTTGTACGTCTGTGACAAGACTGCTTTAGTGATGAAAGGCCGTCCGATCACAATTCACGAAACTTTGTTCGAGTCTGAACTAACTCTTCAGACACGTTCACGAAACTGCGTTCCACTTTTTGACGAGTTATGGGAATCCAGCAATGCTGCAGTAGAGAAGCATTTGTTGGAGGGGTTTCATATCATACGTCGCCTGTGGGCGATGGCTGCTCAGGTTATTCAAGCTATGGAGGATTCAAATCCTAAGGATACTTGGAATACGTTCGTTGAGCCAGAGGCCGCTCGAAGAAGAATCACGCAGTTGTCTGAAGCCTATTTCGAGATGCTCACCTTGACGCCCAATCCTCCTCTCGATACAGAAACCCCAGAGAGCTCACCCACAGACATCGGCCAAGAAACAAGTCATCACCCGTCTAGACTCTTGCAGCGGCAGCAAACCAGCTATCTGATCACCCTGCATTGTATCAAGATATTTGTTATGAGTTCCGCAGTGCAAAGTGGCATGACCGAAGTCCTCGGGCTAAGCGCGGAACCTCGGACGCTTGCCATGAAGCAAATCGAACTGGCCCAGGAATTCCTTAACGTTCTTCACACCGTCCCGTTTCTACACGTTCAGGCCGAAGGAGAACATTGTGTAAGTGCACCTAAGAAAATATACGATGATTGTCTATGCGAATTTCGATCCGCTTACCCCATTTCGTGGACAGGCCGAAAAGATTAGACGAGTCGGAAGTTTGCTACTTAGATTGGAATGCAGTAGTGAAGATGACACAGTAAAACATCGAGCGAAAGACTGTACTATGCGCTTTATTAAGATCTTAGTTCAGTTGGACTCGAAAGCTACGGACCTTTTGTAGTAGTTTAGGGTTAGTATTTTGCGTTCTACTACTATAAGACGTCTTAGCTTTTTAAACATTAAGGTTTGCTCCTCTTCTTCTTGTGCGTCTTCTAAGCTGTAAAGATTTACTTTAAGACTTGCTATCTTATAGTGGAGGAGAGAGCTTTGAATTGAAATATGGTTGGTTAAGCGACTAATCTTTCTTAAAGCTCAGAACCACGCAGCACTGACACTAACTACCTAGGTAGACTCTGCACTCTTTTCTATTAGCCCAACCCAGGGACAACTTTAAATCATATATCCATGTTCAACCTACCGCACCTTGCAATGGCGTGTGTTTCTACTTGTTCGAGGCGATGTACTAGAACGGTGAAAAACGGTCAACAAAAGTGAACATTATCACTTGACGATGCGATCACAACCTAAAAATAGAAACAAAAAGCGATGGCGTACATGGTAATTTACGTGTCTAGGTTCACTAATTCGTAGTGTCGGGAGATACATCCTACGGAGACATTCTTCTCCTGGCAGATGTGCTTAACCTCCACTATACTCCGCTTTAGGTGGCCTGCGTCCCGAATCTCTCGTCTATCATGCCCCGGAGCTTCAATGCTGACTCCTTAGGCGTTCGCTCCAAAGTCTCGTAGTCTGTAAAGGTCACACCGAATCTCGGGCCATATCCTTCTGTCCATTCTAATAAATAATCAGTATCCTTGGATGTAGGCAGTCAAGCTTCTCTTCTTCAGGGTGTCGGAAAACTGACCTAAATTGTCCATCAATGACCAGGCAAAGTACCCAAGAACTTCTGCTCCATCCTTCCTTGCATCAACCATTGCATCCAAGTGGTCAATGAAATATTTTTGGCGGAAGTCGTCCTTCACAGATTCTTCCTTGGTCATCTTCTCTTCGCCAGGACAGGGACATCCGTTTTCAGTGACGTAGATGGGCTTGCCATACTTGCTGTGGAGTCTGACGAGATGCTTGCGGAAGCCTTGGGGCGCGGAGCGCAGCCAGTACATGCCGCTGAGCGGACCGATGGACTCACCGGCCTTATTTTCAGGCAAACAATCTATGTTGCCTTGGTAATCCTCAGGCGCCGCAGGAACGTTACGATGCCGCGCAAACTGCGATGTGTAATAGTTCATACCATAGAAGTCCACCTCAGCTTCACGCAACAGCTGCAACTCGGCACTTGTAAAAGTGGGCAAACGGTTCCCCAGCTGTTGACGCATGACTTCGGGGTAGTCACGTGCGAGACTAGAGTGGTACTGTATCAGCAGACTGAGACACCATCAAGAGACCAAGTTGAAACGTGATACAGACAGTCTCGGTAAGGGCGAACTCACAACATTGGATGCGCAAACCAGCCTTGCCAAAAGTCCATAGCCTTCTCAGCCGCCTCGCGATCTTTGGGATCCTCTGGGTCCCAAGGAAAGAAATGGTCTCCGCTGACAGATATACCAATTACGCCTTTCTGGCTTTGTTTGAACTCGTTGTTGTAAAGCTTCGCTGCTCTTGCATGCGCCAAGATCAGTGAATGACCGACAATCCATGGCTCGGTGGTTGAGTCGCCCTCAGTACAGTCCTTGTTAACGCTGCTTCGTCCGGGAGCATCGCTGCCCTTTTGAAATCCCTGTAGTCATGTGAGCCTTTCAATGCTGCGAGTGGTCCGCCAGGTAATGCAAACAAGCAAACGGTACCGCGGGACACAACTTGGCTACTCACATGAATGGAAACGACCCACGGCTCGTTGATTGTTATCCAGTTCTTGACTCTATCGCCAAATCGCTCGTAGCAAACTCTCGCGTACCGTTCAAAGTCTTTCTGTATTTCTTCAGTATTGAGCCATCCGCCGTAGCGATCCTGCAATCCCTGTGGCAGATCCCAGTGGTACAACGTGACCCAGGGTGTGATGTTCCTGGCGAGTAAGCCATCGATGAGCTTGTCGTAGAACCGGATACCGGCGTCGTTGACGGGGTCATCTCGTCCGCCAATGGGGATGATGCGAGACCAAGCCAGGGAGAAGCGGTAGGCTTTTGCGCCGTATTTCACAAGAAGGTCGAGGTCCTCCTCGTATCGATGGTAGTGATCACAGGCAACATCTCCGTTTGCGCCATGAGTGCGTGAGGGCTCAATGTGTGTGAACGTATCCCAGATGGTAGGACCTCGGCCACCCTCGTTCACGCCGCCTTCGATCTGATAGGATGCCGTCGCAAACCCGAATTCAAATGTCTTTTCCGCCATCTCGAATGTGTATACCGTATTTTGATTGCAAGCTCGCTATGTTCTCGGGAGACGACTTCGATGAGGCTTGATTTTCTTTCCACAGGTTCAAGATGAGCAAGCGAGTAGTCCTGTGTTCTGAAAGTTGCTGGACAAGTATCTTGTTTAAGTACACATATCTTCGGGTGGGTCTCCTCTCGCTCGGTCTTTGCATGTTGTTTCCATTCACGAGGCGTGACTGGCCGAGAGTCTATAGTAGTATCTCAATTGACCGATGGAGAAAACTGATAAAACAGCGAAATATGCCGTCGGATCTCGTATCCAGGGTAGCTGCCAAGACCTATCTTACTCGGACAGAGTGGACGATACCAAGAACTTTTTCTCGACAGCGCAGCTGCTCAGTCGTCATCCCAGAAGCTGTAAAAGATTGACCACGTGGATCTACTGACTCCGAAGTGCATGAACTTTCTAAAGACCATTCGCCCGTGGTACTGTGATAAAGGGTCAATCCCGGCCTCGCGCGCCAGTAACGCTAGAATATCATCTCAACAATACAAGACCCCGGGGAATTTCCGTGTGCACGGAGAATTTGTGGAGTACTACAAGAAAAGGAATCTGGGTGGGGTTCGGCTCAGACAGGTATCAAAGCTGAGAAGGGTCCATGCCGAGAACGGATTTCCAAATCTTAGGACACTATCTCCATTACGCTTTGCCCGTGGAGCCATTGAAAGAGTTGATACTCTTGGTCGCAAGCTAGTTGGGAGGGGCACAGTTCGCCCGACCATCGGGGAAACCTGAGCCCACCACCGGGCCGCTCGGCCATTCATCAAAAAATTAGAAACGGGTGAAAGTATCAAGCTTTAGGCAGCTTCGATCTTAGGCAGACCCACAGATCCAAGTCGCCCGCAGATCTAAGTCGATTTGCGGACAGAAGTCGTCCTCAAATCCGCTGCTTGCTAGCTTACGGCCAAAGAGACCAATACTCTAGCCTGACCTCAACCTATTTGCCATCTTTGAGCAGTGTGTAGTTAAGTTTAAAAAGAGCGCTTTAATCTACTACGTCGGTTACAACTCTGTTTAAATATGCTAGAAAAGAAAAACTTAATAGAATCATTCTGCTCCAGTCAGCATATACTGCTAATGACACGTTTAAGATACGGACAAAGCACTTGGTTGACTATAGTTTCAGTGAAATGCGAAAGCCTATGACGTCTTCGGCTGGTGTATTCATATTTCAATGACAGACATTTTAAAAATCCTCCAAAACAATCCCTGAGTACTGCACTTTGCACTGTCTATCACTAACAGCATATATGCCAATGATAGGCCCTACAAAATCTTGCCCAGTCAGATCCAGTGTATTGATCGGCTCAAACACTACCTTCTTATCACCTTCCACTAGATACCAGAAGACGAGGGCTTTCTCAGTGTAATCAACACCAAAAATAGTCCTGTGTCCGATGTTCAGCGTACCTACGGACCTAGTGACTCTCCGCTCTATACATCTAGCCTTGTTGATGACCTCCAGGACGACCTCACTCGCTTCAACGTCTAGATGTAGGCTGATAAATCGATGTTCGTCTTTATAGTAGCATAGTCCAGTCTTGAGACGAGACCCATCTCTGGAAGAAACGGCCAATGGCTCTAGGGTGGCTGAAGCCGAGCCATCAAGGTATCTTTGGCGCTTTCCCGTAAAAGTCACCGGCTTTGCCACTTGCGACAGATCTGCCTTGCTAGATGTCAAAGTGATGCTCGTGTCGTCGTAATGATAACTCTCTTCGTTGACATCGCGGACTCGCACGTAGCCAACATTGATACGACCACTTTTCCTCCGATCTGGCCATATTGTATTCGTAGCTTTCTGGACAGGGAGTGACACATCAAGACGGACAGTGTCAATGACTGGAAATTCACCCTCAGGCCAGGTGGCTGTAGTGAGGAAGCTTTCGCGTCCCATAATGAACCGACGTCCATTTTTCCGCGCGCCCAGGCAAACGAAGAACCACTGCCCCGAGGTATCTTGGAAGAGATCCCCGTGGCCTGTGAACTGAACATATCCATTCGGATCAGCCTTCGGAAGTACAGGGTTCGCGGGATTGACATCAAAGGGGCCCCAGATCTCTCGGGACCGCGCCATGATTGTGTGATGATCAGCGTAGCACCCACCTTCGGCAATAAGAAGGTAGTACCATCCATCCTTTTTATACATGTGTGGACCTTCAGGATATACCTTTGTGACACCCTCCCAGAGCACTTTCTCTTCAGAGAGCTTCGCTCCCGTCTTTAGATCGATCTCAAATTGCTTGATCACGGTCGCAGCAGTGTTGCAGGGAGCAGATCCAGCGCCGACCACGTATACACGGCCGTCGTCATCCCAGAACAAGCTAGTGTCGATTCCATTGAAGTCGTAGAAGACTGGATCGTTCCATTCATCTGCCCAAATGTCCGTGGTAGACAGAATGAAGTTTTGATATTCGCAAACTCCAGGCGGCAGAGATTTCTTGTGAAGAACATTGGTGCAGACAATGTAAACGGTGCCATTGTGGTATCTGATTGTTGGCGCGTACAGTCCACCTTGGGCGGATACTGTTTCGTCTACGTTCTCAGCGACTTCAATTTTGGTGTGCGAGTCGCGAAAGGCCATGTGCCGAGCCCGGTCTAATGCATTGCCTTTTTGGATATGTGAGCAGGCAATGTACACAACGTACCCAGCACAAATATTGGAAAACTAACCGATTTGTCGCCATTCTTTCAAGTCCTTCGAAGCGTACACGGGTAGACCGGGAAACAAGTGAAAGCTGGAATTGACAAGAAAGTAAGTGCCGTTGACGTAAACAATTGAAGGGTCGGGTGCAAAGCCGGGGATGATAGGGTTGATCTTAATTCGTTCCATCGTGTAGTGGGAGTGTGTACTTACATGTCTAACATCGACTTCTTGCACTATTATAGAAACCTCTGTTCACTTCTGAGTCAGGCCAAAAGGGGGCCTCCCTAAGGGTTCCGGGTTGATGGTGGGTTGGCAAGCTCGATCATTTTCCTAGTCTCAATAGCGCAACCATATTTGCCCGATCTCTCCCACGGGGTGGCGAACGAGCTTGATCGATTGGCGCGGATGATTATGCGGACAATTATGCGGACAATCCTCTCGAACTGTGGCCGGCGTTTTCTCCATGGTGGGGCCGCAGTTATCCCGACGGCCACGACGGAATATCCGACACGAGTCAAACCAGTGGAGTAAGATGCAGAACCACTTGAGTTGTTTTACGGAGGTACTCTGTTAAGCTTACGTGATGCATGTCAATGAAAGCGACATTATCGTTGCGATGAGATTTGATAGACGTTCTCTTTTCACGCGGCCTCGTGTCTCTTCGAAACGCACCTCAATAACAGAACCTTTTTGCAGATGCAGTTCTGGTATCAATCATGATGAGCGACGATGGACAGAGCAAGTCCCCACAACATCCTCACCTTCGGTATGACAAGTTGGGCTGTCGCCTCATTGTCAAAAATGAGCCTTATCTGATGCTCGCTGGTGAGTTACACAACTCATCGCTCAGCTCTGCTCGCTACATGGAAGATGTGTGGCCGCGCATGAAAAGTGAGGCCATCAACACTTTGCTGGGTTCTGTTTCCTGGGAGCAAGTCGAGCCAAATGAAGGAGATTTCGACTTCTCGGAGCTCGACAAGGTCATTCTCCGCGCGCGAGAGTATAACATGCACCTTGTGTTGTTATGGTTCGGGGCTTACAAGAACGCGGCCAGCACCTACACCCCAACGTGGGTGAAGCAAGACTTTCGGCGTTTCCCGCGGATGCAGAGTGTCAAGACTGTCGGTGGGCGGGAGATTCTCGATGCTATAACCCCCTTGTCCGAGGCTTGTGTACAGGCTGATGCAAAGGCGTTCGGCAATTTGATGGCGCATTTGAAGGACTTTGACGAAAACCACTCGACAGTGTTGATGGTCCAAGTTGAGAATGAACCCGGAATACTTGGAGATTCAAGAGACAGATCTTCCCTAGCTGAAGCTGCATTTAAAGAGCCCGTACCAGAAGCCCTACTTCATTTTCTTGCCGATGACCGGCATCCACAATTCACAAAGCGGTTCCCCAACGTCCCTGTCGCAGGGCGATATTCATGGCAAGAGGCCTTTGGACCTGGAGAGACCGCCGACGAAGCCTTCATGGCATTCCACTTTTCCCGCTATCTCGAAAACGTTGCCGCTGCCGGTAAGGCGGCCTATCCGATTCCCCTTTACGCCAACGCATGGCTCAACCTCGATGACCTCGGTTACATGGATAGTAAAAACGCTTCGTTCGTTCTATCTAATGCTGCTGTAGCCGGTGGCTCTGGGCCGGGCAAGTATCCTTCGGGTGGGCCTTGTGCACACGTTCTGGACATCTGGAAATTTGGAGCACCTTCACTGGATTTCATCGCACCGGATCTTTACTTTCATAACTACGACATGGTCTGCAAAGATTATACATACAAGGCGAACCCGCTCTTCATACCAGAACAACGACGTGATGTGCACGGCGCTCGCAGGCTATGGCTAGCACATGGAACGTATGGTGCGCTAGGCGTAAGCCCGTTTGGCATCGACACTGGGCCTGAGGCCGTAGGGAGAGAGTACAAGCTGCTGAACCAAGTAAAAGATTTTGTCTTGGCTGCTTCACTTGTGGACCGCTTTGGGTTCTTCTTCGATGAAGTACAGGCTGTGCCAGGAGTTGAGAAACCGTGGACTAGACTGTTCGGAGATCTTGAAGTTACAGTTGAGAGACCATCTACCGAAGGCAATCCGGCTCCCGGTGGAGGTCTGATAATCAGGTTAGCCGATTGCAAGTTTCTGCTTGTCGGATATGGATTTCAGGCCAGATTCAAGAGTGTTAGAGAAGGTGTCATTTTCACTGGTATCCTCACCGCCAAGGAACTTGAGAGTGGTGCCGACGGAAAACTGAGTGTGCTACGTCTTTTGAACGGTGACGAGACGAGAGGCGGTATGGCAATGGTCATGCCTGACGAGGAGCCTGATTACGGGGACTTCCCTATTCCCAGCTGCATACCTGCTCGCACGGGGATTGCAGAGGTTGAGGTATATACTGTGGAAGGCGACGTATAGCTAGACCTAGACTCAATTATCGTATTCTGTATTACAACAACTACTTCAGAGCTACTCTGTTTGTTATCATGCATAAGTTTTATTAATGTTGATTCAAGACGTTCAATGACAACTACTGTCCGTGGCTCCAGCCTCGTTTTGGTCCGGCGCATTGACTAGATTTGCGTTGAGAGCACGACCAACGTAAGGTTCATCACCGCTCTGAAGCATCGCAATGTTCTCGACTCCCAGGAGCCATAATCCGCGCAGTAATTACGAGCTATTAAAGGGCCTAATTTCCCCGTCTCAAATATCCGGAAGCAAAAAAGTATGTCCGAAGCCATCACAGAATACTCGCTTTGGTCGAGCTATTGACTAGACGAAGTTGCTCGGGCAATTGACTTTCGATTAGATCCGCCGAATCTCCGGATGGCATCTGGCCACCTACGACCAGGTTACTGGGCGCAAAAGATCCCGTGTGCCATTCCTAACACACTACAAGCGTTTGTGGCACGTTTCCCAACGTCAACGCCAATCGGTGCTTGCGTAAGGATAGCTGCGTCAAATTTTTGCCTTGTTTCTCGCACTACCCATCAAGCCACTAGCTCGCACAAAGGGACTATTCGAAGCGAAAAGCGGCCAATCATCCCAGCAAGAACAGGTGAGCACTCATCCCTGTCTCGAGTGGGACCCCATGGGGAAGGTTAGTTGATTGAAACTGAAGCTGATTTCTGTATAAAGGCACAGCCCTCGAGCGCAAATATCTTCATCACATCTCTGATTCAAATCAAGAGCTCACCAACCTTGTCGTTGAAACTCGCGGTGTTGTCCTCTAAATTACCTCTCTACTTGTTCCTCGCTGCAACATGGCATCTACCGAAGATGGCGACTTGAGGCTCCTACAGCTGTGCTCTAAAGAATCATGGTGGCGCGTACCGCACCTGGTGAAGCTGAATCTACTACTCATGATACCATTCCTCTCCAGTTACGTGGGTGGTTTTGATGGCAGCATGCTGAATGGTATCCAGACGGTCCCCAAGTGGCAAGAAGGTAAGTCTTGAGAACGCCTTCGCCGTGCGCGTCATGCACACTCTGTTCGTAAAGTGTAGGGCTAATCAGGACTGCTTTGTAGATTTTAACCATCCTCGCGGGGGCCTCCTTGGGCTCATGGTGAATATGCAAGTCATCGGTGGCGCGGTTTCTCTACCCCTCGCACCCTGGGCTGCAGATAGATTTGGGCGACGGCTTCCCCTTTTCGTTGGGGCCATCATCATTGTCCTAGGTGCTATCGTGCAGGGAGCTGCTCACAACTTCGGCATGTTTATAGCCGGCCGCTTCTTCGTTGGTCTCGGAGGTGGTCTCATCGCGACCGCTGCTCCCCCACTACTTGGAGAATTGGCCTACCCGACGCATCGACCCATCTACACCGCTACATACAACACTCAATGGGTAAGAATCTAAACGCTTTCAAGCGCTTTCTTGAAAATGCTAACCTTGTAAACAGTATGTGGGGGCTATCGTCGCCGCCTGGTCCACATATGGTACTTTCAGAATGTCAAGCAGCTGGAGTTGGCGAATCCCCTCCCTGCTCCAAGCTCTCGTCTCTATCTTTCAGATAGCGTTCGTCTGGTTCGTGCCAGAGAGTCCCAGATGGCTTATCGCCAATGGCCGGACAGAAGAAGCGACGAGGATTCTGAGCAGACATCATTGCGGGACTGAAGAGCCGAATGAGCTTGTACTGCTCCAAGTTGCACAGATTACTAGCGCCATCGAATTTGAGCGTTCCTACGAATCGGTGTCTTATATTCAATTCATTAAATCAAGTAAGTTTAATTTCCTGATGTAGAAGCTTGCAATGCGATGCTAATACGCGGGATTCACTTCAGAGGGAAACCGCCATCGACTGTTCATCGTTGTCAGCATGGGCTTCGTCATCCAGTTATGCGGTAATGCACTCATCTCCTCGTATCTTGGCCTGGTGCTCACCGACATTGGTGTCACAAATCCCGAGACGCAAAACCTCATCAACGGTGGCCTCCAAATCTACAACTTTTTCATCGCCACTAGCTCTGCTAGCCTTATTGACCGCCTCGGTAGGCGCTTCATGCTTCTCACGTCAACAATTGGCATGATAATGGCTTTTGTCATCTGGACTGGTCTGGCAGCACGAAATCAACAATCAGGCACAAGCAATCAAGGACTTGGTATCGGCGTGGTAGTTATGGTCTTTGTATTCTTCACCTTTTACAATTTCGCCATGCAACCTCTGCCCATCGCCTACCTGCTTGAGGTGTTGCCATATACACTTCGCACTCGGGGCCTCACTCTCTTCAACTTGGCGCAGTATGCAAGCAGTATGTTTAACGGATTCGTCAACCCAGTTGCACTAGAAGCGTTGCGGTGGAAGTACTACATCGTATTCGATTGCGTTCTGGTGTTGATTCTCGGCATTGTCTATTTCGGATATCCAGAGACCCGCGGCATGACGTTAGAGGAGGTCAGCGAGATCTTTGATGGGAGGGTTGCCCTCGAAAGGACATATGACATCAAGGCGGAGGTAGCTACTCACACTGAGCACACCGAAAAGGTCATCTCCAAGCAAGATACAATCAGGACATAGCTCTGCAAGACCACACAGAAGCCAAATACCGACATTTGCTTCGGCTTGCATATGGCAACATGCTACGCTATATACTAGCAAATCATTTCTCTTATCAGATTGAACGAGATTTTGTAAGGTTAGCTGATCTGTACAATCGAGCGGGGACTATGTCGTCTTGGCCCAATACGGGCAATATAGTCGTGTGACGTTGCATTATATTCACAGTAGTGGTGGAATGCGATGTTTTGTGTTGCAGGGCAGTAGGCCTATTAAAGTAGAGTACTTTATTTATAATTTCGGTTATACAGCACCGTCCATGCGAGAACAGAAATGAGACTAATATTCTAACAGGAAAGCGAGTGTAAGTGTGAGCAGGTGGGCGTGTGTGAGGGGCTCTGGGGATGGAGGGTTTAATTAGAAGGGTGTTGCGGGGAGGCCGATGGCGGGGGGCCTTTGGGGCGGGGAAAGTGCTCGCTGATGTTGAAGGAGAGGAGAGGGATGGCTTGGGAAGGAAGGTTGGGTTTTGCGTAGAGGTATAGGAGTGCTAGAGGGAGCTGGGGTTTTTGGTTGTTGGTTTTGCAGGTCTAGAGTCTATGATGATGTCGAGAGTCGTTTGCTGCTTGGAGGCCATGGAGACTAGGGTCTAGCAGAGCGGGCTGTCGCGAGCGGAAGGCCAGCGGCCGTCATCGACGGTGTTTTCCCAACTTGCCTAATACGGCAGTCGATATTTGTGCCAGCGCGCCATGCACAGTGCATAAGCCTGCACAATTTACTGCTCCCTCCGAATCCTACAGACGGCCAAACCGACAACAATCCGCAATTCCCGCCTCATGACGTACACTTCGATGCTCACGCTCGGTGTTCTCTGTGTTGCGCCGGCAATTTTCAAAGCCACAGTCTGGACCTCGACAGGACACACCCTGGCAGCTCTGCGCGACGCCTCTACAATCAATCTGACCATCCACTACGTACATGCAAACAGAACTCGACAAGTCTCGACAGGCCACTTCCCGCCCTGACGTCAGCCCGTGAAGCTTAACAGAGCCGCATACCAGGCCCAGACCTCGTCCGATGCTCCAGTCTGCGCGAGATTCCCGGGAGAACCGCAGTTCTCGTGGATAATGCCATCCGAAACTGCACAGCCATTAGATATTTTCAGCTGACCACACCGCCACACCTCATAAGCGCCTGTTGCTCCAATGGGCCTAGTCTGACATCACGTTTCGGACCCCATCGTCCCGAAGCAGTCAAGAACATCATGCTTCGAGGTTGGCCTGGGGCTGAGGCAGCCTCTTGCTGCAGTCCAAGGTGCCCATGCCATGCTGAAAGACAGGCCTCTGGACACCGCGGCCAATGAATGACCGAGTGAAATGCGCGCCACGATTTCCAGCCACTGAGCAGCCACTGACACCCACAATCTCAGAATAGGTTGCTTGGGCGTTGACGGCATTGGATTTTCGAATATGTTTGATTGTTATCCTCTTGTTCTCCTATTTGTACATCGGCACGATCGACTCCGATAACAACTATAGCAACACCGTGCGAAAGATTGGTCACAACCCGGACCAATTCCCTCCCCACTTGGCAACAATGTTGTCTCCAAACGACTTTGCGCCTAAGACCAAGGCACCGAGCATCTGGTCTTTCGACTCCGGATATGGCTCCAACACCTTGGACGATGACGACACTTTCCAGGCACAATCGTCGACGCTGAACGGTTCAGCACTCATCCGCCAGGCATCCGCTGATGCTCGACCGCAAAACCACCACCACGACTCACCACTAGGAGCACAGCCGATCGGATTGGGATTAGGACTTGGCGGTTTCTGGAACGTGCATATCGACGATCAAGTGCGGGTATCGCGACCAGAATCGCCAACCGAGCCAGTAACAACAAAACTCAACGTCTTCACTACGAATATTGGGACGAGCGGCGAATTCATCCTTCCCACAGTGACCAATGACTCAGACAGATGTGTTACCTGCCTTTTATGGGACATCACCAATCCTGGAGAGAACCTCAAGTGTGATGATTGTCGCGAGAGGGCATTTTCCCAGCACGAAGCACTCCCGGCTCAAGATGGAAGCGCTCTAGCGAAGCTTACAATCCCGCGATTGGAGATTCCCAAGGAACAACCATCGACAACGAATAAGCTCAGGAAAGATAGCGTGACGCGATGCTCAGCCTGCGAGATCTCGTCCATGATTGGTCCTTCCACGTCTCCCAAGTGCCCCAGCTGCAGCCCGGACCCTAATCTGCTATCACCAATCTCACCATCGCAGCCCTCCCAAGTCAGACGATCATGCGCAAAACGACCTTCCAAGCTACCTCCCCATGCCTTGTTCTGCCTCAAACAATGGCTACGAGAGAATCGAAGCAACCCATACCCGGATGCTGAGACTAAGGATTCGCTTGCGCGAGAGTGTGGAATAACTGAGAAACAAGTCAACACTTGGTTCACCAACGCACGCGCGAGGCGCCTGAACAACAATTCTCCGGATCGTTCAACACCACAATCTGAGGACGAAGGACATTACGAATCGGGATTCTCGAGTGTTGCGTCTACTCCAATTTGTACCAGTGGTGTTCCGTTCAGCCATGGTACACCGATTGATCGTCGAGCTTCGGATACTCCAAATTTCCCCAACAATGGGTACAATCAGATCACTCCAGCGAGCAACAGGCGAGGCAAGAAGAAGGATTATAGCGGAATGAACGACATGTCTCCTGTCAATAACCAGATCTCCCCAATCCTCACAACGCCCATTGCAACCACTCCAGGTCAATTTGGCGAGCATGAGACATGGCAATGTACATTCTGTCTGCAGCCAATCGCTCCGAAATCCTGGCGCCGCCACGAGGAAACTCAACATCGTCCCAAGCGGAAGTGGACTTGTCTCCTGAACGGACCTGAAATTTCGCTCCCCGCACGTTCTCCAACTTCGACGTTTTGTGCCTTTTGCATGGTGAAGAATCCTACCCGCGAGCACTTCCTCCAGTCTCATCGGATCGCCGAGTGTATGAACAAGCACGAGGATGAACGGACATTCTTGCGCCCCGACCACCTACGACAGCACGTCAAGAACTTCCACAAGTCGACGCTCTGGGATGTCATCCGGGACATTTGGCGACGCGAGGGGCCAGGCGAAGCCGACGAGGTTGAGACGTGGCAATGTGGATTCTGCGAGACGGAGCTCAAGAGCTGGGACAAGCGCGAGACGCACGTCTCAGGCCACTTCAAGGCCGGGAAGACGATGCAAGACTGGCGCTTCCAACCTACCAATCTACCAGCCGCAATGCCAGCCATTCTCAACGACACCCCGACCAAAGCCAAGCGCCGCAACTCCGCAGAACACTCCAACATGTTTACCAAACTCGCCCGCCGCTTCAGCGGCGACCGGACAATCCGCCACCAGCACTTCAACCCCCAGCAGCACCCCCAGTCCCAAATCCTTCTCCAGACGCCCCCACACGCGCAACTCGCTCCGCAGCTCGCACCGCAGCTCCTCCACCAACATCAACACCAACACCAACACCAACCGCACATGTCCCTCGGCCCAGCCTTCCCAGGCCTACCGTCCTCCTCCGCAGCGCTCTCGAGCACCCCACTCCTCCCGGACCTCGTCTTCGACGCCTTCATGCAGGAAATCTGTGGCAACCGCTTCGACTCTTGCGAGCCGCTTGCGCCGGGCGCGGAGCTGTACATGCCTTCTGCGTCCACGTCTATGGCTCCGGCGGCTGCTGCTCTTGGCTCGGCGTATATACCCGAGACCACGGTGCGGGATGATGGCGTGGAGTTGGATTTGGATGATTTTCTGAATGTGGGTGGGGATGCGGAGTTTGAGGGGGGGTGGGGACAGTAGGAGAAGCGTTGGGTTCTGGAGAGGGGAGTGGGGATGAGGAGGTGGGAGGATACTTTGTTTTTGTTTTTTGGGAAGGTTTGGCGTTAAGGGGATATTGGGACATGGGATATGGCGTTTACCTTTTTGGGCACTGTCGTTTATCTTGGGATATACTGGGATGGGTGTGTATCGCTCTTTTTCTCTCTTGTTCCTTCGAGGCGTAAGCATGGCGTATTTCTCATTTTTCACCCTGGCTTTTCTTTCCCTCTCTTTTTACTTTTCGGGCGTTTGATACCAATCCAGGAGTCAGGAGACATCTTCTGTGGAGCATCTTCCTTATCGTTTCGTCTCTGTCTAGTTCTTTTTATCTGGATGGATTAGATTCTTTATTGCACTTCATCAAAAGTACTTCGTAACCATATATACGTGGTGTTTTCTTTGCTCGCATCGCTCCTATAGATGGATAGAGAGAGGGCGCAAATGAATTGAAACAAAAATTCATAACAAAAATGCCGTTGTTGTCGTTAGTTGCTGCTGTGAAGATGAATTGACACAACTGCCTACCTACACTACACTTCTCTGTTCTAAAAACCAGCAGTAATTGGACACGGTGAACAGAGGGCAGTGATATTAGACTCCAACGCAAGTAGCAGAATTGAGTCACTAGATTGTTTACATTTAAATCAATCATAGAAAGAGCGTAAGGGCAATCTCTCCCAACCACGAGCACATCAACAAGTAGAGCAAAAGAGTGTAGCATCCACCAGTCCTCCCTCACCCCAACCTCTACCCAAGCACCTCAAACAACCGCAGGAGCAGCAGCCCCAACAACCGCCTTGCCAGCCACAGACTCAAGCCTCTTGAACCCCCCATGCTCCTTAACCCCCTGCTGCAGCACAACCATGCGCTTCTGATCCCCCGTGGGATCACTACTATCCTCCTCCAGCGCCCAGTCCAAATACGCATTCGTATAATTCGGCGCGAACCCCTCGTCCAGCACACCCAGCCGCTTGCCATACCGCGTCACCTTGTCCCAGTCGCGCGCCACATTCTGCAGATCCGGGCTAAAATACGCAAAGCTGCGCTCGAAGATCTTGCGGTTCGTAGGCGTGTCCATGGCAGGCTTGAAGGCGCAGAACTCGTCCCACGCTGCGTCCGGGGCCGCGAGGACAAAGTCGGTCGCGCGCTTGCAGGCGCGCAGGAAGGCGCGGATTTTGTCTGGGTGCGCCGCGGCGAAGGCGTCGTTGGCAATGTACAGGATGGAGCAGAAGCAGCAGCAGCCCAGCTGCGCGAGCTCGTCGATGCGCAGCATCTTTACCTCGTCGCGGGCGCGGCCCTGTGCTACGAGCCACTCTTCCAGCTCGACCATCTGCACGTTTTCGAGGCCGATGCCCGCGTCGATGTCGCCGGCGATGATGGCCCGCGTCACGTTCATGCCGACGCGCACGGCGGTGTAGTCCGCGGGACGCATGCCGTAGTGGGCTGTCAGCTCGTCGAGCTGGATCTTGCCGAATTCGCCGACGTAGCCGATTTTCTTGCCCTTGAGCGTCGTGAAGTCCGGCGTGATGCCTGACGAGGTGAGGTAGACGACGCCGGTGAAGGGCTCGTTGAGAAGCGAGCCGATGGAGGTCACGGGGAAGCCGCGGGCGGCGGCGGCCAGGGTGTGGATCATGGCTTTGAAGCCTAGGTCGACTTTGCCGGAGCCTATGATCTCGGTGACGTCCTGTACAGTGTGAGTTGCTGTTGTGTGGTTCAATTCATCGAAGTGGTTGGACATACACTGGGATCGTTGGGCTCGAGGAGAGCCACCTTGATACCTTCATCTTTGAAGTAACCCTTGCTCTGAGCAAGGTAAAGGGGGGCGTGGTACGGCGTGGCGTGCCTGCTACATATTAACATGCCATCGTCTACCTGACTGGACGTGTAACGCACCAGTTGGTCAAGAAAGTGATCTTATCGGTAGACATAATGGCAGAATATCAAATGATGCTTCGCCTAGTTAGTTTCCTCACGAGTTGGGGGAGGGGCATCAGAAAGCAGCAGTAGTCCTTTCGCTGGTATTGTCCAGATCAAGTTTAAACGGTATAATCTCAGAACAAGTCATTGGCAACCCTTTCTCAAGACGCACTCTTGCGAAGAGCGGACCTGGAGAATGAGTCGCCAATGGCTTGAACACCCGCCATGCTTTGCTTTGAGATGTTGAAATAGGTACCTGGCGAAGTCATGTTGACTATCGTTACTTGACCATCAAGAAATACTCCTAGCGAAGGATTGTAGCAGTTCCATTCTGCGTTGCTGCTTCGATGCCAATGTTGGGCCGTACCGAAGATTTATTTGAGTTATCGTTTGCAGAAAGAAGTTCAAGAAAAGAAGTTGAAAGGTCAATGGTAATCCAGTGAGACAACACAACCTTTTATACCTGAGCCGTCTCTTCCGGTAGGAGAAAGAGTAAGGTGCTCTCATGCATGAGTGTTTGTAAACAGTGGGGCAAGGAGGGGCACACTGCGGGACACGTCAGGTCAGAACACTGGGTTTCTCTTGCACTGTCCAATTGTACACCACGGAGTAGAGGGTTGTTGGTTGATGCTCTTAATTCGTCGGGTGAAGTCCCTCACTTTGCTAGAGAAATGGTTCCGAGAAACGATCCTGCCTGCATGCCCCTAACCCTGTTGTTGACCAAGGGCCTTTGCTTAACATCTTGGAACATTTTTAGTTGTCAGCACCGGCAATTGACGGTATAGCTCGATCAAAAATTACCCACGTGGTTCTTCTTTGCATAGCACAAGACCGTCAAGGACCGAGCACTGCTCTAGCAAGGCCTCACCAGTACGCACTGTCGACGGACGCATCCTTTCCAAATCTGGCAAGATGCTGCTGCTCGTCCATATTTGTTCTTCCGGAACACTCTCGGCTCACTTTACCACCCGTCTTCTTTCTTTCCATCTCGTCCATTTCTTCTCCCAACACACCTTGCATTGGTGACTACAGATCTTGAGCATTACAATGACTTGTTTGTGAATTTCTGGTGCGTCTATTGGGTCAAGGGCCCCATGTATCGGAATAGCGACGTTTTGGAACCCGTCAAGGTTGCGAGATCTAATGCGGAAAGTTGAAATGCATATACATTTCTGTTTCGGTTCCGTATACTAACTTGGAGAGCAGAGGTGAAAACACTGAGAAGCTAGAAAACCCTCAATGGCCAACCTCGACAGAAAGACCACGCTCTTGCGACTGGACCACCGGGGTATATTTGAAAAAGGCTGCGCCAAAACTCCGTAAATGCGATTGCTGAAATGCCCGATCATTCTCGCCATTCTTTGCCGCATTTTGTGCACTATCCAGAGTCAGCCTGAGAGCTCGAGCAGCTATAGCCAGAAGGTGTACCTTGTAGAAAGCAGTCATAGGCTCATCAGCACTTCGAATCTGGAGCTGATACCAGTATGCCTCATCATTCCTGCACTTCTCGTTGGGACATTGTACTGTTTGATGTCAGCCTCCTCTGAAATCACTCTTTGCCAAAATTTCTGGATCCAATGGTTCCCCCCAAATTCGTATGAGGGTAGATCCAGCAAGATTCTCAACACACCTTCAGTCTTGTCGACATTGTCCCATGCGCCTTTGCCACCCAGGACGTCCTCCGTTTCCTTCTTCTTCATGTATTTGCGCTCGTAGTATCTCTTGGTGATGACAAAGTTGTAAGGGCAAGAGACGCATGAGAAGCGGTTCTGGCCGACGTATTCGTCGACGGTAGGGTCGCCGGGCGGGACGGCCGAGATGCGCAGCATGTTGCTGCATGTAGGACAGACTGTTAGATTTAGCAAACAAAGAAAACAATATAGAGTGTGAACTAGGCTTACAGAGCAGCATGCTGGGCTGGAATGGGAGAGTTTTAACCTGGAATTGGAAATTTTGGGTGTAAGTTTGAGCATGTCAAAAGATTCCAGCGGGCACCCAGGACCCTAGCGCGCTAAGCACAAATTGGGAAAGTGCGGGGCGAATCACGGACATGAGTGATGAGCCTCCGCGACACGCACCGCCGTCTCATATCGCGAGCTTACCTGGCTGGCTGTGTTTGGCTCCTTTTCTGGGACCTGACTCAAAGTATCGCTCCGCACTATTACAACAAAGCTACCTGCCACTTGGTCGAGCAAGAACTCCACGAGCAAATCCGGGCTGAATTCTCAGAACTATTCAGAACGACTTCACCGACATGACGGACGAGGTATGTACCCTAGTCTAGTATGTTGTATCTAACACTAACACAAGAATAGGGCGCATCCCCTCGCGAACTCATTCTCGAAGCATGCCGTCGTAACAACACCGATCTTCTCGAGGAGACAATAGCAGATCTTGCCTCCGCAGCCTCGAAGTCGAAAAAGAAGCCAGCAGAGTATGTAGCGGGCATACTGAATAACGCACGCGACGGTGTTGGAAATGGATGCCTTCACGTTGCAGCAACATTCGGAAGCTGTAAGTAACATGTTCTACAGCCCGCATTGCTCGCGAGTGAAGGTATTCAGTTAGTAACACTATTCACAGATGAAGTCCTCGATATCCTCCTTGACCAAGAAGGCCTCGAGATCGACGAGATCGACCGCATGGAACAAGACACTCCCCTACATAAGGCTGTTCGCTACGTGAACTCCCTCGACAAATCCGAGTGGGCGCCCGTGGGCCACCCCATCGTAGACATACTTATCGACGCGGGCTGCGACCCAAGGATACGGAACAAGGCCAAGCTGAAGCCCGTGGAGCTTGTAGACCCAAGGAACACCGAGTTGAGAAGCATACTACAAAAGGGAGAGTTCTCAATGCAGGCAGGAGGCGATGTGGTAGAGGATGACGACGACGGCCCAACAGGAAGCGCAAGTGATAGCGATTAGGGCACAGCTGGGCATGAAGATACACGTGGAGTCAAGAGAGTCAAGGGAACTTTGAACTGTTCCCCCCAGGCTTGGCGAGAGCCATGAGGGAAACTTCCTCCATTCGAACTGGTGTGGCTGCTAGAAGCCTTGTAGCTACAAGTGCTTAACTAGTATAGAATATACATTTCCCATTTCCTCGTACTTGCCACTCTCCACCCACCTGCTTTGCATTACAGGTCAGGTTCAGCGGAGATTAGTGTTACAAGTACTGCCAACGTTGTGATTCGTTCCCTTGTCCGAGTTCGATTCGATGTGGTGAGATGCGCCGTGTGGATATCTGTCGCCTCTCGATCGCTGTGCGATCAGTCTTCATCTTGCTGTTCGCAGTCAATATCATTTGTTTCCGTGTCTCCGCATGTGCGGCCACTCGCCTTTGGCGGCGGTCCGATGGGTTGGACCATGCGCTCGAGGAACTGCATCCTCGTCTTTTCCATGGGCTGTCCCAGGCCAATGCTCATGTATTGTAGGAGAGGGGCGTGGCCAATGTAGCTTGACAGCGAGTCGCGTTGGATGTTGGACATCCACTCGAATTTGGTGGTGTCGGCGGAGCCGATACCAATGTAGCGGGATTGTGAAGCTTCAAGCTGCTGCTGGGCGCGGAGCTTGTCGGCCATGATGAAGGTGTAGAGTGGAGTTGTAGACTGAAGTTGTAGAGTAAAGGTGTAGGGTGAAGGTGTAGGGCGATTGTTTTGAGTGTGTAGGGTGTGGAAGGTGTCGCGATTGTGTAGGCGGGTTGGAGGTCCTCAGTCGTGATGCGGAGGAGACGCGGAAATTTGGCTTAGTCATAGCTCCTCTACGCGCTCCTCCACGTGCTCCCTGTACCGCGACAGGTCCCTCGAGTCCAACCTCACATCGACCCCATCGCATACTGCACTCTATTTGATTCCCGCGTCGCGTTATTTTTTAGATCGAAATACAATCAAGAATGGCTCAAGAAGATACCGTAATGGCCAATGCGCCCCTCACCCCCGGCGATGAACCAGAACCACAGAATCCCATGGTCGACTTCTCGCCCGCCACTGTGCCCTACGACGAAGCCTTTGAAAATAGCCTCATGGAGGCCATATTGAATCCACCCAAACCCAGCTCCAAAGTGCCGAATCACGAAGCTCCTGTAATCGCCGCATCACAACTACCTATTCCACTTTCATCACATCTTCGCACGCACGAATCTCCTGTACAAGGCGTGTACCTCACACACCCGAACGGCTACCATACCGGTGGCCCAGGGCCGTCCCCTGCTACTGTCAAGGAGTTTGCCGATCAGTTCATTCAAGAACATGGAATCGAGGATGCGGGGCAGTTGGAGCGCATCGTTGATGAGATGGTAAGGGACAGGAAGAATGAAGTGTGGGAGAGAATGAAGAAGAGGAACGAGGCGGTAGAAAAGAATAAAGGGGTTGAGAGAGAGCTGGAAGATCTGAGGTTACAGAGGAGCGCGGAGTTGAGGGTCATGGAGAAGTTTAAGGGGAAGAAGGGATGAGAATGCGAGGGAAAGAACAAACGTTACGGCTTAAAGAAGTAGATTTCGAAGAATTGAGGATGCAATACGGCAGGAACATCCAGATTACAGAGGGATGCACGGAAGCACGTCGACGACAAAAGCCAGACGAACCCCTACCCTGCAAAGAGCACGACACCGCGACGAGAAGATTTGGTTTGGCATCATATCGATCGACATATTTGGACTATCTCCGCTATCAATCGTATTTGGGCCTATGGGTGAATTTGATGTACACATGAATTATGTCAAATGGTCGAAGGGCACCACGATTAGGACTCAACGTCCGACTGGAGCGATGCGGCGAAAAGCTGCTATGTAGATGGCATCTTCTGCCTATGAAAGTTGCGCAATGTTTCATTTCTCTGAGGACGTTTCCTTGGTGGAACGAAGCAGCTCGTGGCACGCTTATGACGTTGGTGTCACGTATTTATATATCCACGTGAGAGCACATGTATCAATCAGAGTACCAATATCAATCAAACGTCCCACGAAACAATACTTTTTAGCAAAAAGCACATGAAATTGATGAAACGCGGGGCGAAGCCGTGATGTTCATCTAGCTATCCCAAAGGGGAAGGAAGCTTTGGCCAACCAGCGTCATTTCCCTAAGATCGCTGGTGCCCGCTACCAGAAACCGTGGACCCTTTGGTTACGACGTGTGGCATGGGTGAATGAGTTCCAGGTCATCTGCTCCTGCGGCGCTCCTTGCCCTCTTTGACCTGCCTCATTCTAAGTGGTCGCAATGGCTGCTTCTCGGGCAGATCCACCTTGCCTCAACGGCCTCGAGCGTTTGCTCTCACCCTTCCCACATTTGCGATTATTGAGACCCACATGACCGTACGAGCACGTTCTCCGCCAGATACCGGATTCTTGACTCGTGCGACTACACTCTCGGCCTGAGGACCCTCACGACAGGTCTTAGTTTCTCTTCAACCCACCATGGCGGGCAAGCTTGCGGATGTTGCTATCTACGGCTTCAAGCTGAGTTTCGGCCTGTTCAGTCTTGCTAGCGTTTGGGGCACCGCGGTCATTAAGAATGGCGCGCTCTGGGCTAGAGATTCTGCGGAGGAAAAACAGGAACTAGCTGCTGGTATGATCTCGCTACAACGTGGTTCTCAGTCTGCAATTGCTAACTGTTCTGCAGCTCAGAAAAAGTACTGGAGTCTCGACCGCGAACCGCTGCCAGGTTTCAAGCACGCCTTCTTCAAGACCAGCAGCGGCGCAAGACTGCATTATGTGGTCAACACGGATGCCGGCTCTTCAGCACCAAAGAACATTGCCATATTCATTCACGGTTTGTTACACTCGTGCCCCTCTTCTCTACAATCTTTCTGACTTGCTGCAATCCAGGATTCCCGGATTCTTATCTGCTATGGCGCCACATCCTCCAGTCGCCCGATCTCCTGCGAAACCACATCCTGATCGCTGTCGATATCCCTGGTTACGGAGGTTCAGACAGTCTGCCTTCATACGCCCCATACGATGTGCTCGAGCCGCTTTCCGAGTTCATCATTGGAGTTAGAAAGTCATACCTACAGGAGGAAAAGAGGATTGTGGTCGTGACGCATGACTGGGGCGCTGTTATTGGGGCTAGATTGGCATCAGAGGCACCAGACCTGGCTCATCACTGGATCATCACGAGCGCTATCATCCCTCGTCTCTCGCTGTCCAATGCGGCTGCTCAAGGATCTCTGGCAAGGCAGATGCTTCATACGTGGATGCGCTCGCCCTTTAACATCCGCCTCTTGAAGAATGGCGTGCGTGCGCTGGCCCCGGTTTTCTCGCAGTTCCGGCGCTCGTTCTACATCTTCTGCTTCCACTTGCCGTGGCCCTTCAGCAACTTCTTCGCTACCTTCGGCAACTATTGGTTCTTGCGCGTCCTGCACGATCTTAGTCAGGGCAAGCGTAGCAAGACAGACAAGAACCTGAAGAAGTTGAGCATCAAGGAAGCTGCAGAGGCCATGGCCATGTCAGCCGGTCCTGCCGTCGCCCAGGTCCACGCAGAGACAACAGGGGAGCGATACGATGACTCTGTCGCAAAGAGAGTGCACGACCGTGGAATGTCGGAGAAGATACAGCTGTACCGCCAGAAGCTGTCCGTCGCGAAGTGGGAGAAGTCGCTCGAGACCACCGCTGCGCTGTACGAGCTCTCAACCGACGCCTCGTCCCGCCACTCTTCAGGCTCGGGCTCACTCCTCGCCGACACTGCACCCCGCGGCGCGCTGAAAGCTCCCGCAACTATTATGCTCGGCGAATTCGACCCCGCTTTCGATAGACGACTTGCGCTCGATAACATCAAGGACTACATCGTCAAGGGCAGCCAGGTCGTTCTGGTGAAGGGAGCTGGCCATTGGTAAGAAAAGAACACCCTATATACATTTTATCAATAAATAGCTAACATACCTAGGATCCCCATCGAGCCGATTGGCAGACGCGTGCTGGAGAAGACGCTGCAGTGGGCGTTGGACGACTCGGCGTTTGAGTCGACTAAGAAGGCTACGCCGTTTGAGGTCATGAGCGATATCAAGATCATTGCTGAGGCGTAAGGTACATGATGGGACCAGCATGGAGAATCATTGGGGTTGGACGGGATGATGGGCACATGGATGATTATGACTTGTATGATACCACTTAGTTTAGCAGATGATAAGCCTCTCATGAATTGGTAAACACCTCGAAACTACATGTCTTCTAGAATGGGTGAATAGAGCGACAGGTTTCATTCATCTCTTTTTCCCTCGTCCAAGACAGGGTGGCTTGATTAGTGTGAGTACCTAACGAGAGCGGCACCGTGACGGACGGACATGCGTCCAGCTTACAGAATATACATACAAGTACATCAACACACGCGAAGCCACTCGAACCCCTTCCCTAATCGTACTCTAACAAAATGATCGTCTCAAAATACCCACCGCGGTCATTATATCCTCCCAGCCAGAAAGAAAAAGAAGAACAAGAATGATTAATCAAACCGTAATCATTCCACAGAAACAACAACACACCTCAATTACTCACCCCCTCATGATTGACCCCAAACATGGGCACCGCAGAATCGCTAATCCCCTGCACCCTCTCCATCATGCCCCCACCAACACCAACACCCACGCCCTCCATGCCCGGCCGCGGACTCCCCATCGCAGGCGTATTACTCGGCCACGCCCACAACGCATCGAAATCAATCTGCTCGTCGAGCCCGCTCTCCTCAGAGTGCAGACTCGGCACGCGCGTTGCTTCCAGCGCAGAGAGGTCCAGCATTGCGGATAGCGACGGCGGTTTCGAGGGGCCACCGTTGAAGGCGTGTGGCGACGTGGAAGATGTGAAGGGGTCGGGGGGCCCGGACGGGCCGGGCTGGTCGTGGATGGGCGAGAGATGTACAGAGAAGTTGGTTGGCGGCTGTGAATGCTGCGGAGGGACGAGCGGGGGCTCGGGGAAATTTGAGTCGGGGAGAGGCGCAGTTTGCATGCCGGGGTATATGTGGATGGGGACTTGGTGGAGGCGGGGTGTTGAGTTCAGTGGGTCGGTGGAGGTTGCTAGGCCGCCGATGTTGGGGTTCTGCTGAGCGTTTTGGTTGGGCATTGGGACACCGTAGAGCTGGGAAGCTATGCTTGGGAGGGTAGCGTTGTCTGTTTGGCTCTGTCGGCGTCGCATGCGTTGTTGCGCGACTACGTCTCGGAATGTGCTGAGGATGTAGACGAGTCGGCTGGCTTGTTGATCGCTTTCGGCGCAATAGTTCATGATGTTGACAGCATTAAGAATGCATGTGTCTGATGCATCGACCTGGTATAGCCCGGAGAACTCGTTGGCGAGTATGACGAGCGTAGCAGCGAAAAGAAAATAGATCACCGCTGGATTCCGACGGGAGAGGCATCCAGCATCAAACGCATTCTGGACAAGCAGAATAGTATGGGTCGAGGCAATGACACAAGCCTCGCTGAACTTTTCCATCCTAAGGTACGGTCTTGGCCCTCTAGTTCCGGTTTGATTGACGTGGCGTTGAGTCTCCAGGTTGAGTATATACAGGAAGAATGGTCTAGTAAGAAGGATGATTGAGTGGCAATAGAACAGGTTGACATGAAGAATGGCGACACCCTGGCTTAAAGAAGCATTTGCTGCTTGTCGCCAATGCAATATTGAAGGAAGCGCGCGGGGCCATGATTTGCAGATGTCTGCTATTTCTTGTGCAAGTCGAGTACTGATTTTCCGTTGTTGGTATACCTTCCTCAATATGACTCCGATGACGGAACAACTTCGTACAGCAGCTTCTAGAGCGTGTGGTCCAGTCTCGTTGTAGTCGTGGACAGTTTCCGCTCCTGGTATCAAAGGTTGTTCTACTGCCTGTTCATTGGACCGAAGGGTGTCTCCAGAGCAATCATCTTCTGATATTGCTGTTGGGCGGCCTAGCGAGCAAGAAAGAAGTCTATCAATCACGAAGATTGATCGCCAAAGATTTTTCCTTTGTAACTGCTCCTCTGGGCTAAAAATTACCATCGTCTCTTCTCGGTGCAAGCCAAGGGAATGTGCAGAGCGCGCAGCCATTCCAAGCAAAGCAAACGCAGTATTGCGTTTTGACTTTGCAAGCATGTAGAAGGACATCAAGAGCAGTGCTTGGATGGACCAGAAGTCTTGATCTTCCAAACCTGTCATTGGGTCGTTGAGACTTTTGGCATTAAGATAGAAAACCTCAGCTCTATCAAGGTGCGCGCTACGGAGCTTGTCGATGATGAGGGCTTCTGGACTACCGGACAGCGGGGTTGCCATTGTCAGACCAATTGCATAGACAAGGTTGAGCAAACAGAGCCATGAAGTCTCTACTGCAAGTGGATCGGTGTAGCATCTTTCCAAGTCCTCGAAGAAGTGGTCACGCTCAAACACGTACAACAGTCCATGGGTATTGATGAAGAAAGCTTCTACTAGGACTCGAGCCGTTTGTAGATCTGGGAGAAGATGGGTATGTCGATACCCGGCAGGTAAAGAGTATTGACCTTCGACAATTTTGTGACGTCGTGGATCGTTGGTGAATGGTGACGAACCAGCAACAGATTCCACCATCATGCGTAGTAGTTGCAGGAATGACAGTGTGGCCGAGTCCCCGATATACAGGACTCTTCCCGTTGGGTCTTGCAGCATCCGGCTCTGACTGTAGATGATGGCTTCTTCATCAGGACCGCTTTGTACAGTGGTTCCACGTGATGCGGCTGGTCGCAGTTCCCCATTGAGATGACTTGAAGGCAGTTGTATAGAACTGCCAGGAAGCTCGATAGTTGATCTGGGCCCAGGAGATTTGAAAGGCGTCTCTTGCTTTACGTTTGATAAACGCGAGGCAACATTTGGTCCCTGAGTGGCAGAGGGTGTTCGCCGATGCAGTGGCAGTGGTGAGGGCTGATTCAGTCCATTGCTAGGTGTATTCGATGTCGAGTTGTCATTACCATATGGACTGTCGACATCGCCATCCTCAACTGCTCTTCTCTTCGCTGGGGGCCGCCCATCGCTAGGGGATGCGGGATCACGGTCCGTGTATAGGCATGTGAATTTCCGCTGTCACAGGTAAGCATGGTGATGATCATTGTGGGCCTTCGGCTGCAGCTCTTGATATAGTTCGAGGCTCAAGCAATGTAACCTCAAGGCAGTATTGACTTAGTAGCGACAGAACAAGCACAGTGCTCTCGAAAGGTAATTCGTACTCGGGACCAGGACAACTTACTTTTTCACACGTGTTACAGGGGCACAGGCCGTTACACTGTAGCCTGTTAGTCACAGATTCCGCTTGGTGTACGGCTAGACTAAGGGTGACAGATGGCTAAACGAGGACAATATGCTAGATGTTGGATGTAAACATCCGCACAGTGACCAGCCGAGGAACATCGTTCAAGGTGACGCTAGCACAGTTGAACAGAGAAACTGTCGTGGACAATCTTCTGACAAGCTGGCCAGACGTGGTAGCTTGATCAGCACGGTGGGATTATCCCGACAGGGGAATTGATGATTACAAAGTGAGATGAAGTCATTACTCACTTTTTGCTTCCTTCTCTTGCAGCTCTCGCAGGCCTGGGCGGTCCGCTGCCTTTGTTCTGGATCCGAAGTGGTCAATTACCGCCGTGTAGAGCACGATACGGGGGACGAACGCACCTGGTGGAACCTTTGGTCGTGTCATTAGTGTTCAGCCCTCGCGGCAGAGGGCACAATCACGTGGATGGGCGCGACAAGACCTGGGTCAGTGGTGCGCTGCCGACGAGACGGAAGGCTGAGGGAAGTGTCGGATGAGGGACGAGATGACCGTCGATGGCACAAGCAGCCCGGGAGCTGGCATTCCCCTCAAGGCGGGCGCGGGACAGGGACATGCGAGCGCTTGGCTACGTGTCTGCGATAGACTCGATGCACGAATTGACGATGGCGATGGACAGACAGCAACCCCGGTGTGTGCACCTTCCCCTCAAGGCTGAACAATGGACGCGGGCGCTCGGGCCACCACTTGCCTGTCCCGGAAGGCTGCCGAGGCGCGGGAGCTGGTCGGGTAGCGCCTGCTGTCCAGTGGCTGTCCAGACGTCGATCCAGTCCTCCACTGCGCCCAGGTCTGCGACTTCACCGGCACCACGCCTGCGAGCGCTAGGTCGCCCGGCCATACGCATGCCTGCACCCGGCGCGACACAGGGCGTGATCTGTACCCGATGTATCTTGCCACGGTCGCACCGACTTCATCTTCACCATGCGGCTAATCCCATTGGGCGGACCAAACTCTGGTAGTGCCTTATTGCGTCTCAATATGCTAGCCTGGCCCTCTCTTTCATCTGCTGTCCCTGTTCCACTCTCTGAATCCGTTTTCCTTCGGGTTTCTGCGTTACCTGACCTTTGCTTCTCACAATGTCGCCGTATATGGACTCTGACGAAACGGAAAATGGTCACACTAATGGCCAATCCAGCACAAACGCCCTGCTCTCTGGTACTCGCACTGCTCTGGAGCAGTTGCTCGCCAAATCCAAAGACAATCTCCCCGCAGAGTGTTTACCCCATATAGCGACAGTCCACTTCTCCACTGCCAACACTGGAAGTCCATACTTTCCCAGTCCACTGAAACAGACTGAAGCAATCTCAGCCTTGAAAGCCGTCGAAGCTGGAGTAGCTTCCGCGATAGCAGACCTCTCAGATGGCCCCAAGTCACGTAATATCAATGTCGATCTAGAGAGAGCTACTGCTTTCCTGTTCTCGACGTACTTGGCCACTGTTGGCGGCTTGGATAAAGCACACCCCAAGGTCAAGAATCTTCTCAAAGGTCAGTACTCTTCCACCACCGTCACTCGTTTCTCGACTAAGCCGAGAAGATACCGATCTTCTTCAAGCACAAGCCATTCTCTACCGAAGATTGTCTGCGAACTTGTACGAGACAAAGAACCCGGGGGAATATTTCCATCTTCATGGCTCCCTGGAGGCAACCAAAGCGCTCAACATGGTTGGGCTAGAGGGTCACCGACCGGATCTGACTGAATATCATCAGTGCATCAAGATCATCGAAGACCATGTTAAGCAGTTTACGGTAGACGAGTTGGAGGAGATGAACGCGGAGATCAAACAAGCCGGAGTTACATGTTTGAAGTGGGAAGACTTCCAGACAACACCACATGGACAGGAACTCCTTCAACAACCACCATGGAAAGTGGAAAGCCTGGAAAGCCAAACACCACCCGTTCCCTTCCCATTCAAATCATCCAGTGCACCGAAACCACAAATCCTGTCTGGCATTCGAGTCCTTGAACTTTGCAGGATCATTGCTGGTCCTGCAATGGGACGTGGGCTTGCTGAGTACGGCGCCGACGTCATTAAGGTCACATCACCAAATCTCTCGGACGTCCCCTTCTTCCAGGTCGATGCCAACATTGGTAAGCATACCACGGACCTGAACCTGAAGGATGCCAAAGATCGGAAAATCTTCGAGGAACTACTACAATCTGCAGACGTCGTTTTGGATGGATATCGGCCTGGAAGCCTGAACAGACTTGGTTATGGACCCCAACAATTGCATGAGATCGCCAAACAGCGTGGGCGAGGCTTCGTCTACGTCGCCGAGAACTGCTTTGGACACACTGGTCCATGGTCTACACGACCCGGCTGGCAACAGATTGCGGACTGTGTTTCTGGTGTAGCCTGGGCTCAAGGTAGGGCGATGGGCCTTGACGAGCCTGTCGTGCCACCCTTCCCTATGAGCGACTACGGCACTGGCTGTATGGGAACAATTGCCGCCTTGGTTGGCTTGTACAGAAGAGCAAAATTCGGCGGGAGCTACATGGGCACTACGTCACTAGTTCAGTACGACATTTACCTGCTTCAACTGGGACTCTATGATGCTCAGGAGATGGCACAACTGAGAGACGAACACGACAGCGAATTTTTCGAACTACGACACCATGACTCCGTGGATGAAGTCGGAAAACGAGCACTGAAGACGATGAGGAGGACGCATCCAGAACTCTTTGAGGAACGACATATGCAAGAGGGCTTCAGCAAAGGCTTCAACGCACCAGTCAGGACAATCCGTCCGGTCGTCAGCATTGATGGATACTGGAACGGCTTCCTGCGCAGCTCAAGGCCTAACGGTTATGATGCTCCAACTTGGGAAAACTGGGAGGTCGTGGAGGATTTACTGAAAGCGTAATTTAGATTACAGCCTACATTTGCGAGCGCCATTTCTCATTGTACTGCATACCCGACTCGAGCGGCATTACCTATCCAAGAGTTTATTCTGCCATTCAATATCAGCATTTTCACTCCGAAAATAGCGTCCATGATCTCGGAATCTTTCATCGCTCTAACTTCGGACTACATACTTAGCCGAATCAGGCACTAATCCGTCCGCAATATCACGGCTTAATCCTGCTGTTGAACGCCCCACTTTCCCCACAGTCTGGATGTTCTAATCGATAGTATCAAGTGCGTCTTCCGATGCTTGTAGGTAGTGCACGAGATTGGGTGCGCACATGTTTCCGCATTCCGAAGCACCCAATTGCCACGGTCCCGCGTCGCTGGACAGAAGCACTCCCACATGTCCACATCCGATGGATTTCGCTTTCCTCGCATGATAACTAATTAGAAAATTGATGTTCCGTAAGCACGTACTAAAGTGCTTATTCCCACCTCGTCTCGACACAACGTCTCGACCCAGACTAACAGCACAACGCATCGGCCACCTCCGTTGCACACGAAAAAGAACACCACACGCAACCATGCGCGCACAAAGTATCTTTAGCCGCGGCTCCCGTGCAAACGACAGGCTGACGCCGCATCCGAGAAACGCGCTGTTGGGACGCTTTTACCGTCACGCTAGCGGATAAGGGACGCGGCTATCGTCCTATGCTAGCACACATATATGTACCTATGCCTCTTTTCGTAGAGCGAAGAGTACCGGTACGAGAGGCGCCAAGGCGGATATGTATCCATCCTAGTTTGGAAATTACTCATGTGATGGTCGTATGAGTGATATGTGCAGTGGAAAAGATGTCCGAGGAGAAATCGAGATTCTAGTCGGGAGAATGGTCGGGATGTGGAGACTGCTTGGGAAATGATGGGAATAGGTATCGGTAGAGGAGACCGAGTTGGATTGAGAGGAAGTGTTTAGGACAAGGATGATGGCTGTTGTGTTTATGGAATGTGAGTATGATTATCATTTGGGGGATTAACTGGAGCACTGGTTTAGAACGCAAGCGAGATGTGCCTGGAAAGGCTGTTGGAGACACTGCTCGTGCCTAGAAGGTATAGGTAAATGTTCCCCTCAAGTAAGACGCTCAAACATTCAATCCTTCGCATCTATGTCACAAATTCTAATCTGAGAAAGACCATCCACCCGCCAGAGGATTCGCCTGCAGAACATCCTCAAACATGTTGAATACACGCACCCCGGAGCATATTATCCTCCAATCATCACCCTTCTACCCCCTCTCCCAAAAATCACACTCACAGCCCCACCCTCCCACTCTCCCCCTCCGCCTTCCCCAAAACCCTCAAAATCCAATCACGAATCCTCTCACTATCCTCCGCCGGCACAGGATAATGATGTCCCATTTCCCACTCCACGAGCTCCGCCTCTCCGCTCCCCGTCTCATAATGCGCTTTAATCAGATTCTCGCCCGCCCACTTCCACTCGTCCTGCAACCCCTGGACATGGAACACGGGCGTCGTGATCTTCGCTGACACGAGGGCCGTCTGTTGCTCTTCTGACAGCGACGACGCTTTGAGCTGCGCTGACACGCTCGGCGGGATCAGTGGAGGCGGGTACGACGCACACACGCTGAGTGCGATGTCGAAATCGCACCAGTCCGTGTCATCGCCCACGGTTTCTCCCCGCGCAACGAGTGCCCGCCGTATCTCGCTGCCGCGCAGCAGGCCGGCTACGACCTTGGTGCCCTGCGAGAAGCCGATGAGCCCGACAACATGGCTGCCGGCGGCGCGCACGCGATACACGGCGTCGCGGACGATGGTTTCGACTTCTGCGGCCATGGCGCTGGACGACTCGCCGCGCTTCATGGCTTCGATGGTGACTTTTTCCGTGGGCGGGAGCCAGCGCTTAAAAGGGCCGCAGCCGTCGAAGAAGGGGAGGACGCCGGGGCCTGCGGGGGAGGGGAACGGTGCTGTTGGGGAGGGAGGTTAGCTTGGGTAGTGTCATGTCATGGTGACTTGGTATGTAGGTTTTGTAGGTTTGGAGTGTGGATAGGGGAGGGTGGTGTAACGGGGAAGTACGTAAAGAAGTGAACTCGAGAGGTAAGAAAAAAGTAGGCATTCCCAAAGCGTACAACGGGAGATAAAACAAGTACGAGACGGTAAGTATGAAGGGAGGGGGAAATGCACCTTCAAGACTCTCGACATTGAAATAAGGTTTGATAGCGCGCATCAGCCTGGCAAGCTGGACGGTGTGCACAGTTCCATTGCTTCCTGAGCCGTGGAACGCAAGGAACGTCGGTTTGATGGGCGCACTCGAGTTGGCGGGCTTGGGTGCGGTCCCGGGCGTCATGTATGTTGAGTTTGGTTCTGGCGCTGCCATGGTCGTATGTGTGGACTTTGGAGTTGTCTTGCAACTTCTCGAGCGTGTTTCCGCTCTATAGGAGGAAGGATCCCCGGTATGATTTGTGTAGGTAGTGAAAGACCTTGGCCTGGTCAGAGTCTGGGTACGAAGATTGGTCGTCGTCGAGAAGACGGATTCAGCAGTCGTCGTATTCAGCGTACTCCTAGCTCTTTCCACTTTCTCTTTCACCGTCTCCTTTGATACCGTGCACTCGTTACAATACTCTCTCACTTAATCTCCAAGTATGCAATCCAGCGTCAAAAACGTGCTTCGAGTAACAGATGCAGGTCTCCGGTTATCGGCGCCCCGTCGTCATTCGCCAAGATTCTCAAATCCTCGGGTGCAGTGTATATGCGTCTTGCTGCGTTCTAAAATCTCCGCAGGAAATTACGAGTGAAGGTGAAAAAAGGGAACCGTGAATGGGTAAGATGATGCTTAGCCGTCATCTGGTAATGGTGCCCATCGGGTACCGAGGAAGTTGCCTAGTGGGGTTAGTCAGATACTACAGGGAGCTCCCAGATGTTGCTGGAGTAGCCGCGGCTCGTGAAAAGAGCAATAGAAGCAAGATTTGAGGATGAGATTTTGCAGAGCTAGAGAGCAGTATTTGGGTATCTACGATGCTTTGATACGTTGTACGACAATGCGACTATTACTCGCTGCCAATGAATCGGTCAACAGAGCCCCTTGCCTCGTGTATCCCATGGCAGTGTATCTTGAATGTATATCCATATAGGAGATAGTCAAAAAAACGAATGCGGATTTGCAAAAGTTTCTCAAGACATGGAAGCTTGAGTCCCTGATCTCGCCAGCCCACTAATTGCATCACTCGAATCCTTACTCTTCTTCCCGCTGCTCTTACCTGAGCTACCGCTTGCCCGTGAGCTTGCTCTCGCTCTCCCAGGCATATCGTCCTCTTTTACTAGTCTGAGAAGTTCCCTTCCAAAATCCGACTTGCCCATGCGGGCGACAAGGGCGGTGTTTTGCCTCTGCAGTTCCCCAACTTGCTCTTTCAAAAGCTTGTTTTCCTCTTCTACTAACGTAAGCTTCCGCTTGTATTCATCGCGCTCGCGCTGTGCTTTTAAAAGTTGGTTTTTGTCAGCATCTTTTTGTTGCCGAGCAAGGAGCTTCTTTGTCTCCTTTTCGCGGCGTTCTTCGAGCTTCTTGACTTCCCTCTGGTATTTCTCCTCTTGCTTTTTTCGGTCTCTCGTATGTCGTTCAGTTGCTCTTTCTATCTCCTTTTGCGTCTTTTGACTCTCATTTTGTAGGCTCTGATCTTGCTTCTCACGGACTTGGTTGAGTTGTTCTTTCAATTGCTGTTTCCTCTCTTCGATCTTCTGCATCTCACGTGCATGTTGATTATCTTCGGTAGTGCCTGGAAGGGATTGCTCTGAGCTCGGGAATCCTTCAGTCGCTGTGTTGAATTGCTCCGCTGAAGCAAATGAGTCGACCGAAGACGACGTACTTGAAGAGCTGCTAGAAATCGTTCGTTGCAAAGGATTGATACTATCAGGAACGTATGCCTCCACAGTGTTCCTCAACTGATCGAACACGCCTTCTTGATTGGCAGTCTCCCTGTCCATTGTTCGTTGCGATAGTCGTCTCAATGCTGGTGAAGGTCTGTCGGCTATGCTCGTCCCGATACCAGCAGTGATGCCGTTTGACATGGTCAATGAAAGCCTGTGATCCACATCATGAACTTGCAGGCTTTCAACGGTCCCATCTTCGCCAGTTGTCAATATCTCAATATCTGGCTCGTTACAAGCGCAAGCCCAGTCAAGAAACTTGACGGCATCTTGGACAATACTGCTGGGCACGCTCCTCTCTACCATGAAACGTGGTATCCCACCTCCAGGGTCGCTGCGTGTGACCATTATCCACTCGACGGGATTCGTCTCGTCCCCCTCATCGCTCGCAGTTTCAGATGAGGGCATAGGGATTTCACGAATCATCTCTATAGACTCATAAAATCCCCGAACCATGCCAGCTCGGGCAGGAGCATCGGGATGCGTGACTGGTATTGAAACAACCATGAAATGTCGTGGTATCGCATTGCCAACTTTAGACGCATCGGTCAGGCATGTATCCGATGTGATAAGAAGGGTAATAAATTCTCTCGGCGAGGTTGGCCCCGGAAACTGTGCTGATAGCTGGTAAACTGTCCAATGTTAGGTTTCACCCTCCTTTCCGTGCGATCTCTCGTCTACACACCTTCAAGCTTTCCAATTCCCTCGACCGTGATATCTTCAAGGCGCTGGTCACCACCAATGCCTCTTACATTGCCTTCTCCGGGTCCACCCTGAACCTTTAGGCTCTCCGGGAATTCCCTCAGCATGGCACGCTTCCATTTTGCGAACCCCAGTCCTTCGTGTACACTTGTCCGCGCAAACCAAGCTCCATGCCTGTCGTGTCCTGCCATCTTGAAGACACTCATACCGGTTGCGGTTTCCTTGGCGGCTAGTTTCACAGGCTTCCCCCATGACTTCTGCAATTCCTCATGTTTCTTAGCAACCGCTGGCCGCCGTACTTCAGACTTGGTCAGGTCTTCGGCGCTTGTTGCCAGTGTGGGGTCTGCTCGCGTGCGTTGCGCAGACTCGTAGGGTGTGCCATTGGGCGGCGGCGGAACCGAATTCGCGATTATTTCTGCATTTGTGAGTATCTCTGCAAGGAATTTGGTGAGATCGTCTGTGGGCACGTCGCCGAAGTCCTTGGGCCGGAGACACTCCAGCGCCGTGTGCAGTTCCGACATGGTCTACTGTGGAGTTGCTGAGTTATGAGACGCGGGATTCAGGGCAGAGCAGACGGCTCATCCAGAAAAGCTCAAGACTTGTCTGCGTTGGCTTTATGGTTATGCGAAGGTATCCCGACGTACCCGTGGTGCAATCTAGCGCGGGGAACTGGCGAGTGATGAAATCACGGTGTTACAAGTCAGCGCAGGTCCGTTGCTGAGTAAAGAATTCGCGCCGAAGATGCAGCATATTTGAGATTGACTGTAGACACGGAGAGAACTGTTCGGAAAGCGCGAGGCTGATGCTACGGACGTTAGACGTATTACTGGCGTACAGAATGTCCGATACGAGCGACGTCATCCATGCAAGCTCCCGGCTCGGGCGTGTTTTCGCGGGGGGCCAGCGGGCTTTTCGGTGGAGATTTGCCCTGCATACCGAATACTTGTACTGTTTGCCGTCCTGGGGCCAGAACATCTTACGTCACTATACTCAGATAGGTCTTGCTTGCGAAGTAAACATGCTAATTTGATTTACCTGTGAATTGTGGCTTCAGGGGGTAGGACCAGCTTCGGATGAAAGCCCCGATTTCGAGAAATCTGCCTATTGCAGAACAATATTCCAGGTCTTTTGTAGGCTGGTATATAGACTGTGGTGTCGGTGTGCTTAGAATATATCATTCGGTCTCTATCAAATCGGCCATCTTCTATAGAGTGAACCCCAGATATGTCTATAATAACGAGCGCTCAAGACGACCAATGTAAGAAAAGGGTATCACGCAACTTTGGATGCATCCGCTGGCTGTAAAAACAGCTCTATCTAAATGGTACACGGCATATTTACTTCCTTCCTCATATTAAGAACCTATACAAGGACATACAGGGCGCACATCTATCGCACGTTAGCTTTATCTCAACAGGAACAAATGGTGGAACAAGAGCTTACGCTGGAAAGACCAAGGACCATGCTCGACCAAAACGTCACATTTAGTAGAAGTTGCCTGCCTCTCAAAAACCTACTTCGCTGTATCATAACGATAGGCATTTGGAGCATCATAGCAAAGAAGCCATAGCCTCGGAACTTTCTAGTGATGCAGCCCATCACCAGCTCATGGGCGAGAGCTGAGATGAGAAAGGTAATAGCTGTCGCAACCGGTCGAGACATGTGATTTTTTGACGCAGAGTACACGTGTCGTCGGAAGAAGTGATGGACTGGTTTGTTCCACTCGCGAGAAAACTCAAGCCAGTCACAACTATTCCACCAGTCTGCGTAGAACTGACGGTCCGCGAAGCCTAGGGTGTGTTAGCTACAGGACGATAGAGCAAATCGAGAACCAATTACTCACGTGTTAGCTCTGCAAAAGCTCCCAAGATGTACTCGAATATGACGAGGAACACCAAAAGAAAAGTGATCATGAAGGGGAAGAGTAAGCGGCCAACCGTCTCGCCTAGGATCAAGGCAAAATCTGAAGCGTTTCTCGAGTGCTGGAGTCGCACTGCAGACTCATCAAGGACAGGCAAAATAAACTCTTCTGCTGTGATGACCATCAAGAAGATGCATCCGAATACCGCAAGAGTCTTGTAAAAGACTTCGAGGGGTCGGATTGTAGCAGTTCGAGGATACTCCAATTCGTAGCACAAGGTCGGACAGAACAGAAAGTCGATGTAGTTCAAGACAGTCAGATTCTCAGGGAAAGAGACGTGACCCAGAGGTGAGGCAAGCTCAAATGCGAGATCTTCCCGTAGCTGGCTCAAATAAGCTGCATTTGGATCTTCAGGCTCTTCCTGACTAGGGGACTGTGGAATCTCGTGCAAGTGGGTACGAGGCTTCGGATATCTCACTGCTGCAACTTTGCTTGCTTTGTCGGGATTATCAAGGTCGTTCAATCGGCGCAAAGTCTCACTGAGATGACCATTGTAGAATCTGTTTTGATCAGCTCACAGCTTTATACTGTATAGGGAGTACACCGTACGCATAGGAATGCATCTTCATGAATAAAGCAAGAAGATGCAGGGTGAAGAAAACTTGAGCAGTCCAACTCCAGTCGCGGACAAATGGGTATCTGTGGAAGATTTAATACTTGAGTGACTTCCTTGGACATGGTTGCCTACGTGGTCCAAAAAGCGAGCCAAATTGCCTGGTAGATACTCTGGATAGCCATTCCGAGTTGACTCCAGCGAAGTGCTCCTCCTCTGAGGAACAGCCTCTGTAGAGGGAGGGACAGCGCGGTACTCCCGACCATGGCGCCATCGACTAAGCCTAGTTCCCATACCTTCTCTTTGAAGTGCTCCCATTGTCTCATCTGGAACGGGGTGCCATTCTCTGTGAGATTTCGAAGCATCGACGTTATAACCATGATAGCTAGCCCAATCCAAAACAGGACAAAGAAGCCACGGAAGTCATGGTAGTCGCTCCTCGGGTCGAAGTGGGAGACGCGATCCACGTACTCGACAGTAGGGAATATGCGCTGCTTCTGCTGGGCTCTGATCTGTCGACGCGCAGACGAAGAAGCGTGAACTGACGGCGGTGCATCTACTGGTATTGGTGTGGTTCTGCCTGAGGATACACCCGAGCCAGGCAGCTTGAGCAACCCATCCTTTGTAAACGCTTCATCGCTCAATTGCGGCTTGAGCAAGTCGATCCTGGTAGGTTTGCGCGGTCGCGGCGAGTGGTATTCGTGCCCGTTTCGGGACTTCGCATCGACGGAAGTAGAGTCGGCCATGTTAGGAGGGGAGATCTGGCATGCTGGAGGCGTGAGAGGGCGAAAGTCGGCGGATATAACGGAAGCGTAGCCCAAACTGAGATCAGCGACAGGACTTGGTCACTAGCTGGCTGTTGTCAGATGCGCAGTCGAGTACCGCGGCTGATAAGCGGAAAGGCGCGGGTCTCACAGCAAGGGGCATGAAGAGAAGTGGAATTGGGGATCTAGAATTCGGAGTCTATGGAGCAAGCCGAAGCCTGGCTGGGGGCGTATACGTGTGTATACGCGCGACCGAGTGCACGATGATACACGCCGTCAGTTACATCAGCGGTTGCGCGAGTCAAGACGGGCAGCCCGTCTCATTGGTGCAGAGCCCGGCAGGTGCGTTGGGCCAGGGACTGGATTAACGATGGCCCGCGCCCGCTGTAAGCCATGTCGCCCAAGAGGCCTCCTCGACTATTAGCCAGCAGCCATATCAGATCGCAAACAACCCCTCCACGCCCAAATCCTGCCTCCTGCCGGCTGCCCACTCGGTGCCTCGCTCCTCCCCCGGCCCTTTTCGATTGACCTTCCCGGCGCTGCTTGGGTGGGGTCCCAGCGACCACCACAATGACTTCTTGTACGCCAAGCCTCCCGCGTCCAGCTATGCTCCTGTATATATGCTAAGACCACGCAGTGAAGCAGTTCATCCGCAATGTGCGAGCCGCGAAGACCATTGCCGACGAGCGAGCCGTGGTGCAGAAGGAAAGCGCCGCCATTCGTGCAAGCTTCAGGGAGGAAAGCCACGACTCCAACGTGAGGTGCGTTGCCATGCTTCAGCTCGGAGAACACCCACTCACACTGTCGCAGGAGAAACAATGTCGCCAAGCTCTTATATCTCTTCACGCTCGGCGAGAGAACGCACTTTGGACAGATTGAGTGTTTGAAGCTGCTGGCCTCCCCGCGCTTTGCGGACAAGCGACTAGGCTACCTAGGGACCATGCTGTTGCTGGATGAGAACCAGGAGGTCCTGACGCTCGTCACCAATTCACTGAAAAAGTACTTATACAAATTCTATCGAGAGTTTTAACTTGCTAATGCTCGTACAGTGACCTAAACCACCCGAACCAATACATCGTCGGTCTGGCCCTCTGCACGCTCGGTAACATCGCCTCCGTCGAAATGGCTCGAGATCTTTTCCCAGAAGTCGAAACAATAATAGCAAGCGCGAACCCATACATACGTCGAAAGGCTGCCCTGTGCGCTGGAAGAATATGTCGAAAAGTACCCGATCTGCAGGAGCATTTTCTCGAGAAGGCGAAACTGCTCTTACAGGATCGCAATCACGGTGTTCTGCTCTGTGGAATTACTCTGGTAGCTGGCCTGTGCGAGGCAGACGAAGCAGAGGATGATGAAAACGGCATCAAGGACATATTCAAGCCAGTGGTCCCAAGCTTGGTCAAGATATTGAAAGGACTCTCATCCTCCGGCTATGCTCCAGAGCATGATGTCACTGGCATTACTGATCCCTTCCTTCAATGCAAGATCTTGCAACTTCTTCGAGTCTTGGCTCGGGGCGATGCGCAAGTCAGCGAGCAGATCAATGACATTTTGGCACAAGTACGCATCCCAACGAGTTAAATGATGACTTGAGCTGACCTTCCCAGGTTGCTACAAATACAGACTCCTCGAAGAACGTCGGAAATTCCATCCTGTATGAAGCAGTATTAACGATTCTCGATATCGAAGCGGATTCTGGACTTCGCGTGCTGGGCGTGAACATTCTCGGAAAGTTCTTATCGAACCGCGACAACAACATCAGATACGTTGCTCTCAATACTCTCATCAAAGTTGTCGCCGTAGAGCCGAACGCTGTTCAGCGTCACCGAAACACCATTCTGGACTGTTTGCGAGATCCCGATATCAGCATTCGGAGAAGAGCTCTGGACCTCAGCTTTACTCTGATCAACGAGAGCAACGTGCGCGTCCTGATTCGAGAGCTGCTTGCCTTTTTAGAAGTTGCCGACAATGAGTTCAAACCTGTAATGACCTCGCAAATTGGTATTGCGGCAGACCGATTTGCACCGAACAAAAGATGGCACGTTGATACCATGCTGCGTGTCCTGAAGCTAGTAAGTCTCAGCATCCAAGAGACACGGTACTATACTAACAGATCATTAGGCAGGAAGCTATGTGAAAGAGCAAATCTTATCCTCGTTCGTACGCTTGATTGCTACCACTCCCGATCTTCAAACCTACTCCGCACAAAAGCTGTACGCGGCTCTCAAGGACGACATCACTCAAGAAGGTCTTACTCTCGCCGGCTCCTGGGTGATTGGTGAATATGGTGATTCGCTACTGAAGGGGGGCCAGTATGAAGAGGAGGAGCTTGTTAAGGAGGTCAAGGAAAGCGATATCGTGGATCTTTTCGAAACAATCCTTGGTAGCAGCTATGCCGGCCTTGTTGTCCAGCAGTACATTGTCACAGCTTCAATGAAGCTAACAACGCGCTTGAATGATGCCGCCCAGGTTGAGCGGTTGCGACGGTTATTACAGCGATACGGAGCTAATCTGGACGTCGAAATCCAGCAACGCGCTGTCGAGTACGGTAACCTGTTTGGATACGATCAGATTCGAAGGGGTGTTCTCGAAAAGATGCCAGCACCCGAAATTCGCGAGGAGTCACGAGTCCTCGGAGAAGCGACCAAGAAGCGGCAAAGCAAGGTCATCAAGAAGAAACCCGCGCAAGCAGCTACGGAAGATCTATTGCTTGATCTTATGGGCGACTCGACGGAGACCAACGGCGCAGCCAATGGGACTCAGCAAAGTCAAGACCTCCTTGCAGATATCCTTGGTGGTGGAGGACCATCAGGTGCTTCACCCCCGCCACAAACCACGTCCCCCACACCACAGTCGAACGTCGCCAACATTATGGATCTCTTTAACTCTGGCCCTGCCAGCTCTCCCGCGCCGACCCAGTCGAGACCACCTCCACAAGCAGCATCAGCAGACCTTCTCGGTGGGCTGGGTGGTGCCTCATCCCCACCACCCCAAGCATCGAATCCAGTCGCGTCTGGGCCACCTGCACTTGCCGTATATGGAAAGAACGATCTCCAAATTACCTTCCAGCTCAAGCGCGATGCCAATGCTGTTCAGCTACTTGCCCGATTCCGCAACACTGGAAACTTCGGCCATCTCTCTGCTGTAAACTTACAAGCTGCTGTACCAAAGAGTCAAAAGTTGCAATTGCAACCGATTAGCACAACCGAGCTCGATGGAGGCCAAGAGGCGACCCAGCAAATGAGGGTCACATCCGTCAATGGCGTAAGTTTACAGATCCAAGCGACCCACTTTGTGCATGCTAACTATTTTTCAGGCACCGCCAGCAAGGTTGAGACTAAGGCTGAAGATTGCTTATTCTGCAGGTGGAGGTCCAATTACAGAACAAGTCGACTGGTCGGAACCAACATAACGCTCTATTATGTTAGCAACAGTCGAGAAGTAGCATTGGAATTGAGAAATGGAGATGTTGCGTGTGAATGTTGGGACTCTGTTCATACTTTGTGTCTACTCAACAAGCATCATTCAGGAGTACTGACATAGCAAGCGTGGTAGATTAGACCAAGATTGGAGGTACAAATAAGAAGCGGGAGCGGCGCCACCGAACCTTGGAAATGAATGCACGGTCGCTTGAATGGAGATCACCCCGCACTCTTTTCCCAGGGACCGAAGCACCTTCACTGGCTGCTCTGATGCCACCTTCGCACATGTGCATGCAACTAATCTAGGGTGCACTGCACTACTTTCTGCAGGCCATAATAGCATCTTCTCGTCCACTGAAAACTTGGAATGGTAACCCCAGGTACCCCCTGTCTCGGCATTCGTCCCCATCTCATTCCTCTCACAACGAGGCTCGAACGGAATGGAAAACCCCAGATCGCCCGTCCGTGTCGCGCACATGGCCTCCACCACACACATTCATGCAATCCCCATCTCGAGGGCTGCGAGCGCGTCCTCCTCCTGCCTGTCGCGGCGGTTGCTGCTGTCATGCGCTGCCTCCACATGCGCGGCCCAGCCAAGCCCGAACCAGGGAATGGGGATGCAAGTCAATAACATTGCGTCGAGGCACTCGAGAATCCGAGTCGACTCGACGCTGGGTGTGGGGTCGCTGGACGATGTGACCTAGTCGCCTTCCTGTTTCGGGGCTGCTGGGGTCGCGGGAGGTGGATAGTGGTATTTCAATATTGCGGTGGAGTTTGTTCCCTGGGTCCAGCTAAGGACATGCATGGCTCAGGGTGTATATAGTGGAGTATACCCACGTCAACGAACTGTTTTTTGTGACTTGTAGTCTTTGCTTAGGGAATTTTTTTTTGGCTGTGTCTGGATGCTGTGTGGTTGTTGGATTCGGGACTCGGCACGTGAGTTCATATTTCACTCTCCCTGGAGCCATTTGCATACCGGAGTAGGTAGCGTATTTGTACCGTATGCTCGTGTGGACGGCACAGACCTTGTTCCTTTGGTATATAGAGAGGATTGTCTGGAGATGGAACAATTGACTGACTTTGTACTTGGGTGATAGGTTACAACTTCGCGGGACATTGCGCAACGCTCTTAACCGGTGTGCGTCTTTGCGCCTCCTCCTGACTACATTATATATAATATTCTCGCACCGCAAGCCTGGAATCCGCTTCCCATCAGAAGTCCGTATCCCACGCCTCGCTCCAGAATGACGCGATTCACGTACTTGGGTGTGATAGTTTCACTACTTCCTCTTTCATACGGCCTGCCAGCCCACTCGGCAAAAGACATTCCCCTGCGCAGGAATTCGCGGAGAGCACCTCAAGAGCAAGCCGCTGGGTATTCGTCGTCTCGAGCCCAGGCAGTTGTCGACGCATTCAGATTCAGCTGGGACGGATACTACAGATATGCCTTCCCCAACGACGAGCTCAAGCCCGTATCCAACGGCTTCAGCAACTCACGGTAAATGACGAACCGCCCTAGAAAAATAGTCGTGTAACGCATGAGAAACTGACAGAAGTAATAGAAACCAGTGGGGCGCTTCTGCGGTCGATGCGCTCTCCACTGCCCTGGTCATGGGCCAGAAAGACATTGTCAACCAGATCATAGAGTACATTCCCACCATCAACTGGAGCTCCACACCATCCGAAGTCTCGCTGTTCGAGACCACGATCCGCTACCTCGGTGGCATGATCTCAGGCTACGACTTCCTCTCCGGACCGCTTGCCGATCTGGCAGACAACCAGGCCAATGTCGACGCCCTCCTGGCGCAGAGCGTCCAGCTCGCGAACAACCTCAGCTTCGCGTTCAACACGCCCAGCGGCGTGCCGTGGAACAACCTCGACTTTATAGATAGAAAGTACTATGGACAGTCCAACGGCCTTGCAACCGTGGGTACGCTCATCCTCGAATGGGTCCGCCTCGCAGACCTCTCGGGCAACAAGACATACGCCAGCCTCGTCGAAAAGGCGGAATCGTACTTGCTCAACCCTTCGCCCGCGTCCTCGGAACCGTTTCCCGGACTCGTGGGCACAGACATCGATACCGAGACTGGCCAGTTCCTCGATGCGAGAGGGGGGTGGACCGGCGGCACAGATTCCTTCTACGAGTACCTCATCAAGATGTGGGTGTACAACCCGGACCGCTACGCCGTGCTCAAGGACCGCTGGATCCTCGCCGCAGACAGCACAATCAAGTATCTGCGCAGCCGGCCGCGGCCGCGCCCAGACCTGCTCTTCGTCTCGGGCTACAACAACCACACGCTCGACCTGACATCCGAGCACCTCGCGTGCTTCGCAGGCGGCAACTTCATTCTCGGCGGGCAGGTGCTCGGCTCGCAGGTGTACGTCGACTTTGGCCTCGCGCTCGTCGACGGCTGCCACGCCACGTACACGCAGACGGCCACGGGCATCGGGCCCGAACGCTTCTCCTGGAACCCGAATACCGTGCCCCCGAGCCAGGCGGCCTTCTTCAACAGGACGGGCTTCTACATCCTCTCCTCGGACTACATACTGCGGCCCGAGGTCATCGAGTCGTACTACTACGCGTACCGCGCCACGTCGGACCCAAAGTACCAGCAGTGGGCGTGGGACGCGTTTCTGGCCATCAATGCGACGACGAGAGTTGGCAGCGGGTTCTCGGGCATCAACGATGTGAATGTTGTTGAGGGAGGGGGGTTTAAGGATTTCCAGGAGAGTTTTTGGTTTGCAGAGGTGCTGAAGTATAGTTATTTGATTCAGGCGGGCGAGGCGGAGTGGCAAGTGGGTAGGGATGGGCGGAATGGGTGGGTGTATAATACGGAGGCACATCCGTTCAGGGTGTTTGGTGGATGATGGAGATTGGTTGGGAGGGGATGGAGAATGAAGGTGTTTGGTATTGTCGCTTTTTTGGGTGGCTAACAAGGCCACGGGGTATATATGCGAATTTATACAGGTGATAGAACATTGGAGCCTTGCAATGGACCTGCGAATTACTCAAAGAAGCCACCGTCGCTATCATCTTCTGCGTGTTCTGCCTCGTAAGCTCTTCTCTCGCGACGGTTCTTCTGCTCCGGTATCCGCTTGGTTGGCTTGACCTCCTGGCTCTTGATTTGCTTCTTCTTGGCCTTCTGCACTGGCGCAACTGGTAATGCTTCCTTGCTATTCCTTAGTGAATTGAGAGTGCCTTCGGCCATGGCGCGCTCCACGGCCGCCCACATGTCCTTGTCGCCTTTGGGGCCGTCTTGATCCTTGTTCTTGCCCTTGGTTTCCTCTTGGTCATCTCCCTCCGAACCACCGTTCTTGGATTTTGGATATAACGAGGAGTATGGCTTCAGCAGCGGGTAGAAGCTTGCATAATTTACGTCCACCTCGGCATTGTGAATCTTCTGCTCGAGGTCCTCTTTTGCCGCTGCATCATTTTCTGAAGCGAGCTCTTTCTTCAACTTCTTGAGTATCCTTGTAGCTTTCTGTCGATCTGCTTAGAGTCAGCTCTGTCCAACCTCCTCTCCCATTTCTGCCCTTGAGATGGAGTGCTGACTTACCGAAGAATCGGACTTGGTGGTATTTTCCAATAATCTTTGTCCTATACTCTGCCTCTCGGGTTTGTTCCACCTTCTCCTTCAATTCATGCTCGCAGGCTTCTAATTCTCGCTCTCTTTCCACCCTCATGCCTGCCGACATCTTGTGGCCTTCTACATTCTCCACATGCGCAAGAAGTCTCTTCAGATCTCGTATTCGGCTTTTGAGTGCGTTGGTGCTTGTGGTGGTCGATATGTCACTCGAGACGTGAGGGCGCTTGTGATGTCTGGGACCATTGTGGTTGCGCGCACCGTTCTGCGCATTGAAGGGGCGCTGTTTCTTGAAAGACTTCGAGGCGGATGATTCACCCTCGAGGTCTTCGGCATGCTTGCGCTTGTACGACATGTTGTTGCTGCAGCGTTGTAGATTTGCAGTCGAGAATTCTGGGATCGCGAAGTGTTTGGTCGGGAAAGTTTTAGCGGGGCGGCAGAAACCGGTTCACCGCTAACGTCGCGCCAAGCCATGTCACGCGCTCGCCCTTTCACCTCTCAATACTCCAAACTCCCAGAAGCTGGAGACCTTACGCGGCTGAGAGATGGACCACGGACCTTCTAGGCTCCCTCAATTTCTCTCAATGTCGGCCTATCAATGAAGACCGTCTTCAATCACCACACAACACGAAGCCACCACAGTCGCGGGTAAACAGCCAGTAACATGGAAGCAGCAATACGATGGTCGCCGCACTCGACACATTACAATCCGCGGTTTCTGATCATCGATGTTGCAAGCAATCGACTGCGGCTTTGTCAGATAGAGAGCTATTCTAAGAGCAGGGTCAATTACAAGCAGATATGTCTGCGAGACAAGCTCCCAAATTACACAGCATTCGATTGGTCCAAGAAAGATCCTGGCATCGTTGCTATAGGCTCAGCATCTGGTGAAGCCATTGTTGTTACTCTGGACCCGGACAAGCCTGACAACGACTATGTGCATTCTTTCTCTATTCGGCATCAAAGGAAATGCAACTCTATTGCATTCAGCTCGAAGAATCTCTTGGCCACTGGTCTGGATAGGGTCCGGAACGATGTTTGCTTGAACATTTATGATCTCAACGATTCAAGATTCACGACCAAGGATGATCCGTACAAGAAACTTGCCAGCTCGGAAGCAATCTCTAGCATCAAGTTCTTCGCTGGTCAACCAGACACCCTTGTCGCAGGTGTTTCTAGACAGTATGTTAGGATATATGATCTCAGGGGTATGTAAGGCCGTCCCTCTTAAGCTATTAGTATTGAATTCTCCCTAGACTCCAGTGTCGTGGCGCAGTTTCAAACCCGGCAAGTGCACAATATCGCCATCGATCCCTTGGATGAGAACTACTTCCTTTCCGCTGGAACTGCTGGTGATCCTACAGTGACTGTTTGGGATACACGTTTTGTCAAGCAGCGAGGTAACTCAAATGACGCTGCAAATAATGGGGCTGTCTTGGAGTTCAAGCCAATTGTGGACAATACGCATTCAGCATCCATCTGGAGTTTACGATATTCCGGTACCAAGAGAGGAACTTTCGGAGTGCTAGCCAATACTGGAGAGTTTAAAATCGTTGAGCTCGCTCAGCACTCACATCAGGCTCAGCACATTTCGGATACACCATTTGCTCGTTCCTGGGCTTCCCCATGCTATACGAAATCCTCGCATCACCTGCGATATCCATCGTACGACAGGGGGAGACAAGACGATAAAGACCGCGTCATGGCCTACGACTTTATGACTGCTGGGAATACACTTAGCGGAGAATGTGCATTGGCACTGCACTCCAACCGTGAGGTAGAGATCCTGCGAGTTCCGCCGCCAGCTCCACGTCTCAATGTCAGTGCGCTTGGGGAAATCTACAAAGATAAAACTTGTATCGTCAGGCCAAGCTCAAAACATGGTACTGTCGCTGAGGATTTGACTATTGTACAAAACCGGGCTCTGAACGAGAAGCACGACTTCGGACAGGATTCAGTGAGCAGTCTCTCGGCAAGCGTGGACAAGCTCAGCGTCAGCACCAACACAAAGAACACGTCTTTCCTCTCAGCAATTCACCCGAGTTATAATATGCACGAAGACATCCTCAATCTCGCGCATCCTGAAGTCAAGGTCCCTCTTTCTGATTATCTCGCGGTGTCCCAAGCATCAAAACGCCGTGTTCAAGAAGGATACTCACTCGACTGCGCCCGGAATAAAGTCATTGTGTCCAACGATCCCTGGCTCGTGGATGTCTGGACGCTCGTTGACAGAATGGATGCTCATGCTTCTAATGACGGCATGGTGGGCAACGGACTTGATCTGAAGTACCTAGGTGTAAGCTCAATATGGGCAAATGAGTTGACTATGTACGACGAAAGACTCATCGATCCGGATGCAAAGACCAGCCGCGAAATGTTCAGTGACGCAGTCAAAGAAATTGTCGAAGCCATGGAATTTCCACCTTTCCAGGGCGTGAAGACTGAATATCCAGAAAACCGACAGCTCTGCCTCAGCTTATGCGGTTGGTCATTGGAAAAGGAGGGTGTGCAGAAGAGTTGCGATGCCCTGGCCAAAGAAGGACAGTTCTACAAAGCCATCGTGCTCGCAGTCTTCCAAGGCTACAAAGACATTGCATTGGCTCTTCTCCGATCCACACTGCTTCAGAAGAAACTACCACAAGACGACCTCGGACTCGCCGCCGTTATAGCATGCGCTTCTCCTACATCAGGCGTATCCGCCGAGCAGCGAGACGCCTGTGCCTGGATGGCAGACATGACCACAGACCCATACCTCAAATCCCTCCTAACCTACTTCATCTCCGGCGAATGGACCACGGTCGTCGGCATGAAACAGCTTTCCCTCAGCGACCGCGTCGCCGTCGCCCTAAAATACCTCTCAGACAACCAACTCACCCACTTCCTCTCCACCACCACCACCTCCGCCATCTCCGCCGGCGACATCTCCGGCCTCCTCCTCACCGGCCTGACAACCCGCGCCCTCGACCTCCTCACAGTGTACATGGCCAAACACCCAGCAGGCCTGCAGGACGCCGTCCTCGTCCTCTCCCGCGCCTGCCCCCTGTACATCCAGGACCCCCGCTGGGCCCTCTGGAAAGACATGTACCTCGAGCAACTGCAAACATGGCGCGCCTTCCTCGAGCGCACGCGCTACACCAAAGAACACAACCTACGCAGCGTGACCCGCGAAGGCCGCAGCGTCAACAAGCCCACACAGCCCAGCCTCGCAATCCGCTGCCTAAACTGCCAGCAGAACCTCGCGCTGCGTAAGGACGCCCGCTCCGCAAAGCAGCGCCTCGTCCCCATGCCCAACGCTGCGTCTGCGGCTCAGGGCCCGTCCGGCGGTGCCCCCGCGAAACAGCGCACTGCGTCCTCGCCTGCGCTCGCGTGCCCTAATTGCGGGACACAGATGCCGCGCTGTGGGCTCTGCATGATGTGGTTGGGGTCGCCGGACCCGGCGAAGACGGGCGCGTATGAGACGCTTAGGGGCGAGGATCTCGAGGCTAGGTTGATGGTGTTTTGTATGAGTTGTACACATGGGTTTCATGGGCATCATGCGCGGGATTGGTTTGCGAGGCATGCGATGTGTCCTGTGCCGGATTGTGGGTGTATGTGTGGGTTGTTGAAGTAAAGGGAGGGGGTTTTGGCGTGAATCGTGGGGGACTTGTGTGGTTCAGTAGGATTTGATGCGTCGGGAGTAATTAATGGCCTTTTTGGGCTTGCTTTCTTTTCTGGGTTGTAGGTCTTCACACATAATCCAGCAGGACACGGTCAAGAAATAGAAGATATGTTTACAAAGTCGTAGTTCCATAGAGATGACCTTTTCAGAGGCCGTTTCAACGTCCTGCCTTGTATGCAAGCACGTCAGGCCCATCCTATCTGTTTTGACACCATAGAAAAACAACCAGGACGAAGCACGCCCAGACATGAATTGATGCCTGCGCTCCACTTTCTCGTCCTTCTCGCATCAATTTCCGCCTACAACCATACATCAGGGTATCGTAAACTGTTTACCGCGTTCCCTACAAGAAGTCGGCCGTTCCTGTCGTTGGGCAGTGAATGGACGAAGCCAAATCGCTGGAGATGCCATAAGAAAAACCGAAAATCAAACTCCGGGATATGCTAGTGAAGTGCATGACGCAAGGAAATCAGGTGGGTTAGAGGATGCCCAGAGGAAAGAGCACATGTCAACATGCGAATTTTGAAGAAGTCGGGATGAAAGTCAAAGTGCAAAGGAGAGACGTTGTTAGTCCTGGCCCAGCATCTCGCTGTCGTTTCCAAACTCTTCGTCTTCGCCCATCTCGTCAATCATCATACCACCCGCCTGCGCAGTGACGTTGACGATCCCAATGCCTAGGCCGCCTTCGTCCTCGCCTTCGTTGAACATGGTGCCCTCGTTTTCACCAAAAGGGCTTTCGCGGTCCTCACTTTGTCCGTTGGTATTGAGAAAGGCACGAAGGCGTTGAACACCAATGCCACTGAAAACGCAAAAGACGTCACGTTGGTGTTCATTGAATTCCGGCGGTGCTTCACGGCAGAAAACCAGGAGATCGTCGCGAAGGAATGCTTGTACACCGGTGAGAGAAAGATGCGTTAGGCGAGGGCAGCTGTTCAGGAGAGCGTGAATACCCTGGATACTGTCAGTAAAGTTCAAGTCAAATTAGAGGTATCAGGGAGTGACGGACGGCCAAGGTGAGATTAGTACAATAGCTGAGATGCACTCGTTCCAGTACACTCGGGGCGATGGGGCCACCAGTTCCAACTTGTTTCGGCTTTGCAAGCGCAAGGATACTACGATCTGTGATTGCTGCACACTTGACCAAGCCTATGCGCTTGAGTTTAGGTAACATGGCCAGTTGCGTGACCGAGGCGTCAGTGAGGTTAGTGCAGCATGCCAAATCGATGTAGCGGATCCTGTTGCAGAGCTTTACCAGCTGTGCTACACCAGTGTCTGTAATGCGCGAGCAATGTCCAAGGTGAATGTAGTGCAAGTTCTTGCCCAGTCGGGTAATGGCCAGTACAGCTCGATCAGTGATGTTGCGGCATTTGGCCAAAACTAAGTTGCGAAGGCGAGGGGCTGCATATACAATTTTCTGAACTCCAGAATCTTGTAGTTCGCCACAGTCCGTCAGGTCTAGAATGCGAAGGCTCTCGTACGTAGCCTCGGAGGGCAGCCGAAGGAAGGCCTGGTCTGTTATCTTCCAACAGTGGGCCAATCGTAGTTCTCGCAGATTGGGGCCTTCGGTTATGAGGGTAGTGATAGATTCATCGTCAAGATTTTTGCAATCGTGAAGATCGATTTCGAGGATGTAACGGCAGTTCATGGCAAACGCGATGATGCTCTTGTCCGTTAGCTGCGAGCAACCGTTTAGCTTTAGGCGCTTCAGGTGTCTGCAGTTCTTGGCCACAGCTTCAAGAGACTCGTCGGTAATCTTCTTGCAGTTGGTTATGTTTAGTCCCTGGAGGCGTACCGCGTGTTCTGCCAACGCAAACATGGTGCTGTCGGTGGTGGATTCGACGTTGGTGACATCCAAGGCGAGAAGACTCCGGTTGCCCTCGAGCATGGTGACAAGACTGAAATCGGTCAACTTGGTGCAGTTGGTCAAGGTAAGTCGCTCAACCCGCTTGCAACCATCCAGGGGCCTGAGGATGCCATCGCTGACCTCACTCCCCAGAGCCGACAGGTTGAGTCGCTTTATCAGGCTGCTGTAGTCGAAGAAGCTGCCGACCTGGTTGACGGTCCATACCACGCTCTTGACGTTTGACCACTTGTTTGTAGAGGGTCGGTGCCACAGCAGGCCAACGCTATTCCTGGCCCAGTCCTTGGAAACCAGCATGCAGCTTCTGAGGTCTGAGGGAGAGGAGAGCTTGGAGAAGACGGCGATCATGAGCTCGGCAGGGAGGCGTGAGATAGGGGAGACGCGGTTCTGCTCTTCGATGGCCCGCCGGCGAGCCTCGTCGTCCGAGTCTAGAGTCACCGAGGGGGCCAGAGAGGACAGGGAGTCGTTCGACTGCAGCATAATCGAATCCTTGTCATCGTCGTAGCCGCGCTCCGGGGAGGTGGAGGCGGAGGAATCGGAACGCGAGGCACTGGCATCTCGTTGGCGTCTTCGGGAGCGCGACGAGTGCGCGGACCTGTTTGCGGCGATGCGGGGGAAGGCGGGGAGCTTGAGGCGTTCGTCCATGGTGAGGAGTGTTTGGGGAGAGGGCAAAGGGTCGAGGAATGGGGTCGCGGCTTGAGGGGTCCAGGTGAGCCTTGGGACCGTCGACGAGGCAGCGCAATTGGCGCGAGGGTTCGGGCGGCTGGCGGGTCGACTAGTCGCGCGCTGGCTGCTTGAATGTGTCGAGCGCCGGCTTACTCTTCACCTGACACGGGCGGGCTGCGCAGCAGGTGAAACGGGCCTTGAAAGCTGGATCGGCGGCGACGAGACAACTCTGGCCGAGTGAAAGGTGGGATCGCGCAGGGCTGAGGGTGCCAGCATGTGCCAGCTCGCTAGCCGGCGTGACGATGACGAAGCGGGCGCGTCCCAACTACGGCGAGAACAGAATGGACTGGGCGCACGACACGACGAAGGCAGGTGCAGAAAGGGAGGAGGATGGTTTGAGAGAAGAGAGACAGCCCGAAGACGTGTTGCATCCGCGATGCCGCCGCCAAGGGGGTGCCCTAATGCCCTGCTGCCCTGCTGTCCTGCTGCCCCTCGACTGGCCCGTTTGTTTGCAAACACCAACCTGCGTCCCCATCTGCTTGGCGCTTCACCAAGACCTTCATTCCATTTGCGACTCTGGTCTATCTAATGGAAGTAAAAGCGTCATGTGTCGCAAAGAGAGACGCTCGACGGCCGTATTGGGCGGCACTGGTCCTCGTCGTGTCACCACGGCCCTTTGACACGGCCTGGCCAAAGAACAGTCACCTCAACCAGTGCAGATCTCACAGCTTACCGCCGGATGCTTCCCGTCCTACTGGCCGGATTCGACTCTGTTGCAGAGAGACAGAGTTGAAGACGATCGAGGCCGTCAGGGCCTATGCTGATGTAATTCGCAATTCTTACATATGTCCAAAGGTAGCAAGGACGGGGTGCAGCTAGCCTCGTGGCAGTTGAGCCTATCTGCAGGGCACCGTACTTTGATGGCTGCTCGGGACCAGCCCGATCGGCAGGGCACACTCATGCTCCACCTGTCGAATAATGAGGCAGGAACGGACGTCCAGAGTTGGTCTTGGTCTACCAATCAAATGGAATGACGTACATGTTCAATCTCTACACATGAACTGGACTTGCTGCATGATCCTTGAGTGCTTGAGGACGATATAAACTGTGCAACCAATGGAGAGCTCAAATGACCACAGTTCGTCCATTTGAAGCCAAACCCATGTCTTCACTGGCATATGAACTCCTAAGAGGGTTGTTCGGGTCATAGATTAGTATGCGTAGGACTTGGGATACTTCATCGTCAGGGCAGTTGATATCTGTGTATTGGTTCGGCTCGAGTAAGACAGGCACCGAAATGATGCAGTGAGCCTCTCCACCGTCAGCAGTCACAAGGCTCCCGGTTTTGACGGCATAGCTTCAACCTAGCTCCTCACTGAGCAGAGACTAGTATGGAACAAAGAGCTGCAGAAAGTGTACTGTCAATGCACATGATTGACTTGACCGCAAGCATAGTCCCAGAATGGTCTGCCCAATCGGGATGAAGCATGCGAAACGGCGACTCTCCGTGCAAGTAGCGCTGCCCTCGAACACCACACGCACTCGCGAGAATACCGTGGACGCAGAAATAGTCCGTAGAGCAGCTTCGTGGACAGTTCTGGTGCCTTTGGGCGTTAACGTCTACGTGTCGAGCGATCCATCCCAGGCAGCACAAGTCGGGTGTGACGTTATCGAGCCGTGGCTTTGCCTGTGACCCCATGAACGGATCCTCGACCGGCGCATGAACATTCTCCAGGCGTGACTTTGCACCCCAACCTTCGCGACCGCCCGCCGTCGATTGCTCCCGCACTTCCTCGTGCATTCACTGCTCTCCCTCCAGACTACATGCAGACACTCTAGGCCGCCCGCTCGTCTCCTGCTCCGCTGCAGGCTCCCTCACCGCCCGCCATGTCCTCCGCCCGCTATGCCCCCTCCAACACTCTCCCCATGGCCCAGCAAGCCGCACACCGCGCGCAGGCACCGCTGCCTGTGTCCAATGCCCCTCCTGGCACCTTCTCCTCGGGCACCAAGGTCCAGGTCGGCAACCACCGCGTGACAATCGACAAGTACTTGTCCGAGGGCGGCTTCGCCCACGTCTACCTGGTCCGCGTCCCCAAGCCCGATGGCCGCGCGCCAGAGGTTGCGGTGCTCAAACGAGTGGCCGTCCCGGACAAAGATGCGCTTGCCAATATGCGCACAGAGGTGGAGACGATGAAGAAGCTCAAGGGCCACAGCAAGATTGTCACCTACATGGACTCGCATGCGTCCCAGCTCAAGGGCGGCGGCTACGAGGTCTTTTTGCTCATGGAATACTGTTCGGGAGGAGGCTTGATCGACTTTATGAACACCCGCCTGCAACACAGGCTGACGGAGCCCGAGATCCTGCACATCTTCTCCGACGTCGCCGAGGGTGTAGCCACAATGCACTACCTCAAGCCCCCACTACTGCACCGCGACCTCAAGGTTGAAAACGTCCTTATAACCACGGTTGGGGCCAACAGAGTCTACAAGCTCTGCGACTTCGGTTCGACCGCACCCCCGCGGCCTGCTGCTACGACGGCGGCCGAAGGGAGGCTGATCGAGGACGATGTACAACGGCACACAACCCTCCAGTATCGCAGTCCCGAAATGATCGACGTCTATCGAAAACAACCAATAGACGAGAAGAGTGATATCTGGGCGCTGGGTGTGTTGTTATACAAGCTGTGCTACTATACAACGCCATTTGAAGAGGTCGGCCAAATGGCAATCTTGAATGCCTCTTTCAAATACCCTGCGTACCCACAGTTTTCAGACAGGATGAAGAAACTCATAGGTTGGTTGAGGCTTGAGAGAATCACGACAAAGCTAATCATAAGCTAGGCTGGATGTTGAGAGAGAATCCACAACATCGGCCAAATATCTACCAAGTAGTTTCTGAAGTCTGCTCCATGAGGCACCGCGCTGTCCCCATTAAAGATGTATGTTCAGAGGCATTTCAAGATGATTCGTTCCTAATCCGTACAAGATCTATTCTGGCCGAACACAGTCGGAAGCTCGAAGAAACCAACAATTACCACCCACGGAGCCTCAGGTCTCAGCACCCGCGGTCATTGGCATACAGAAAGTCGCCCCCACCAAGCAGGTTCAACAAATACCGGATATTGCGCCCATGAGGCGAGGAAGGCCAACGGGACCTACCCAGATTGCCACTGCAGCACGACCAAGTCCTTCTCCCATGAGAGGCACCGCATCTGACCCGTTTGCCGCCCTCGATTCTCAAGATGTTCAAGTCCGACGTGCTGCAGCCGACGAGCTTGCGGCACGTTTCCCTTCCCTTGATGAGTTTTCTTTGCTACACGATCGCGGCCAAAAGTTCGAATTTGGACAATCACCCACAGGCTCTGACCAAGCTCTTTCGAAACGAGTGACAGAGGCTTTGGCCGATGATGCGTTTGCGGTAGCCTCTGTCACTAAGGTGGAGTCCGCACCGACTCCCAAGTCTACTTCCAATGTTCCTTCAGCAGGTGTATCAAGAACTACGTCTGTCAAGAAGTCAAGGCCGTACGAAGCTCAGGAGAGTCCCAGGTCATCGAACCCTACCTTACAGCATCCAATTCCACAACATGTGGGTATGGTCTCAACTGGCGTACAAACATCACCTCGCGCATCCCCTGTTCCACCACAGCAGAAGATCCCAGAGATCAGTAAAACCCCTGTTTGGAAAGTCCCTATCTCTTCTCATCACAATCGGGCTTACAGTCAACCACGGACATTCGAGAAAGCACAAGGTAGCCCCTCTTTGAAGCCCGAGTTCGCTTTACCCGCACGGCCATCTCTTGACTCTAGATCAAAATCTCAAATGTCAAATCTAAGCATTCCAAAATCACCTGCGTCTTCGCGGCCTTCACTAGAGGGCCAGCGTCCCTCTGCGTTGGATCTGGGATTCTCGATCGATCGCGCCAGATCCGCAAACTCGAATGCTCGACCGAGCAGTATGCATGTTTCATCCAATCTCGATTATCTTAGAGACCGCGAGATGGCCCCAGGTCGTAATTTCGACGCTCCGTCTCTTCAAAGACGCAATACCAACACAGCAATTGATGACTCTGAACCCGAGCCAGATGCAAGAAATATTAGATCCAGTATTGATTTCCTGCGCAAAATCGAAAAGGAAGATCCTTCCAGCAAGCACGGCCATCGACGGAGTAGCTCTCAATCTAAGCATGCCAAACGTGGGAGCATCACGAATATCGTCAAGGGCAAATTCGGTGATGCCTTCCGTCGTTTTGAGACGAATCATTCCTCGAAGACGACTGAACACGAACGTGATCAGCCCCCTCTGACACCAACGCATCCGTTGATCGATTCACGAGACAACAATTTGTCCCTAACCCCCATCGCTGGCTCCGAAGCCACCGGCGGATTCAGCGATGATGACCGCAGCGCCATCGAAGAGACGCAAGAGCTCTCCCCCGAAATACGGCGCGAGCTCGAAAAGCGAAAGCTGGAAGAAGAAGAGCGCCGCGTCGAAGCCGCAGCCGCCGAATACCGCCAACGCCTCGCATCCCAAGGCTCCGGGGCCGCCAAAGCCGGGCCCTCCAAAGCCTCGACAATACAGAACCGCGTCAGGAACCTCCTCGACGAAAGCAACAAGCAGCCGCCGTCCAGCCGCACCGCAGAGGGCTACGGCAAGTACACTGATACCGGGAAACCGCTGCCCTTGCGCCCGCAGGACCAGAGCGGCGCAAGACAAGTCCCACCCGCCATTGCGCGCAAACCCGTAAACGTAGGCGCAGGCGTGGGCGGTGGCATTAACGCCGCCACCCTCCCACCGCAAGACCTCGCATACGCCAAACCCCTCCCCTCAACCAGAACCAACATGCCTCCTCCTCCGCTCTCCTCGTCCTCCGCCCCGCCCGCAATCGCCACGCGCAACCCCTCTGGCCCGCCGCCGCGCGCCCCGAAGCCCAAGGCCCTGCAGACGGGCGGCTCGGGCATGAGCGTGTCTGGGTCCCCCGTCAAGGCGAGCCCCGTTGTCAGGGAGAAGCCGTTGCCAATGGGAGGTGGTGGTGCTGGTGGTGGTGGTGCCAGCGACCAGGACTGGGATGTTGAGACGTTTAGTAAGCGGTATCCTAGTTTGAGTGGGTTGGAGATGGTGGAGACGGAGATTCCGAGGGGGAGGACGAGGGATGTGTAAGTGAGGAGGGGGTTTTGTGCTGTGTTGGTTTGTTGGTTTGTTGAGTTGGGTGTCGTGGAGATCGGTTGTTGAGATGGATGTGTGTGTATGTGTCTAGGGGGTTAGGTGTGTTGTGATGTTGTGTTGTACTGTTGCAATCTTAGATTGCGATGTGCATGTATGCATACTTTGGTTTGCATCGTTGCAATGGCAGCGTCGTTGGGCATTAGATGGGAGAGAGCAGTGCAGCATTTTCTGAAAAAGTTCAAGATATAGAAGGGGAACCATGTGCATGGGGTGTTGAGCATACGATACATAGCATAGAGCGAAGCATGCCTTAACGAGGGCAATCTGGTATGACTCTTGGTCCTCCTTGGGTGCCCATATACGCTAGTCAGTGAGAGTGGATGGAGTACTTCTTAACGAAGCCAAATCATCCGCTACAAGTGGTACGGTAGTTGTCGACTACAAGCGGGCACAAACATGTAGTTAAGGCAATAAGACATCACTATTCACAGCAGCAGGAAAGTACATAGTCAAGTTGATGTGTATCCTTAGGCATTCCTCATTTAGATTTTTTCAGCGGCAGTATATGCCTTTCTACAACCATGCAGCCCAACATAAATAACGTCCGTCATGTACGCCCATTTCCCTTCCCTGTTGCTCCAAGCCATGCCCGAAAACCAGACCATGCCGCCGAGATGTATCCGAGAGAGAGAAGATGAAGCGTGTTTGCATCGATCATGAAATTTTGTTGGGCTCAACGTCAACGCGCTGTGTGGGCACGTTTACTGCTCGGTCTGGAAGTAGTTGAGGAGGATGCTGCGCTCCTGAGACTCCTCACCCCAGTCCTTGACGACGACGCAGGAGCAGTTGACAACCTTGCGGGGGTTGCCCTCACGGTCGATCTGGCCTGTTACACGTATTAGCATCATGTCTCAAACTTCACAGCAGTGGTTCTAGCAATGTCTTCAGAGTCCAGGCCTCAACCCAGTACCTCTCAAAAACCATCATCATACAGAAACACAAACGCGGGTAAAACGTACAGAGACCAGCCCACTCGCCGAGCTGCTTGCCATCGGGAACCTTGATAAGAGGGATCTTGTGCTCAGAGCAGAGCGCAACAACGAGCTTCTTGTACGCCTCCTCCTCGCAAGCCTCGTTCAGGACGCACATATGTGCCTGGCGGCGATCGAGAGCCTTGGACGCCTCGCGCAGACCGCGGGCAAGACCGTCATGGATGAGCGCGAGCTTGAGCACGCCCTTGAGCGCCTCGAGCACGCTCATCTGGCCCTTTCCGGCTGATGCATCGGCTGACACCTCCACCTCGGGGGCCGCGCTGACTTGGGACTTGGTATCGTCTTCTCCGTCCGACTGAGGGGCGTGTTAGTTGGGGCTTGTTCATGGGTTGGGCAACGCGGCGGGGTAAGTGGGAACAGGCACAGCGAGGTGAGGGTCTCAACAGTGGGATATAGGGCTGTTGTGATGGGCTTTAAGGTGTGGAAGAACATACCATGATGATTGTTTTCGATCTGTCGGGTTTCCTCGAAGAGTTCGTGGGATATGTAGAGATGGGAAAAGTTCGAGGTTCGCGGTTGGCTGTGTCAAAATCAGGCGTGTGGTGGCTTGTGCGCAACTAGCGAGACGCACGTGACGCGGCTCTTTCTCTGGAGCGGTAATCAGCGCCACACGAAAAGGTGGAAATGCGAGGAATATTCTGGAATTCTGAAACCTTAAGAATAGTCTACATATTCCTAGTCGAGTCAGGGATTTCAGTACATGAATACCATTTCTACTCGGTCGGCAGTCCGAAACTAGGACTACTCATTATGAAGCACTTCATCGTACGCCATGGGGATGGACCGTAAACGTTGTTCATGGAGCTTCATATGTTTAGGTGAGTCATACACTGACTCATGTGTGTATAAGACAAAAGTGAAGCAAGTTGGGACAGTGGAAGTATCATGAACGGTTTATATTCTACCACTCCACCTGCAGTCTATCACACTGCTGGTGCTGTTGGACCAGCCGTAGCTCCGCCTCCTTCGATCCATGTCTCATTCAGCTTGCTCTTGAACTACACCAATTTCGCTGAAATCGCTCCGTCAAAATGAAAAATACTCGACAGCGCCATTTTCAATCAAAGCACTGTCCTTTGTATGCTCATAGCCCATTGGAGTGTAAAATGGACCACCTTGATGAACACCAGGCAGAAGAAACAAAAACTCCAATAATGAGAGAGATTAAGCACGCTGTGCTTCGGCTAAATGCCGGGGGAAAGACACAAGTGATTCGCTGTACGCTATGAGCCGCAGTAATACACATACGAAAGAATTGAACGTGAAGGAATGGCTACCTTCACTTTGAAACGAGATAACGCCAGTTGTACATAGAAAAGCCACCTCAGAATATAGTTGGTGTTGAAGAACCAGAAAGAAATGGGTATATGAGTAATGAAAAGCTACATGACAATGCAGCAACAGCCATTCTTTTCCGGTGCCTCATCCTTAGGGTTAGAGTTCTTAGGTTCGGGAAGTCGGATGGTGGTAGGTTTGGGCTGTGGAGGTTCAATCGGAGGTGCCAATTTCGGGGATAACGCTCTCGGTCCTTGAGGAATAGTAGGGGTCAGCTTGTAAGCACCCTGCTCCTGCGTTGGTGATTTGGCGACATTCGTATCAATTCTCTCAAGAGATAGGGATTTCTTCGTTGGGCTTGGAAGGGGCCATGCCTCGTTCTCTTGTGCCAATTCGAAATTGAGAGGTTGTGATTGCGATAGTCGCTTGTCTGCCATGTCGTCGTTGTTCAAGAGCCGGAAATCCTTGTCATACATTGAGCCAACTCTGCCCTCAACCTCCCACTGCTCTTGCTGCATTCGCTTTGCGTGCGTGGGAATGATTTGCTGATCGGGTGGCAGACGAGGATCTGGCTTGTACATGGTCGCTATCCATGGTGCTTCTCCTTCAGGCCGATGACTCGTCGTAGGACGTGACACAGATCCACCGCTAGTTCCAGGTCGCTTCGGAGGAGAGTTACTAGAAGCAACACGGTTTCTTGGTTGCGGCTTCTGAACGCTAGTCTTTCGAGCTCCAGAGGCCGGGGCTGGCTTGCCTGGTGTTTTGGCTTTCATGGGAGATTTCTGGGGAGACTTTGGCGGTGATCCACTGCTAGAAGATTTGTTGCGCGTATGACCGTATGGTGGGGTCCTCTGGCGCCCGTCCTCTGTATCATCGAGCAGGGCCTGACTTCCTACACTTCCGCTGCGGAGTCGTGCACCGTTGGGAGCGACCGCGTCTCCATTCCAGGTTGAGCTGCCAGTTCGAGATCGCTGTAGCGGTGCATCGCGATCTCCGGTGGACGACGGCACAGGTATACCACTTGTTCTAGGCAAAGGTATTCGCGAAGTGCTCGGTCTTCCGTTATGATTTGTTCGTGGTGAAGCTGGTTGTAGCTCGGGTGCCATCTCTTCCTGGGATGGAGAGTTCCACGCTTCATATTCCGCTGCTACCTCTTCGTCTTCGGCAGGTATTGGAGAAAAGGCCTTTCGTGGTTCATAACGCTCGTCCCCGTTCTGGGTCAACTCGGTGGTCTCGGAATTCGTACGGTCTCGTGACCTTCGCGTTGCACTCTGCGATCGACTGTTTGACCTGCTTGCGCGTCCGACTCTGAAACCTGCTTCTTCCAGCTCTCTAGTCTCAATTTCTTTGAGCTTATCCCGGTGTATCCAATTGTTCTGATCGTGTTCGATGGCACTCCAGTTAGGATCCGAAGGGCCTCCTTTGCCAGGAACTGGCCTCTTTTTGCCCTTTCCTTTGGCTGCGACTGGAGCTTTTCGAGCATTCGTGGGGTTCTTCTGATAGCTGTCCTGCTCACTGTTGCTCGTGCTCACATCTCCGCTTGGCTTCTTGTGGAGCTCGTTGACGCGATCTGGGCCGAGATGTGACTGATTGCCCTCACCAAACTGGTCCTGCGAGCCCCATGTCGGCGAGCGGACCGGTTTCGCGAAGCCGTTCGCCTGCGACGTGAGGGGCTGGCGAGGAGAATGCGCGGACGTGACGTATTCGGACATGTATGGCTCTTGATCGTATGAGTTTCTCTATTCGCGATATTAGCAGGTGAGGACAGAGCTCGATTTGTAAAGCAAGGTAAGATGCGAATGAATATAAGTTTGTGAGTGCGACGACACATTGGCAGGCTTGTGCTCGATGAATAAGGGTGAACAGGACAGACAAGTACGCAGATCCATAAAGAGTTGGGGATCAGGGTTTAGACTTAAGTCGAACGTACCAGGTTATCCACGGATACGGCAAAGTCCCACTGCCCTCCGCCGTGGGAACTACTTGGAGGCGTCAATTGCTGAACAGGTCCTGACGTCTGGCGAGACGACGCGAGGGTGGCCATAGAATCCGCCGCTGGTCGAATGCACCGCGATCAATGACGCGCCCGAGGCCTCAGGAGGGGCGAAGATATCGATATCTGTGGCAAGACACGGTGTTGCGCGATGGGCGGCGCGGTCGAACACGGGAAGGGGCGTGCTTGGAAGGAGCGGCCAGCAGCGACGGCTGCAGTGCACTCAGCGCAGGGAAGAAGCCTTCCAGATAGCAAGCAGAGCGGCTATGGAGAACAAGCCATGAACAAACGGGAGAGGAGAGAAGGCCTGGGTGTGGGGACGCCGAGTGGAGGGTGATGGTTGGGAGGGGGTGTTTGCATGCGGGTGCAAGCAGCTTCCCTGCAAGTGTCGAGATGGCGGCGTATTAGGGGACAAAGTCTAGAGCGAATGGAATTAAAATGAATGGTAGCGACGGAAGAGCACCGCGCCGCTCAACGTCCCGTAGCTGAAGAAAATAAAAACCGAGTCGTGACGTGAGAGCAGCAACAAGCAGACCAGCAAGGAGTTTCTCGAGGGAGAGACGCTGCTTGCTCGAGCCTAGTGGTCGGGGAACTCTGTGATTCGTGCTTGGCCGGGATACGCTTGGACCCGGGCCTGCAAATGAATTTCGGCGGCGCATCCAAAAAGGAATGGTAGATATGAGATTCCTCCTCCTGAAGGGCTGGCCGGCACTGCGGAGGGACAACGCGAATAAGCAAACAAGCAAGCTCCGCCAGCCGTTGTTGGGAACCTTTTCCCTCGCTGCGGCCCAGGCGATCCATTCTCGTATACGGAGAACCGACTCCCTAGGTAGTTCCCAGGATTCATCCACATGACGAGCAGCGTACTCGGGTAAATCGAACTGCCTCCAACGGACACATTTGATTCTCGTCCATGCTGTGCAGTGTGCACACAAACCCCCATGCACAACTGACGCAACAAGCTTCGGTCCACCACAGCCTTTCCCGATGCTCTCCCAGTAAGATTTCGGCAATTGGGCCATAGCGTACGCTAACGAGGCCGAACTGGGTCTTTGGGCAACTAGACGAACTGCTTGGACAACTGAAAATGGGTTGGATATATAGCCTAATAATTATCACACGCTACCTCCATGGCCGTCTTGAAATGTCGCAACTCCCGTCCCAAGATCTCGGAAAATGTTTGAAATGCTGGCCACTCCTGACGCCTGGTTGACGGAAACAGTTGCAGCCAGGTCAAACAGGAGAAACTACCAGGGTGATAAGGCGACCACTCATTACCATCCAAACGTCTCATCATACCAAAAAACGTCGTGGCCTTTCTTCACCCAAACCTCAACATTTCTCTTGAGATCTTGCGTCAGCCTTGCTGGCCCACAGCAGACAACTGCCGTTCTCAGGCCCTTGCTAAACACCTCGTCCACAATCAAATCAAGCTGAGGTCTTCCGCTCTTGAGGACCATGCCTTTTCTTGGCTTCTCCATTTGCTCTTCCATGCTCAGCAGTTGTTCATGTTCTTGAAGCTCAATTGCCTCAGCCTCATCATCCTCGGGGTCCACGGCGAAGATGCCGGATGCAGAAGAGTCAACTTGTAGACTTGGTCCCGATGGGCGTGTAACGTAGACTTCCACGTTGCTTGGACCGTGCAACAAACCGTTACCGTTCGCCTCTGCACCTACATCATCGTCATCCTTGTCATCGGAAGAAGCAGGAAACGCCCATTGCGTGTCTGCAAGTTTCTGGACAGCCCAAATGCATCGGATTTGTGTACCTGCGGGAGTAGAGTCGTGGAAGTCGGAAATGCTTCGATAGATCGGAATGATGAATGTTGCTCCAACTCCACCAGCCACTAGGAGCACCCTATCATAATCTGACAGGTCAGGTAGACGTGTCGACGCGCCATAGGGGCCCTCGAGCGCAATAGGAAGAATTGGAATGTCGCCTGTCGCAGTGGGCAGCATTGGCATACCGCTGCCACCTTGTGACAGTGTACGTGCTAAGTCGGCCAGATACTTCGTGTTGCCTTTGAGTGTCCTCGCAACCAGCAGGAGTTCCTTGTCTTTGCTCGGGATCGAAGCCACCGTGAAAGGATTTGTTTTGTTAGCCATAAGCCATTTGGCGAAGAAGTTTGGGGTCTTCGGCTTGCCCCATGGTCTACTCAAGTAGACATGCTGCCCAGGCTTCCATTTCAGCGCAGCACTTGCCGGGGGGAGCGGAATGCGAATTTGTACAAGATTGGTCCCGGGCAGAAGTCTGACGGTCCCCTGGTACAGATCGAAGCGCAGGGCACGGAAGATGAAGTGTACGACTTGGACCAGTATAATCTCATAGACAAAGATTCGAATATGTGAGACGTGAAGGTACAGCGGTACAATGATAAAACTTGCGATGGCGATGTGGGAAATGTAGAATACGCGATAGTTTCTTCTGCGTACAAATCCTAAGGCAGTCGTAGTGATAGTAGCAAACAGGCCAATACTGACAAGGCCAAAGATAACATCCCGGTCTTTGATGCGTTTTGGAAGGAAACCAGACAAGACGAAGAAGTTGAAGTAAAAGGCACCATGTAGGATAAACAGGAAGAATATGATCCGGCCAAGGATTTGGTGGGAGGATTTCAACTGCTCGTGAGACAATCGAGTGAGCCATTGAACTGGAGAGTACGGTGCCCTCATGGCCAAGAGGTAGTGCACTGGTAACTGTGATGCGCCAATTTGACCAAATCGTTTGGTAAGATGAAGGTAGTCTAGCTGTTGTTAGCACCATGATAGGTATTTCAACCAAAGGACCAAAGGTACCCACCATTTCCTGTGTGGGCGATCGAAAGGTACAGCAACCACACCGTCCAGACGGTCGCTGTGATCCATTCGCCCCTCGTACCCCAACTCCAGCCAGGTATGGTATCCTTTCGCATCCACCATAAAAATCTGTCACCTAAGCTTTGCAAGTGTCGCAACCAGCTCAGCTTTCCGTCTGGACGTTTGTTGAAAGAGGGAGATTTCGGTCGGTCATATTTCAATCCACATTTTACTACCCAAGCTATGAAGAAACTGGCTTGAGCTAAGGCGAAGATTACTAAGACGGACCACTGCGCAACGAACCCGTACCAATCTAGATACTCTCGTCTCTGGTGCTTCTGCTTGTCGTCAAGGTTCTCGAAGTAATACCCGAAAGCCCAATACTGATCGGTTTTGACCTCGTTGTGGCCTTTATGCCGCCGCAAAAGATCCATTTTGGCAGCCCGAGCGGGTGAGCAGGCGATTGTCGTTGCGTGTCCTCAGCCTTCACCGAGACGCTGGTCGGAGGACGCTCGACTCCGGCGGGAAGCTCGGATCGAAGAACTTCAGGGCTAGCGATGCGACGCGTAAAAATTCGACAGCTATGATACGGAAAACAGAGACAGATATGTGAAGATGAGATCCGAAGCCCTGAGGGGCCGTATAGATGTGCTTGTCAATAGCTGTTGGATGTGACCAAAATAGCAGGTGTTCGGACTTTAAGGAGTCCCAGCTGGTGGCGGCGGAAACCAACGCTGACAGCCTATAGAAACGTGCTCTTTGAACATCGGGGTGCCTCGCCGAACCCTTTATCGCATTCTGAAGCCTGATATATTGTAGACTGGATGAGGATAAGGCAGAGGACTTACAGAAGGGGTGGGCAACAAACCTCAATAGACTCGCCAATTGAAAGGGCCCGAGTTCCTGGTTCGTCAGCCAGTGGTGGCGCTCGCGGCAACCCCACCATTCATCCCGCCGTCTGGACCCTGCCGACGCCTCTCATCCATCCATGTGCTAGCATCCCAACTGTCGCACTGTCTCTCGTCTAGCTTTTATATAGGACACCATTGTATACATCCGTAATGGCTGGCAACGCTACAAAAATCCCGCTCTGGCTCGATTGTGTCCGTTCACCGCTTGCATCTTCTCGACTCGATACTGACATTGCAAGGATACCGGCCATGATGTGAGTCCCTGATGGTGACCCTGGCTCGCAATGCTCACATCTCACCCAGGATGCCTACGCTCTCTTACTCAGCGCCCACGATCCCCGCGTCGAGCTCCTAGGCGTCACCACAGTCCACGGAAATGCTGCCCTTGACCAAACGACTTTCAATACTAGAGCCATCCTCGAAGCCATCGGACGACGCGATGTGAAGGTCTATGCTGGCGCTGCGAAGCCCATCGTTCGCGATGCAGTACACGCTGCGGATATCCATGGTACTACCCCCTGACGTCCTCTAAAGCAACACGCTGAGATATCAGGCGAATCTGGGTTGGATGGAGTCACGCTGCTCCCTCAACCTATCGAGCCAGCGGCCACCGATGTAGACTATCTCGACGCCATGTACAAAGCACTCATCGCTACGCCTCCAAATACCGCATGGCTTGTGTCGACCGGCACGCTGACAAATATCGGCTTGCTCTTCCAAAAATACACCGACCTAGCAGCACACCTCAAAGGATTGAGCATAATGGGGGGCGCGGTTGGCGGAGGCTTCACTGATGCTCCCATGGGTAAAGTGAAGGGTGAGGGTGAACGCTTTGGTAATTGGACCGCCTATGCAGAATTCAACGTAAGCTCTCCTCATTGACAATCTTATGTGTTGCTAACAGGAGTTCCTTAGATTTATGTAAGTTGCAGACCCCGAGGCCGTGGTGACCAAATACTGACAAGACCAGTGTGACCCCGAGGCATCACACTTCATCTTTTCTCACCCCGTTCTTAGGCCCAAGACAACGTTAATCCCTCTCGACCTCAGTCACCAAGTCCTGGGCACAAAGGCGGTACGTCGCATCCAGCTCTACGGATCCGATGCAGCGCTCGATGGATCCACAAAAGACACTGATCGCACACCATCTGCGCTCCGTGCGCTGTTCACCCAGATCATGTCGTTCTTTGCTGGTACATATGCCGAAGTGTTTTCCATCACAGAAGGTCCACCGTTACACGACCCGTTGGCCGTAGCAGCTGCTATTGATCCTGCAATCTTTGACGACAAGGATGGCGAACGCTTCCAAGTCGACATTGTAACTGAGGGAACCCATTCATTGATTCAAACTGAAGTCGGGGAGCTTGGCAGAACCAAAGTCAGCAAACTGCCGTCAGGCCAAGGTGGCTGTAGAATCCCAAGAGGTGTTGATCTGCAAAAGTTCTGGCACAGCATTGAAAGCGCACTTGAACGTGCAGATGCAGTCAGTCCAATGCCGAAGATCCCTCGGGATATCTTAGAAAGAGATGGTGTTTTTGTTGGGATAGATTGAGCACTCTGGTTGGCTCATGTTGCAATTACTCTGCGAGTTGATAAAAGAATAGATTTCGAACTCAATACCAAGACTAGATCTGACAGCTCTGCAGAACGTTCATGCAGGGCGCACTTTGAGCTTTCGGTACTTGTGAACACCTATACTGTTATACCGCAAACCATAGTGGCGAAGGCGGCTCTCCTCTACGCAGCATGATCATGGCTCTCATGCTACGAAGTCGAATCGTACATAACTCTAGGAGTCTTCAGTCATCCATTGTCTCTAGCCATTCGATCCATCGTATTGCCAGGAGCGGTTAACTGTTTCGCTACCGATGCTCTGGACAGCCTTCACGGCGTTCCAGAAAACATCGCATTTAGCCGGTTCACGTCTAGTCCATTTCTTTCACGTACCCGTCGACGAAGCCTATACTAAAGGTTGATCTGACAGGTATTGAGTACATGGCCTGTTCTCTTTACAGCAGCTGCGGGGCATCTGTGTATAGTTGCTGCACCAAGTCTTTTGAACTTCTTCACAATCAACATCACGAAATCAAGCAAATGTTCTCTCCTAACTGTTCGCTCTCAGGCACTCAGGCAAAAAGATTTCTCTTCCACCAATACCATCAATTCGACAAAGTGTCTACACTGATCATGAAGCTATTCCCGGTGTCCGGATAATGCCATCAGTGCACCATTACCGGTCAGGTACCACGCACCTTTCGTACCTCGTTTTTGACAAGGATCATCGGATTCATCATTCAGATCCCGGTATGTATGCCGTGCCTCAACTTATTTGAGACGATCTACTACTCGTTCGTCCCTAGCTCAACGGCGATGCCCTGTCTTCTGAGGGACCCTCATGGAGAACCACGGATGAATTGAATAATCCAGCATCTCTAGATTACATCCATCGGCAAAGTGGAGTTTTCCATTATGACCAAGATGATCCCAGGGTAGGTATATAGCTAACTTTGCTCATGGGCCTTGGAATTTCCAGTGTAGCGTGTAGCAACCTGACAACCTATCCTGTTCATACCCTTGACAGTCATCGTCATGAAGGCCTCTCTCGCCCTCATATTGTTGCCCTTTGCGCTCGCTTCACCAGCGCCGGTCTACCCCCGGCCTAAACCCAAACCCAAACCAGCACCAGGCCTCGGAGATCTCGCCAAGAAGGCAGGATTGAAGTACTTCGGCACTGCGATTGACAACGTTGTTCTGAACAACGAGCGTTACACAGACATTGCGTTCAACAGATCGGAATTCAATCAAGTGACTGCCTCTAATGGGCAGAAATGGGTGCACATTGAGCCGTCGCGCAATCGCTTCAACTTCACCCTAGGCGATGAAATCGTCGACCCCTCGAAAGACGCGGGTCAAATCCGGCGGTGCCATACGTTCGTGTGGCACAACCAATTGCCCGACTGGTTGACAACGGGGAATTGGACAAAAACAACGCTCCTCAAGGTCCTCGAAAACCATATCAAGAAGGAAGCCGACTACTACTGGGGCGACTGCTACGCCTGGGACGTTGTGAACGAAGCATTCAACGACAACGGAACCCTCCGATCCACCATTTGGCTCGATACCATCGGCCCGGACTATCTCGAGCATGCCTTCAAGTTCGCGAGGAAGTACACGTCTCCGGGTACGAAGCTGTACTACAACGACTACGGCATCGAGCGCGTGAACAACAAGTCCATTGCCGTGCAGGCCCTCGTGAAAGATTTCAAGAAGAAACGTATTCCAATTGATGGCGTAGGGTTGCAGGGCCACTTTACAGTTGGTCGCTCGCCGTTATATACGGATATCAGGGCTGCGCAGCAACTTTTTACGTCGCTGGGGCTTGAGACGGCGCTCACGGAGTTGGACGTGCGGCTTGAGTTGCCGGATAATGCGAATAAGACTGCTACACAGGCGACTATCTATGCGGATAGCGTTAGAGCTTGTGTAGATGAGAAGAAGTGCGTCGGCGTTACTGTTTGGGATTTTTGGGACCCGGTCTCTTGGGTGAGTTGAAGTCATGCCGTGATCGAGATAGGGAGAGATATACTGACTTTGTGTAGGTCCCGGAGACGTTCCCTGGACAGGGTAATGCGTGCCTTTGGGATGAGAAACTCAATCGCAAGCCGGCGTATTATGCGGTTGCGGATGTGTTGAAGAGGGCTGCGAATGGGACGAGGAGGGGTTGGTAGGCAGGCCAATTGAACTTGATTAGGTTGTTGGGTATGCTGTATGGATTCGAGGACGGCTGTTTTAGATACGCTGCTTCAGTGAACTATTGAAATCTATGCCAGATACCGTATGTGCGTAATAAATTGGCACTGCCCCATAGCACTTCACCGAGGTCCTACAGAGAGGTATGACATGCAGTTGGTTTCCATGGGCTATCTAACACCCTGGAGATTTTCCATAACCTCTATGTATTTTCCTAAACTATCTTGATGGTGGCAGAAATCCTCCAGCTGTCGAAAATACCTTTCTTTTTTCGATAACAATTACTCTCATAAACAGCCTCAGTGAATCTTGAAACTTAATCTAGTCATGAAATTTACATTCGTGAAGACTGATAACGCTTTAAACCTGCCTTCGCTATATTATTAACCAGAGCGACTATACCTTCAACGCCCAAAATAGTCAACGCGCATGTTTATTTAGATACTTGAAGCCCTCATCGGTGATGCTTTAATCCCACATGTACTTCATTGTTGACTGCTGCGAGAGGGTCTCTGACTCTTACAAGTGATTACTCGCGCTTATGTGAGAGAGTCGAAGTCCTCGTTGGTGGCACACTAATTGAAATGGTCGCTCTAATACTGAGTTCTGGCGATCTCCAAGTCAGCATGTCAACACTCTGGTTCTTCCCCAGTTAAGAAGCCAAAAATACCTCAGTCATGGCCATACTAGGTTAGCTCAACAACTAAATAGAGTTCTAAGTTCGTCATGGCCTCAATGGAGTTCAAGAATAACTTGTTACACTCCCCAGGGGAACAACAGTACACATCAAGGCTGGCATTGCTTGCTACTGCTGTTTCATGCTGGATGCTGGCAAGGCCTACTGGCAGGTCAGTGGTGTTTTCATCAAACTTGCAGTCCTAATGGAAAGCCTGCGGGTGTCATCGGCAAGGCGCTGCCGCGGCGCCCCCGTCGATCTAATGGAGGTATAGAGTAGAAAATGGAGAGCCCGAGCTTCTTGTGAAATAGAGACCCTGTGCTTCCTGTGAGACGGAGACCCTGAGCTTCTTGTAAACCAGGGTCACAAGGCAGCAACCCGCATAGCGTTCATACTCCCCTGCGATCTAAAAGCCATATCTGAAACCATAACATGCTGTATATATGTAATTAAATTCAAGAACATACCATCAATAGCTTCAGCCAAACAGTAGCACAAGCGGGAGTTACCTGAATCAGCCCTAAGTATTAAGTAGGTTTCTTGACTTAAGGTGCGATTGTGACTCTAGGAGATGATTGGCATCCGTCATCGCCTAGAGTAGATGGATTCAGGTAACTTCTTGAAGTGCCCTAAGTTCGAGTCTACGAAGGGGACAAAGTGCCTTGGCTGAAGCTTTTTTGCCCTTTTTTTGGGCGCACACACCGCGTGCACTGGGCCTACTGGTGGAGGAGCAAACACCTGCGCAATGCAGGTGCCGTCGTTGCCAGCGCTGTAGAGGGGTACGCTTGTGAGACCATTTAGGTCAAGCATGCGTGAAAGTCTTGTTGGTTCGTGGCTCCCACAAACCGCCTTTTGCACTTCGGCAGTCTCGATCCAGTCAAAGCGATGGGTGTCGTAACATTTCTGGGGAAACACTGGCATCATTGCTACCACTACTACTATCTCAAATTCTACGACCTCCCCGAAGGCCGCTGCGTACGAATTCATGGTTCTGAACACTCCGCCGGGAAGGCATGAGGTGACTACGCTGTGGATGGATACCAACCAAGTCGGCGCTGTTCGCGAACTCATTGCGTTTCTGGACGAGGCCGTGGCCTTCTACTATCGACTACTACAACGAGAGTCGACGAAATCAGCCAGCCTCAACACAACCATGCAGGGCGCGTTGAGCCGTGTTGACGCCACTACATATCCCTACTTTAGTAGGGCCAACATGTACCTTCACGACTTTGATATTTCGGCAGAGGACCTGGCAGCTTATGACTGGACGGTCGACAAAGAACGCTGCAAGCGCTCGCCCATGGAGCTTGCAACGTATCGGTACGCATTCAACCAGACTATCATATGTACCGCCACTATATGGCGCCGCTTGGGATTTTAGGGCTTGGGTATGAGCTATACTGTCTTTCGACAAATATCTGATCTTCCTTGAGTTCCGCGCACGGCTTCACACTATGGATACGGCATGTGATTCACACCACAACACCTTCGCGTCTCCTGCCACTCTTTTCATCGAACTCATCGTGCAATGGTTCGAAACTAGCGGCAAATGTCACGTTTTAGGATTTACTATAACACCCTTTTGCGGTCATTTGGCGAACTACTCATTTAGACGCGGTGTGCATCAACAGCTTGCTGACAGAACTACACGCCTAATCAAACCTGGAGCTCACATGAAGACGGGATGCAAAGTGCTTTTCCCGACAGAGATACACGCAGATTATGACTAAACCTGGCGTACAGTTATAGTAGAATCATGGAAAGCAAATGCTCTACGCTATAAGTGGGCTTTGTCGGGCTATCTCCTGGGTATTCTTGAAGCAATGGTCCTGGACTTAGCCGAAAGTACCGTCTGGTACGATGCAGTCGGTATCACTTCAGTTAAGACGTCCACAAGGCTCTCACAGTGAGGTGGTACGAAGATTTACTCTATAAGACAAATGGAAGCCCCCTGCGCAGATGTCAAGCATCTCTACTCAATATCAGATTGAGGGCTCCTTTAAGGAGTTCAACTATCTTTAACGACACGCGAGTATTTTGATATGCAAGCGGAAAGTCCTTCGCTGTGCTTATCGTTGTTACTCAGCAAAAGAAGTCCTCCTGAGGTTATTTGAACAGCAGACAACAGCGACGCCGAAGAGCAACTTCCTTTCGCCCCACCTCCTTCGTTCAAGATCAACCCTGCTAGCCTTTGTCCTTCTCCACGACAACAAGCTCTGTCGGCTCACCCCTTCGCTCTTCCGCCTGCAGTTCCTCATCCATCTTAACCTGAGTAACAACCGAATCAAGGAACTCCCCCAACTCATTGGCCAGCTACGTAAATTGAGAACATTGAACCTCACGCACAACAAACTGACTTGCCTTCTCCAGCTCTTCGAACTTGACACTGTGGCAGAACATGTCGGACGAGTCTTCCGGTCTTGCCACTCCGACGAGGAGATCCAGAGTGGGCCAGTAGACTGCCCTTGATCCTTACAGGGACCTTCTGGGTGCTGGCAATTCAAGGCTGTTTTTGATTCAAAATTCATCCTAGAAAATTGCTATTCTTAGAACGAAGATTCTTGAAGACGGCTCACTGTCTCTGCTTCCCTCCTGCGAGTAGATAGTTGGGAGCGGCGCAGCGCAAGACGCACTGTTTGACATTGGCATGAGTGATCAGCCAGCGCAGCTTAAGAGACACTGTATCTGAAGCCACCTTAGCAAAAATCGCCCAACATTAAAGCTTGTGAATCTGGAGGTCATTAAACGCAGGTACCTAAATCGTTTCTCCTCGTGGACACCGCTCAAGGCTAGTTGTTGGCTGAAGAATTCGCGAGGTAGTGAATGCGGTGGCGCATCTCAAGGAGTTGTACTTGATGGGCAAATCATGAAGACACTTTCGGTCCTGGATATTCGATGCTATGCCTTCTCTGCTCCTTTTTCTTCTTCACTCTTTCCCTTCACTGCTTTAGTTATTTACCTTTCTCCTCTTGCTGAGCTTAGTTAAGTATGTTTCCTAATCTGATTAACCCTCTTCTATAATTACTTCTTCATTTCCCTTATCTCTTCTTGAATCGCGAGTACATACTTGCTGGAGCTGAATCTCTCTTCCGATACATCACATACAAGCACTAGCTCCAAAGTTCATGACGCTGTCCTAACAACTCTAATCTCTTAGCACTACTTCTAAAAGCTCTGTGTCGTTAGACTTCAAGCAGAACCTCTGGTTTGTTCAGAAAGCCAGCATTCTGTTGTTGGGTTGTCTGTGTAACAGTGGCGCTGTAAGAGGTCTAGGTCGGATAACACGGCGACTGAAGTCTTGGTGGAATGTGTAAGGTTTGCGGGATGCACGGTGATGTCGTTTGCGGGGAGCCTTAGGAGTGAACCCCGAGCGGGCGGTTCGATGAATGGTTCGTGAATGACATGTGTCTTTTCAAGCAGTGTGCATACAATATCGTGGTACAGTGGATCTCCTCAACTTTCGGAGGCTCCACCTCAATTCTCGTGCTCTCGATAGAGCGAAGAATCGTACCATGTTACTTATTACAATCACTAGAAACCATATTTCTCAGTGTCAAACAACCCTGAATTGTGTCGTGTGACAGTCTGCCCATGGCACATATATGCGACGTGCCCTCATCCAACCTTGGGAGGAGAGGCCTTGGAGATTATCTTGAGCGCTTGGCAATACGGTGCCACAGGTTCCGCTCTTGGGACCCCGAACGCTGTGTCTTGGTGTTCATCGGAACGGGACAAGAAGGATCACAACGTGCAGCGAGTCAGCGCTAGAAAGACCGCCGAGTGTTCCGCGCATTTGCAGTGGCCACAATGCTGTCCCAAGGCGTTGAACGCATGGCATGCGTCATTGTATGTCTGGCATCTCCAATAGCATGGACGTGGCGGTGCGAGATGAGTGGCTCGACGCTTTCATTAATCTCCAAATCTCCACCTCCTTACGGCTACATCATACACAACATTATATCGCGGGAACTCGGCAGGTGTGCGGGTATGTTGAGAATGCTCTCTACTTGGAGGTTGTATGATACATCTTGTTGTAATGCATTGTGAATATCCATGGGTTTCCAAGAAACCGATGCTTCCCAACAGCATCCTCCACGCTCACCGAGCGGGACAATTTTGGGTGCCAACGACCTTGACGATAGCTGAACTCAGACACACATACGGCACTTTGATTGCCGAAGCCATTGGGACATATCTGATCATGCATCTCGGGGATGAACATCTTGGCCAAAGAGAGCGATTCTGGTAAGCATCCAAGCACGATAATTACAGATATTATCGTTGAAGTGTGTCGCGCTTAGAATTGCGCATACAAATTGGCCGTACAGTAAACGTGAGGGACGTCAGGCCACATCATCTACCACTACATGAAAATGTATTGCGACAGGTCACAATGACAATCAGGAGAAGAAACCGGACACTGAGCATGGTTTCGGGGACCACGGACAGGCAGCAAATAGATTTGCGCGGTTGTGCCATGCTCACCCCTGAGGTCCACACTACCTACACAGCCACGATGAGACTCGAAAATGGCTCACTCAATAAAGGTCTTGGAGGTTCTTGGTATGCACTTGGCGTTACGACGGAGGGGAGGCCAAGCAGAGGAGCTTGTCCCGCCCGGGAACCCGCGAACACTGGGTCCTCGAAAGGGCAGCTTTACACATCTTCCCCACAACTAAGCTGTAATAAAGCTGCTCATGGCAAAATTGTGGCTAAGAAGTTCTAACAAGATAGACTTTGGATAAAGATATTCTTGTTTTGCGAGTGAATGGCGGAAAAGAGATGTCTTGGTCCGGAGGGCGTCAAACCATCATGTAACGAAACAAGTCATGGAAAGTGGCTGTCTGGCCAGTGCCAGCTCGCCTTGAGCTTCGGGAGAAGATTATTTATGGAGTGCTCAAGGGAACTCCGATAGGTGATGCTAAGAAGTACTGGGACTCGCAGATGGGGGAAGGCTCAATAAATATTAGCAATACGTAGACAAGTACGTAAAATTAGTGGCGCAGGGAAAGAGAGCAAGCAAGCAGACGACGGAGAAAAGAGATGTGTATGGAGAGGTTCAGACTGTGCTTGAGCAGACAAGCCATTTATCCAAGGGATCGTATGACCCACTTCACCTCTGAAGCGCCCGCACACCTCTTTCAGGAATGGGAGCGACTGAGCGCGCATGGTAGAGACAGCCGGCTTTCCAGACGACGCCGTGTATGCACCAGGTGGCGAGCAAATGGAGGGCTCTGTCGCGCACGATCGGGGGCATGGTGCCGTGCAAACTATGCAGCGCTGGTGCTGCTAAGATTTTCCGCTCAGCCAAGGGGTTCCGCGCGAGCTGGGCAGTCTCAAGCAGAGGCAGCACCAAGAAATTGTCTCGGGGAGGCTTTGCGTCACCGAGTGGAGATCAGGACACACAAAGAAACGTGCCCCGAGGCCGGGCTGAGGGAGACGGCTGGGGGCGCGCACACTCGGCGGGTGTGGAGGGCGTCCGGCTGGAGGGGCATTCAACGCGTGCCTGCTGCTTGGGGTGACAGCCGCCCTGTGAAAACGCAGGCGCGACCCTATTCGCCACCGCGGCCCTTTAGCGGCAGCAGCGATGGCTGCTCTTTCCACGCCTAAATCTTAGCGCCCCACTAGCGCCATGGCGAAAATTGGCAGGCGCGGAAGGGGTGCCCAGATTCCCGCTTTCCTGTCCGCTACTTCAGACCTGCTGCCCCCATCCACTTTCGCAGCTTTTGGTCTCGGCATTTTCTACCCTCCTGCTCCCCCTCTCCAGGACCATCCCGCTGCCCCAGACGCCTTGTAGCTCTCATATTCTTGCGCTGATCCACTCTCTCTGTGTGCGCGCTCTCTTTTCGAGTCTTTTGCCAATCTTTCACGGCAGACCTGTCACCACCTGCCAAGAGCGCAGCTGCCATGGCCGACACTTCTAACACCGTCCCTGCGACGGCCTCTACACCTCAGCAACAACCTCAAGGCACGCCCACTCAGGCAAATGCCCCTACGCCTGCTTCTGTCGCCGGCGGTTCTGGCGACCAGCTCGTCTGCCAGTGGCAAAGCTGTGGCGACCGTCTTCCCTCTGCAGAGCAGCTCTATGTAAGTAAACATTCATTAACTCCCTCAGCGTGCACGCGAGATGCGCGTGTCTCTCTTCGTGTGCTGCATGCATCGCAAGCCTTCTACAGCAAGCACTCTCTGTTCTGGCCGTTTGCTGATGTTGCATAGGATCACGTTTGCGAGCGCCATGTTGGCCGCAAGAGCACCAACAACTTGAATCTTACTTGCCAGTGGGGTAACTGCCGTACCACCACTGTTAAGCGTGATCACATTACTTCTCACATCCGTGTTCACGTTCCATTAAAACCGCACAAGTGCGATTTCTGCGGCAAGGCCTTTAAGCGACCCCAGGATCTCAAGAAGCACGTGAAGACTCACGCCGACGATTCCGTTTTGCTCCGCTCTCCAGAGCCCAACCGTGGCGGTCCTCCCCAGGGCTATCCAGGCCAGAATGGCAAACGTAAGTCGCTCTCTCTTGTCTCCTCAAGCATCTCCTGTTCCTTTTTCCTTTCAATTTCTAACCAGCGTTCTACAGTTGTCGCTGACTTGCAGGCGCTTGCCGCTACAGCGAGTGGATATCAGTATCCTGATGGCGCACTTGGTCCCAATGGCGCCTACGGTCAACAGCACCCAGGCGGTGCCCCAGCTGGCTTTTATGGAGGGCCACCTCAAAACACTGCCTACGGCCCAGTCTACTATGCAGTGAACCAGACTCAGCAACTCAGCAACGACTACGAGATTAGGAAGCGCGCAGCCTACGACGCTTTGAACGAGTTCTTTGGCGATGCCAAGCGTCGTGCAATTGACCCAACCACCTACTATGATGTCGGCCAGCGACTCATGGGTCTCCAGGGTGTCCAGCTTCCCGTCCTTGGTGGCGCTTATCAAGGTGGTGGTATGTCTGAGTATGGCGGCCACGGTGGCACCATGGTTGCTCAGGCGCAACATCCACCAATGCACCCTTATGCTCTGCCCCTCCCCAATCTTAGGACGAAGAGCGATTTGCTAAACATCGATCAATTCTTGGAGCAGCTCCAGAGCACGGTCTACGAGAACCCTAACCACGCAGCAGCTGCTGGCGTTCAACATCCAGGCCACTACATCCCAACTGGCGCCAACTATCGCTCCAGCAACTCTCCACCTGGATTGTCGTCTAGCCACTCCCAATCCTCCCATGCCACCGCCATCGGATCCACCAGTGCTGAGACTCCCGCTTTGACCCCTGCGTCGAGCGTCTTGTCATACGGCTCGCAGCACTCGCCTGGTGCTGCCCACAACACCAGCACAGTGTCTCCTACTGCCAGGACTTCCATTGGCAGCATGTACCCAACTCTTCCTTCCGTCAGTGCCATGTCTGACATGTCTGCTGCCGCGCCTTCATCCGGTCTTGCACCGGCATTTGATGCTGATGGCCGTCGCCGATTTTCTGGCAACCTTCTTCAGAAGGCTGCGCCAGATCGACGAGGTAGCGACTCTATGGACACTTCTGAGAGCGGTTCCCCTTCAAATCGCCGCGACTCCGAGCAGGATAGCCTGCACCATAATGTCCACCAGTTGGCCATTCACTCGCCCAAGGTCGATCCTGCACTCCGATCTCCCAGCGTTGCATCCTCAACACCCACTGAGACTGGCGAGTCTTCTCAACAGTCTTGGGTTGAGAACATCCGCGTTATTGAGAGACTTCGGGCTTACCTCAAGGACAGGCTTGAAACACATGACTACTCTTCAGAAGATGAGGACGAGGATGTTAAGCATGATCGTCGTTTGAGTGACGACGATGAACACAACTTGTATCCCGTACTCCGTGCCGTGCAAGAGGGTCGGGAGTAGAAAATTTGTTGCTTGTTGAACGGTTCATAATGCTTTCGTGGAGTCAGAATGGGCGTTGAGGTGTACACCAAGGTATCTTGATCGGAGCCAATAAGGTATAGGATAGGAAATTCGGGTTTACACGCTGGGATGCGTGCTTGTGTTTTTGCTTTTGATTTCACAGTCACTACTAGGGAATGCGCCTAACGGCCGGAATGTTCACATTTATTTGAACCCGTATGCAAATATACTGATTCTCCTTTCTTTTTCAGACATTACTCTATGGTACATGATGTGATGCTAAGTGATGGTTGAAGCTTGAAGAATGATATTTTCAATCTGAATGTGTCATGTAGAATTGGTTCTGAGCGTCCTCTTTCAACTAGCCAGACGACTGACGATAAGTTTCTTTCTTGTTTCGTCCCGGCTGTATCATGGCTGAGGGTCACTAGTGCGAATTCAACCCATCAAAATCAATTTGGTAAGTTTTGACACTTGACGATGTCAAGAAGTAGTACCTAATCCATAAAAGTGATACGCATATCCTTTGTTATTGTTGTTGGTTATATTACTCTGTAGTACACTGCAAATGAACATGTTCCCATGCGTGGCTTCGTTGTAATCATATTTTGTTGCCTTCAAAGTCAATGGGGTTGTCAAGGTCGATTTCTCAAGCCTTCGGAAGTCTTATCAGGCGCCAAGCGCGTGACAAATTTAGTTGGCTTTGATTTTCCCCACATGGCCAGCCGTAGATCATCTGAACAAAAGCCATCCCCACGTAGCTATCAGGGTCCAGGACCAGGTCTCTGGAAGCTTAGATGGGTCGATTGCGCCCCACTGGGAGCCGCGCCCGACTTCCCATTCACTCTTGAAAACTTCTTTCTACATCTTCCTAATTAGCGCTCAAGTACTTGTTCAATCCCAACCCTATCCAGAGCTTTATATCGGGCTATTGTCGAGCACCAAATTGCAATCATGTACGGTCGCGGCGGAGCAGGAAACATCAACGCTGCGAAGGAGTCGAGCAAGAAGGTGGCAGAGGTATGGAAATCGCGCGATCTCTGCCTTGACGAAACATGCCAGATGTAATGCCATTGCGGTCCTACATATGCTAATCCTCCATCAAAGGACATCGAAGCCAATCGCACCTCGGCCACGATCGCACCCTCAACCCGTCCTGTGCAGCCCGCCAACGCATCGCAAGACTACGCACACATGGGTCGCGGCGGCGCTGGAAACTGGTACCAGCCCACTGAGCTCCAAAAGGAGGGAACCTTTACGCAGCCAGGCGATTCCACGGCGATCCCTACATCGTCAAAGCCTCAGGTGAGCACGCCGTGGCACCCTGAAGGCCAGGAACTGCCGGTCGCGCGGTCTGGAAGAGGCGGTGCGGGCAATTTCGTGTGGAAGAGCGAGGAGCAGGCGAAGAAGGAGGCGGAAGATGAGGAGAGGAAGAAGGAGGTTGTGAGGGAGGGCATTGAGAGGGATGTTGAGGCGGGATTGGCGAAGCCGCCCGGTGCGAGGCTTGGTGCTGATAAGGAAGGGAGAGGATGGTGATTGGCATTCGTGGAGTAGTTCTGGGAGGTGTGATATACTATTGTTATTATGGTAAGGATGTGGTAAGGATAGTGCAAATCCAAGGCTGTTGTATTGAAGTCCCTTCCGTCAGGTACCTAGGTAGACGCTCAAACGTTGTTTATGTCACGCGACCAAACTAATGCCACTTCAGTTCCCTTTGCATAGACCAGAGCTACAACATCCGTGTTGCTACAGCATCTGCATGCATCTGGCGTTGATGCAGCGGTCCGTTGGGGTAGCACGAACCAGTGACGTCGCCCCCGTTTAGGACATGAGGCCCGTGCCCGTTTGTTTATTCTCAAGCTAGCCCGCACCACATAATCCTCTCTCCACTCACAGACCACCTCCACCTCCGCTCAACTGCTCTTCTTATCCCGGCCAGACTATTGCTCTACACACATTGCAATATGGCGCGCCGCTCAGCCCGCTTGCACAAGGTATGCGCATATCCCCATTGGCTTTTCCCCGCTCGCGGTTTGTTTACTTTTGCTCACCATACACTGCAGCGCTCCAACACGCCCGTCGAATCGTCCATCCTGTCGACCGACAGCTGGCAGACTGCTTCAGCGTCCCCTCTTGAGCGCCCATCCCTTCCGACCCTTCCTGATCTTCCTGATCTACCTGATCCCGCCATGAAGTCGCCCAAGAAGGCCGCCGCCGCATCCAAGCTTCCCCAAGCTGCTACACCGCTCAAGACTACGTCGTCCAAGTTGGCAATCGCTGTCACGACCAGCCAGACACCCAAGGATCGCACTCCCATCAAGCCTGCGGGCCAGGAAATGCATCCTGCGCACCATCACGCCAGCACCGCCAAAGTCTTGGATGAAGCGCGCTGGCTGGGTTTTCAAGCTCTGGGCGCATACACTGCTCCTCCCAAGGCAGCTGCCGTAGGCCAAGCTACACCTTCAAAAACGCCAGTACTCTCTTCTCGGGGCATGGCCTACAAGGTCGAGTCATCGCCCAACTTTCGCTTCCGTTTCAAGTCGCCGTTCTCTACTGCGAACAACTCACAGCATGATGAAGCAGGCTTGAGTCCCAATACCCGCAGCCTCTTAAGGGACGCGGCAGTTGGTGGCACCCCAGGCGGCGGCAGTCGTGCATTGTTCGGTATGTATCATCGAACCAGTTTTCTCAGATGTGTATTTGCTAACTACTTCAGGCACGACTGAGTTCTCCACCAAGGCCGACATGTCTCCACAGCGCAAGAAGGTTGAGCCTAAAGGCAAGATGGCGCGCTTCAGCGATGTCCACATGCAGCAATTCAAGAAGATGGACTCCATTGCCAACCATGCTTCAGCATTCCGCGCCGACCCTAACAGGTTTAACGCCCCGACTCTCAAGAAATCGCCTTCGAAGCCTGATGTCGCGAAGCCCGAACCGAACAAGCTTAAGCGCACACAATCCAAGATGGACCTCGAAGCCTCTAGTGCTAAGACTACGACTGGATTGAAGCGAACACAGTCTAAGATGGACATTGCAGAGCCAACAAGCAGGATCCCACCCACTCCGCTCAAGCGCACTCAATCTAAGATGGACATGGCTGGTTCCAGCCTGCCACGTTCTCAGTCTACTGTCCGCCTTGTTCCCCCTACTAGAGATGGTCCTTCCGCTTCGCGCGAAGTTGACAGCAACCCATTCGCCAAACGTGTCAAGCGCACAGAGTCAGATGATGCGGCTACTACTCGTCCTCCTTCGCAAGAGGGGGTTGCTACTGCAACAGCAGCTACGCCAGCACGCAAGACCCCTCATAAGACTGCCCTTCCTCGGTTTGCTGCTAGGCTGATGACACCAACCAAGGCCTCAATTGCTCGTTCACAAAGCGTCAAGGCTACCAAGTCGACCTCAATGCTCTCGTCATTGATGAAGTCCCCGTCTACCAACAGCATCAAGTCGCCTGGCGCGGGTAGCATCTTCTCTCCAACTAACCTCACCCAGGTCATGAGGGACAATGCTCGTGAGGGCATGCGCAAGGTACGTAAACTCAACGATCCAGTTTGATCCTGATCTTCTCTCTTCAGACGTGCTACCCACCGAGTACTTTGCTAACATGATTGTTTAGGCAAGCCAGAACCTCGAGCGCGTCCGCTCCATCCTTCGCACACCGAGCCGCAAGTTCTCTGACAATCCCATCCAGATTGCTGCAGGCACGCACATGTCGCCTCCTCCTTCAAGCTTTGCAAAGGCCCTTCCTCCCGTACCTGCTACAGCGCCTGTCAAGAAGCACGTCAACTTCAGCAACAGCACCCTTGAGCGAACGGCTGACATTGACCCTGGAAATTCACCATCGCCCGTCAAGTTCCGAGCTACCAGCGCTGCACCTGTGTCTTATCCCAGCCTTCCACAGAGTGTCCAGTACCCGGATCTGGCTCAAGAAGATGAGATGCCCACTGCTTCTCCATCTAGGCGCCTGACATTCGGCGGCGAGACAGCAAACCATCCTCGTAACTTCTCCTTTGAGTCTGGCAAGCCCGTTCAATTTGGTATGTCTACCTATTCTGTCCAAGACCGCAAAGGTGCTAACACTTTCCTAGCCCCCGCTTCCACCGGTACAATTCGCGTTGTCCGCAAAAGCGACGTTTCATCGATCGAGGACACTAAGAAGCGCAAGTTGGGAACATTGGAGGAGTCGTCTGACAAGGAGAACGACACGCCTGCCGAGGACGAAGTTCGTTCCACCAAGAAGATGAAGCCAACTCCAGTTGCGCCACCGAAGACTCCTGTGAGCACCAGCAAGCTTCCTCGTCGTACCCCCGCACGCGGCAGCGCTATCAGCAAATCTCGCCTCAACTTCCTTGCGACCCCCAAGCGCAACAAGGCTTAAGGCGTACAGTAGCCTGGGTTCTTTGAGCATCTTCCACATCGAGGCTTCTGGGACACATGTTTTTCACCCTTTTCAGCAGACAACCATCTTCGGATTCCATTCATTGCCTATTGTAGCTGGGGTTTTAATCTTGTTCGACATGGAGGCTGGAGGCTTTAAGGATTCATCTCTTTCTTCCCTTCCAGTGGACCCTTATCTTTGGGTTGTATTCACGGTTCATTGTGGCTTGATTCATTCAGCAGATGTTGATGTTCGGGCTCTATCCATGGTCTATCATGGTTTGATACTTTCCCTACTGGCGTTTTGGAGACGCTCCTGACGGCCAATGTCGATGATCCACGATCACTTTCCTTGTAATTTCTTAATGTCTCGACTATTTCCTTTGTCCATGTCAGGGTATTTGAGGCGTATGGTCGAGGACAGGTGTATATCTGGCTGTGGGGTTTTGGGTTCTCTCATATCTCACGTGTCTACTCGACATTGTGTATCACGACACGGGCTCATGAAAATACTCTACCACTGTATCATATCATGAAGGAACGAATACATGTTTTGCCACGATGAATCAAGGTCCAATTCGGTGACAAAGTGAGGCTACTCGTCTGTCGAGTCCAACCCAATGTTTTTCTACTCGAGAATGATATACACCCGGTGACTACAATTGATGTGCAGAACCCAAGCGCAGAGAGGGCATGATCTCCATCCATTGCAACGTGGACGGGGCTCGAGGAGTGAAGCGGTGACCAGAGTGACTAAGATTGGTGCGCCGGCCTTTTCGCGGAGACCGACGTCAGGCCGCAGTAACGCAGCCGCTTCAACCTTTGGCCGACGATGCAAACTACGCTTACAGAAGACCCCACCACCCTCGAGCATCTTCCCCCAGGCAGCTTACTACGTCATTTAGCAGACACACGCGGACTTACAACGGCCTTGCTGTATCGGCAGGGCAGGCTCCGGCAACGTGGCGTCGATTACTACCTTTGTCGACGAAGTGAAGAAATCGTTCAACTTCTTCAAAAACCACCCACTCCTTGGGACCGACGCTCATCCACCAATTAGCGATTCCGAAAGCCCGCACACAGACGCACTGTCCAGGGTATTCTTTATCCTCCAACAAAGCCGCTTTAGCAATATCGCCGACTTCATCACCAACCCTCGCTTCGACGATCCCTCCTACCTCACAACCCTCGTTATCGCACTCGCCAGCATCTTCATCACCATGTCTTGGTTCTCTCGCCATGGCGGCAGCTGGGGAGGCCGCTTCTCGCCATTTGGCCGTGCGGGAACGTCGCCCAATGCCGGCGTCGTCGACGACTCGGACTTCTCGTACATTACAAACGAGGATTTGAGGAGAAATGGGGCTGCGCAGGGACCAGAGATTGTGGACTGGGCGGAGAGGAATCCTGAGCGAGAGACTGATGTCCTCGTATTCAAGGAGAAGAGGACACATTATCCCACACATTTCCCAGCACACAGCATTCGCGATGGAGACCTGAAGATCGGAACCGTTCGACAGGCGGCAGCGAAGAAGCTGGGTATCGATGACCCCAGGCGGATACGAATGTTCTACAAGGGCCGCAACCTCAAGTTCGATGACCGGACCGCGCGAGAGGAAGGCCTCCGAGGAGACGGCAGCAGCACCGAGATTCTCGTCACCATTGGCGAAATCCCTGTCGGCAGTCTAGCCCCAGGATCCGAGGACTCGCCCCAGCGCGCCTGGAGCGACGGCGAAGACGAGGAAGACGACGACGACGACGACCTCGATTCCGGCGCCAACACCACGACCAAGAAGAAGAGCCGCAAGCGCGGCGGCAGGAAGAGCAAGAAGAAAGGCGCCGTCTCCGCCTCCGCCTCCGGCACATCCACGCCCGGCTACATCGGCGCAGGCGCAGGCGCAGAATACCTCCCGATACCCTCACACTTCAACGCAGCACCGCGGCCCACGTCGGCGCCTCCGCAGAACACGTCGCGCGCCCCCGAGCCCGTCGGCGCAATGGGAAAACTCGACGCCATCGCCAGCAAATTCCACACTGAGCTCGTGCCTCTCGCCGTGCAGTACCTGAATAACCCGCCGGCGGAAAAGGCCAAGCGCGAGTTTGAGTACAAGAAGCTCAGCGAGACGATTCTTACTCAGGTTATTTTCAAGCTGGATGGCGTTGAGACGGAGGGCGATCCGGATGCGAGGGTCAAGAGGAAGGCGCTGGTTAAGGAGGTGCAGGGTATGTTGTCCAAGCTCGATGAGGTTGGCAAGGCTGGGTAATGGTTTTCATGTTTCGATTTGATATCGTGTGGAGAGAAAGGAAGAATAGGGAGGATAGATGGGATGGAGACTTTTGGATATGGGATTCTTGCAATCTATGCCAAGGTTGTATGAGAGAGAGAGAGAGAGAGAGAGAGAGAGAGAGAGAGAGAGCATGTTAATCATTCTTCTTCTTTCGTCTGTTATTGTTAGATTGTGTAACGTCGAGCTGGGACAGCTTGATTAATCTGGTAGAAGGGTTGTCTCTTTCTTCTCTGGAAGCATCTAGCGAATGGCGCTGAATTGAATACGGTTCTTGTTTACAATGGGCAGAGACTTGGGAAACTTGCGCCTTAGTCAGTCTTTCTATGTGATTGTGCTGGGGTGATGGGGCGATGATAAATGAAGATTGTACTCGAAGTGAAGGTGTATGGTGTACTACCCACAAAGACTGCGTACTACCCATGTGTACTGCGTACTCGAAAGTCATGGTAACCTCTGTAGCAAGACAGCGCCGCGTGTTCTAATAGTCCTTCTATCTGCCCCTCTACTCTAACTGCCGGTGCCTTGCAAACATATGTACGGTAAGCATGCTATAAGAAGAGCCGTGTAGCATTTATTGTCGCGAACATGTAGTAGATGTGGGCTATCTATCTATCGTATGATCGAGTTTAGTAGTCCTACGAGTACTCCAAGCTATATTGTACGCAAGGAGTGGCCATTCTAGGCATTTGATGCTCTCCCTATGATCGGTATTACTACAATACTCCACATACCTTTAAGCAGTATTCTTGCTAACCTTCTCGAAGGTGTATTTACTCTCTTTGCGGTCGTGTATCCCGGCCGGTATCTACCACGCGAGTTTTCTTGTTTGGTGGCTACCTACTTGCCAACTTCGCAACAAGGATCAGAGCTCTCCACCTAACTATACTGTTTCTATAGGAGCGAATTCGGCTGAGCAGAATTGTGGAGCTTTTTTTTTTTTAGCTAATGTGTGGAAACTCTTGGCTGTTCGTAGACGCAGATCTTCCGGGCTCTTCAATTCTACGGCTAAGACATAGTAACTTCTACAGCTAGCAAAGGTCGCGCACGAGATGGCAATGATTTTCTCCATGCATTTACTCAAAGGAGAAAGTGATTAAGCCTAAACTTGGTCGCTTTCGTCTCTGAGGTTCGCCCATTTTACGAAGTTAATCCACACCTGATTTCCCACTACCTGTTGCTCAGTATCCCATAGGTAATTCCTCTTCAACGTTTCTGCCCAAACACGCTCTATATCTCTGCGCTTATCCTGTCTTGCGTTCTGCCATTCGTATCTTATGTTTCTAATCCGCATTCGAGCCTCTTGGTAGCTTTGTTCTATCGTCTTCTTACGGTCCTCTAGCAACGCTCTAATCTGGGTAGGAAAGAGAGCAAAGCCGCTTGTATGCTGATAATGTGACCTTGCAGCATGTAAACTCCATTCTCCAGCTTGTTTAAAGTCTGTGTCGCACCCAGGCAACAAGCAAGCAAAGGGCTCATTCTTGCCGCTGTCAAAGTGATGCCGATCAAGAGCTTCGATAGCGAGGGGCCAAAGGCTGTATTGTTGGAGCTGGAGTCTTATGCCTCTACTCCATAGTCGTTCGAACTCGCTGACGAGCCCTGCGTCTCGCCGGATGGGTGGTAGAATTGTCTTGTAATAGATACGGTCTATCTTTCTAATATGGCCAGATACAATCCTGTATTGCGATCGCTGCCATGTTGTTGTGTCGGTTGCAATAGTACAATCTTGCCGTTGTGGGACCAGGGTAGAGAGCTGAATAGCAAGAGGACAGGCTTGCATAAGAAGCTGTAGTGGTTTCGGAACCGCTTCTTCGCTCTTCCATATTCTTGCCTCCCCGTTCTGGGAGATAATAAGGCTTTTTACGTGGGGAAAGAGCCTTTGCAAGCTGCTCCAAAAGGTCGCTATCCTGTCTTGTCGGATCTCTGTTGTTCCATCGCGCCGATAGCATATGTCGTTGTATGTACTAGGCTCGTACCAAACTTCAACACGCTGCATCTTGGATAGGAAGGCTAAATCAAGACAATGGTAGCCGGGATAGCCTCCTTCAAGCAGCCAATCTGCATCTACGAGACAATAGGTTTCTGGATCTCCCCAGAAGAGCTTAGAAGCTTCCAAGCGAAGCAAAGTCGATACATGCATTAGCTGGAAAAGAGTCTCAGCTGGGCAAAAGCGCAGCACGCGAAGCTGGAGCTCAGCTGGAAGAGTACCAAACGCGAAGCATGGACCAGCCTGTTCTAGTAGGCTATCAGCAGAAATGCTTGGGGATAGCTGTATGTAAGATGAAAAGGGAACACGTTTGGCCCATGTTCTTGTAACATAGAGGTCCCAGTCCTGTTCTTCATTCCAGGGTGGCAGGTTGAGGGTCTCTTGTAAATTGCAAGAGAATACGGGGAACATGGCTGTCAGGAGGTGGCAATGCGTATCGCGGGTTCATCAAGACAATATTGGTATTTTCGCATCCCATCACTAACTACTTAATAACGCTTAGTGAGTGCGGCGTGGACGTTGTAATCTGCGTAGGCGCTGAGGTGCATTTTAGACCGTGCCAGTGTGCGATTAATCTCAATTAGGCAAGGTAGGACAACTTTGGTTCGCCTGCGCAAAACGCTGCTTGGAAAGGATTTTGTCGCCGCACCCTTACCTACACGCCGGCTCTACTTACAGATAAAGATTTAAGACTCTGCCGCAGCGATATATGATACATGCTAGCAAAAATCTGCCATACAATTATACTCGCTTTCCCCTCTACTCCCTACTCTCGGATCCTCCAAGCAGTTGAATCCAAGCGCAAGTCTAAAACTAAATCTCCATCCTACTCCACCCCAAATTCCCCGCTTGTATCTATGTGCTATCAGGAACAAGACACAAATTTGTCCTTCGGGTCGAAGACGATAGCATTGCATCTCGAGTTGGGTATGTTTTCGTCTACATCTACGTCTACGCCGGGTACGGCAACGACTATGAGGGGAGGACGTGTGAGGTCGCGTGTATAGCGACTGCTGCCGTTGCGCAACGGTGACAGCAATTCCGTGTGCGGGCGGGATTTAGCGCGGAAAAAGACTAACTATCACGAAGACGGTGAATAGACCGGAAGCAGCGAGATGAAGATGGATGCGGGGGTGGAGAAATGGGTTCTGGAGATAATATGTGGTGAGGAAGGAATGCATGGGATTGCCTATAACAGTGTCATCATAGCCAGCATATCATTTGGCTGTTAAATTTACTTTCGATCAAAGCTAAACCGAAAGCTAGATTATCCCAAGTCCCACATCCGCTTCGCTCACGGATTCAGGACCGTTATCCCCATCCTCCTCGATACACAAAGAGAGCAGTGACCGAATGTCCGTCAGACTTGTTGTAAATGCTCGATGCAGGGGTGTTCAAATGATGCCTTAGAGGAGCAGCGAGAGAGTTACCATGTCTATGAGCTCGTGGTACGTGGAGTAGGCGTGCGATATAGTGAGGTTCTTTGGAGGTATATGGTGGCTGTGATGGCCGGCTAGTTCATGATGGTTGTGCCTCATCTTGGGCGTAATAGCAGAGGAGGTTGTGCCCCAATTGCCCCAATTGTATTATTGTGGTGGAGGACGATCAAGATTTCGAAGGGCGTAGGCCGACGTTTGATAGTTTCGATTGAAGGGAGGCGTGCTGTGAGGTCGTTGCAGTGAAAGGATTCGTTGTGCTATATCTTCGTCTCGAGGTTCACTAGTTAGGTACTTTAGTCACTCTTAGTAGGAGCACCCCAGATCCTACAAAATAAACTTGGTTCCACATCACTTCAGTATACTTGCATATAAATTCCCATCAAACTCAATACCTCTTCTCTTAGAAAAAGAGATCTACTTCGGCACGAGGTCGAGTCATCGGGGTAAATAGCCCGGAGGCGCTCGAGTCAGACTTCGGCCTGCATTCACCCGAACACCATCATGCTACCATCTCGACTCCACAGAAAAGTCAATCGTTAATGGCCCTGTGATCATCCAGCCACTTCGCCTAGACCTTGGTGATCTAAGAGCAACGTAGAGTTAGATGCGTGGGGGTGGGGTGTGGTGGGAGACCACGTGCTAGCGCGGAGAGGACGCGTTTTGGTGGAGAAGTGCGGTAGCCCCTGGCGCGAAAAGGTGTGCGGGGTTGTTAGTACTGCTGATCTTCAAAGATTGTGAAATGGTGAGTAAAGAGGAATAAGTAGAGAAAATGATGGTATAACAAATCTCGAGTCTATTGGTAACTTGCTTTTGTTCCTACTTCAATGACCAGACACCATTCTCCTCGATAATCTCGATAGGTCGGTTCTCGTCCAGCGATCTTCGACCTGCCTCAAGAATGGCTGTGGTAGCAATGGTGTTCTTAAGTGTGGGGAGTGGGCGCGCATCGAGCTGTTCTAGAGTGACCTTGCCCTCGTTGAGAGCGTTGACTGCATCGATGAACTTCTCGAAGGAAATGTAGCCGTAGCCGATTTGGCCTGCGAAATTGCCCTCCTCATCGGGAGCATACTTCATGTAGAATCTGTGATTTGTTAGGAAGTCGGTTTTCGCTGTTGAACTGTGATACATACGGGTTGTACCAGAGCAGACCACCCTCGTCGTCAGTGACATCGTAGCCTCGCTTGGCTTGGTTGACCCTGATCTCTCCCTTGGATGCCATGTAGTGAAAGTACTGGTTGGAGTGCACGCCAGCCTTTTGCGGTGCTGCCCAGCCAGCTGTGTAGACACCGGTTGCTCGCCTACTCGGGTCGTCCTTCTTGACCCAGTCGGTAAGAAGAGTGATGGTATCTTCAGTAGCAGGATCGCATCCAAGGTCGGTTGCGATGCCCTTTGCTGCACTTCCCATTACACGTACTGGCTTCCAGTCTGGAATCATGGACTCGTTGACGTCGATGTGGTGGGAGTTGAGATAGTATGAAATATCGCTGTCTACGCCAGCCCATGCCTTGAACGTCTCTAATTGGCTCCTGTTCGTACATTTAGCACTTGCTCACAGTGAGTGTATGGGTTGAACTCCTTACTTTGGCTGAGACATGTATGAGTAAAAGTAGTTGAAATCACCCAACTTCTGGGCCCTGAAGCGCGCATCCGCGTATGCTGGATCGTATCGCTTGTGGTGCTCAATGTAAACGAATACATTGTGCTTCTTGGCAGCTGCGAGCAGCTCCTGATGGTGCTCAAGTAGCTTCACTGCAGGCTTAGTGATGAGGACGTGGATTCCTCGCTCAATCGCGTACAAAGCGATCGGGTAGTGAGTGGTGTCTGGTGTGAAGATGGTGACTAGCAAATATCAGCATGGAGGTGATTTTCAGCCTGTGCAAATAACTCACTGGCGCTGCCTTTTGGCAAGGCGTCAATTGCCGTCTTGTACGCATCTGGGTCGGTTTTGCCCTCCTTGGGGTACTCGTCAAAAGACACGTCCAGGCCGTTGTATGCCTCGGAGATGTTTTTCTGCAAATGCTCGCCTGAGCAGATCAGCAGTGCACCTGCATGAGGCGTGCGCGCATCGCAAGAACTCACGGATTGCGGGGAATTTGCCGCCCGAGACTCCGACCATGGACAGCTTTCCCACTTTTCCACGCCTTCGAAGATCGAATAGAGTCAAGCCTACCACGCCGACCTTCTTATCAGACTTGGAGGCCCCACCGCCTACGAATCCTGTCGTGTACTCGCCGGTACCGACCTGGAGGGCAAATCAGTGCTGGCCAGCGATTGAGTTGAGTTTTGAATATGCAACGAGGGCTGATGCATGCAAGAGGTTGCATACATGGCTTCTCGTCGCTTGCAAGCAGAAAAAGAAAGGAGACAGGAGGGAATGTATCCAACAAGACACGGCGCTGGTGAGGGGTAAACATACCATGAGGACTTCTGGGGGCGCCATGATGATCTAACTTGGCTGCAATGAAGTATGGGAAAAGTCAATTGCGGTCAAAACTACTATGGAGGGTGCTCTCGAAAGTCTGGAGGAATTGCGAGCAGACACGAGAGGGGGGCGCGTCGACTACAGTGTCGAGGCAAAGACCGCGGCATCTGGAATAAAAGCTTATCGATAAACTAGACGGATTAATTGTTGGAGCAGCAAGCGGGGCAATGGCTGTGAGGCGCGCCCACGGCATGCTGTGATTTTGCCGGCTACCGCGGCCGGATGACGTTAGACGTGAGGGAGCTGGAGGCTGCTGGAGGTCGCTGGCGGTAGCTGGCGGGAGCTGGCCATGGTTGATGATACCACGGGGTCTTGAAGAGGGATGCTGCGGCAGACGACGCCAGACTTCCCCAGGCCAAGCCCTCGCAGCGCAGCACCCCACGCGCCGGGCGACGCGACAATTGGCGGAAAAACTGGACATAATTGTTCCGCGCCGCCCAAAGAGCTGCTGTGCCACTATGTTCGACATCCAACCCTGCTGCAGGCGGCACCTCTTGCCATCCCTCAACCGATGATTTTAGTCAACCCCCGTAGAAAAAGGCCGCACCACGTCCCGCATTTCGCGCAGACGTTGCCCGAGTCCGCCAGACGGCCCACTGCCCTCTGCGCCATGTCTTCCCTAGCCTCTGCTGCCCACTGTGTCGCGGCGGCGGGCGAATGAGCGGCCCCCCTTTGACGACCTCTGGACTACGCTGGAGCCATGGACTGACGCTGGGATCGGCCTTGTGCTCTGCCGGCCTAGCTCGATGCTCTACTTTACGCCGATTGCCTCCATCTCGCTGATATATTAAAGCTGACCGAGCCCGTATGTGATCCGTTGCTCCCATCTAACTTTTGCTCCTCGTCCCGGGCACCCAGGCTTGTATATTGTCCCTGTTTCCCTTTCCTCGTCTATCCTCTTCTCCTTGCAGCTCTCTTCAACCATGGCTTCCAACGGACACTCCAATGGCGCCACAAACGGCCATGCCAAACAACGCACCCCGCTGCGCCCCGGCATCTACTCGCCCACAATGACCTTCTTCGACCCGGAAACAGAGGAGCTAGACATCCCCATTATCAAGAAGCATGCTGTACGGCTCGCCGAAGCTGGTCTTGTTGGTCTCGTCACCATGGGATCCAACGGAGAAGCCGTCCACCTGTCACGAGCTGAGAAGACTGCGGTCACGCGAGCAACCCGCGAAGCCCTGGATGAAGCTGGCTATCAAAATGTCCCTGTCATTGTAGGAGCCTCAGAGCACGGCATCAAGCTCACCATTGAACTCTGCAAAGAGGCCGAAGCCGCTGGCGGCGAATATGTCCTCATGGTGCCCCCTAGCTACTACCGCTATGCCATGGACGAGGATGCCATCTACGAGTACTTCACCAAGGTAGCCGATGGCTCCCCTCTTCCCATCATTCTATACAACTACCCCGGTGCCGTAGCCGGAATCGACATGGACAGCGACCTCATCATCAAGCTCGGCAAGCACCCCAACATTGTTGGAACCAAATTCACATGCGGCAACACTGGCAAGCTGACTCGCGTTGCTCTTGCCACAAACGCCTGCACCACCCAGAGTCAAGGCAGCGGCTACATGGCATTCGGCGGCATGGCCGACTTCACCGCCCAAACCGCTGCCAGCGGCGGCTCCGGCATCATCGCTGGTGGTGCCAACGTGCTCCCCAAGGTCTGCGTCAAGGTCTGGAACCTGTGGGCCGAAGGCAAGTACGACGAGTCGATTGCGCTGCAAAAGGTGCTCAGCAAGGGCGACTGGGTGCTCACCAAAGCCGCAATTCCGGGCACAAAGTCGGCGATCCAGTCATATTACGGGTATGGCGGACATCCGCGCCGCCCGCTCAAGCGCCTGCCGCAGGACAAGGTCGATGCTGTTGCTGAGGGCATCCGCGAAGTCATGGACGTGGAGAAGAGCTTATGATAATGTTAACATGACTTGACATGCCATGACCACGACCCTTACGTTTCCTTGTACCCATCATACACTCCTTGCCTCTCTCTCTCCGGGCAAAAAGTCGTCTTTTGCTGCATGCATGCATTTATCTTTTGAACACCCCCGCGCCGCCGCCGCTGCTTGTATATAGTTAGTCTACTCAATCGAGCAATAATAGACGTTTTTCCTATTGCATAAGCAGTAACTACTTGACTTGAATATCCATACATCTACGTCAGTGTAATGAGCTCCAAATGTATGTCACTGGTCTAATAAAACACCATATCTTCCATAACTCTACAAATGCTCTCCGGGTCCTCAGCCCGGAACTGCATAACAGCACCTGATCGTGTCTAGTGCCGGGTGCTTCCCGTTTAGGCTATATGCACTCATGTAGGTATACTACGTGCTCTGGGGTTTTGTGACTACGGATGACTGGGAGATGGTGAGGTGTGGCTCGGTGAGGAGGGAAGACAGGAGGATGCGAGATGCGTTGTCTTTAGGTAGTTTGGGCTGTGGGGATTTTGAGCTGTTCAAGAGGCTTGTCACGTGTTTGATGGGCTTGAGCGTTGCTTCCTTCTTCTTTCTTTTGAAAATATGTCGAGATGGAACGAGGTCGAGGTGCTTTGGGACTCGAGGCCTGCTGATGCGGTGGTTTTTGTTCGTTCCTCCATTGTCGCCGTCGCTGGTGTCGATACACGTTGAGGTCAAATGATTATAGCAATGGCTCCCCCTCCTGCTCTTGCTCCATAGAGTTTAAAGCCGACCAGCTAAACTCAAAGTCCAATTTCATGAGCACTGTCGCTATTGGTAATGCTCCTCTCGACCAATTCCCATGGACTGCTAGCACTCCAGCCAAAGTCCTTGAACGTGGCTTAACATCCTTCACTCCACCGGAGCTTAAGTGGAACAACAAGAGAGCGATACGATATAGAGCAACCAGGAACCGAAACGTTTTGATTATGCCAAAGTGATATATCGCATCCCAAGTACCACCGGTACCCGACCTCCCCCCATTCCCTCGGCCGTTACAGTCCAGACTTTCAAACCCCGGTCTACTTCAAATCGTCAAACCGCATGCAAGCAATACTAGATGTTATCGTACAAATCCATTCATCCATCCATCCGTTCGTAAACCCAGCCCAAACTCGCTCGCTTCTCCAAAAAGGATTTTTAGAAACGTCAAACATGTGTGTATCATATAAAAGGTAGATCGTTTTGCAAAAAGCAGGTTCAAATCGCAAGGCCGTTTCCAAGACTAGTCCAGCGGTACAAAGAAAGCACTTCGCGCCGTTTCGCGGGTGTCATTTCTCGAGCGTGGCCGTGGCCTTTGATTTGGGCCAGGGTCGATATCATGACTTTTCGGAAATTTCGCTGTTGGGGGGTTAGTAATGAGCCAACGAGCTTGGTTACTGGAGACTTGGTTGGTGAACACGTACCTGATACTCGGTGTTGAGCGTCACAACCGCCGCCTCGTGAGCACGAACGATCGTTTCACAGGCCTTGATGACTCCGTCGTTGGTCTCGGTCGACAGCTTGTCGGCTAGTAAGAGGAGGATCAGGCTTCCTTGCAACAGATACATGCCGAAGAGATACGGCATGAAGGAAAGATCGGGGTCGACGTCGAGGATTTCTTCCACCGCGCGCGCAGCAGCTATGGCATTCGATGTTGCGGCGAGGAAAGATTGAGAGCATATCCACATGTTGTCGTCTTCGAGGAGCGCCACCGGGTCCCACTTTCCGTGCAGAAGGATATGCAACACGTGCATTATATGTGTCGCGTACGCGGCAACTTTCCGAGTTTGATGGATCCATTCACCGCGGACTGGATCTGGAGTGCCATTCGGCTGGGGGACGCCGTCTTCGGACGGGCCGCAACCGTGTTGGGCTTTGAATTCTTCGATGCTGTACGCATATCTCTCCAACTGACGAGTAATTTCTGCTTCGTGGAGTTCCCAGGATGTTCGTTGACCAAACCTTGGATGGTTCTTTTGAGCATTGAGGTCTACGATATCACCGAGAATTGTCATCAATGGGAGGAAAAAGCCAAATACATCATGTCTGTATGTGTCAGCAGAAGTCATTTTAAGAGGATAATTCCATGCAGCAAGGTGAACTTAGTAGCCTTGGATTTCGAAGAGGGCTGCCTTTCTGCATCGCAGTGGTGTGCCTCGAGCAGTCCAAAACCACCTCGATCATTTCCGCTACATTGGACTCGGTCATACGTACGAAGTACATTGGAAATTGAGACCCTTCCTTCGCGGTCCTGCATGTCCAGCATAGAATTCGCCAGCTTGCCATAGGGTGTCCGGCACAGGTTGGAACAGGTCCTCGCATTCGTTATCCAGCATCGCCAATGGGCGATTATAGCAGAGCCCAAGATGTCGGTCAACCATGTAAAGAAGCCACCATAATCTTCGCCTTTCCTCCTTCATTTCTTCCATGAGCACACTTGCGGGGGTTCCAACAGGGACTTGTACGCCTGAATGTGAACAGTCAGACAGTCCTACGTCGATTTCTCCATTCTCTCCTGCCGTTGGAGGCGCATGCGGGTCGCGATCCTTGGAAGACGTCGGGGAAAGTTCTCTGCCAAGCTTCAACTCTCTTGCCAGAGACCATGCAGCATTCCACCACCGTAGAGAAGCAGCCTTGTATTCGCTCGCCGAGGTGACCACTCCCAGGTTGAGATATGTTGCTACATCATCAAGAGTACTTGTGGGTGGCAGAGCGCCATCGGGCCTCGCATCGTATCGTCCAACTGCGCGATCAACACCGAAGGCATCGTGAGCGGCAGAGGTCATTCCTAGTCCAGGAGCGAACCCATGTGATGCAGGCGAGTGCACCAAGGGCTTTAGCAAGTCCACTGTCAGCTTCCATAACTTTTGGCATATGATGGCTCTCGCTGAAGGCGATGATGTGAGATAACTAGCTTCACTTGTTTGGGCAGCTACCCACAGCATGCTAGACAGCAAGGCTGGGCTGCATTTCCTGGGCTTGTGTTGACGAAGGAACGACCGCTTCCGAAAAACCGATCCGAGAATATACGGGGAGAGAGGTTCCATGAATACTGATGACGAGCTTTCGAAGTAGTAATCGAGAAGGTCGCAAGCTGTCGACACAGACATGATAGTCCCGAGGTGTGGTATTAGTGGCTTCAGGACCGGGTACCTGCACATCGGCAGTGCACCGCCGTGTTGTGATGAGCTCACACTGACTCCTGACTGTGGCGAACCGGTGTCAGCCGAACCGTAGCTGTGAGGTGATGATTGTCGGGCAGTCTGATAATGCATCGGGTACCCTAAGTTCGCATACTCCTGTGGTATCGGTACTGGCGTGCCATTGGAGCCTGGAATAATATGGATTCCGTTCAAAGCATACATTAATTCCTCGTTTCGTGGCATCTCAGCGTGCATTGGCGAATAGGTCGCACCAGATCCTAAAAGCAGCGGGTCTATCATCATTTGATTGACTGGAGGATTGTAAGTTGCACCTAGAGACTTGTCAGATGTTGAGAATCTCATTCGATGGTTCGCCTGACCTGGAGGCAGAGCCTGCCATTCGCCAGACGGCGGATTGTGGAGGTTAGCTTTGTTTGGTGGGAAATGCTGGACCACAGGCGTCTGTTCTGAATGTGACCAAACGTCTTCTTCCATTTCAGACATTACGCCAGACCGTTCGAAATACCCATTTGATTGGACGAGGCCATTTGGCGTCTGTGGGCTGTGGCCGACGGCAGCAGCCGCCTCCTCTCTTTGCTTTTGGATGTGTCTCGGCACCTGGAAATGGTCAGTTACCTGGGTCTGCAGTAAAACACGATATGCGGCTGTGGCAAGATACAGAGCCATGGAAATTCAAGCAATTGCACGTTTTCCAGAAAATCACCTGGATCTTCACGTGGAAAATGGACGCTCGGAAATGCACACCTCGCCAAAGCCACATGCGGATTGGAAATCTACTTACTTTGCCTCGTCGTTTCTTTTCTCGGTTATACTGGCAGACGTATTCAAGTTCTAAAAATTGTCAAAAATGTGTCGACCACTCGCGCGTGCACCTCATACGAACCTATACAGCGCGAGCACGGTGACTGGCCGTTGCATCTCGTTCGCATCCTGTGGCAGTGGTCGCACGCCCGACTCACCCTCCTCTTAACTGGCGCTGAACTTCTCCGTTCGAGCTTGGGCATCTCCACCACGGTAGGCTCCATAGTGGTCATGTTGAGCGGTGGTGCCTAACAACACTGTGCGCACGCCAACGTTGTGCTGGAATGCAGAGTCAGTACCAACCCCACATCGGATTCCAACGTCCCACAAGACGAAAGGTGGCGGCAAACGGGGCCGACTCACCCAGAGGAGTCGGATTTGGCAACACACAGGACTGTTATGTGCTGTGAAGGATAGTGTCGTGAGCGGCGTCGAAGTCGAAAAAGTCGGTCAATGGAGAAACCTGGGGATGGTCGACGGGTCATGCGATGGTTTGGGGAGCATATGTGGGCCTCTGAGAAGGGCTTTAGTGCGAGCCGAGGGCACACGCCGACTTTGAGGACCCTGGCAGCGAGAGGCAAGGTTAGTAGCACGATCGTGGCTTGAAAGATTCCATGCGTCCACGCGGGCTTCGAGAAGCGAGATCAACCAGAGCGTAATATCAGAAGACGCAATCTTTAATTCGAAGTCTTCATGGATGTATGGCAAGTCAGGCCCATTGGCTCGCCGATCCCAGAAGGGAGATGCTTCGGCAACCAGGTTCTGGGGCAAATCGTGGCAAGGGCCGGAGCGAGGGCGCACCAGTCAGCGCGCGAGGCACTTTAGCCATTCAGCCTAAATCCATGCCCCGCGCGACTGTCAAACGTCGTGGAGAACGACATAGGGAGCGCGTCGGGCCTAGCGCCGTCCAAACCGCTCGTCAGCCAGCTCCCGCCCGGCGCAAAACCCCTTGTGCCGTCCACCAGTGCTTGTGCCTGGTTTCTCCAGATCACAGCCTGCTCTGCCGCATCAGCACCTCGAGTCTCGTAGTAATGCCCTTCACCACGCTCCTGCTCTGAGATGAGGCCCCCCTTTGGCCGTCAAATTGATGCGCCAGCAGCGACGCGATTTGGTAATGCGCTTGCCTTGCTGAAACTCGCCCATTCCATTTCCGCGTCGCTATCATGTACCATGGCGATCAAGTGCCAGATGTCAGGGCGTCCCAAGTTGCATACCGCCATGCGACCATGAAACAGAAGCTACCAAACGACCTGCTCGTCGACTGAAGCACTGGGGCGAATCATGGCGACGCTTGGCCGCGTGCTAGCCACAGCCATTTCCTCTTCTGAGAGCGCGCATGTACCCCCGTACCGAATCGCGGCCAAGGTCTACTCTCCAAATCCCCATACATCGGTCCAAGTGTGAGGACTAGTCAGGCGGTGCATACTTGTCAAACTTTCTTATGTGCTGCCACTACCGTCGCCGTGCAGGAGGAACGACAGAATTCCTGGATCGCTAAGCGAACGTGCAGTGCTTACTGCAAGCCCGTCGTTCAGAAGTACTCGCCCCAACGTCACCTCTCCGTAAGTAGTCGACGCAGCCATTGCAAAGACTGTGTAGAGCGGCAGCCTGCTGGCGCGCGCATTCGCCGCTGAGCAAGGCGCAAAGCGGTCCTGCATAATGTTAGCTGGACCGCCCTGCGTCCACTCTGGAATATGGTTTGCTATTACCAGGTCTGCCTATACTTCACACGGAGAGTATTATCACGTCTAGCATGACCCTGCGCCGTGCACATTTAGTTACGTTGCGCATGCCTACAAATTTAGCAAAGAGTAGCAACTTCATTTCGACGACACGCAGGCATGCCTCAGGCCTGGACCTGGTCATGAGATGCCACGCCCAGGACATGACGGTCCTCCGCTGGCTGAAACTGCTCATCGAAGCCAGGACAGAAGCTTCCATTGCTGCTCCATGCAATGATCTTCACGCCACTTGTCGTGAAGCTCCTTCACATGCGAAGAGTCAGTCTCTCGCATACATAGTAGCAATCAAGAACGTCGAAGCGCGTTGACAGCGCTCCAGCGCCGCCGGGCCGTTGAAAGCCCTAGTTCGCAGGTGCCAGGAGGTGTGCAGCCGGGTGTGATTGGCCGGCCCTACCGGCAGACGTCAAGATGCTGGCCAAAATGCTGCAGCCCATGAGCGAGGTGCAATACACATGCAAGCCTCGAGCACGAGGGCCATGCACGGATATCATGCATACCGGCAGAAATCTCCACATTCCGGGTCGCAGCGCATGACCAATCACCGCGCCTCGGGTCCTGGCTCCTGCATTCAGTCGACAGCTCCACAGCAAGCCTGCACCCCAAACCTTCTGTCGCGGCATCGAACGGCGGTTTGGTGTAACCAGAGGGAATAGCTGCTCCATGCCCGTTTGGGGACAGGCTGCCCTCCTAGACACGGCCGTCGGGCCCGACCTGGTTAGCCGCCCTTAGTTGTTCGCTGGTATTACTGCTTTTTGGCGTGGTTCAAATCCACCCCGAGCGCTGATCCATACAGTTCCCCACAAACACTAATATGTGGCTTCGTTTTCAACCCACCCCTACCTCCAGCTTTCCCACATGCAGAGGTGGAGCGCTAGGCGCTGGCTGGCTGGATGTACCTTTGTACCTTCTCACGCGCGTTGCTTGGAATCTCTGACCGCTATTCACTCGGATCCCCGCATGAGTTTTTGCAGTGTCGCTGTCGAAGTGGTGTGCAAGTCATGAGGCCCCATTGGCAGCACCTCCAGTCTGCAATTTGCTAGCCACCGATATGGCTGGGCTAATCATAGCTATTGCCATATTGCAGGTCTAGCATACTGTGCAAGGCCACTTGACCCAGCAGCCACCACCGATATTAGGCCAACGTCGACGTCCAGGTTTGGAGTCCTTCCGGACATGCCAAACTGGGGACAAAAGTCATCCGCTGCAGGCCAATACCTCCTCTGATCTTCCCCAGATTTCACCCTGAGTGATACCGGGGATCAGATATGCGCCCAGATCTGGAAGGCGCGTTATTCGGCTCAGCGGATGCGCGTCTACCTAGTACGTAGCGACAACAACGTTGCCCTGTCCATCTTATCACGGTGACTTTTCAAGTGTGGTGGTAATTCGCCGCAAGCAGCAAGCATACCCATTAGCGCGCCCGCCTGCCGCTTCGCGTAGCTGACTGGTGATATACCCGTGCTCCACGGCTCATAGCCTCACATCTGGGGGCAGAAGTTCTAGGAACCCTTGGAGGCCCAGGCGCACTTATATGGCGAATTCAAACGTTGGTCGCCGTCGTATGCCGGTCGAGATCATGCAGCAGGCAGGCCATCGACGAATATTGTGGGGATGCGCAGGGGGAGAGGGGTATAATGGACCGTGTTAAGAACGACGTTGCGAGCTATGGGTTGGACGAGAGACGTTTGATCGAGGACGGGCCCGCCGAGGCTTGATTGATAGCCCTGCTGACTTGTGATAAACTCACTAACCAGTATGCTGCAGGAGGCACGCATCGCCAGTTTGAAGTTCTCTTGACAAACTCGCAATAATCCAGTCAGCGGCCTCCGCCTATATTCCTCCCTTATTACAAATTCCGCTTGTACTGTCAACACTACGAACTAAGCGTGGAAACTTGGCCACATGGCTAACGCCATCCGCCAATCTTTGCAAAAGCAGGCAATGTGCGGCAAGGCCACCACGTTGTTCCCACGAGCGCCCATCAGCCGTCGATCGTCGAGGACCCTTTCCATGGCTTCATGATCGGCTTCACACACGCTTTCTTTCGCGTTTCAGAAAGACGAGACGCAAGCTCAACAAGGTCGGAGTAAGTACCGATTTTCATGCTAATGTAGATAGCTTGTTGCATTGGGATCGTCGTTTTCCAGAAGACTGGGATTCCTCGTGTTGTAGTTCCTCTCGTCCATGAATGGGCCATGGGTATCATAAAAAGCCATGGACACCAAGTCCTGTGGCGTGGGTTCAAATTACGCAAACATGGCAATTGCGGTGGCCCTATCTCGATTGTCTGTCATAATCGCAATCAAGCCGATCCCTAACGCTAGACTGCCATCAGATGGGAATAAGTGGGAAATACCGTTCTTTGTTCAGCACCACCACAACAACTATGCAAGTCATAACGTCATCGGAGCGTCGGCAGTTTCTACTGCTCTAACACGGTAGCTTTCTTCGGGCCGCAGAAAAGTCTGTCCCAAGGTTGTGTTTTGGGGTACCTAGTGCTATGGTTCTAACATTACCTTGGTCCAGAAGTTTGGTTTCTACAGTCTGGACGGTGGGTCAGTTAGGCGCACGCTTCAATCCGAGCAACACCCTCGCGTTCGCATTCAGCTTCCAATAACCACAAATTCAGCTCTGGTCAGCACTTCCTTCGGAACAGGCACCATCCGTAGCGCATGCTCTCTTTCTTGACCGCCCCCAGAACCTTGCTCATGTCAGGAACACAGATACTTACTTGCCATATTTCTCGGCATCCTGTTTCATGCCAGCCTGCACCCACGCGCGGCTCTGAGCAGCGTCCTTCTCCACCAGCGCCTTGTCCTTCAATCGCTCCTTGATGGTATGCGGGTCTGGAACATGGCGACCCTTCTCGACACCGGGGCGCGCCGTCATGCGCTCCTCCCACGCCTTGAGATTAGGGAAGTCATCAATGTCGACGCCCGCCCAGCCTGCTGCGGCCACCCAGCCATAGTGTGAGATGTCTGTTCAGGAATCAGCTTTCCTGCATGGGGTCTTTGGTCCCAGTTATCAAAGTTTGAAAGCTCCTGTCGTGGCTGCATGGCCACATTTCGTCGCGTAAAGCATAAGGTTGAGAAATGTTTCGCAATGTGCCTAAGGACCCAATGATGGGACTCAAGCTCTTATTGACAGACCTTCACTGCGCTTCGGCTAATGCAAGCCAAGGCCAGCCGTCTTGCGAATACGGCGCTCGAATCCCATGAAACGATAGACGCAGAGTACACCGGTAGGTACGGTAGCGAGACAACGGAAACGGAAACGGAAGCGGAAACAGACTAACCAGCTATGGTGCACTTCTCGCCCACGAGGTAGGTTCGCGAAGCAAGATGGGTGTCGAGGACAGAGTAGAGGCGCCTCGTCTCGTTTTGGTATCGAGTTACGCCATACTCGATGTGCTCCGGAGCGTATCGGGTAAAGTGGTCTGTTGGTTGGTTGGCCTGGTTAGCTTTGCTTCTCATCAACGACTGGCTGGAAGGCGGTCTCGTTTCATGTTCGTCCACCCTCTCCCTCAGTATCTGCATCTACGTCGGTGGTTTGTCTCCTGACGTGGCGATTCCTCCCATCCCGAGTATCAGGAACCACCGCTCTTTGCTGGGCTCTGGGCCCTGACCCTGATCTGATGCTCATACATGCACCTCCCTCTTTTGTCGCGCTCCCTTCTCGCTCATCCCGTCCCCTTGCCACGCCCCCAGCCTCCCCAAACAAGAACATACCACCGCCTCCCAATATACCATATCAAAAGAAGAAAATCACTTACTAGCCTGCCCCTGCATAGGACCGACCCCGGCATTCTGAAAGAAGAGCCAATTGTTCACTTCGAACGCCTCTCTGCTGCCCCTCGGAAAACTGATTTTATGCTCGCTGTCGTACCGCTCGACGAGGTACTGCATTATGCTGCCTGATTCGAAGAGGTGGATGGGCTGGCCATCTGGGAAGGCTGCGTCTGTGAGGGCGGGGATGCGGCCGTTTGGGTTGATGGCGAGGAACCAGGGCTCTTTTTGCGTGTTTTTGCTGATTTCTACTTTGTGCGTCGTGTAGGGGAGGCTGTGGGGTGGGTTTGTTAGTGGTAGTTTTGTGATGGGTGGGGGGTGGTGCGTGGCGTGTGATTGTGAGGAGATAGAGTATAGAGATGTGTGTGATAGACCCAGATTGGGGGCGAGAATGGGACGTTCTGCTCCAGATGTCCAGCCGTTCACGAGGTTGACGTTTGAGAATATGCCAGTCTGGATCCATAAGGCCTGTCGTTCATATGAACAGCATTATGAAAATCCTCGTCTCTGGGTCCAAGATAGCGAGGAGTGTGTACCCCAGGTTTTGCTTCGAACATGCCGCCATGCTGCTATACATCGGGGTATTCTTGTCTCGCTACCGCATCCATCGGTGAGTACTCTGCATAGCATATGCATATAAATACCCAATACGCACGATTGGATAGGCCATCCATGGCTGCTGCGAGACACAGCTGAGGATGCTGATGCTCCCCTTTGAATTTACCCCAGGAAATAGCTTATAGGCTGAGATAGACGTCGGCACTTTCCACATGGCGTTATACTATAGGGAGATATTATAGTATCGCTATTGTATGCGTCCGGGAGGCTCCAATAAGATGTGAATGGGAAAGTGGTAGTGCAGAATAGTAATGGGATAAAGAAGCTTTGTAAAGAGAAAAAAGGAAATGAAGTTGTGATGTTGCAGAAATACTACATACCCTAGCTCCTCGAGCGTGATCGAGATCTTGATGCCGTTGGGCGTCTGCGTGGTGTACAGCGTGATATCTGATTTCTGCGCCATGATGGTTCGGGTTGTGATTGGTGTGAATGGAATCTTGAACTAGTATTTGGAAGGCTGGTTCTCTATCTGCTACAAGCGTGCGAGAGCTTTTATGGGCTTTCTGAAGTGGGGTGGGGTTCAAGGAGGGGTCAAGCTATGACGAATTGACTCGTTTGATTAGAAATTCACATTGTTTGGCGTTCACCTCGTATATCGCACTGTGCCGTGGCGGCATGAATGTAAGTGATTATTGAGGATGCAGGTCTAACGTTATGGAAATTTGGATATGTCAGCGACGGGAGTGTTCGGTGGTGTGTCCTGCTTCTTGGGATATTTGGGTGATTGGGACAGGACTTTCGTCAAATGAGAATTAGGACCATGCTTCATGAGCATGGAGTACAAAATTACAATCGCACTGTTCTGGAGCATTGAGGGGGGGGGATTAGTTAGCTACAGAAGGCTGGGAAAGATGGATGTCATAGATGAACTGATGCGGGTCAAATTTCGATTTGCGAGCACACGGAATAATACTACACGCTAAGATTGAAGTACCGATTTACAATTAAGTAACAAGTCTGTCAAGTTTATCATAGAACTCCTCGAGCAACAGGTGAGAGTGAATACAGGGCGGGTGTCACGTGATAAGACGGCATTTCCCAATTAGGCTCCGCTTATGTCTTGGCGCTGCACGTGCGGACGCCTCAGCTACTTTTCTCCTCGCGCCCACCTTAACCGCTTTCATCTCTTCACTTCACCCCAGCTCACTCGCCCCACAGCAAACATGTCGTGGCGCGCCCAGGGCATCACCGGCTCCAACAACATCCCTCTCGGAAATCGTCGTCGCATCGGCGGAGACAGCGATGACACTGGCTACAACCCATCCGCGCCCGCTGAAGGCTTGTCCGAGCTGAAGCGCGGTCGCAGCCCGACGCGAGGTAAGTCGAGCTGTCGCCCCACACCTCCAACGCGCTGTACTAATGCTCACTTTACAGATCCTGAGGGTCCTCGAGTTCGCAAGAAGCGCAATCGATGGGGTGATGCCAGCGAGAACAAGGCAGCCGGCTTGATGGGTCTGCCGACTCTCATCGTGTCTGCCATGACCTCGGAGCAGCTTGATGCCTACACTCTTCATTTGCGCATCGAAGAGATTACACAGAAGCTCAAGATTAACGACGTCGTCCCAGCCGATGGCGACAGGTATGTGCACCCACCCCTCTACTCCAGTGAGCTCGCTGTTGACACGCCTAGGTCTCCCTCACCCCCTCCGCAGTACGACAACTTCGGTCGCCGTGTCAACACGCGCGAGTTCCGCTATCGCAAGCGCCTCGAAGACGAGCGCCACAAGCTTGTCGAGCAAGCCATGAGGACGCTTCCCAACTACCACCCGCCTTCCGATTACCGCCGTCCTACCAAGACCCAAGAGAAGGTCTACGTTCCAGTCAATGACTACCCCGAGATTAACTTCAGTACGAGAAATAACCCCCCTAGCTTCCTCTTCCCTTGCCTCTTCCCCTTTCCCTTGACTTTAACCTAGCCTTCGTCTTGACCAGCATGCACGCTGTCACTAACCCTAACATCGTGGTACTCATATATTGCTTGATCAAATGCTAACAGTAGTTTTCTGCACTAACAGTTGGTTTACTCATTGGCCCTCGTGGCAACACCCTCAAAAAGATGGAGTCCGAGTCCGGCGCAAAGATTGCGATCCGTGGCAAAGGCTCAGTCAAGGAGGGTAAAGGCCGATCGGACGCAGCCCACACCAGCAACCAGGAGGAGGATCTTCACTGCTTGATCATGGCCGACACCGAGGAAAAAGTCAACAAGGCCAAGAAGCTTATTCACAACGTCATCGAAACCGTATGTTGCTCCTTCCTTGTGAAGGAAGCCCAAACTTACAAAAGACAGGCCGCATCTATCCCTGAAGGCCAGAACGAACTGAAGCGTAACCAGCTTCGTGAACTTGCTGCCCTCAACGGTACACTCCGCGACGACGAGAACCAGGCCTGCCAGAACTGCGGCGAGATCGGTCATCGCAAGTACGACTGCCCCCAGAAACAGAACTTCACTGCGAGCATCATTTGCCGCGTCTGTGGTCAAGCTGGACATATGGCTCGAGACTGTCCCGACCGCAAGGCTGGACAGCCCTGGCGCAACGACAATCGTTTCGGCGATCGCAACCAAGGTCGCATCGGCGGTGCCCCGGAGAACGACCTCGACGCCTTCATGGCCGAGATGGGTGGTGGCGGCGGCGGCGGACAACCTCGTGCAGCTATCGAATATGGAAACGGCGGCGATACTGGAGGTGAACGCAACGTCAAGCCTTGGGAGCGTGGTCCCACTGGTGCTGCTGCTCCTTGGGCTCGCAATGATCGTGATGATCGTGGCGACAGCAGCCATGCCTCGGCACCTGCCCCTTGGGCTCGTAGTGGTGGCGGCGGCGGTGCGGGCAATGGGTCTTATCATCAGGACCATGGCTACGGTGCTAGCAACAACGCCGCACCCGCACCTTGGGCTTCCGCAGCTCCCGCCGCTTCCTATGGCTATGGCAACTATGGAGGTTATGAGCAAGGCGCTCCTGGATACGGTGCCCCTGCAGCTTACAGCTATGGCGCTGCCGCTCCTCCTGCCGGTCCTCCTCCTGGTCTTGGTCCGCTCTTCCAGACCTATGGCTCTGCTGGCAGCCCTCCTCCCCCTCCTCCCACTGGAGCCATTCCTCCTCCACCTCCCCCCACCGGTGGAATTCCTCCACCTCCTCCCTCGGGCGAAGCTCCTCCTCCTCCTCCTCCACCCCCGGCTTAGATTGGACGATGGATCAACAACACAAGGTCACCTCGGCACATGGACTGGTCCGGGAAATTCTAGGTTCGGCCGTGTACCATTTCACTATACCTGCTTTACTAATGGCGAAAGCTTCTGATTAGCTAGACATTTCCACGGCTCAGTGCTAACTGGAAAATGTATGTCATAGCTAAATTCTTCCAGATCGATTCTTCCCTCATCTGCCACGTCCCAATTTTGCTGACACTTCGTGATAACAACAGTTTCTTTTGGAGTAGGATTTATTCTTGTATGGCTTAATTCACCTTGCTTGTCATCCATTTGGTTTGATAGTCGATAATTTATTTACTGTTGTCCCAATACGTCTTACTCGTGACTGTCTACACCCCGTGAAAAGCTTCCGATGCTGTGAATGATTTGCGAGAATCAGTGACGCTGATTGTCTTGGCGAGACGCTAACACAAGCGGCGGGATCAACCATGACAGCCAGGCGCGGGCACATGCGGGCTACTTCATTGTTGCCCATGCAAGCTCGCCGCCGAAGCAACCCATAACCGATAGTCATAGTGCAGGCTGCCTCTCTCGTTTCTGGCCTTCCCTTCTCATTCGTTGTGTCATATACTTAGTTCATTCTTGCCCTTGCAACCGGGACCCCACATCCTAGGCAGGGCGCAACACCACTGCGGGCTCGCTCGTCTGCCATGGAGAGGATACGCGTGAGCAAGGTAAGCCTGTGGAGACAAAGCAGGTCACATCTGGCCGTATACTGACTGCAGCAGGTAGAAGACGTCTACCTTCTCCGCAGAGGCATCCGCTTCGATGGCGCGCTGCATCTTATGCCCCACCATATCGTCTTCAGTTATCTGCCTAGCCCGCCCGCAGATGCACCCCCAGACGCCAAACCTCCGCGACAGAAAGAAGTATGGATCACGTATCCCATGATATCATACTGCTGCCTCAAGCCATGTCCTCCCGTACTCCGCCAGCAGCCGTCCCTTCGCATACGGTGTCGCGACTTCACCTTCTTTGCCTTCTTCTTCCCCGACGAGAAGAAGGCCCGTGACGTATACGACAGCATTCGAGCACTCTCGTGCAAGATAGGGAGACTGGATAAGCTGCTGGCCTTTAGCTATCAGCCGAAGCCTCCGGAAGACCAGCAGAGTGGTTGGGACATATACGATGCGCGACGCGAGTGGAAGCGGCTGGGCATAAGTCCCAAAGACACCGAAAAGGGCTGGCGGATATCGGAGATCAACTTGGAATACAAGGTATGCAGTGCCTGACCAGTCGATTCTGAACAATCTTAACTTTGGGAACAGTACTCGAAGACGTATCCTGCCCTACTCGTTGTTCCCTCGAACGTATCCGACAGTGTACTCAGATACGCCGGCGAATACCGCTCACGACAACGAATACCTGCCCTCGTATATCGCCACCCAATAAACAACTGCTCTATAACACGAAGCTCGCAGCCAACACCTGGCCTACGTGGGAATCGTAACGCTCAGGACGAAAGGCTCGTTGCAGCCATCTTTACTACTAATCGTGGGTGGAAACCCGCACATTCCCCAAGCATCCTGGCGTCTACCCCGGACTCTAGCGTGGTCAATTTGAATGAGTCAAGTGCTAATAGTTCGTTTGTTGGTGTAGTTGAAGGCCTTGCCCGAAAACCTGATGTTGAGGACCTTAACGACTCTACTGAAGCGGACGCTGACATTCCCAAGGTCTATGGAGCCCAACAGCGAAATCTAATCGTCGATGCTAGGCCAACCGTGAATGCCTATGCAATGCAGGCAGTTGGACTGGGCTCAGAGAAAATGGACTACTATCCCGGAGCAGAGAAGGCCTATCTCGGCATCGACAACATCCACGTTATGCGGAAGTCCCTGGATACAGTCATCGACGCCTTGAAGGAATCAGACATCACATCGTTCCCTCCAAACAGGCAACTACTTGCGAAGAGCAACTGGATCAAGCATATTGCAAATATCCTGGACGGCACAGCACTTATAGCTCGAACTGTTGGCATCATGCATTCCCACGTGCTAATTCACTGCTCAGATGGATGGGATCGTACAAGCCAACTGAGCGCCCTAAGTCAAATCCTGCTCGACCCTTACTATCGAACACTTGAAGGCTTTATAGTTCTTGTTGAGAAGGACTGGCTCTCATTCGGTCACATGTTTCGTCATCGGTCCGGCTTTCTTAGCCACGAGAAATGGTTCACGATCGAGAACGAGAAGATCGAACGCAAGAACGACGGCCAGGGAGGTGGCAATCCTTTCGAAAATGCTCTTCGTGGTGCTCGAGGCCTCTTTAACCGCCAGAATGAATCCAATGAGTCGCTGAATCAAGTACCTGAGGCGAATGGGACAGAGAATGTCGCTGATGTCTCGGACACGTCTGTTCCAAAACCCGCGAAGACTGGAGCAGCAGAAGAGCATCGTGTCACTAAGGTCAACGAACTATCTCCCGTGTTCCACCAGTTCCTCGACTGTGTATACCAACTGTACTACCAACATCCGAATCGATTCGAGTTTAACGAACGGTTTCTACGGCGACTGCTCTATCATCTTTACTCTTGTCAATATGGGACCTTCCTCTTCGACAATGAGAAGGAGCGAATCGAAGCCAAGGCTAAGGAACGAACCCGGAGTGTTTGGGATTACTTCCTCTGCCGCAAGCAGGAGTTTATGAACCCCAACTATGATCCAGAGATCGACGATGCAGTTCGGGGCAAAGAACGCATGATCTTCCCACGGAAAGGCGAGGCGAGATGGTGGGCAGAATGTTTTGGACGAACTGATGAGGAGATGAATACTTTTGGTCCACAGGTACCTGGGCTCACGCCGCAGACGAGCAATACATCAGCTGGTAGGAGTGGAACAAGCACTCCTATAACTCAAGAGCCCATCGTTACTGGGACGGAGACTGCAGAAGGAGCGACCGGCGCAGGCACGACATCACAGCCACCGCCTACTCATGCGATCGGAGAAAGAGCAAACAGCGTTCCAAATGCGCCGTCCCCGTTCGATGCTGCTGCTGCGTTGGGTCAAGACCTACGACAAGGTTTTGTCTCCGGCATGGAGAAGCTGGGAATCGGTAGTTCTTCACCCTTCGGTATCGACAGGAAGACGAGCCCAGCCTCTGCGAGCGCTCGACTCAGTGGAGATGCTGGACGGGACGCAACAAGATTGAGCGCAGACTTGGGCGAAGCGAAAGACCGAGAGAGGAGTACGAGCCGCAGTCGGAACAAGGCGGTCTTGAAGGAGGTTGAAGTTGAGATGCAGTGATTCTGGGGACGAGAGATGTTTTGTTCATTAGTGTGCGGGTTGGTTTGTTATGCAACATGTAAGCATGCAGCTAGGCGTTGAGGGTCACGGGCAGTTGATAGGGATGCTTCAAGAACACAATGCATGATACCCAAGGGTCATATTGGTTGATTAGAGACATATCTGAATCATGTTCGAGATTGGGCCTTGGCGGAGCGTCAGATGTCAGATGTGTGCGAACGGGCAATTGAACCGCTCGCGCCGTTGTTATGTAGAATGTGATACAAGGAGGATAAGTGATGCGAAGTCTTAGCGCAGTATTGATTGGAATAGGGGTTTGCTGCTCTGCTGCGAGTGTAACCTGAGGGTGAGAAAGATTTGCCCGTTGTGGAGATAGGAAGCTGACCGGAAAGCGAGAAATTAACGGACATGTCCTCAACAGAGTTCGGGAGCTAAAATAGGATTGCGACATAAAAGATCTCGTATGCAACTTACGATGCAACTTACGAATCAGGGACAAATTAAACCTGGTTCGTAGGATCCACCTAATTTTGCATTTTGACAGCCGGATCTCTACAGTTGAGCCTCACGATTCAATGCCTCTATTCTGCTAAATGGTAGGATATTAACCTCTACAAGAGAGGGGGAAAAAAGGTTGATAGAAAGGCTGCTTACAACCGAGGTTGCTTTCTCGATTAGATAGAGGGTGGACTTTTATATACTTATAGACCTGGAACCTCTAGGCCCAGCCTGGCAACAACGTCTAAACGAGTTCAAGTTAATTAGCACGAGTTCAGATTCGACAAGAAGGCCCGTACTACAAACCCCGGTATTATTAGGATGGAAGGACATCACAAGTGAGAGTTGTCAGCCGCAATCGGCATCAGCCCGTGTAAAACTCTTCCCATCTGCATATTAACCGAAAAGCAATGCTCATAGCAAGGAGCCTTGTCTCGGAGGGGTACACAAGGCACTTTGATGACGGATCTCAGCGAGATGCTCTCGGGAAAGGGCACAACACGTTCCTGACATAACACGACGACTTTGCAAGTAGCTTCAGCGAGCACAGGTACATTTAAAATGCTTCTCCCATCACTTCATCAAGTAAAATATCATCACGACTCTTTACACACCTCCATCCAGGCTTTCATCAACACAACTAACATGGAGTCCAATCAAGATTGGCAAAGAGGCATTCCACTATGCTTAATCTGCTCAGCAAAACGTAAGCTTCTTTTCAGAACTTTATGGTAGCAACAAGAACTAAATCCAACATAGTCGAGACTCCTGCTCTTTCGCAAAATAGCCGTTATAATGCTGGGGATCTGCCCTTCTGCCGAGTATGCTCAAATGAACTGAATGTATCCCGAGCTATTGATGTTCCGCCCACTCATGTGAGCAATACGTATCAGTACCTTCAAATTACTGAGCCTTTTGGGACACAAATTATGCCTCAACCCCTTACGCAATGGAATTTCGAAGACAGGTGTGTATCCTATACTGGACATGTATCAGTCAGAAGTCATTACTTACGAGTCCATGCAGTTTAGTGCGAGAATTTGATACCCCAAATCTGTCGTGGGGAATTGTCGCAAGCGAAGACATATCAAACGGTAATCAACTTCTTACCTCACCCGGCCAGCCTCAAGTCCAGGACCAAGCCTCTCCAGCCGCTAGCCAGACTTGGTTCGACAATTACCGTTCTGTGCCAGAACCAACGGACCAACCAGGCCATTCAAACCCCTCTTCGAGAGACGAGGTTGACACGATGATTGGCTATGTGCACAAAAGCACCAATCCTGACTCCGTCTTCTTCAAATGCTCTCATTCTAGTTGCAAGGACACGACGTTCGGACGCTTGTACGAAGTCCGCAGGCACTATTGGAGTGTCCATAAGACTAGAGAGGAAGATTTCTGGTGCAGTGCTCCTGGCTGTAAGCGGAGCGAGGCTATGGGCGGTAAAGCCTTTCCTCGAAAAGATAAGTTGGCGGAGCATGTGCAGAAAATGCATGGTCGGTGACAAACGTGTAGCTGGCCATGTGGTTGATATGCTTGAGGCTTTCAACGGAGTTCTAAATTTTTCTATTATCAGCTAGGAAGATGTAGTAGTTGGACAGTAATAGGGTATGCCTGCCTGTAACAGTGTAATGATATAAGATGGATCTTCTTGAAATCATGACTTCGGTGAAGATGCTATCTGAAGCGTGTTCTTGCTCTGATGGGTAATTTTATCCAACTTCGTGCGCTATTTGGATCGATGCACATGATTCGAACCGGACTATCAACAAGTTCAAAGGGTTTTCAAGGACGCAAGCCGGCAATGCTGAGAGTGGGCAGGGCACAGTTTATGAGCCGATTCAAACATGGTTTCGTCACCGGTAGATCCTCGCCCCGCTAGAGGGCCGGTATAGTGCGCATGCATAGCGATTACAGGGATCGGGAGCCAGTTCGGCGGCCCGTTGTGGATCGTACACACTATGTGTACCCTGTACCCAACATCTAGGTGTTCGGGCAAGGTTATGACATGCCAATACCTTCACCGGTAAGATGGGAAATGTCTGCCGAGCTGCAACATCTTTTGTCCGGACTGTCCAATATGAACATAATATTCTTATTGGTTCGAAACGGGCTCGTGAGCCTTCACTGCTGTGGGCTTGCATCTTTGCGCAAAGTTTTACTGCGCTTTCCAAAGCTGAAACGCGTCAGGGTGAGAGCCATGCCCACATGACTAACTACATACATGTGACGAGGCTGATTCCCATGATGAGTTGTGGGACTCGACCCATAGGCGCATATTCCCCCTCCAGCTGGGAGCGGTTATTTGTTGCGGGGATCAAAGATAGTGGTCGCAAGCCGAATTAGGGCAGTGGTGGTTCGGTAGAATCACTTGCGAATATGGCCTTAATGGGGAAATCTGGGGGTCCAAAGCTCTGAAGTGAGCCTTGCGCCAGTCTGTGCTACACAACAATTGTTGGCTCTTGGTATTGGAGAAGCGACACCTGGCTTACGGTGTTTTGATTATTGGGAACGAATGATCTGTGGGTTATTTCTGTTTGAAATTCGTGATGAAGGATTGGTATCCAGGGTTCTGGTTTAAGGGTGGCTACTCGCGTGGCCCAAAGGCGCTAGAAATCGTCTCTCCTACTCAGGTCCGCATGAAGGTCGAACTCACGCAATCGGCCATGCGAGGCAAGTTAATTACCCCGAGGGACTCCTAGAACAATCTGAACACTATGGATATAGGGAAGTCGGGACGGTTGATCGAGTAGTCCTCCTGTGTGCCTGCAATGTGGCTTGTATGTTGGTAAGATCCTTGCCCCAACGTAGGGATGCGCCGATAGATATATTATGTTGCACACATAATCAAGGCAACGATCGCAATGCACAGCCGCGTAACCTTAACGGTTCGCATCTTTCCTACCACGATATGCCTCTCTGCCCAAGCCTTTGTGGACAGCCGGGGTTTTGGAAAATTATAACGAAAAGGGCAAAAGGAATCACTGCCAAACGCCTACCATACCAGAGCATAACACTGCGTCTATAAGATGCACCCTGTCCCCAACTAGATCGTGCTGATCCCCAACGAGTTCACTTAATCCATCAGCTACCATAATTCTTTCGTACCCGCTGTTTCGCGCCAAGTCTGAGAAGTGTATCCTGATGGCACCGCCTTTCTACGATGACGATATCGTAGGCCAATATTGGTCAAGACAAATCCAGAATTATACGCCATCTTCCCTTGACGGTAGGTATTTATATTGCCACTAGTATACATTCTATTTCGAGCTCAAATCAAGCTAGCTGAGGCGATTGCCGACGCCGATACATACAACTACGAGGCTGAACCACCCCAGACACTTTTCCCAAGTGTCGCACCCCTCCCCCAGACAGAACATGGCTTCAGCTCCGAGTTTGCGCAAGTTTATGACCCGATCCAGTATCGCAGACAGGGCCTAAGCAACATTGCCCATGCCCAATGTCACCCGCTTGATGACCTGAATGATAATTCAAGGTTCGCAATTTGCAAGAGCGGATTTCGGTTATCGTTGACGACGTACCTAGACTTAGTACCTGGTCTGGATTTACCTTGAAGACTGCTCCCAATAATGCGCAGCAAGCGTATACCCGTGCGGACTCAGCTCTTGAACAACACCAACCTACCCCTTTCACCTCCCTCCTTAACGGAACATACAATAAAACCCCACCTACGCTTCACTCAAACTCCGAGAACCCCAGTAATGGCCACTCAAATACCATGATCGGAACAATTCACATGGCCCCAGGGTCAAAGTTCACAACCTTCCGGTGCGCTGATCCTGCATGTTACCAAAAATCCTTTACTCGATGGCCCGATCTTGATAGACACCGAAAAGATGTTCATCGAACTAGCTCAGAGTTGTTCTGGTGTGATGAACCACATTGCGGACGCAATAGACTCAAGAAAACCAGGCCCTTCTACAGAAAGGATAAATTGGCCGATCATGTACGCTTGATGCATGGTAGATGACACCAACAGTATGCAAATAGCCTTTCAGTCCTTGAGAAGCATCTTTTCCTTCGATATATATTGCGATTTGGGGAGGCAAGTCATTCATATACCCATGTTCCTACGTTGACTTGGTAGGATCACTTCGGTTCAGTAGAGAAGATAAGAGCTATAAAACTTGTCGAAGCATACCTCGCTCTCAGAACAGTGAAAGGGCAGCCATCACACCCTCTCCAGATCTCAGCTAAACAGCCACCGCACCGACAAGCCCAACAACGCCTCCCACACCCATCAACACCGCTCTCACCCAATTCAACCCCTTGAACTTCCCCAACAACTCCCTCACCTCCCTATCCTGCGCCGCACTAGAATCCATCGTCGTCCTCTCCTGCGGCCCACTCAAGTCCCTAAACTGATTCACATCACCCTCCCCACTCACCGACTCCTCCGCCGACTTGCCTCCCTCCTTCTCCTCCCCCTCAACCGCCGACCTCGCACTCCTCGCCCCGCCCAACGCCTCATTCAACTCAATGAGCCTGAAATTCGTGGGTATCATAACGAACGTAGTAAACGGCCCGATGCTGATCGTCAACGCTGCCGCCGCGATGTACCATGGCGTGCTGCCGCGCTGCACGCTCTTCAGAAAGATGCGCCACGTGTGCGTGCTGCCTGGTGCGAGGGATTTGGACGCCAGCACCGCGAAGGATGTAGAGGTAATGAGGGCGGCGGTGGGGAAGATATGGGAGCCTCGACTGAAGAGCCAGCGGGTCATGGGGAGGGAGCGCGATGCAGGTTGGGATTGGAGGAGGGGGACGTCGAAGATGGAGAGGGTTGCTATGCCACCGGCTGCGAGGAGGGCGGTGGTTATGCTGGCTACCTGGAGGAATTGGGTTGTTGACATTTTGGGGGATGGGACGCGATTGAAGTTTAGTGTATGGGATTCAGTGTTTGATGTTGCGGACTTAGTAGTTTCAACCTCGTGGTTGAGACTTAGTGAAGTGGGATGATCTTAATTATGAATTGTGAATGTTGACCTGAAGGAGTCGAAATGTTAAATCCAGGGGGTCTTGACATCCTTTTATTTTCTATTTCTATTTCGCTACCTTTGTTATGCTGTGTATTTTTAGATGATGTCAACAAGATGACACATGCAGCACACGGAGGCCGTGGACAGCGGTTACAGTCTTCAGGCCGACCTCCGAGATGCACGACAAGTTGGTGATGTCATTGTTTTCAGTCCATCTAACTTCGTTGAACACGACGGTGCTCGAAATAATTCCTACAGCTGCGAAATATCCAGATTTAATCGGCAGATGCTTATTTTATCATCCAGTATCTTTTTGGTAAGATATTAGCTCGTTGGTCAAACAGCTTTCGTCAAAGTATTTTCACGATGTCCACCCATCAAGCAGCTCTGTCAGACCTATAGTTTAGGATTTCAATTATATACAAGGGATGGAAATATATACCGAGTCAAGAAGAAGATATTTACAAAGCAACAACTATTTACGAGAAGCACCAAATGGCATCACTCAAGCCCCAATCATCACCCTCTAAACATCCGCCCTGGTAGTTGCACCAATAGCAGCACCACTGGCCGGGATCAAGAAGTCGCTGGCAGGAACCCTGCCATCTGCACCTCTCGCCTTCTTCAGCGTCGCGGGATCGACACTCTTGAACGACGAATCGGACCAGGTACCCGATTGCCAGGAGTTACCAGACGCCTTGATACCAGAACCTGTAAGGCTAACCTGCGAACCGGTATTGCTGACCGCGATGTTCGCCTTGATAGTGCTCGACGAGCTGCGGAAATTCATTCCGTTGTCGCCGTTCTTCCACGCGGTGTTGCGCTCGAAGGTCAGGGAGCCGGGGTTTCCGTTGTCGATGAAACCCTTCTTCGCGTTGGAGAAGGCCATGCAGTTGCGCACGATGTGGTTGGCGGGCGGGTTGTCTGTGATACCGAGCTTGAAGCCGTTGCCGTCACCCTGGAAGTTGGAGAAGCCCCAGCGGTTGACGCCGTTGCCCCAGGCGTAGACTTCTTCGAGCGTGATGGGGGATCCGAACATGAAGAGGTCGAGGCCGTCGTCGACGTTGTCCCAGAGACGTGCGTTGCGGAGCACGTTGCCCTCTCCTGAACCCTCTTTGCATGCGAAGCCGTCGGCGCTCTCGCCGTTCTTGCGGGGGTCGCGGTTGCGGTATGAGTCTAGGTAGATGACAGTGTTGTTGGATGAGGCACCCTGGAGCTGGAAGCCGGTCTCATAGTTGTCGTGGGTTGTGATGAGCTCGTAGTAGTTGTGCGAAGCATCACGAGCATAGATACCGTAGGGGCCGTTGATCAGTCTGCACTCAAGGTTAGAAAATGCTTCTCAGCCACAGTCTTTGGCTCTGCGTACTCAAGGTTATAGAACTTCCAGTAATTGCCCTTCTCAATATGCAAGATACCTCGCTCCTTATTCGGGAGAGATGCATCCAATGGATATGGAGTTCTGCCCAACCATTAGCTCACCGATCCTGAGTTCCGTTCAAACTGACTTACCCTGCCAAGTTCTCACCATCAATGATGACCTTCTCCTTTGCGTATGACCTCAAAGTGATAGGCTGGATCCTCGTGCCGCTCTTCGTGATCTGAATGTTGGTCGATGGCTTATACGTGCCAGCACGAAGATAAATCACATCTCCAGCAGCGGCAGCATTAACAGCAGACTGAATGGATCCATACGGCGCAGCCGAAGTTCCCGACCCCGTTCCAGTCGGCGAAACATAAATCTCCTTTGCACTTCCCGCTGCTGCAAGGAGCGCAGCAAGACCAAGAGACTTCATGGAGGGCATATCGAATCGAATTTCCAGAAACCGAGTCAGAGAAGAGAAAATCGCTATAGAATAGCTCCTATATCACACGGAGTCCTCGTTGCTATATATTTGTCCACGAAGAGCGACTCCTCTTCCCTTGCAATGTTACCTCTTACTCGCCGCCAGCCCTGGGGCGCGACCGCCAAGCACGTTTGATTAATGGCAATGTTAGTCCAAACATCCACCAATCGAGAATCAGCCCTGAAATCTCCGAGTATTTCCTCTTTAGGGCTGCACACTAGTTTCAGGTGGGTTCTAACCCTAAAATGGTAAGACGTCTACTCGAAAGGGTAGTCTAGAATGCACTCCACACTGTCGAGAGGAGGATAGAACGATCGCACGTGGTTTTCGGTGATTCAGTGGAAGGAATTACGCCGGTGGTGTTCCGCCGCAGCGGACAAAAGCTTAAGGTGGGAAAGGTTGTATGCTTGGCGCGCGGAATTTGTTGTGCTAATTTCTGTTTCATGTTTTAGTCGATGTTCCTTGTCAGCATGGATTTCATCATCGTCGAGCGAGATTAGTGAATGCTCACGAGAACATAAATCATATGACATGATATCCAACGATCATGCACAAACAATAGTTGATGAACCAACAGGTCTACCAGTTCTCAAAATTATTAGGGTTATTAAGATTACTTGGAGGTTTGTATACATAGATGCGAATATGCTTTTCTCCACCAGTAGAGTTAAAGGCCTCCTACCTCGTTTCCAACCTTTTCGGAGTAGGTCAGACCCGTTCTGAGTAAAATTGGTCAGATGCAGGTGGCGACTGAATGCTCGAAAACCATCTCAGAGAGCAGCCCTGTCCATACTGTAGAAGATTCTCCCCATTTGTGTGTCACTACTGCTTTGTAGTGACCTCACTTGAGAGAAACTGCCAGCGAGTGCGTCGAACCGAACACTTTACTTCGGCTGCCCATCATCCCATGCCGGATCCAAAATATCAGCATTGAACCAATCCAACGAAGGCTGCGACTGAAACAACTGCCACATCATATCGTCATTCCACGACGAAAGCAAAGACGCGTCGAGCGCTCCATTTCCGTTCATAACATCCAGGACATTCGGTGCCGTTCCTGCTGTTGCGAACCCCGCAGGCAGAGGAAATGATGTCATGGGATCCGCCTGTCCAGTAACCTCTGCATGCATAGCTTCACCCGAATTCGATGTTTGAACAAGAGGTTTGCACAGACCGAGAAGCGTAGCGCAGAGTCGATGGAGTCGGTTGACGTATTTATTTTCTGTGACGAGTGTTGAGATTCCATCAGTGACGTCTTGTAGGAGCTCGAAGTCGCGGGCGTTGGAAGTGCCGACTACGTTGCAGAAGACGACGAAGAAGGGGCAGAGAGGGTATGAGAGCATGGTCCTGGTTAATTTTAGTCGGGAGGCCGATATTGCATACTTGAAGAGATGCTTACCACGCTAGATATGGATCATATCCCTCGAGGAAATGGCCTAGGCTCTTTCCTAGCTCTTCGATGAATTTAACACACTCGAGGGCCTTGCGAGCGCTCTGAAGGCATTCTTCTCGTTCTGCAGGATTTGTCGTGACCGTAGGGCTCAAGCGATGAACTGACGATAGTGTGGAGAAGAACTTGAACTCTAAGCTTTTCCAGTGAAGCAGAATGTCCATTTGGGTATCCAAGAGTTTTGTTGGACATTGCTAGTCTTGTTAGTATTCAGCCACAGGTAGAGGTGTTAAAGAGAGCTTACTTGTTCGAGCAAGTCATGAATATGCGCCATTTGTGCTTTTAACCAAGCCACATCTTCTTTGAAGGACGCGATGGGTCGTCTTCCGGCAGGCTCCAATGTCAGTTCCAGAATCTTGTCGTGTACTGGAACCATTTCCATACCCATGATCTCGAAGACGCTCATTGGATTCGCTGGGTCTGGTTTCAGGAGAGACGATACCTTGACATTGAGAGGTGGCAGAGATCTGGGCCGTAGCAGTAATAAGCTCATGACGCTATCAAACTGTGCGCACCAAGCGACCACGGCATGAATCTCTTTGTCAAGTTCAGTCTCCGGTTCCGTATCTGTAATATTGTGATATCCTAAAGCCACGATCGTCCGTGAGGCGTGCGCAGTTAACTCCCAACAGCTCACAGGGTTTCCAATAATCTGCATCATCATAGCCTGTAATTTGGTGAGATTAAGGATTTGTGAGAGGTAGGCCAAGACGTACCCCTGTGACCAATGCCTGCACAAGCAAGAGAGAAGACGTGGTAAGGAAACTGACGCTATCGAGAGCAGTGAGCGCCGCGGTAAGATGTATGTACTCCATCTGTCTTATATGTTTCTGTACCGCTGGGCTCTTGGGCCCTTGCACTGGAAATCAAAGTTAGATATGCGAAAGACTAGTCATACTTGTCAGAGCTTCACTTACGTTGACTGGAATATAAGACAACAGCAGCCTTGAAATGAACGATGACTTTGTATAGAAGAAGAGTCTTCTCATCAGCTGTTCCCTCCATCAAAGCAAGAGCAATTCTCTCGACCGCTTTGGGAGGAATATGGTCGAGGGTATGGAAGTGAATGGTCGAGTCATCGAAGTTTCTAGTTTCAGCTAGGAGAGGTTGTCAAAACACAGGCTGGTTCATGCAAGGGGTCAACATACTTCCAAGTATGACATGAAGGATTTCGCCTTGAGATATGTCGGTGGACACTTGCATTGACTTGTCAAATGTACTACGATCGGTGATTACCGGCACTGGAGCATGGGATAGATGATCAACGAACGATATTGCAGTCTCGAGAACTGACCGTTGGCGAATAGAGAGAAGTTCGTTGGTCGACAGTTCCTTACTGATTAGGTGCCGTGCTTCATTGACTGGTTGCTGGGTTGTATCGAGATCAGGTGTCGGGGCAGGGGTCTCAGTGATAGAACTCCCGGTCCGCCTTCTTTTGGAAGGCGGCTCTAACGAGGAAGCATCCTGGTTAGAAATCGAAGTATTGGCTACCTCTTGATCTGGTGCTGCACTAGGCGTACGGTTACTACTGCGGACAGAGTTCTCTAGGCTTGAGAGTCTCTGAACAAGCGCTTGTATTTTGTCATCTCTACACTAATTAGAAATGCTTCCAAGACTCAAATGAAACGTACGTTCGAACTTTCGGGCGAGGCGCCCGTTTGTGTCTGTTACGCAGGCACTCGGCTTTAGCTAATACACAATTGGAACATGGTTCTTTACGATCGCATTTGACCTATGCACATCATGAGACTTGACAGTTCTAGGCATGAGAAATGATAGGATCCGGTTGGTCCTACTATACCTTTCTGGCATGGCAAAGGTCACATGCAGGCACACCTCCGTGTGCAATCCAGTTTTCCTCGGGCATGTGACGATGAATATCCGCAAGACGGAATAACGTACCAGGCGACTTTCCCCCGGATCCAGAGTCGGTTTGCTTGCATCAGTGAACGAAGGTTGTTAAGCCAAGCTTTCCGAACATCTGATGCTCGGAAAGGGGTGCGGTCCGAGCTCCGACCAGGCTCAATCTTTGTCAGCGGAAATCAACTCGAGCGTGCCTTCAGCAGAACGACAAAACTGCAATGAATCTTGAAATCTATTCTGAGGCGCTCGATGTATATTCATATATAATACTACAGGGACTGAGATACAGAGATAGCCTTGGGACCAAAATCTTGGTAGTCTCTCGTATGTGGGACATTGGGCAAGATTTAGTCGGTAGCACGACGATAACTAAGATCGTAGTAATAGAGGGTATTGAGGTCCTCTAGAGTAACCAAGTAACTCATGCCTCTGAAATAAAGCATGTACGATTGTAGAAGACTTCGACCCGATTTGGCCTCTCGGTTTACTCTTTTCTAGATTTTCTGACAGGTTTCGAAGAGTTCCAGTTTCAAGTCAGTACGACCATAGTGGTCTCTGACCATGGCTGACTTACACAGCTCACCATTGATGGAATGGTATGTTTCATCTCTGCATTCTGACCTCTGCACGTGCAAATCGAACCCGTGACTCCAAATCCTAAAATCACAACGATAGCTCGAACGAAGTTGCTTTTTACCATACGAGTTCTTGAAGCCATCTCAGGTCAGCGGCTCCTCGACGAAACACGATGCACACCTCCCAAGTTAGCATCCTGCATTGATCGGAGCCATCATGCAGACATGCACAGGCTGAAGTCGATTGCGCTCGCACTCAGCACTCAAAGTGATCCGTCCCTGCTCAATGGGGCAGGCACGAGAAGCAGCCGGTCGAATCACACGACTCGGGCCAAAAAGTAATCTGCATCCACGCGCAGCCTGCAACCACACAAAAAGAAACCCCCCGTCCCAACCGTCAAGCCCGATTCAGGAAATGATCGATACACATTTGTTCTCCCCACGGCTGCTCCCGTAAGGGCTAGCCGTTTCAAGCTGAGCGCCCTGACAAAAGGGACAGAGAGACGGTGAAGGGGGCGCTGAAGGTGGGAGATCGCACACGACGATAAGATGACAGCAGTTATGATTGGCGTTTTGCGCAATCGCTGCGCAGAAGGCCGTAGGAAATAAAGACGGTTTGTGCGTCTGCCGTGACGAGGTTGCGCGATTTCGCCATTGTTGCGGAATAAGACGAGAGGAAGAGTTAGTCGCACAAATAGGTAATACGGCCAACTTGTTCCTGGAAAAGGGAAAATTTGAGCGCCAGGAGGATGAGGGTGGAAACGGTTTGCAATTATTACCCTATGGGTTCCACTACGTCGAAGGAACGATTTCACAAGTTTGATGAACATGCCACGCTAGAGTGGGTGCGCGGAGCGGTGGTGGCAAACATCGTCCACGTTTGCTTCTGCCATCGCTCGGTTGGCGGCGGCACCAAGAATGCAAATTGTAAAGTGTTTACGAGGCGTGGGATTTGTTTCGAGAAGAGGAGCAGGTTGTGGCAATGGCAGGCTGAGGCTTGGAATCGACAGCACGTGCAAAGTACGACATGATTTGCATGTCCTCTTGATCAACATGGCCAACTCAAATCTGAGGTCAAAAGACGTTGATGCAGGTGCTTGGAGCCCTGACTCGGCGGAACGACTGCTGGTTTGGAGCTTACCGCCAGAAAGTTGGAGCATGCCACGATGGAAGTTGGGGAATGGACAGAGGGAAGTCGGGATGCGGGTGAGGCTGGTGGTCAGTTGCCAATCAAAGCAGCTCGTGCTAGCCCACGTTGGACAGTGGGTGCAGAAGGATGTGGCCGGCAATGGGTCGATGCCGGGGGGCGAGAGCATAATGGCGGGCGAAGTATATGCTGGGTTGATGACGGGCATTCATGTGAAGTCGGAGGGCAGCAATGCTGCTACGTAGCAATTCGTGACCGCTCCGTGGCCGACGGCGAGCGGTGTTAGCAAAGGCGAACTCGAGCACGGCATGGAACGGTCAACGACGACAACCGCAATGCGTCGCGGATGAGCAGGCAGTGCCACATGCTGGATGCGCACCAGCAGCGGGCGCGGAATGCTGGACCCGGGCTGTCTCAGCGGGTATTACCAGGCCACTGCTTGAGGTGTGAATGTGAGGCCTTGGAGGTGATGTTGGAGGTGCGACGGCGGGAGAGCCAATCAGGCCGCATATCGGAGGCTACGTGGGGTGTATCAGGAACGGCGCGATAAGCACCCAAGACGACACTACGAGGATAGGACCGCGCACAGTTTGCACCGTCACGATCTAGCTGCCAGGTCGTCGAGGCCCCTATCGCGGGCGACGTGACCCGGGCCAAGAGCGGTCTGTGTCTGGAGTCGAGTCTGGAGCTGTTGCCAGCGCTCGCAGAGGCAAGTTCAGCGCAGGCGACGCGGAGGCGGCTGCAGAGGCTCTGACGAAGAGGTTTGAATAATGGCCTCGCAGCGCCGGCAGCCGGGAGCGATATGTGGGGTCGGCTTACAGCAGACTGGAGCGGTTGAGGACGATTCCCAAGACGAGCAGCGCTGGCGGCCACGGGCTGGGAGACGCGCGCATATCTGCGTCTTGGTGGCCGTGGGCGATAAAGCAAGGCGTCGTCTGGGAGCGACATCACGGATTCACGGCGTGCAGAGCAGGGGCCCAAGTTAACATGGTTGCATCTGCGCGCCCACACCACGACAGCCAGGACCGTTCGCCAGCAGTTGTCGGCAGTCGTCTGCAGGGAGCACGCGGCTGATGCTGAGCAGACGACCTGGCGGACATGACGGGCTCTGCAAAGGCCTGCGGCGGACTGGCGAGCAGGCCCGCGAGTGGTGTCGCGAGTCCCACGCGATCCATGCTGGTGGCGCCTTTTCTGGAAGAAAGCGTGAGTCTTATCTCTTACTCCTGGCTCGGCGCCCACCACACCCCAACTCCAGCTTTCAGCAGAGCCCACTGCAAGCCGCCCTGCACGCCTACTTGTCCCAGCCATGACAGGGCTGACCTCCAGTCGCTGCCCCGGCGCGGGAGCTAGGCCGCCGCCAAAAAGAAAGAGTACCTGCACATCCCATGGTCCGCCGCCCTGCTGAGTATGCACCACGCTCCCTACCAGGGTTTCTGCTGCCACTCGCCTCTACGGCCTCAAAACCCGCTCACCACCCACGGGTCGCACACGTCCTGCCTCTTCTTTTGATTGTCCCACCGCCTGCTCGGATGCTCCCGTGCCCTCCCCCTCGGTGTCTCTGCTTGTGAGTCCGTTGATTGCTTATCTTGGGCCCGAGCCTGCTGCCGCCCGCCAACCGTGCCTGTATATCTCGAGCCTCGCCCCCGAGACTGACCCCTCTGCCTCAGGCTCTCGGCTGGGTCTCGTTGTCGCCATCACCACACTCCTTCGTTGTGCTCCAACCGTCTCTCCTTCGGCCTTCCATGAGCCTCCCATCACTCGCCCACCAACCGCACTCCGACCGTCGACCAAGGTCAACTCCTGATGTTCCATAACAATAGCCAAGCCCTTGTCCACCTGCCTGGAAAGCCCGCCTCCAGCGATGAGGCACACCTTCCCCGTGGAGAATGCGGCTTCATTCTCCCAGAGTCGGATCCGTCCAATGGCTCTCGCCAGCGCTGCTCCTGCCGCAGCTTCTATCCGGACTCTGTAGTGCGCTCTCGCTGCGGGTGCGGGCACCAGGCATGGAACCATGAAGCACAGCCAGTTGCGACCGTTTCTATTGAAGAGTATCTTCAAGCGATAGAACAGATGAAAAGCATGAAACAGGACATTCTGCGTCTCGAGTCCTCGGAGCGCGATCTCAAGCAAGAGTTGTTCAAAGAGCGTATGGCTAGGGAGGAAATGGCCAAGAACAGCAAGCACATCGAGGCGGCCATGTACAACAATATGCAACTCATGAAAATCACCATGGACGATAGGGTCGAGGCTGTGGTGGACAGGACGACTGAACTGAGCGACCAGCTCAAAGTGCAGAATGAGCGTCTGACCCTGGTGGACGAGTTCAGCATGGAGCTGGAGAACAGGCTGGACCATGTTGAGCAACTGAACGGCATGTCGAGAGACGTAACACCCGCTGCATCGACGCCCAAAGCACACCAATCAACCCCCACGGCACCGCCTGTTCCACAGATTCCACTACTGATGCAGACGGCACACGCCCTTGGACAGCTCCCCATCCGTACCGATAAGAAGTATCCTTTGTCATGGTCGGTTCGCGTCATCTTTGTGCTTCGCAAGTCCCAGAGATTTGCGTTCGACCCTGATAGCAACGGTTATCGACGGTGCGCATCCCGTAAACTTCAGCAGAACCTCGAATTTCCAAGTCAGGATAGTTCATGTTTTGCAAACCGCATCGAGACTGCTTTCAAGGGTGTCTTCCGAGGTCGACCGTGGATGCCAATGACGGGACATCGTCCAGCTGACGAGCCCTTTGGTCGTATGGCCCTTACGCTCCTACCCCCAGATCTCGTTCATCGCGATGTCTGGGACTTTCCTTTCCTCGAGGACCATTGTATTGCGCACGACAAGATGCAGGGCGACGTTCTGTACATTACTCTGCAATACGAGGACGTCACCTGGAACGAGCTTCGATTCCTGCCTGCTGTAACGAGCGTGGACGATTCTTGCTGGACTCACGACGAAGAGCTGGACGGCACCGCCGAGTACAAGAGCCTGGACTCAGAGATTATGTACGATTACCAGGATCCTCCTCCCACCTATTCATCTCGAACTCACTCGTTGGCGGATAGGGCGCCCTCGAAGCTGGACGTCCTCGCTGATTCAGCCGCGCTGCTGAGCCCTATCGAACGTGCAGAGACCGCATCCTCGTCCCATTCCCTGAGATTAAGCCCAATGCAACGCACCCCAACGCAGTCTTCAAGCCACTCTAGCAACCCTCGATTTTCTTCAGAGCGAAGTAGTCTTCGAAGCTTCGAGACTGAAACCACCGATGACGAGCACCGCGACAAAAAGCAAAAGCTGAGGTCTAAGCAAAGCATGCCCACCGTGGCTCACTCCCAGCCAATGTATGTGTCTGGTCGCTCTAAGCGCAAGCTGCCCGTGAAAGAGAGAGAGCCGCTACATTTCAACGTTGGAAACGTGACGATGAATAAGTGGCAATCAAAGTTTCTCCATCCACACTCTTCCAAGGGTAAGGAAGTAGCCCAGAACCCCTAGTCAGCCCTTCCACAAGCACCTTTCCTATGTCAGTTTTGGACTCGCGATATATGTTGAGGCGTTAAGCGTAAAAGCCTCGTGATTACAGGGATACCCATAGGCGTTTTTTGTACGATGGATTGGGTGATTTCACGAGTTTGGATCTCCTTCACTTTCTTCCTGGACATCGCCGATATACTTTGCGACGCTTTTTCTAGTTACATATTCAAACATCTCCTTTGTCAACTATAGACGGCCACGGAAGACAGCAGCCTAGCTTGCAGGTTACAAGTATGTAGTGTATGAGTAGCGCACAACAAGACAACACTATACGGTATTGAGACCACATTGCCTACAATTCTTTGTTGCACTTTCCCCACTTTCTCGCAGCCTCAGCAGCGAACGATAACGGTGGAGCCCAGTCTAGACAGCGGTTTCCAAACGGACAAGGAAAATGCCATTTCACGCACACTGCATTTGGAAGGTTCTCGTCTCCCCAAACGCGCATAATCTATCTGTGGATATTCTGGAGTCGCCCCCCTAACGATATGGTATCACTTGCCATGATAAACCCCCGATAACCCCCATAGGTAACCCACGAAGCCAAGACGGCACCTCCGAAATTGGTTCCGGCCAGGATTTCTGAAATTGTGACTAGTTCACATTGCGACTCCTGCGTCCGGGCTGCTTACTGTGTGCGATGTGGCACTCTGTGGTGACGTGAAATGGCGTCGAGAGGTTTATTGAAAGGAGATGTGATCTTCCCTTTCATGCGCGTCACACAGGATGGAAGATTCCAAGAATGCTGCACGGTTGCTGAAACAGGGCCGCCTGGCGTCGAAGCTTCAACGTTGCTTTTTCCAGTGTGCTTATTGAACGGCATATCATCCTGTGATGGATTGAGGTCGCTGCTCCGTAGGTATCTGTCTATCGTGTCTTCACGACCCTCGGCAGAACATCGAGCATGGAAGCAGCATGAAATGGTGCCGTGGCATATGCACGATAGGCTGGGAAGTTCGGTGTCTGACGCCTAAGCGACAGGCCGGAATGCGTGCCGACACCGAAGTCGTGGTTGTCCGTCCGTCATCTCGTGGAGCGCTCCCTGCCTGCGGCGAGCCTTATCGCACATTATGTGTAGGTGGCCAACTAAAGTATACTTATCAACAGCATGCCTCCTGCGTCTCCGCAAACCTCGTTCTGTGCATGATTGTTGCATCAGCCACGCGACAAGATTTGACCGTTCACGGGCTCAGCCGGGTCTGATATCGTAAAGCTTTTCCGTTGTCGTCGCTTCCGCTCAACGTTACTCTTACGCAGCGGTGCTAGCGATTCCTTCCTCTCCAGATGCACCGGAGGGGAATGGTTCGGTGGCCTAGGACTCCAGGATAGGTGGCAGCCATAAACGCGGGGAAACGAATGTGGATCCCTGGTCTTGGGCTGCCGGCATCCCCAATTCACGACATTGCCTATACTTTGCCCGTTTTAATGTCCTGAAAACAAGCACTTCAAGACTTTTCCCAAGCCACATGGCGATTCGAATGCACGACAGAGAGAAGTTTTAGTCCAAACCAACGAACTGTCTTTGCCTCGCAAATCGGCGCTTTTTTCAAAGGCAAGTCGCCTTCTCTTATCAGGAGTCGGTCGAACCCCCAGGGTTAACCACGTCGATCATTCCCTGTCGAGTATGCCGAACCACTTATGACCAGGAGCATCCAACCATGATGATTGCCCCGATGCGAGGGGTCGTGAACCGCATTGGTTGCAGAGCTGCCACCGAGCCTATCATGCGGCGACCGCCAATGCACAACGTCGAAGGGCCACAACGGCGAAATGTTACCCTTGGATCGACGTGACCCATCAGTGATCCAACGATGCTCTAGCCTGGGAAGTCAGGCCAGTGACGACAGGGAATCTGCACCTTCCCATGTAACCACGGAATAGGCGCTGATGATGCTTTTCCTGAGCTGATACCGAGCTGATCGCGACGCTACATATACTGTTCGTCGACCGTGTTTGCTGTGCATGTTAAATCGCGCCGCCCTTGAGCGGACTCCAGCCTGGCTACGGATCGTAATATCGCTCTCAACTTGGTATCGTTGAACGGGTCCTGATCGTGACATCGCCTTTGTGGATTACAACACATCCTACATCATTCACGGCTTCAAATTGCAGCTATGTCCATTAACAAAGACCCTGAGCTCGCCAAAGATGGCCTCGAAGTCACAGACTCGATTTCATCCGGACACGTTGATGCGCCCGTCCCCCGCGAAGGCACAACGCACCATCTCCCCAGCTACGAGCACGAAAAGGCATTGACATGGAAATTCGACCTGCGCATCCTGCCCATGCTGGCTGTCATGTACCTATTCAATGCGCTGGATAAGGGTCAGTCGAATGTCCCCGCGAGCACTGTTTCAAGAGAAGAAATACATGCTCAGGCATTCGAGACAACGCAATGCTAACCAAGCTTCTACAGGTAACCTGGGAAACGCAAAGACAGACGGCATGGACAAAGATTTAGGCTTCACGGGCAACCAGTACAATGTCATGCTGAGTATCTTTTACGTACCCTACGTGATCTTCGCGCCGCCAATTGGTATGCTGGGAAAGAAGTATGGCCCGAATCGCGTGCTGCCAATTATGATGTTCAGTTTTGGGAGTGCGACGCTGCTGGCATCCAGCGTGCAGAACTGGAGTGGGATGATGGCCCTGCGCTGGTTTCTAGGTGAGTGGTTCTATCTCCTGTGCTGGGGTTGAAAAGCTTGAGGCGTGCACCAATGAAGCTTAGAAATGCTTATTTCACTCCCAACTGGAGTTCAATCAGTATTTGCGACTAACAGTTGCTCCAGGCATGGCAGAATCTGCTTTTTTCCCTCTGGTTATCTATTACTTGACGACTTTCTACAGGAGAGGTGAATTGGCTCGACGCCTTGCCCTCTTCTACGCAGCATCGAACATTGCGAACGCTTTCTCCGGCCTTCTTTCATTCGGTGTGTTCCAAATTGAGTCCAGCCTTGATTCATGGCGCTACTTGTTTATCATTGAAGGCAGCCTTACTGTAATCTGTAAGAAACCATCCTGCATGTTTCGATAAGAACTCATCAGAAGCAGTCTCCTTCTTTGCATACTGGTATCTCCCCAAGAACGCATACGAAGCCAAATTCCTGAACGAAGCTGAACGACAACTCGCCTTTACCCGTATCCAAATCGACTCTTCGTCCGTCGTAGGCGAGAAGTTCAATCTGAAGAAAGCCCTGGGAATCTTCAAAGAGCCTTCCACCTACGGCTTCCTCATGATCGAAATCTGCCTCGGTGTTCCCCTGCAATCAGTCTCACTCTTCCTGCCTCAGATCGTACAGCGCCTTGGATACGACAAGATTAAGACGAATCTATATACTGTAGCGCCTAATATCGTCGGCGCATGTGTGCTGCTCATCTTGGCCTTTGCATCCGACTACACGCGTCTTCGATTCCCTTTCATCGCACTCGGCTTCCTGCTCACGTTCACGGGCTTTATCATCTTCGCAACCATCGACGTCGAGCACTCTCTCCGCGTAGCCTACTTTGCTTGCTTTATGATGACGTGGGGGACCTCAGCTCCCTCTGTCCTGCTCTCAACATGGTACAACAACAACGTCGCGGACGAGAACAAGCGCGTCACGCTTACCTCTGTGGGCGTGCCGCTCGCCAATCTCATGGGCGTGGTCAGCTCCAACATCTTCAGGCCGCAGGACGCGCCGAAATATATTCCTGCGCTGGCAACTACGGCTGCGTTTGGAGCGACGGGAAGTGTGTGTGCTGCGCTCCTGGGTGTCTACATGGTCATTGATAATAAGAGGAGGAATTCGAAGCAGGGGGTCGCTCTCACGGCGAGAGATGTTAGTACAGAGAAGCTGAAGGATGGACCGAGGAATCCTGAGTTTAGGTGGTTCTTGTAAGGTCTGTGAGACAAGTGGTGAGGTGGATCTGGAAGTGGTGGATCCAATGAGTACGACGAGACGGGGAAAGGTCTTCGTGTATGTCCTTGGGCACAAAGGCCCACAATGCCAGCACTGCCGCTCTTGAAACGCGTGCCTGGGTATACTGTAAGCCGGAGATGTCGTGGCTTCGTGATGGCCAGAGAGTGCCTGGTGTGTCACGCGTGCAGGTCATCTGGGCTAACCTGAGACGGGAGGCTGCTGAGGCATCTGCGCACCCTACAATTACTCCGAGGTTTGAATGGAGAGAAAAGAATTCATAGGAGCATAAGACTATATGACACAAGTAGAATGCATACAATGCGACAGACTCTCTCGTCCAAGATCTAAACGAGGCGTGACTGACGTGGGCCGCGGCCAAGCGCATCACCGCGGATTACCTATCTTATCGCCGAAGCGGCAGCGGCTACATCACCCAGCCTCACGCGCCGCACTCCCGTCACTGTCACGGGTCGCAGCTTGAAGCTGCCTAACACCTTAACGAAACCCCAATTCCATCTATAAGCTCGTCTTTGACGGCTTCTTACTTCTGAAGTTTCTCCACACTCCATCTTCCACCTCCCTTACACATCCTCAACACCTCCTGTCAACTTGGTGAGCTCCGCGAGCTCTGAGCCAGTCATCATGGCAGTCAAAGCGGCAGTTCCGTTCCTGGTGGCTATGATGCTGCTAACAGGTGTCTGCAATACCCTGTTGACCAAGTATCAAGTATGAACGCCCTCGAATACGTACAAGCGATTGCGCCGCTAACCAAACTCTCCAGGACATGCAATGCGTCAAGAACTGCGACGCGCCGTCGGCCGTTTACCGCGATCACTTCGAACAACCCGTCCTGCAGACGCTCCAGATGTTCATAGGCGAATCGGGCTGCTGGCTCGTCATCGGCCTCTTCTCCCTGTATAAGACGTACGTGGCTCGTCGAGCCGGGTACGAAGCTATCCCGAACAATGACAACGCGGGTATCATTACGCCGGCTTCGGAGGACAGCGAGACGGGCGAAATCGCGAATCCGTTGAAGCCTGCGCATCCTGATGATGAGGGCCGGCTTCCGCTGGAGGGCCGGAGTATCTTCCTGCTGGCGTTGCCCGCATGCTGCGATATTGCTGGAACGACGCTCATGAACGTTGGCCTGCTGTTCGTCGCAGCTAGCATTTACCAGATGACTAGAGGCGCGCTGGTGCTCTTTGTCGGCCTCTTCAGCGTCTGGTTCCTGAAGCGTCATCTCGGACTGTACAAATGGTTCTCGCTCTTTGTCGTCGTCTTCGGTGTCGCTATTGTGGGCGTTGCAGGCGCAATCACCAAGGACGACAAGGCAACTCCGGGTCACCAGTCTCTCCACGATACTAGCACTGGAGCTGTCCATGCACAAAAGGAGCTCTCGCAAGCAGCGATGACGGTCATTGGCGTGCTTCTGATTGCTGGTGCCCAGATCTTCACAGCGACACAATTCGTGCTTGAGGAGAGGATCATGGAGAAGTACGCCATGGAGCCGATCAAGGTCGTGGGCTGGGAAGGTATCTTCGGCTTCCTGTTCACGGTGATCGGCATGATCATCCTTCACCTCACTATTGGGACAGGGTATTTCAATGCAAAGGAAGGCCTGTACCAAATGACGCATAACCGCGCCATCGCCGTGTCGTCTGTCCTAATTATGATTAGCATTGGGTAAGCTCTTCTAACACATGTCTCATCAGCATCGCAGCTAATGTTCTCACAGTGGCTTTAACTTCTTCGGCCTCTCTGTGACCCGCACCGTCTCTGCCACATCGCGCTCCACCATCGACACCTGCCGCACGCTCTTCATCTGGATCGTGTCCCTAGGCCTTGGCTGGGAGACGTTTAAGTGGCTCCAGGTCTTGGGTTTTGCGCTGCTTGTCTACGGCACGTTCTTGTTCAACGACATTGTTCGGCCGCCACTCAAGAGGTGTGTTGAGAGGAAGCCTGAGCCCTTGTTGCCTGAAGATCCGATTGAGCATCATTAGAAGGGAAGCTGGGGTGTGAGCGTCAGGCTGAAAGGGAAGTGGAGGAGGAGGTGGTTGTAAATATGGGATCGTTGCATGGTTTTTGGGCATTGCATTTTACATTTGATGGGGAATTTGAGGCGAAAGCATGGTGTTGATTTTAGGTGTATGTTGTTTAGTGAATAACATTCAGATCAAAGCATGCAATGTTGAGAATCATGTTCTTGGTGTCAGGCTGGGCACGAGCCTTGCTGAATCGTCGTGTTATCGATGGGGCGCTAGCGGCTGGAGAGTCTTGGCGCCCACTCGCTTACGGCCACAGAATTATCCCGCTGTTGGACGACTCCACGACTACGACAACAACGGTTTCCCAACTTTCTGAACAATCCCACCCCGGAGGTTCAGATTCGCCAGTTCACTCAGTCCGACAAAATGGCCACTACCCAGGGAGCTATGTGAGTTCCCCTCGCACGTGCGCCAGCGCTGTCCGATGCGCGGCATCCCAGAACATCGTACTGACGGTTCACAGTTCCAAGAGGAGGAAGTTCGTCGCTGGTACGATACACCTTTCCCGTATACCCACAAAAAATATAGAGGAGGAACGCAAATTGTGCGAGACTGGCATATTTACTCGGCGCGAAATTGGCACCAATGTTGAAATGTCGACCGCACAAGGCGACAGGAATTGTGCGCACACAGAACAATTGCTAACGTACTCCCCACAGACGGTGTCTTCTATGCCGAGTTGAACGAGTTCTTCCAGCGTGAGCTGGCTGAGGAGGGCTACTCGGGCGTCGAGGTCCGCGTCACTCCCACGGTCACCGACATCATCATCCGCGCCACCCACACACAAGAGGTCCTCGGAGAGCAGGGTCGCCGCATCCGTGAGCTCACCTCGCTCATCCAGAAGCGCTTCAAGTTCCCCGAGAACTCCGTCTCCCTCTACGCCGCCAAGGTCCAGAACCGTGGTCTCTCTGCCGTCGCCCAGTGCGAGTCCCTCCGATACAAGCTTCTCAATGGTTTGGCCGTCCGAAGGGCTTGCTATGGTGTCCTGAGGTTCATCATGGAGTCTGGTGCCAAGGGTTGCGAGGTCGTCGTCTCCGGAAAGCTCAGGGCCGCCCGTGCCAAGAGCATGAAGTTCACCGTATGTTCATTGTCTCTCGCCGAATTGACCTGATATCTGACAAAATTGTAGGACGGTTTCATGATCCACTCCGGTCAGCCCGCCAAGGACTTCATCGATGAGGCCACTCGCCACGTCCTGCTTCGCCAGGGTGTGCTCGGTATCAAGGTCAAGATCATGCGCGGCTCCGATCCCGAGGGCAAAGCTGGTCCCTCCAAGACTCTCCCCGACTCCGTCACCATCATCGAGCCCAAGGAGGAGCAGCCCGTCGTTCAGCCCATGTCCCAGGACTATGGCGCCAAGGCCCAGGCCGCCCAGCAGGCAGCGGAGGCAGCCAGGCAGGCAGAGCAGGGCGAGAGCGAGGCTCAGCCAGCCGCTGAGGAGGAGCAGTAGATTGATTCTTTGGATGCGGGGCGCATAAGGATACGAAAAGGCATTTAGCGGAAGGTTATGATGCCATTACGAACCCTGACACAAACTTCCTTTGCACATTCGGAATGGACCGGACTAGGCTGCTTTTGATACGGGAGGTTTATGGAGTCTTCAGTGTGCTATGTACTCGAATCAGACAACCCAAACATCAAAAGATGGCTATGGCCAACCACTCTGATTATCTTTGCTCCCTGTCATGTGTTTAAAAGCTGTTGGTTTATGCATCATGTCTCGATAATGAGTAGATTTGCAAGGGCATAAGCCTTTTTTTGAACATAGAAAGGTTACTTTTCACTTGAAAGAGGTCTATTACATTTGGGATTCATAGTGCAGATTAGATGCAGTGTATGGTAGAGAACTGTACCAGAGGCTGCAAACTGCCAACCGAATTTCATAGTCTTCGACCTTACAACAAAATACAGGGAAGGGATCACTTATCCAAACCAGATAGATTCATAGTCAAGAATCACCATTGCAGCATTGGCATTAGGACTTTCCGATGTTGACGTAGAATATCTGGCAATGATCCAATCATATGCCTCAAATTTTGATAACCGATGAGACAGGATGTATTTGCCGTGACTAAGCTGAAAGCTATGACGATTTGATCCGATTCCCCTCGGCAACACCACTTCATATTCTACTCTACCTGCAATTGAAGCTTCAGTTTGCACAGTGCCTCGTCCTCACCATGGCATCCTCAAGATTGGTCGCCCGTTCATCGCGGACTCTCCTCAGCCTGCAACGCACCCAGTGCCGCGCCTTCAGTCTCTCTTCCATCCGCCGTAATGAATTCGAGGCCTTGAACAAGCGCACAAACGACACTTCGGAAACATACCGTCGCTACCAGATTGAGAAGCCATTGAACCCACACCTGACAAACACTACCTCTACCATCACCAACGAGATGCCCTCTGTCGGCAAAGACTCTGCGCCGCCCGAGCTCCTCACCAACGTGAAGGGTGGCTTCAAACCCAAGGACGCTGTTCCCGAGAACACGGAGAAGATGACTGGCGGCAAGCAGAAGAGTAAGGGTAGTGAGGTGAGTGGCGCCAATCAAAGTCAAGAACTCGGTGTGGGCGAGCTCGAGGGCGCCACGTTCCGCGTGGAGCCGTTGAGGAGGACTGGAGAGGATCCAAACACGATGCGCGCGAGATTATTATGTCCGTCCTTCGCCCCGATGCAAAGCACCCTCGTGTTTCTCCTTGATTTATCCTCCGTCACACACTGACGTATTCATCATACTGACTCTATCCCAGACCAAAGCCGCAAAAGAGGGACTCTAGAGAGTGACCTCCTCCTCAGCACCTTCGCCGATACTCATCTTGCCACAATGTCCCCGGCGCTTCTTCAACAGTACGATCTCTTCCTCGATGAGAATGACTGGGACATCTACTATTGGGCTACGCAAGAACCTTCTCCGACTTCTGTTGAGACGGCTGAGGGCTCTGGTTCCGACCTCGCAACTCCTAATGCGCAGGGTAAAGATGCAAAGACGAAGGTGCAGGGGAAAGATGAATGGAAGCGGGAGCCTGCTAGCGGGGAGTGGGCACAGACGGTCGGCACATTCAAGCCAGCTTACCGGCCTGTTCCATCTAGGTGGAAGGGAAGCGAAATTCTAAGCAAGTTGCGGAGGCATGTTACGGAGAGGAAGGCAGGCGGCGTCATTGAGGATGAGGGGGAAAAGAGAGAAGGCAAGGGTTTGGGTATGATGCCGCCAATCAAGAACTTTGACCAGTGACAGACCTGCAGCCTTTAGCTTACGACTTGTAAGTGTGTAGTATGTACTGTATAATAAACTGATTCGCCTTCCTCCTCACAGAGTCTCCATGCTTGTGCTAGAAGCGGATGCTATTCCTGAATCGTGGTTGACGCCGCCCTGACGTCCGTCCACCAATGCACGACTATGTCGATTTAGGTGCTCTAGAGCGTCATTCATATTTTTGGATTTACACTTCACGGAACATTCATTCACGCGCCCTGCCAGAAGTAGAAAGCAGCCCGCCATAACCACATCCACCCCACAAGTCGCAATTCCGATGCCTGTATTTCCCCGTTATTAGTTGTCACACCAGGCACATTACCCCACAATACGGGCTCGCTTGACACCCTAAACTACTTTATTTCGAAACAAGTCTGTAATACGCCGAAATTGAAGCTAAATCTGCCATTGGAGGGAATACTACTTTCCCAGAGACCCGGTTCTCTTTTTAATTCCACGTGCCGGTCCTTTTATACTTCTAGGAGATGAAGGATGGAGTACTATTGTGGGCAACGTTTCCGCGCTCGAATGAGGATGAGGTGAGTATTCTGGATACATATATGGGTTCGTAATGGAGAAGAGTTAAATAGAACAGTCGTTTGAGCTTTGTGTTTCGAGTTCCCTTTAGATCTTGCACTGAGGTTGCTTTTCCACAATGCGGTTCACCACCCTCCTCCTCTTCGCCAGCACGGCACTCGCTGCCCTCCCCTACAAAGGAGTAGACTGGTCCTCTCTGCTCATCGAAGAAAAAGCCGGGAAACAATACAAGAACAGCGCTGGGCAAGTCCAACCTCTGGAGACGATCCTCAAAGCCAGCGGCGTCAACACCGTCCGCCAGCGCATCTGGGTAAACCCCTCCAACGGCGACTACAACCTCGACTACAATATCCGGCTCGCCAAGCGTGCAAAAGCCGCCGGACTCAAGATCTACCTCGACTTCCACTACAGCGATAACTGGGCCGACCCGGGCAAGCAGGTCACGCCCGCGGCGTGGAAGTCACTGAACCGCGAGGCCCTCGTCAAGCAAATCTACGACTACACCAAGAGCGTGCTCAACACATTTGCCAAAGAAGGCCTCACCCTCAGCCTCGTAAGCATCGGCAACGAAATCACACCCGGCCTCCTCTTCCCCATCGGCCAGCTCAGCAACACCGACGGCCCCAAGAACGCCGCCCAACTCCTCAAAAGCGCCTCTCGCGCCATCAAAGAAAGCGACCTCTCCCCAAAACCCAAAATCATGATCCACCTCGACAACGGCTGGAAATGGGACACCCAGCAGTGGTGGTACGACACGGTGCTGGGCTCGGGCGGCGGCCTGTCCGCCGCCGACTACGACGTCCAGGGCATCAGCTACTACCCGTTCTACAACAGCGCAGCGACGCTGGCCGCGCTGTCCGACAGCATGGGGCGCATGGCGCGCAAGTACGGCAAGGAAGTCCAGGTCGTCGAGACCAACTGGCCGTCCTACTGCCCCAACCCGGCGTATGCGTTTCCTGCGGATACGAAGAGTATTCCGCTGAGCGTGGACGGGCAGACGCAGTGGATGAAGGAGCTTGCGAAGAGGGTGGCGGCTGTGGAGGGGGGGAAGGGGACGGGGCTGTTTTATTGGGAGCCTGCGTGGATTGATAATGCGGGGTTGGGGAGCAGTTGTGGGTGGAATTTGATGGTGGGGGATGATGGGAAGGTTATGAGTAGTTTGGCGGTGTTTGGGAGTATCTAGGGCTGTGGCTGGGGAGAGAGGTTGCGGGCGGTGGTGGTGGTGATGATGATGCATGAGCAACGACTGCAAAAGAAGAATTTTATTAAGAGATTGACGTTCTTGAAACCAAAATTGCTAACGCTCTGGAGACCTGCTTTTCCTAGAAATGTGCCCTATTTCCATCATCTGCCACAACATCCTCAGTCTTCGGCTCTGTCCTCAGTCTTCATGCATGTTCCGAATGTGACTGGCGAGTTTGTCCTCCCTCGAAAACGGCTTCTTCTTGATATTCGCGCTGCGAGTGCATGACGGGACATGGCACCAGAACTGAGGCTTGTCAGCAGCATGCGTGGTGGTGATGTGTCGCCGAAGCTCGGCTGCACGGCCGAAAGTCTTGCGAGCACAAGCATCTTCATTGCATTTAAACCTGCCGTTGGACAAGAACAAGCCGATTATCTCAGGAGCATCTTCTGTAGAACCCATTCCGGCCTCGAAGACTTGCGTCATGGTAGAGCAGGTTGAGGGAACATCAAGGGCTTCAGTACCAGGATCAGATAGCGGCTCGTAACTATGAGGCGAATCAGTATGAGCATCTCTGGAAACGCCTTTGGCTACGTCACTTATATGTTGTCTCAAAGACATGGTGATGGTTGGAAATTTCTTTTGTGGAAACTGTGCTTTGGGGTGATGCCAGGACAGTATCGGGCTCTTGATAACTCGGAAGCCATGGCGCGTCAGGTTTGTGGTAGTAAGAACTAAATGGGGTGTTATCGCCTTGAACAAGCCACAGATTTGTTATTGGCTCGTGGCTGAAAGCTGAGCGAGGGGTCCCCGTAATCGTATCATTTGAGATTTCAGTATCAGTGGAAGAGTAGACTAAAGAAGGAATAGATGTTAGAAGTGATCGCGTATGTTAATGAGAATGCTTACATCGTCCAAGACGCTGGGAATAATAGTTTTCCTCTTGCACAAGGGCAATACCAGTATCGCCCATGCAATCTGGTAATGCAGCTAGTTCGCGGTCAGAACAGGTCTGAACTTGGGGGAACGAATCAAAGTCTGAGAAGAAGAAACATGGATCCACATGTCTAAGATAATTGGAGCTCATGTTAGATAGTTCAGCTATGCCTATTGACTTCACTACAAAGATCTGGCAGCGGATAGGTAATTTGGAGGAAAGGTTCAACAAGATATAGTATCAGTGAGAGCATCATCATATGTATACCGTTTGTGCGAGCCCCTCCTTGATCACTTGTCCCTCAGCGTTGCCCTTTCATCGAGCGGGCCAATGTGGTAAACGTACACTCTGAACTTTGGCCGGGAACATGCACCTGGAGACAACCAAGTGGTCAGCACCCAGCCGGTGGTGTGGGCTTCTGCTAGCGCTACAGGTCCGGCTGTCTGGCGTGGTTTAGCGAGGCTCCCTGTCTGGCCACTCACAATTCCTGCCACAAGCAATTCCGGTTCAGGGAGCTAGTTAAAACAGCCCTCTGCGGGGCAGAGCCTCTTGGCGAGCAGATCATCCTATTGGCTGAGGTTGCGAGCGTAGAGCTTCATCGAGTTGGCAGAGCCGCATATAGTTGGCAGAGCCGCATATAGTTGGCAGAGCCGCATATAGTTGGCGGAGCCGCATTGAGTTGGTAGACCCTCAATGGGATCACCAGAGCCGCATCAACACCAACCAACTTTGCCTGCGCGTCCAATTATCACGATCCACTCCAGTCAAGCCATCGAGAAAAACCCCAGGACACGCTCACGCACATAATTGAGCAAACCCACATATCACAGTATGTGGCCTAACTCAAGCATCCAGAAATGCTTCACCGCATGTGTCGAAAAAGCCAATTCCGTTGGTCGAACACCAGCTTTGAGCTTATCCACTTCTGAATAAGTCGACGATTTGGACCAATCTCGGTGATTTTTAACGATAGATGGGAAAACTTTAGCCATATCAACATCTCAAGGCCGGCAGAATTGTCAGTGTGCAAGATGAAACACATGCTACGTGATGAAGGCCTATTCCTACAGTGCACAGATCTAACAAGGGCGGGAGATTGTTGATACAGATTCTTAGCTCTGCGAAGATAATGTATACGTTTTACCGCCCTGGTACATTGATGCGGCGAGCGGTGGCTGATTAATGTGGTGAAATGCATGCGTGCGAGCAATCATGGTTATCTCCGCATTGTCCAAAATGATATAGATTACTACTGACCTGTACTAGCGAATGAAATCGTATTGGAATAAGGAGTGCCAGTTTTAAAGGAGGGGATTGTAGAAGGATTGACAAGTTGAAGGAGTTGACAACTTTAAGGGAGTGATAACTTGAAAGGAGCGACAAGCTGGGAGTAGTGACAGGTTGAGAAAAGCGACATGCTTCGAGGAGTGAAATTTTGGAAGAAATGACATGTTGAGGGGAGGAGTAACATGACATGTTAAGGGGAGGAGTAACATGTTGATAGAAGTGACGAATGGGGACGTATTTTGTGAAGAGAAAGCTGGCTCTCCTTTCCAACCCTATCCACGTATTGAGGGATCAGTTGGTGTCCCTTGTTTTCCATGGACCCTCTTTCCCCTCGAAAATTGCCACATTTCGTATGTCCAGCTATCGCATGCTTAAGCCTCATGTATGTTTCGTACGTGATCAGCGAGTTTGTCCTTCCTCGCAAATGGCTCTTTGCTGCGAGAGCACGATGGAACGGGGCACCAGAACCACTTTTCAACGGCATGAATAGTAGCGTGATGCCTTTGGAGCTCCGCTCTGCGCCCGAAGGTCTTGTTCGCACAAGCGACCTCAGTGCATTTGAATTTCCCGTTGAAAAGAATAGAGCCCATAGTGGCAGAAGAAGCTTCAGCCACAGGCTTATTCTCGGATGCAGCTGAGACCGAAGTATGTTTATCTTGTATTTCGACTGATAGATTGTCTACAATACCACTAGGGTATTTGAAGTCGTAAGTGATGTTTGATATAGGGCTATGCGTGGCGTCAGCGTTGGGGTATTGAGGTTTGTGGCCTGTCGCACTTCTTATTATCAATTCTGGGGCAATTTCCAGGATCATATGGTATTGATTGAGAATCATCGCCATCCCAAGTCCATGGCAGACCCGAAGGATTCGTGTATGGTGGGAGATCCTTGGTGCGGTTTTCGGAGACCCATAAGTCCGCTTCATCATGCTCATCAGTATCGAAGTGGAAGAAATCTGTCAAACTCGAGGACGAGGTAGAGGTATCGACAATATTCTCTAAAAGGATCTAGGATTAGAGGTGATTCGTGGCACGGAGTTATATGACGAACGATCTATAACATCCTTGGACTGCTTGTCAACGTGGATCTGATTCTGTTCCTGGTCGGTTGATCGGCGATGAAACTTGTCTGGTTCCATTTCCTGACCTTCGTGGTATCAGTGATTGAATATATGGCCTAGGAAACTCCCCTGAACCAATTAAGAAGAGCCAGTCAACGTATGACTGAATAGAAATAAGAAAGAGATGAGAGTTCAACTTGAACACCCATAACGGAGAAAACTTTGAGCTTCTTATCAAATGCTCAAATGTCGGATCTCTGCAAAATCGTTAATGTTGCCCTCAGGATCTTGGGCAGCTTTTACTGCAGATTCTACGTTGAGCGAATTGCGGCCGTTTGTTTTGCTAAAGTGCTGCAGAGCGATCTTCTTGGTATGAGCTGTAAACTTTGCCCTAACAACGAATGCTTAAGCCTTGTATTATGCGCTCTGTTGAACGAATCATCCATTTTTCTAACCTGGAGTAGTCTTTCCTCTGCTATCTCATCATGAAACCACCTGAAGTGCGGTGGCAGCCCAACACCCGAATGACGCCCGCGAATTGGATATGGCCAAAGAACCCCACGCACCACAGCCTACCCTGCGCCTCAGCCCATCCGCCTCACTTTTCCAACCCTCCTTTGGCACTACTTTCCACGCCAACGCCTCGTTAACATAGCATCAAACGCATCTCGCAGCATCATCTCCCAATATCAGCGACAGGATAATATTGGGTATCTTATTGAACCTTGTCTTGTCATTCCACCACAACGTCCCTCGAGTTCTTCATCGTACCAGCAACCAAGAAGCTTTCTTGCAGTTTAAGTACTGGAGATAAACGTTTTGCGATGAATAATCCTCCATAGAAGAAGAAATAGTTTGAGGAATACATTGTTGTGAGGTGCCGTAGTCCATGATCTGTGATTGATGTGCCTTGGTTACCCAAGTTGTCACTCATTGGTCGATCCTGTCAAGTGCTTCGATCGGGAAATGCTGCGGAAACGATGCAGCGGGACATTGTTTGAGCCCGACCTGATAATATTTGATGCAGCGTAAAGTAAAGATGCCCAAGGCGACTCGGGCGCAAATGCTGTAATTTTTCGGTGAAACGGTCCTCTACCACACATTAAGTGAGGCGATCCTCATGCAAGGGAAGGATCCCTGTATAGGTAGTAAAAGGTAAAGCAGTCTTGGCCAGGAGGGCTGGCCACCGAACCAACAAATATATAAAAATAGCTTTAAGAACATTGTTTCCGTATTCTGGACTTTTAATGCCTTTGATTCCTTTTCAATTTTGACGTCCGTACACACTAAAGACATAACAGCAAGGAAGATTTCAATGTAAATATAACGTGTTTGTATCGTGAGAACTTCAACTCGATTCGATCTTGCATTTTATGAAGCTAAGGAGACTAGAACCGATTGTTGCGCACAGCGTATCTTACAAGACTCTACTCACCAGTTTGCATCCCTACCAACAGCATCTCTTCACAGACCAAAAAAGTCTCCCCTTGACAACTTGTTACCGCCGTCGTACATCGATGCGGTGATAATTTCTCAAATGATCTCTCATTTTGTCTTTCCTAAAAAATGGCGAACGCGCTGTTGCCTCACTCCTACTACATCCTTCTTGCGGGCACCAAAAAGCTTCCTTCTCTGACTCGGGCGCATGCAATCCAGTATAGTGTCTTTCGAGTTCGTACGATCGTTGAAAGGTCTTCCCGCAGTTGGGATGGTTGCATTTGAAGAGGTATCTTCGGGGACCTCCAGTGCAGTAGACGGCGCCGATTTGGGGATAAGACATGGTAGCCGTAGGTTCCGGCTGAGTCACAGTTTTCCTTGGTTTTCGGGAGCTCTTTGAAGGACTCGGGTCTACTAGTGGTTGTATTGTACTACGAAGCGAAGCCTTATAGGTATCTGGTTGAAGGCCTACGTCAATATTGGCATAATACGGCTCAGTGTTCGTTGCATGTGCATTCAAATCAGTTGGCTCGTAAGTGCGCTGGATCGACGAACTCGAGTTTCTGTACAAAGGTCAGAAATAACATGGGCACTCAAGAGGTACTCAATGAAGACGAACTCATTGTTCCACATATGTGTGTCCTGGCCGTTATATATCCACTGTCCCACTATGGTAGCCTCGTTGGCCCAATGTATATTTTGCCAAGCGTCGTGGCCAGTTCTGAGAGTATTAGGCATGTCGTGCCCATATCCCAGGGCTATGCCGGGGTAGGTGAGCCGCGTTCGACAGTTGCGAGAAAGTTCTGTGGAATCTTGTACTAAAGCTGGACCATGTCAGTTGTGAATTCAGGTGTGTTTCGCATCTCCCAAAACCAAGAACACTTACGTCTTTGCCACGTATTCATTTTATGAGGGTGGAAAGATTGCAGAGTAGAGGATACTTGTTCGAATCGGTAAGAAGTTAGCTAGGCTGAGATCTGAACTGAATTTGTGTAGTATTTGGAATATTAGTCAGAGGTGGGTGCGACTGGATATTATATGTTTCGGTTGATCTGTGGGGATTACTCTGGCTTGCGTGCGAGGTGAAGCAGAGGTTGACTGAATCACCCAGAGATAAAGAGTAATCGCGCTTTATATAGTCGTCTTCTTTTGGCATTTTCAAAAGGCAGTCCACTAGAGCCTGCAGGCGCCTCGATCCTAGCAAATACTAAAGCTAAGCCCATATCAGCCGCTTCTAGTACTTCACTCGTATGCCCCAGATAATGTAGTATCCCGAGTAGGCCAGGGGTAGCCCGTTTTAGTACAACACAAATGTGGCGGTGCTCAGTGACTGATAAACCCAATAAGAACCATTGAATCATATCTGTATGTAAGAGTGATTGTAAATCTCGCTAAATTTGGAGAACAGTCTTGCTCTCGCTAAAGTAAAGTCTCCATCACTGTAACCTTATTGATCAGACGGCCGACGGCCAATTGAAGGACTCGGGTCTCCAACACCGATGGCATCTAGATTCGTCCGCCCTCCGAGCTCGATCGGAGTCAGATGCGATCTGACGCAACGCTAGAAAGCAGCACGGTGAACTGTGCGTACCAAGGTCTTATCAGGAAGAATCTCCAAGGCTACCTTAGTAGCATAGCCAACATGAAATGTTTCAATTACCAACTACATTGGCAAGCAAGTTGCAGACCAATTAGCAGACCTAAACGGTTTATCACACGAAGTACTCGTACTTTGATGACGAATAATATACAAAAGAGAGATCAAGCTATTCAATTGACATTCCATGGCCGGAAGACCAAGTTCCGGTGAAGCACACAGTAGGAAAGTTCGGTACCATACATGCGTGTAATCCCTTCTATTTTGTACTTAGACATGGCCCCCCAAGGCGAGAGGACAGAATCGGCGAACCCCACGTTGTCTGATCCGATTCGATGACCACTACATTTCCAAGGGTAGTCCCTTCACACCTTACGCCCGCAAGCCAAAGGCCGTTAAGACCGAGCATATGCCTTATAAATTATGCCTTACGCCCCACCTAGCTCGGTGGCTCATGAGGCTCCGATGCACGCGCTTGCCCTATGATGTTGGCGATGCGGCTGATACCTGCATTCTGCATGCATACACCTCCAGCTGCCTACATTTTCAGTGGCGCATAGTGCTCGGCTCCGATGTCGGCACACCAATAGCCAGATTTGGAATCATTCGACGATTGGTGTACCGGTGTGCACCACAGAAACATACCTTGAGGACGGTTCCCCGCACATCAATCATAGAAATAGGGGCGCTCAAGCACGAACATCGTGTTCGGTCTCGAGACTGGGATTCCCAATTTTGTTCTCTCACAGGTTGCTACTACAGAGACAGATACGCCTCTGCCCCCAATTACTATTAAATGCATATATAAGAATTGGGCTTGCTGAAAGATTTCAGCATGAGCAGAGTTTGAGTAGGATATATGAGCAATCTAAAGTGGATTCAAGCAAACCCTGCGATTGAGAACCAGTGAAGTATTGAATATAACAAATTGACCGTAGGGATTATGAGAATACACTTCTTAGATCTGATCGACTCATATGAAACGCAAAAGAATCACTTACATCAGTCAAGTCATCCAAGTTCTAGAACACTGGACATCGGATCCGACGACCAAAGCAGAGAGTGTGAACCAATGAACAGAATCTGCCCCATTTTTTATCTAGATAACAGTACTGACTTATTCCGAGATTCTTCGTCCACTTTCTGATCTTCAAGACGCTCATGTATCCAATAGAACGCACCAATTCCCTTCCCGCATAGCACCAAAACATACCCTTCAACCGCAAAGCCCTTCCCCTGAAAGCACAATTCGCAGCATATGTCCAAAAACGGCAAAATATGAACGCGCAGCCTTTGGAAATTCGAAACGGCTGACTGACAAAGTATGACTTGCCCGTGCCACAAGAGCTGACATCACGAACTCAGGTTCGATAATCTTAGCCCCCAACCTACCCCCACACTGACATACACAATTTTTTGACATCAGACAAGCAAGGTCTAGTGATAAACGAGTATTATCAGCCTCGAACCCATCTTTCTAAGCTTAAAAAATCGGACATTCCAGAGTCTTTCAAACCACATCTCTAAACCCCACCAACCTCTCACTTCCAACTCATCATTCACATCATTTACTCCAAACCCACCCCCCAAGCCAATCATCCCCTCCCATCGTTCCTAGAACCGCGTGCCCCGAACACGCAAAACAAACACTGAGTTCAACGCGAGGTCCCAAAAACACCCATGAGGTGGTGTTATATGCCTGGTCAAATTCAAATAAAAATCAGTGATACGAACCTGCAGCGCGAGATCCATACACATACCGCGATTGATTGCATGGAGTGGCTTTCAACGGCCATGCTATGTCCTTTGCTCCCGCTTTAACATGTTCAAGTGCTCGATAAAACATCAGCGTCATCTGTACATCCGTGACCGCTGGATCCACACCAGTAGAGGCACTGCCATCCTTCGACAGCCTTCACCATACCACATCCAAGCCACAGCATCCACACCATCACTCACCCTCACGCGCAAAACACACAAACTCATTTTACAAAGGGGGAAACAACTCCCCCATCCCATTCCATTAGTCTCTATAATACATGCACACATTACCGAGCATACTAGCCCACCATCCCATCTCCGCTTGATCAATCGATCAAATCCCATTGGCCCCAATCCCGATCCGAATACTTCGAATCCGACTCATCCGAAACCCATTCATGTTCTCCCAGCCATGACCAGGAAAACAAAAGGAAAAATGGGAATCTCGGAGGAACCGGGGATTGGTCCCAGAAGACACCGAAAATGTGAGAAAACGCCCAGGTAATGCATTTTGAAAGTTGAAAGATCTTTCCCCCCCCAGGCAAGATTAATGCCATCCAGTAGGAAAATGAAAAAAGGAAGAGACACCATTTGGTTTCCCCTGCCCTTCCCGCCTTTTTGAAATCGCAATTAAACACCGTCTCAAAGTGTAATCACTGGAAATATCCCATGATTTTCTTTGATATGCAGTCGTTACAAGCTCCTGCCATTACTCTTCCATCTTGTCGTCGTCATTGTCCTTCTCCTTATTCTCGGGCTCCTTTGCGGGCGTCTTGAGAAACATTGCACGGAAATCGGCGTTGCTCTTCGCCTCGCTCTTCGGCGCGTCTGCAGCTCGGGGAATGACGGGACGACCACTAGCAAAGCCTGGTCTACGGCCTCGTCCACCTTGACCAGCGGGCCGATTGACGCGGGTTGGCTGGATGAAGCTGCTGCTAGCCTTCCATTCACCTTTCTGCTTGTTCAGATCTTGGACCGTGCCAATACGAAGCTTCCTGCCCTCGAATTCCAGATTCTCAAGAGCAAAACGGGCTTTACCTGCTTCTTCGGCAGTATTGAACTCGATGAGTGCTCCACCATGCTGAGGTTCAAGCTTGATCTTCTTGAAGCCATATTTCTCTACGAGTGGTTTGAGGCGAACGTCGGAGACGGTATCAGGCAGATTGAGGATTGCAATTGATCGCTCAGTGAAGGATGCAGATTGGGTTGCGGCCCCCTTTGAAGTCTCGGACGGGCCAGGAGTCGCTTCGCGGTTCTCGAATGTTGACTTGGTCTTCGGCTTGTTGGCTGCCCTGTCGCTTGCGATCTCGACGTTCAGCTTCATGCCCCAGAGCTCTTTGCCATGCATCTCAGCAACTGCCTCGTTCGCTTGCTCTTTGTCCTCATAGACCACATAACAGTAGCCTCGGTTGTTTCCCCCGTATTTGGTTGGGCAGTTGGATCTCTCGATCTGGCCGAATTTGGAGAAGGCTTCGACAATCTCTGCCTGCTTGATCTTCCAATTCAAGTTCCATATGTAGATCTCACGGCCCTGAGCAGTTGCACCATCGCGTTGTTTCTTCGCAGCGGGATCGGAGATCTTTGATACGATCTTTAGACCCTCCACGAGTTCTCCGTCCAGTTGTGTTGCAGCTTCGGCGTCCTCAACCTTGGCATATTGCACATAACAAAAGCGGCGGTGAGTGTCGTACTTCAGCGACGGGAAGCGTATGCCCACGATCTCTCCAAATGGGCTGTAGAGTTTTCGCAGCCACTCTTCATCGGCGTGCGTAGGGTAATTTGCAACGTAGAGCGTTGTATTCTCTCCTCGCTGAATAGAGATCTCCTGGCCGTCGAAACCTTTTGCTTGTTTGCTCAAGGCGTATTCAGCTTCCTCAGCGGTTTCGAACTCGACAATAGCTGTGACGCTGTCCTTCTGCTCCTTCAAGGTCAGGTTTCGGACCGTACCCGCATCGGTGAAGAATTGACGGACGCGAGTCTGCGTCGTACCAGTCGGGAGTTTCTTCACGATGACGGTGGTGTGCTCGCGGTCTCTCTTTAGTCCAGTGGAACGAGCTTCTGATGGCGCCTCACTGGTAGTCCTAGTTTGTCCGTTGACCGCGGGGTCGTCAGCAGGTGTCACATCAACAAGCTTGCTCTTTTTCGAAGAAAAATCACCTTCAGCAAGTGACTCTTTTCGCTTACGCTTTCCTGAAACTTCTACAGCCTGATTTTCTGGAGTGCTTTGTTGCATGGCCGTTGCCGCTGCCGCTTCTGCTGCTTCGCGTTCCTTCTCTCTTCGAATCGAAATTGTACGCTCAGCACGTCTTCGCTCGATGGCTGCACTCCGAACTTTGAGAACTGATTCGTGCTGTTCGCAGTGGTTCATATACATCTCCACGAGCAGCTCGGGATGATCCATGGTATGGAGGCGGCCTATGGCGTGCTCTAGGACTGCTGTAGCCCGCGATGGTGTTTGAAGTGGCTGACCCGCATTACTCTCGTTTCGGGTTGCGTGTTGAGACCAAAAGACCATCTCGAAGATGTACCAACGATACCAAAAGTCGTATGAGTCGGCCTGTCGCTCGACGAGATCATTCCAAATATGTCTGGCTTCAGCGACATTGTCACGTTGGAGCCAGAACTTCATGTGGATGCGCTCAAGACGATACTTGGGATCAGCCCACTCCCTGCCATGCTTCTTCATGCCAACTTCTTTCACGAACTCAAGCGCGGAGCGAATCCCCACCTCAGCAATGTCGACATCATCTTCAGTCGCACGAGGATCGTCGAAAGCTCGGCGCCGCAAGTAACCACACCAAGCAGTTTGGACTTTTATAAGTTCTTCTACATCCGTGTGCTCAAGAAGTCCCGACCCAGTGGCAGCATGCTTGACTCTCTCAAGATCCTCGAAGGGCCTGTGCTCAGCTTCCAGGGTCAGAATTCGATGGGACCAGAGTGAACCAGACCATGGACAATGTCGCGTTGCTCGCTCGAGGACGTTGAGTAGGTCGACGTCGGGGTCAGGCTTCCAAATGAGAAACTCGACATAATCCTCCCAGATGTGGGAATCTACAGGAAATCGCAAAGTAGCACGCTCGTACAGTGCGCTGACAAGGTGCATGCTGTATACGCCGACTGTCTTCTTCTCCCACTTGAGGTATCGGGTAATGGCATGGTGCTCAGCGCTCGGGTTACCTGATTGAATGGCTTGGAGCAATTTGAATTCGTGTTCCTCGTGATGCCCATACTGCTGCTTGATGTGGTTGTTCTGTGCAACTGCTTGCTCCAGGGCCTCTTCGTAATGGCTCTGGTTGTACCGTGAATTGAAGGATGAGTATCGTTGGAGCGTATTGTCCCAGGTAGCGTGTGGCTGGCCCAATCGCTCGTTGAAGATGGCGGCAACTCTAGCGGCCTTCTCCGGACTGAAATCACCCCGCTCGAGGTCCTCTTCCAATACCCGAAGATAGTGATCCCAGACCAAATTGCTCTCCTGGAGATTATACTTGACATTGTCTGCGCCTTTTTGAAGTACCTCAAGCTGAAGCTGCGGCGTGAACAATTCTTGACCAATGGCCCTATCCTCGTCGGTCCACTCCTCAGGAGGTACTTGGTCCCATGAGCAAGCCACGAGATAGCCCACGTACTCTCCGTACGCTGCCCATAGTTTCGCGCTGTATGGTTCGTCTTGCGTGGCTTGCTTGTGCAGCTCAAGCACTCCCAGTCGCCCATCGGCATCCGTCGCCAAGGTTTTCTCGTCGTTCAAACGATAGTGCCACAACAGCTCACCGAGTGAGTACTTGTCGGACATGGTTCGGTACGCGCCACGTAGAGTGTGCACCAGCTCGTACGCGATAGGGTCTGAGTCGGATGACTCGAGATGGGCCTGGAAGCCTTGGTGGAGAATTGTGACGAGCTGGACATGGCTGTAGTAGTCGAACGGGTTCTCGATCAGAGCTTTGTCGAGCCACACGAGCCGGTCGATAGAGTCTTGGTCCAACGAGTTGGTCGCGAAGCTGCGCGGCCTAGGTGATTCGGACATTATGCTGGCAACCGAGTCGCCAGAAATGTGTTGGCCAAGGTGTTGGAGACTGCGAGGGCTATTAGCTTTAAGTTATACAAAGGTGGTGCGTGCGCCTTCAGAATCAGGCAACAACAGTCTCGTGAGGTGAGAGTGAGCAAGTGCGACCCAGCGCACCTACGTCACCGCCGCCTCGAGCACCGCAAAACACGTGAAGGTGAAGGTGAAAGAACTTACGTTACAGGTCGTTGGTGACCAACCGAGTTTTGCCGAACCGCTTGTTGCTGCTGCATGCTCGCAAGGTCTGCTAGCATGTTAGTCGCGTTTTTATCGAAGCGGGCAGTCCTAATGGAAAGCCTGCTGGTATCATCGGCAAGCTGGTTTACAGCTTCCTCTGAGAACAGCGGCGCTGCCGCGGGGCCACCCAAAACAAGTACGGAATTGAACCTACCAGCAAGAGTGTCCATACCTGCAGTGGAATCTTGTCGAGCTATATATTGCGGAGGAGTTGCGCGCGTGTCGTGCGGCGAACCGATGGGCTGGGGAGTGCCCATTGCACTATGAACAGCTCTGGCGCCGTTCGTGATGTGGGCGAGGGCAGGTGAAGGGAGCTGCTGGAGGTGTGTGTGGGGCTGCGGCGACGATGTGATGTGCTGGCTCAGGCCTGAGGGGGTGCGCGAGGGCATCTGGCGGATTGCGCGCTTGCTGGGCGACTGCAACATCGAGGGTGAAGGGAGGGCGGGTTGCGTCTGCGCCTGCGGCGTGGGAGTGCCCGCAGGTGAGTCCGACGGCGAGAGGAGTGAATTGATGTCCATGGTGGGACGGTGATGCGCGAGGCAGGCGGATCGTGCGTGTTGCGCTTTTGGTTGAGGGCGGCGCCGTCACGAGCTGCGGGACGCGCGACAGCTTCAAGAGCAGCGGCTGCGGCTCCTAGGACAGATAAGAAAAGAGACTGTGAGGGCGCGATGACCTCGTAACGAACGGCATGGGACGGGGACCAGGCTGGTCAGAGTCGACGAAGAGGATCCTTTGCGCCAGCCGCTCTCGAAGAAAAGGTTCAACAGGGCGAGCGAGCGAGCTTGGGCCGGAGCTAGCGAGCAATGACGAGAGCTCACGAGCCGGCTCTCAAATGACGCGGGCGCCGGGCAGGCGACGCTGGCGGGGTGGGCTAGGCTGGGGAGATGCAGGGCGCTGGCCGCGGTGCTGGATGGGGCAGACGGGCGCTGGAGGCAGAAGACGGGCTGCAGGAGTGACGAGAGAGGTTCTGGGTCGCAACTGGCGTGCAGGCACTGATCCAGGGCCTTGTCGTGGAGATCTGCCGAGCGCCCGTGCCCACCAGGCGCCGAACCGCCGACCCGCCGCGAGGCGTTCCAGCCGGCTTGGGCAGAATTTGGCTGCAACCTCACCAGAGCCAAAGTCCGCCAGCACCTCGCCATTGCGGGCTCGCGCATCCTCATGAGCGCTCGAATCCCCCCACGGCGCCTCGGCCAGTCGGGTATGTCTTGCCTGCGACCTTCAATTCCCTCGACTCGTCGCCCCAGCAAGCAACTAACGCTGTGATAGCCCTGGCCGCCTTCCGTCCTCGTCCCACGCACTGGATAACCTCGACATCTCTTCCCCAGCTCGCCCGCCGAAACAAATCAGAGTCCACCGAAAAGACGTCCGAGGATCTCTCCAACCCTATCTTGGACGACTATCTCCAGAAGAAGGAACGCGAAGCCAGCAATGCGCCGAAGGGGCCAGAACCCCGGTTTGCAATCCGAGAAGGAAAGCTCTCCAGCCACCCATCATCCCTTTTCCTCAGCGAGCGCGAGATACCGGGCTGGCACGACAACCTGACTTTGGAGGAGAAAGCACAGCTCAAGCAGCAAGCCAGGACACGGGAAGCGGATGCCCAAAAAGTAAAAGACAGGCAGCTCATGGCAATGAAGCTCGATCCAGACGTCAAAGCTCGACGGTCTCTTGAACGCAGACTCGTCATCCGGGGTGTCAAGCGCCACGGCCGCCTTACCAAAGCCGAACACATCGCGCGCACAGAACGATCGAGCAATTTCAGCTCAGTGCCCCTCCCCACCTCAGTCAAAAAGCTCCAGAAAGTCGTCAACCAGCTCGCCGGAAAGACCGTCTCAGAAGCGCTCGTCCAGCTCCGTTTCTCCAAGAAGCGTGTAGCCCGCGACGTCATCAAGGGCCTCGAGCTAGCCCAGGACGAGGCCATTGAACAGAAAGGCATGGGCCTCCAGGGCGAAGGCCTCGCCATGCAGCGTTGGATGAAGCAGAGAGAAAAGACCGACGCCGGCAAGCCCCGCGATATATGGGACTACAAGACGTCGCCCGACGACAAGGGCACCGTCAAAGCAGCGAAGAAGCTCCAGCCAACCACGATTGAGCTCAAAGACGGATCCAAAAAGGTCGTCAGAGATCCAAGCGAAATCTATATCGACCAGATGTGGGTGAACCGGTGTCAACCCTGGTTCAGCGTGGAGCAAAGAGCAAGGGGCAGGACGAACAGGCTGATTCATAGAACGACGAGTAAGTCCCATCCAATAGTTGCACTCCCAGTGTCCATGCATCCGCAGCATCCATCCCCCCTACACACTTCCCCCCCCTCTCTCTATGTAGACCCCGGGCTAATACCCCCCAGCCTTCACTGTCCTCCTCAAAGAAGAAAAGACGCGCATGCGCCTCTCCGAGGAAATCAAGAAGAAGCGCGACAACCGCAAGCTGTGGGTTGCGCTGCCTGATAGACCGATTCCCTCGCAGCGACAGTACTGTCTGTGGTAAGGGGGTTCAAGAATCAAGAATCAAGTATCGTCGCATCAATCCATGTTCATGTAGTATAAGTACCTCTGTATGAATCTAGCTCGAGGGCGGGTAGCGAGCATGAACGAAGGAAGCCCATCGGCGGTGCGGTGGGTTTTGTATAAATATATACCTACTGTCTGGTCAATCACGCAGCTTGCTTATCATGAGTCATGACCTTCGTTGTTTGTCAAGTGTCAATACAAACAGCTAGTTGGCTACCTAGGTACCTGAGTGAACCGCTCCTTTACTTTTCTTCCGCTTCGACAGCTGGAAACACATACTACCTACATACATACCATGACAAAGCAGACCTAAACGCCAGCGCTATGCAATCCAAACCCCTCCTCACTTCTCCTCAAACCACCTCACGCCTCCACCGCCTCCGCCCCCTGACTCGCAGTAAGCATATCCACCATGCCCCTCACGCTCCACGCAATCTGGCTCGCCTCAACCGTCACCTTGACCCGCTGCATCAGCGCATCAACCAGCGCGTCAATCTCCTCGCTGCGACCCAGCTGGTCGGCATACAAGTCCAGGACGACTAACGCAACGTCCGTCGTGAGCCGCGTGATGCGGTAGTCGGAGATGTTTTTGATCAGCCAACGCAGCACGGGCTGCAGCGTCACGTCGTCGCGGTTCATGAGGGCGGTGCGCAGGGCGGAGCGGTGCCGCAGCGCCGTAAAGAGCGTCAGGGACTGGTCTTTGGCGTTGTTGTCCTGTGTGTCGTGTTAGCTGTGTGAGTGGGTTTGTGGAAAGGGGGTGCGTACGGTTGTTTCGAGAGCCAGGTCTAGCGCTTTTGCGTACTGGCCTGCGCGGAGGGCGTGGGCCCACTGGTGCCCGGATGTGATTTTGCCTCTGGCGTTGCCTTCGATGACAATGTCTGCGCTCTCGCCTACAAAGTCTTTGCCTCGGATGCGTTTTTCCCATCCCTTGCCGAGTTTTCGCTTCTTGTTTTGCTTGTCGTATTCATCGATTTTGCCTTCCATGAGGGCTTTCATCTCCTTTTCTCTTTCCTTGGCTTGGGCTTTTTGTTCGCCTGAGAGGTGTGTTTTGATGGAGAGGAGGCCGGATTGTAGACCCACGGCTATGTGTTTGTCTTCTTTTTGGCTGGGAATGACGTTGAGAGAGAGAATTGGTGACGAGTATTTCATGCCGGCGACCACGTTCCAGCCAGTCGTCTCGAAGACCTTGACGTGACCGTCGAGGGCGCCACTGAGCAGACGCTCGCCGTTGTTCGCAAGGGAGAGTGCAGTGACGGTCTTTTGGTGATTGCGCAACATATTTATCGGTTTTGCGGCCACGATATCGAGGACGCTTATCACATTGTCGCTAGTCGCCAATACAGCCGTTCCTGAGGGCATAGGGAGAACAGCCTCAACGGGCGCAGCATGCTTGAAGACCATGACGGCCTTGCCGCCAGCCCTTGAATCCCATAATCGAACAGTCTGATCGTAACTTCCAGACACCAGCAGTCCACTCTGCGCAGGCATGAATGAACCACAACGCACGTAGTCCTGGTGCCCATTGAAAGTGGTGGCGCTCTTGTCGCTCGGCAGATCCCAGAGGCGCACTGTTCTGTCATCTGAACAGCTCATGAGGCTGGTGAGATCTGAAGGGTGCCACTGTGTGACCCAAACGGGCTGCTTGTGCTCTTTCCAAGTCTTCAGAATCGCCCTGCTCTTCACATCGAATGCCTGGATCGCACCGCTGTCTCCACCAGCGACCAAGATCCTGCCATCTCGCCGGATATTTCCCGAATGCGCAATGTCGTCGACACCGAACCTGGAGATGGTCTTGACCACTTTGCGGGTCTTGGCGGAGAAGATCTGGACACGCGATCCTGTCGTGACGGCGAACAGATCTTGCGACGTGCTCACGGCATTTGCGGGCGCGGGCGGCGGAATCGAGATGTGCGTGACGGGCGACGAATGCTGCGAGGGATCGAGTCGGAGCTCGGAGGTGAAGGAATTCCAGTACTTCTGCTCGGCGGTGAGGTTGGAAGGGCCCTTGGGCAGCTTCACCGTCTGGACCAGCTGCACTTCGGCGGCCATTGCGAGCGTCAGTCGTGCGTCCTCGTCGTGGAGATTCGTGCCTGCGTTTTTGCGACGAACTTTTTGGTGGAGACGCAGACTGCAGGCGCGCTAGCCGCATGCGGGCAGTGGCGCCGTCCGAGTTTCGAAGCCCACCGCCGGTCCGGGTTCAAACGACTTCGTGTGATTTGGTCCTCCATGGCTCACCCATCTGTGTCGTGCAAGCTGAACTTCACTCCCGGCCTCCAGGCCTTTGCAGTGATTTGTCGGCACCATTTGCCCTTCCCGTCGACCCTCTGTGGCTCAGTATCGGCATGCTGACAGCCTCGGCCTAGCGTCCTCTGTACCTGGATGCCTGATCTCCCCACACCCTGATCATCGTTCAGACCGCCAGCCGCATCTCCTCCCACCTTGTCTATGTCGAGGCTGCCTCCCCATGTCATGCGACATCTGTTTCTTTCACGTTTGTTTGTTTATACAGACACTCTTCATTAAGTCAGTTTGCTCAATCGTCTTGCGCCAGGATAAGACACGCCAGTCTTCGTTGGCCCCTAGCCGTGCGCCAACATGGCCACCAACGCCTGTGACAATATGGATGAATTCTTTGATTTTGCCCGCTTGGAACACGATAATGGCACTCATGCTCTGAACGGCTCCCGCCAACACTGCGATGAACCCTTTTATCCTCCGAACGACATTGCTGTCATGGATTGGGCAATGGACGAATTGACTACGGTTTGCCCTGCAGATACGCTCATGCCACACGACATCCAAATGCAGATTACCTACGAGGACCCTTCCATCAATCAAATTACGCCACAATGGCCGCTTGTCGGTCCCCAGGTTCTATCATCATTGACTGATAACGACATTCACGCCCTACCAGCCACCTCATTATGGCCTATGGTTGTTCCTGCGGCCAACCAGCAACCATTCAACTGCACTGAGCCCCACTCCATGATTACGCCTTCATCATCTTTATCTGCACGTGAACACGGCCTCACTAGCCATGTCCAACAACAGGATGTCGTGGATACCTTCGCCATACAGAACACCACTCCCTCATCGATTGAAGACCCAAGCTCAGCCAGCAATGCCATATCATCACCAGAGTCTTCCGATATACCATGCCGAAGTCGACGGCCTCCTCCGGTCCGTCAATCCTCCTCCGCGAGTTGGAAACCTGCATCAGCAAAGCGTAAAGGACCGCAAAGTCGCATCCCACTTGAAGCACGACAGATTCTGGAAGATGAATTCACTGCTAACCCTTACCCTTGTTCCTGGGAGATGGACATCATTGCACACCAAGCAAATCTTGATGTGAAGAAAGTCCGTAACTGGTTCAACAATACCCGAGCCAGGAAGAAAGTCGGAGGTATGCCTGAGTCAACATCATCCCTTCCATCCCCGTACTCATACGTTACAGACACTTCATCCGCCATTCAAGAATTGCCTGACGACAGTGTCCATTCATTGAAGTCGAAGCTTTCCAAAGACAGTTTAGAGGCTTTAGACAAACATGCAAACGAAGTGGTCGCCCCACCACAGCCACCTTTGGCTGTGTACCTTGCTCAATCATACCAGGAGGAAGCAGTCGAGTTTTCCGCGGTGCAAGCAGCCATCGACAGCGGGTCTCTTTCTGGAAGCGGAGATTTTGAAGAAGATGGTTGGTCAGCAGCAAGGGAGGGAAGAAGAGGTTCGATCATGACATCAATCGCATCTTCTGAAGGCACTGCCCCTACCACATACACAGTTTCATCAAGCGGTAGCCGCAGCAACATATCTTCGTTCGGTCGAGACCGAAGACGTGGCCGAAGACGTATGGCATGGAAAGAATCGCCATATACACGCCAGAAGGTCAATGGTGTCAACAGTGCCGGTGAGCCACAACAAGATTTGCCGTTCTTCTGCACGTTCTGTCCTCGAGCTTTCAAAACCAAATACGAATGGATTCGACACGAAGACTCTGTTCACGCCCTTCGGACGACTTGGATATGCTGTGATACGAAGACGACCCCTCTGGATTCTTGTCCTTTCTGTGGTCAGGCTCATCCCGACGATGCTCACATGGCTGGTCACAAGTATCAACAATGCAGAAGCAAGCCTGAATCGCAACGCACATTCTACCGCCGCGACCATTTCGTTCAACACCTCCACCACGTTCACTTCGCAAATGCTAAACATCCGTCGGTACGCGTTGGCTGCCAAGCTCGACTGATGGCTGCGGAAGGAAACAACTTCGGTTGCAAAGACCTTGCTATGAAATGGCGTCGCTTCGGTGCTCCAATGAAGCGTGACGATCCTATGCTTCACTGCGGTTTCTGTGGGAAGAAGTCGAAAGACTGGTCGGAACGTTGTGAACACGTTGCTGAGCATCTCATCGCACGCGAGCTCGATCGTTCTGTATGGTGGGGAGAGCGCAAGGAGAACCACCTGGAGAACCTGTACTCAGCATCGCCTTACGAATCCTTCCGCTGTCGCTATTGCCTCAAGGTTTTTACTGACGTCCAGGCCATGAACGAGCATTCTCACTGCCGTGTTTGGAGTTGTCGCTTTCTACGAAACTTCGATGATGTCGCTGCCGACAATGCTGGGCCACCTCTGGTTCCGGATTTTCCCTCTGCGAAAGCACACCATTGCCATCTTTGTGGTGCCGGATACCGCACCTTTCATGTTGAACATGCACAGAACTATCACAGATTTCGATCCTGTCAGCAGGAGTTCTATACTTCCGAGGAAGCCTTTCTTCAGCATTTGCACATCTTCCATGGTGCTTCACAGCCGGCCTTATTGCAAGGAAGCTCCGTCATCGAGCAGAGTTTCATGCGCAACAAGGGAGCATCCTTCGAGCCCGTTGAGTTTAACGAAAGCTGGCAACCCTGCCTTATGGAGCTTGATGTCAACCCTGTCGGTCCGTTTATGGTCGAAAAGCCTGCCGCGCCGTTACCGGTCGTTGATAAGAAGGATTTGAATCATACGAAGAAGCAGTCTCCAGCCAAAAAGAAGATTCGCGAGGAGCCTCCGAAGCCCTCTCCTGCGGTGACGAAAACTCAACGGCAACGCTCAGATACAACCACCTCCAAAGCAGAAACACATGGGCCACGCTTCTTCCGTCTGAGTACCTATGTTCCATTCCTCTCATCGCGGATCTTCTACTCGCACAATTCCAAGTCCTCGGGCCTACCACGAGACAACCAAGCCGTGCTTGAGGAAATGCCCAAACCTCATATTGCCTCTTTGGTTATGAGCGCAGGCCTTGTCAGTATGGCTACTGTTCGATACGCTATTAAGCCTGAGCAGCATCCTGCGAGTGGTATGGTTGAGCTTACCATTGAGGATGATGCTGATTAAAGTAACGCGAATCTCGATCCATTCATATAATCTGTGCATGAGGACAGATATTTTCCTCCAGATGACCATACACGTCGTCTTAAAAGTCGTCAGCTTTCGATAATAATTGTTAAAACTCGAGGGAACATCACGCTGCGTTAATGTCTTCATGAGATAAATGAAATTACGCGTATGAGCTTATCGCTCGTAAGAATGGAAGATTCCATCGGATTTGCCTGACCTCACTAAAGGCATCGTACAGTTTTTGCTTGTGTTTTTACTATGGCGTTTACTGTACACTTAGCATACCCTACCAGCATTTTCATATATCGTACCTCCCTCACTACATGGCTGGACCACGGGATTTCTGGATTTCGGATAATGACAGGCGTTCAAGCGTGTTTCCTTGAGTCAAAACAATTTTACATGACTGCAAAATTATCAGTACATGATTGGCGTTTGGAAACAATATCATTCGTAGCACGAGGAGTCTTTGATAGTATGGTAAAAAGGATAATACGGTCCCTTGACGGCTCTGGAGCGTTCAGCGCTCTACAAACTACCAAATAATATTCCTGTCTAACGACGCTTTTGTACCTGAAGTCATGTACTTGACCTTGTAAGTGATGTTTTCAGATGTGCTACGAAGAGTAACGTACTATCAACTAACAGGAATGAGGCTGTACTTACACCTTTTCTTTCTGTCCGCATATCTCCCAGCTCTGTTATCTACTTAGGTACCTATACACAAACCACTTCCTATCAACCCAACCCCCTAATCCTCCCATACATCATTCAACAACCACTTCTGCCCCTCCCACTGCTCCCTCACCACCGGCCAAATCTGCTCCGGCGGCAGCACAAACCCGCCACCCTCCACATCTCCAGGACTCAATTCCAGCGTCCACGAGTGCTCCGCCCCATGCACGCCGTAATGATGGTCCCGCGAATTCCCCGTCGAAAAATACAATATCTGACACCCAGGCCCAAACTCATACGTGCTGTTCCGACTACTCGCCGCCTCGATCGCGCGCGCCGTGCCCCCCGCAACCTCGAGCATGCGCGGCAGGCTCTCGGGCAGCGGATCGCACGTGTACCCGTAGGGCGTGAGGACGAGCTGGCCGTAGGAATGGAAGTCGATGAACGAGCGGATCCTAGGCGCCAGCTTCGCAGACAGGCTGTCCAAGGCGGCGTTCTCGGGCGTGTCGCCGGGCGCCAGGCCGCGGAACGTCTGGCCGCAGGGATCCGGCGTGGAGCCGCCTTCGGGGGGCTCGGCGGCCCATTGGAATTTCCAGTTGCGGTTGCCGTCGGTGCCGATGCAGGTGCTGTTGCTGGTGGGGCGGGGCTGGCGGTTTTTGCGCCAGAGGCGGTCTGTGGTTTGCGTGTAGACGAAACCTGGGGGAGTGTTAGTTTGTTTGCCTTGGTGTTGTGGTTTTGGTTGGGGGCTTAGAAGTACCGTCTGGGTTGTGGAATGGGACGAGGTAGAAGTCGTAGTAGTCTAGGAAAGAGGTCACGTTTGCGTCGCCGGTTTTGTAGCCGTCGATGAGTTGGTATGCTAGGTACTCGATCACTGCCACTCTATATGAGCTCAATCCATTCCACAATTCAGTTGAGAAGCGTACCCATAGTAGAAATCCACTGACATTCATTAGCCATCATCTCCACTGCAAAATCTCAAACCACATCACTCACCTCTCTAGCATGCACAGTCGCATGCCACAAAATGACAGGTTTCTCCACCTCACCCCCCTCCCCCTTACCAAACAAATGATACGCATAAATCGTTCGATTCTCAAAACTCTTTCCCAACTCAAACTTCTCCGAGTTCTCCGGAAACGCACTCACAAGGTCGTCCCAGTACTGCAAATGGTCCGCATACGCATGATACGTCTCGAACCAAGAAAGATCAGGTAGCTCGCCACGCCTATGCAGAGAGCGCTTGTACGTGGGCACTCTATCCGTGTCGCGGATCAAGTGTCCCAAGTCGGCGCTGACAAGGCGGGCGTTGAGACCCAGGGCCCGGAACGCTTCGACCTCTGCGGGGGGGATGACGACGGAGAGCGTGTCCCGGATAGGGTGAGTGTGGTGGGTTGAGAAGCGCTTGGCTATAGCGCGGGCGTCTTGCGCCGACGACGGCGTAATGCTGTAGACGTGGTGGCCATCGTAGCTTACTTCTGCAGTACGCGGGCCGAGATGTAGAAGCGATGCGGCGGCCAGCGAGGCGAAGTATGCAAGACTAGTGAATTTCATTTCGCAGGGTGGGCTCTTTTACGAAAGTAGTCTTTTCGCCGTAGAGACGACATCGTTGCGATAAGGTCGCCACGCGCTTTATACTCTCTCACCCACGCAACGATCTTATCGTCCGGGAGATGTGCAGTCCTGCATGATGATGCAAGTTTAGCTTTTGATTGCGTGTGTAGACTTTGTTAGAACCTTGAAGTTGAGGGTCGATATGCAGTGTTGTCACCTCGTTCATCTTGGCAGCGAGTCCATATTAGGAAGCTCGCGACATTTGTAGGGTACGGTTGCTTCTCGGCGGCTGCTTGGCTTACAATCGAACGACGTTTCAGATACTCGAAGTGGACTAGGCGTGAACTGTTACCTGGGATGTATATATTAGCCGTGGACCCTGTTTGTGGTTTATTGATGTGGGTGACGTGCAAGATAGTTTCAATTGGGAAGTTGTAGTAGTGTAGGCAATTGTTATTACCGTAGGCGGACATATACGGTGCACAGCTCTGGATGGCTTGGTACTTACTTGCTTGTACCAAGGGACATAGAAAAATTGTTGCCATGTATAGACGAGCGTGCAAAGGAAGATCAACACACAGAAGTTTGGGAGTTAATGAACAAGTTGTCAAACAATAGAAGTGAAAAGAAAGAGACAAGCCACTTCGAGCTCTGCTCGGAGGAAAAAAAATCGCTAGACGTTGACTACATACTACGAAGTAAAACTGTAGATGAGATTCAGAAACACAGCAAAAAAACGCAAAAAGAAAGCGTGACCTAACCAGGGGTCGAACCTGGAATCTCTTGATGTCAGATTGGTGAATCGTAGTCAAGCGCCTTGCCATTGGGCCATTAGGCCTTTCTCGTAATCGATGAGTTTCTGTGTCAATATTAGAAATATATACAGCATACCTTGAGATGTCAAAATTTGCACATCGATCGTGGTGTGTGTAACGAAGCGGGGTATGACGCAACATTTCTCCGCCCCACTACGCCCTTTTCTCTCCGCCAGGCGCCACAACGCCCATCGCAGGCAACCAACAAAGTCACTCATGGCATCTTCACCGGTACATTTTCAGCGCATGCCTAGTCTGCACCGCCGTGAGGTTGGAATTATCACCTGAAACACTCCCTGCTGTTACCTATATAGAAGGCTAGAATTTTTCCCGTTCATTCTCATGTGCAATCCATTCAAAAGTCCATCTGCAGCATTGAACAAACACCCTCAAGAGACCATGTCCAGCAGCAAAGAGCCACGCCTGTTTGCCCCCGTAATCGCGCAGTACCCCGGCGAGAACTTCGTGATAGGAGGCGGCGTAGCCATTTTCCACCTTGCCACTGGCCGAGTCGTGATTTGCAGCGCCGAGGACCGACGCGGCACGACGTACTACTTCCTACCCAAGGGCCGGCGGGACGCTGGGGAGGAAAGCGGAGCGGGTGCGGAAAGAGAGGGGTATGAAGAGGTACGCAATTGGAACAAACTCATGTTCTTTTTGGACGAATAAGTCTGGGAAAGTGCTGATTGTGCCTGAATAAGTCGGGATACCGAAACCGCATTCTCCCTCTCCCGACAAAACATCGCCAGCCTCAAGCTCATCCGCGCCATCTTGCGCGGCCCCTGACAGCAGAGCCGGTTTGGTTGCAACTCATGCCCCTTGGGCAACGACAGTATGTGCTGTATTGGTACATTGCGGAGACGCTCCCGCCAGATGTCGAAGCATCGTTGACTACTCAGGCGGGTGACGCGTACAAGCCTCCACCACCATATCCGAGTGACTTGACGTTGAGGCAAAGAATCCAACTAGAGCCTGAAGGATATGAGCCGGTCCATCATACGGGCACGGGCGTAGACGAGATGGAGTTGGAGTTTGTAAGTCACCTGGTGTCTGTGGAAGAGGCGGTGCAGAAGTTGGGAAAAGGGGGGGTTATGGCGGATGTTGTGTTGAAAGGGTGGAAAGGCATCCAGGATCGCTTTGCTATGGAGGATGCTGCGACGACCGAGAGTCCTGAGCAGACGGTTTGATGGAAGGAGGTTTACTCAGTATTGTCAGCACAGTATACGACCGTTGCGAAAAGGGGCATATCGTGCTCCGGTATGATCTTGTGCCATCTTGGTACAAGCGCTGAAGCAGTCCCAGAACCCCTTTAGGAGAACATAGTCACCCCAGTCTCTTGACCATCGCAGAAACAACCCAAACCTCCAACCTCAAAAGCAAGAATTTGTCCCTGACCACCATACCCAACCCATCCATACCGCAACTGCACAAAGTCACCACCACAATCCTTCACTCATGCAGCCATACCAACTCCTCACACCTGACTCCCCCATAAATCATATTCAATACTCCCTTCCGCCCAAGATATTGCTCGCTTCCCCAACTCGCAGCTCGCCGCCCAAACCCTCCGCCTCACCAGCGCCCATGTACCTTTATGTACCTCCTCCGCGACCCCAGCAACATGTAAGGCTGGTCAGAGCGCAGCCGGACCTGTATCCCCATGCGTGCACCGCTAGGTATCAAGACTGCGCACTCATCTACTTAGACAGCCAAAACAATACACACTCCATCCTTCGCTGCTTCACAGCCACGAGAGCAATGCAGACTAGCACGCATCACACCGTATTCCAAATACGATATTGCAGTTAGCTTTCTCACGCACGCCCAATTTGCTCACCAGCTCAATCTGGCTGCTGTATCTTGGTAGGCTAGCCTCCCACACAGCAACGTGACGCCGTTGCCCACTAGACTAAACGGCCGTGCAGTGCATGAATTTATTATGGCCATAGTACATTTTGCACGTGTTCTCGCTACCACACTTTTGTCAGACAAATTGCGCTGCACTACCGGCGAGGCAATTGGAAGTGTAATGTAGCAAGCGAGTTTGCACGGTGGCACGGCTGGCTCGTAATCAATCTATGCGCTTCCCCACAGCTTCCCTTGCCTGCCAGCACCAGCAAAGTGCACTGCCCCAGTACCCACACACACCCCAGCCAGTCAGTATACTGTCCTCTGGTCCTCTCTCTCTCAAGCGAAGAAAAATAATTAAATGATGCAGCCAACCCCACAGATCAGCACGCACCGCCGTTTCTCGCTACCACTAGGCACAAACCTGTGCTATCTAACGTGTTTCCTGTTTGCTTTGCTGACTTACTGACATGTCAAGTTACATCATACCGGGGCAATGATATATGAGCGGCCCAGCGAGCGTGGGAGGGAAATCCTGCTTTGCAGCGATGCGGCGATAGTGGATAGCATCCCATACTTGGTACGTACTACGTACCCAGTTTTGTTCTGCTTTGCGTGGGTAAATACCAGGGAAGAGTTTGCAGCTCGGCGCAGCTGGGTGTGGAAGTATGGGCTGCAAGAGTTCTCGTTTGGATAGTGAGAGATAGGGATTTTGCGGCTCCGTTTACCCCCGGAGCGCGACTAGCTGCGATACTGCATGGTTCACGGTATCTTCGGATTCCCTCTGCAGTGTAGTAGTGTCGCATAAGCACCGGTGACTACCCATTCTCTCCGCCTTTCCTCCTTCACCCAAGGAGCCTGCTCCGAGCCAATCATCTCGCCGCTTCAGAAAACCGGCTCTCTCTCCTCCAAAACCGAGAGAAGTCACACAGATACTTGCTCGCGGGCCTAGACTACCGGGTGTTCTGGGTAAAAACGGGGACCAGGCAAAGGCGCACACACCACCCCGGCCCAGCAACCGGCGCTGTGATTGATCGCTTGTCTCTTCCCTGTGAGCAGGGGTGTTGTTGCGGTACCACGGCAGGATATTACGAGGAATACATATTAAAAGGCAGGCAGAGACCGGGCCTTTGAAGTAGTACGTACATGGTCATACTGCTGGTTGTCACTGACAAATTCCTGAGTAATTGTCCGATTTTATGGTAGGTAGATATGGGTGCTGCACGCGATCAGATAGATGAGGCGGACCAAGATGATTGTGTGAAAAGAGTCCGGAAGCCAGAACTGGGCGCAGTGGCGCGCAGATTGGGACCGGAGTTGCAGTTTGTTATGACGATCATAGAGCAGATGTGACTGCAATTTGGTGGAGCAATCTTTTCGTTGATTTCGCCGACCTCACGGCGAGAAGCGCGGCCGAAGTGATGGTTTGGATTAGCAAGATTATTCTGCTTGTGCCATTTACCTATACCGGATGATCTAAGACATGGTATCCCCAATCGGTGGCTTTCCGCTCCCTGGCGTGTGCATCCGGCTTGCTCAACGATTGCGCGCAGATACGGGAGGCGCAAAATCTCAACGGCAAAACGGAGGCTCACTACGCTGCAAGCATCGCTTCCTCAGGCAGAATCGAGCTGCAGATGCGAATGGCTTGAAGAAGATTCCACGGACGCAGAAGTGAACCCGAAAACATCGGGTGGCTATCGATGGCTGGAACATGGTCTAGAATCTCTCCCTGATTAGAGTCCATCTTGCATCCTTCCTGGCAGTTACACAAGAAAAGCAACAGCCAGTCGGTTGAGCCGGCGATGTTTGGAATGTGTAGCTTTTTCAAGACCTGGCAAGTTCCGCTTCCGAAGGTAGAACATTTGGATAGATACAAGAATGTTTCTGTTTGATCGAAGGTGAAACCAGCACGGGAGATGATTCTACTCGCATCGATGCCCCTATGGACGTTTCTTTCTACGACCTTTCGGCATAGTAGGCGTTCTATACAGCCAGATCGCAACGGCCACTACCCCAGGCTGAGTTGAGACGGGAGCTGACGGGTCGTGCCGGCTCTAGTCAGCTTTGACTGCGTGATGACGGAAAACTCATGGATAATGGCTTCGAATCAAAGGATGTGTAGCTATCTTCATCGTGGGTCGGCGCGTAGATCCACCGATTATGCATCTTCACTCACAACGGGAAGGGCGTAGTAAGCTTTGTGGGCGTCAACACGTTTCCAGGGTTGATCAAGGTGGTGCAATGCCTCGTGAAGATTATTGGATGCAAGCCACTGCCTTCATTCCTGCTGCGATGCATCAGTGCGTGGTACATGCATGCCTTGCCCGTTTGACGATCTGAAGTTCTTGCATAGATCTGTGCTTTCGGATCTCCTCACACAGCCCGAACCTCCAGCGTACTCGTGGCGGAACGCAATGCTTGTTTTCCCAGGCGCTGGAGAACGCGCGTCGTTCTCAACAGACAAAACACACTCATTCAGTTTTGGCAAAAGGTAGCGACTTCAAAACAACCGAGCGAATGTACGTTTGCGACGAGTGATGGCGATCGTAACCATTCGTCCCGAGATGCTGGTTTCGGAGCGGACATGCTGTTACTCCTCCAGAGTGTTACCTCTCTGCATTGAAGCCTAAGGCATGACGCATTTCATGTGGTGTGGATGCTGTAGTCTCATGTGAAATAGCGGTGGATGACGGTGGTGGATGGATAAAGTTCGCAACTATGTGCGAAGAAGCATTAATTGACAAGAATACTAAGCGAACTTCCGCGTCATCTTGTACAATGTATACTGTATTAGGGCGTCTATTTTTTTTGGGCTCCTCAGATTATGAGAACTGGTACCGCAACGGATAAGGCTGCGCTGACGTGAGTTCTCCTGCAGGAGTTCAACGGTGGAGGCACTAGAGGTTTGTGGCGCCGCGATCGGCGCTGGGATCGAGTCGTGGCGTTTGATAACACGCAATGGGGCCAAAACGTTGTTTAGACTGTTGTTGATTCTAACTCGTCGTGAGACCGGCGACAACCGTGTATGTACACATTAAACAATGAGACCAAAGGAAACTGCTACAACGCCAGGAAAACATCGCCCTGACTCTGAAAAGATTGTAGGTGGTGACATGATATCATTGATACTTAAAGGAGTCGCTCCTAAGCTCTTACCCACCGATGTTTTGTCTTCGTGCCTGTGCCTCAAAGGCAATATGCAAGGAACGTGAGCAGAAAAAGACGTCTTGAAGATTAAGACGGAAGAAGGAAAAGGGTAGTGTGTACAGTGAAGATGCAAGTAGTGTTCTCATTAGGTCCGCCGACATCGATTTCAAATCGTACCAGATTGCAAGACAAAGAGGGAGAGGCAGCGCAGTTGTCGACAGGTGCCGTTGCGACAGGGTATACCGGAGTGATTGAGACCAAGAATGTAGTATGAACGCGAAACGATTACCATGAGAAAGATTCCTCGCGGAAATCAACGTTCCACTGCGACTCACGGTTGCGGACTGAGCGACGAAGTTCATCAGCCAGCGAGCCAGTTCCGCAGGTGCTGACGCAAGCAGCACCAATACCCTCTTGCATCTCTTGGTCAATCAGGCTCTGGACGTTTGGTCGACCAGGGAACATCTGGACGCTCGACGAGGGGGAGTGGATCTCCTTGGTGCTTCTAGGACGAGTGACGAAGAGGAGAATCTTGAGAATCTCCCGACGGCGAGGCATGGAGAGAATCTGGGTCATCCATGTTCGGATCCACTCAAGATGCTCTGGGGATTGAATGATCCAGACGAGAGTGAGACGACGGGTGGCAACAGTACCATTGGCATAGCCAGCGACGATGTCACGGACGTGGGGGACCTGGTGCGTGATACCAATACCAGCAGCCCACAACATGACAGTGCCATAGGAGCTGAGATCTTCGCCGCCTGCGATATGACGTTAGCATGGGTTCGTGTTGTTCGAATATAGACCTAATCTATCGAGATAGATTGCAAGTCTGGGGAAGACAGGGCTTCGGCACTTACCATATGGGCCCTCGACGAAAGCCGTAGTCGAGAATCTGCCGGCAGCAGACAAGTCTGCTTTTTGGAAAAGCTTGTCGGTGAAACCAGTTCGTCGTCGAATAATGAAGGACATGCTTGTCTTATGGTGTTCGAGGATATCTTGGCGGTTCATGGGAAGTCCCTTCTCGTCACCGATGGTGTTCTGAATAGTCAAGTCCTCCTCTTCATCGCTCCAGGCCAGAGAAAACGGATGGTTTGTCCACAGGCCAACGGAAGGCATGTAGAGATAGGCATGTTGGCCTGGTCGGAATCTCCAAGGACGAGCCATGCGCACGGTGACGCGGAGAGCATCACCAGGAAGGACCTCAACATCTGCCTTTGTGCCGCCATTACCAACATTGCGCATCACAAGACGGGCAAAGCGGATAGTTCGCTCAAGAACCCAGAGAGCCAGTACACCATACAGCATGAATTGCTGGGGGCGTTTCTTGAGATGCACCCAGACAGCACCTAGGGCAAGAGCAGCTCCAGCAATGTGGCCGTGCAAGAAAACCTCATAGAAGGAGTGTCGGACTGGCGAGGGTGACTGAATCAGGAGGAAGACGAATGCACAGGTTCCCTAGGGACCGTTAAATCTGGAAGTAATCGCATATGTCGCGAAACTTACGATGAACCCAGTCATGATGAATTCACTGCCGGTGATTGACTTCTGCACAGCGATCCAGCCCTCTGCATAGTGGTTAGTCCTATAAGCTCGAGAACGTATTGTAGGTGAACCTACTTGTGTGGACCTTGTTGGAAATCCAGCAAACGGTATGTGCAATAGCCTCGAGGACTACGATTCGTCCGAACCAGCGATGAATCAAGTTCATGGTGTCGAAAGAGATACCGGTAAGCTTCATGATGGGGTTGTTGCGACCAGCCAGGAGGAAGAGCGGAATCATGTTGATAACAGCCATGATGCCGGAACGGCTGAGGAGCTCGCTAGCACCTGCCGAGTAGCTGCTGTAGTCGATCTTCCAGACACAGAAACCAATGTTGACTGCAAAGTAGCCCACGAGGAAGAAAGTCTGCAAACGGCTAGGAAGGGTCCCAATTCCAATGGCGGAAGAGAGCTTGAACTCGCGGTGATGGCGAGTACGGAAGAGAGGGGCATCAAGGCAGTGCTTCTTGAATTTGGCGTAGGCTCCATTGGGGACGGCGAAGTACCTCTGGGTTTCGTTGTTGAGGCATGATACAGTGCGGATGTATCGAACGAAGTAAAGAATGACCTGGTAGGCCGTGAAGACTAGGACGATGATCCACCAGATGTAGCCCAGGTAGTGTTGCACATCAACGTTTTCCTTCCCAGCGGTTGGGTCCTCAGGATGACCTCCTCCTCCTGCACGTTTGACAAGACTTTCCAAGACTTGGGTGAAAGGCATGGTTGTGGGTGAAGTGGAGGGAGTTGGTAAGCAGTAGTTGGCGGGAAAGGCTAGATTTTAGCAACCTCTGAGCCGCGCGAAGGAAGCGGTCTAGAAGAGGTGGTCAAGAGTCCAGGGTATGGGGTACCAGGCGAGAGGGTGGGTGATAAGTAACGAGTGGTATCTGTCTTGGCCAGCAAAAGACGGATGTGGGGACGGTGAAAGCCGCTTGACGGCAGATTTTCCGGATTGGGGAGACAAAGAGAGACGTGGGCAGGCCGGGCGATGTCCGTGATTGATGTCAAAGTGCGTCGTGACCAGGTGCTGTCTATACCCTGGGCGACTGGGTTGCTGCTGGGGACACAAGGCTCAGAGGCAGACGCAATGCAGGCAGCGTTGACGTCGGGCCAGCAAGCGAGAGAGAGGACGTGTGGCCAGAATGGGCGTGTTAATCTGGAGAGGACGCAAGGGCAGCGGCGACGGCCAGGTGACTTGAATGCAGCCAAAAGTCGGGAAAATTGCGTGCCCGCGATAGGTTGTCTTGGGGAAAATCCTCACCAGGGGATATATTGAAAAGAGCCGGCGGGGAAGCGAGGCAGTGGCAGACACGAAGAGAAGGACTATCGGCGGTAAAAGAGAGACTGGAGTCAGTGGGCGGGTGAAGAAGAAGAGGAGAAGAGCGGCAGCCAGTGGGCCTGGTGGGCTTAGAAAGGGAGCGCGGAGGCAGTTTGATTATCGCGGGCAGGGCAGGCGCGACCGTCGACAAGGCAGGCAGGGCCGGCCTGGGGGGTGTGGGCGCGAGGCGGGATTGGATGCGACCCCTGGCGCCGGCCGCGCCTGCACACGGGCACTGAAACGGGCAGCGACGCCACACGCGAGCCGCTAGGCCACTTGTTTGTTTCAAGTCCTCATCGCTCCGAACAAATCTCTGCGGCGCTGCCTGAGGCCAAGCGGAATCGTGTGGACAAGGACGGGCCGAGTACGTACAGAGTAGTCGACGGCGCGAGGTGCGTGTACGTGGTAGACGACGCAACAGCCTCCGCGCCCGCGCCAGGTAAAACACTCTCCTCCCATCCCACTTCTCCTGCGACGAGCGTCGACCATGGTCAGAATAGACTGCACCACCCAGCTCAAATTGGTCCTTTGTCATTTGCGCACTCAACCTGCAAACGGCCGTGGTACAGCCGGCGTAACCTTCTTCGACGGGCCGGCGGACATGGCCATCCTGTGCCCAGAGACGGTCGCGGAGCCAATTCTCCGCCTGTGACAACAGCGTGAATTCTTCGTCTCGAGTCTGCACGTAGTACCCTCCCACGACTGGCAGCCACACATGCGCCATCCAACGCTCCCCGAAACATGCCTCCGCCCAGGCCAGCCGATGACGAGTCCCGCTGCGCTTGGGCTCCAAACATGCCAAAGCCGTTGGCTTCATGCCATAACAAAGAGCTCCACCCGCGGCCAGGGAAGCGCCTGCTCGTCTCGACTTGCTTTGTTATGCCGGTTGCGATAATGGCTGCTATCAGCATCCCAGCGCCCCAGTTTCTGGATGGATCCCCGCTGTCACCGCTGCTGCGATCCACCTTGTCTCACCGCGATCAAGCTTCTACATACCTGTCGACCGTGGTCTGGCGTGATCCATAAGCCTGGAGCACAAGTGCACATCGGCTCTGCGCCGATGCCAAAGCTAGTCCTGGTGACGACCATTCCGGCAAGCCGTGCAGATTCCTGAGACCCCAAACCAAGCAATGTGAAGTCAAAGCTAGTCACCATCAAATTCCTTCCAGTCAGTGTGGCAGATGATAGCTCCAGCCCGCCACCTCCAGAAAAAGAGTCGTCATTTCGGCTGCTTGGAGTGACACAGAGGCCTGGAATCGGTGCGTTTGTCCCCATGTCACCAACTCAATGACTTCTCTAGGTGCTACAAAGCCAACTTCATCTTCTTTTACCTAAATTTCTAATCATACAGTAGCCTAAACCTGCGACCCTTATGCAGTCAACACGATACGTCTTAATACAGCGGCTATGATCCACGGCAAACAATTCTACACGGCCAGCTTTGCAATCCCGCTGCAGTCATGTCCCGGGTCTGAATTTACCCCCAGGTGCAGAATCTGTACCTAGAATACCGGTATTAGCCTGTGCGAACTCACCTGCAGCAAACAATCTTACTTGGAGCTTAATTCTGTACAAGTATTTTCGACCCGGGATTACATCTGTCTGTAGTGTTACCTACGCTGCATCTCTGTCTAGGTAGGCGTAAATGCACACACAAGCCGGCGACGGGACACGTAGTCACTCCGGTCTCACACTTGGACATCCATTATCGGCACTTTTTCCTTTTACATTGCACATGAGATCCTTTGGCCGTTGGTGTTGCGTAAAGGCACAGAGTTCGCTGCCAGATTGCCGCTGTTTCATGGAGATGACGCAGTCGTGGCATGCCAACCGCGGGCCTACCGTCTCAAATCCCACTCGACGCTCCACCAACCAGTGTTTCGACGGTCGGCAGTAGTCGTCATCCTCCCATGACAGAGAACCACTGTCAGCCGTCAAGATCCCGAGGCTAGTTTACTGTTGCGACAGGAACGTAAGCGCTGAAGTGGAGGGTGTTGGTTGACCCCTATCGATAGCGGTTGTAATTCGGAGCAGGCGATTCGCGCCACTTGGATTGTGTGCCGTCATGCCTCACGCCAAAATAGTTCCTTGACGGTAAATCTCCTCAGCCTTGTCTTCTCATCTCCAATTACGGTCTAATTTTGCGCACCTCACTAAACCTTCCCTATCTGATAAAGGATCCGCGCATCTCATCTCATTTTTCTCGTTTCCCCGCCCCTCACTATTTCGCTTAGGTGTCCTATGAGGAGGCGGCGCATATGCACCTTTAATCTTCCGAGACGCGTTCCTGCGTCTGTGGACCCACACACATCTGCCACCAGACAGAGATGTTCTTCAAAAGATGATGTATCGATGCAGCTACTTATCGTGGCTTGCGATTTATCGTACATGGCGAAGCCAAATCCTGTATGGAACATCACTCAAGCCACTGAGGTGATTGTGCGAAACATGGGAGATGGCAGATGCAGACGGTAATTACAATTGGAGACCTCATCAATCCAAGCCGGCAGTCCTGTCCTGATATAGAAGTTTTCCTCCATGAAGATAATGTGTAAGCTTAGAGCAAGGCTGCATGTCAGTTCGTGTACCAAATTACTTCTGCCAAGGACTCCTGAAAACTTGCCAAGTGATCGCATGAGGTCAAAGATCCCTCCATTTGCTTCCGTTCCCTCATGGGACTTTTCCGAATACACGGGTCAGGCAGCCCAGGATCTCGATGGTTGCGCGTGAGTTCATGCAGTGAGGCAATGTCTCAATCACGTGGCCGGCAATCGCACATGTGCCAAGCATCTTATCGCCGACTGCCGATGTTGGTCAACAAACAACCACAATGTCGACTGGACGACCTACTGCACACGTCTAGTACGAAACATCTTTTGGAATAGCATTACACCTTTTGGCATACTATATGAATTCAGTAATATAATTACGGCACCATGGCGGCCGACGACGAATTACCCTGGACCACCTCGCGATGCACGCGTTTGCTGCGGCCGCTGTCGTCCAAACTCGCAAAACTCCGCAAAGAAGTCGAGAAACCCAGAGCTCAGGAAGACCAACGTAGCGCGTCTTCGGCCTTTGCGACCAAAGGCTCACCACAGAAGACTACAAACTTCACGCGACCAGCAAATAAGCCACGAGGCTTTGATAAAGCCCGAGACCCAGATTGGAGGCCGGGCGCGAAGCCAGGGGCAGTCAAGCGAACGTATGGTGGACGGGGAGCAAAGCGAGCAAGTCTGCAGCGAAACATTTCAAATGTCGGAAACCATTCTCGTCCTGGCGAGGTCGCATTCACACCTTTGATTGCGCGAATTGGGGGCGAGCTTCAGAGTAGCCCACTTATGCACACTTCGCCGTTGAAGAAATACACCAAATCTCGCGGGCCACTCCGAGCAACAATCGATGCCGAAATCGCAAAAGGAATGCCAGTCGACGTTCAAAGACTCGTGCAAGGCCTCTCAGAAGCGTACGCAAATCTGCTACAAGCAACTGTAACTGGAAAAGAGAAGAGATGGAAAGGTACCAGATCGCTTTTTGGAGCTTGTCTGAGAACATTGCCGGCTTACATTGAGCTCGAGGAACATTTTGCAAAATTGGATCAGCTCGAGGAGGATGAGGAAGAAGACCGGGATGTTGCAAATGAAGTCTATGAGCATTTGGAAGCACAGTTCGAACAACGCATGGGACAAGGCTGGCGTCCATTCAAGCAAGTCGTTCGAGCCCATGGCACATCATTGATGTGTAATGCCATTGCAGATGAAGTCCTGGACTCAGCGACCTTGTCTGTTCTGGTCACACATTGCTTGAATGTTGCTGCCTGGGATGAAGCCGAGAAAATCATAAAGGCCTATGTTCCTCACTTGGAACCTTTGACAATGCCCATCAACATAAAAGCAGACCTCTTTGATTCTCAAAAGTCGCTATACCTCTCGGTTGTCAAGGACTTCGTCAACCGCACAGGTCGTTATCGCGTCCTATTCGACCTGCTGGAGCACATGATTGCGTTTGAAATTCTTCCTCTGGAGTGGCTAGCAACCGAATGCATGCGGCCAGTGTGGGACCGAATGATCCGATCTATATCCGAACATGATCACCGCATGCTTGCACATGCCTTCCGGTTCATGGAGACCAGCATGCTTGCTAGCATTGGCCTGCCAGATGAGCGACTTCGGGATGAGGAGACCGGTTCCATTGTCAGACGCTTCGTGCCCTCGTCAAGGATCGAATTGCGACAGGCGCTTGCAACTACGTTTTCCAGCTTACTCACGGTACTGTGCAGCATTACCCTCGTGAATAATGCCCGGGAGGACGCTGCAGGACGAAACGTTGCAGAGAGAATCACCTGTGCGCTGAACACAGTCATCATCAATATTGCATCGCGCAACGATATTCAAACCGAGCTCAACACCCTAAACGCCGACGTTGATGATAGTCAGACATTCGCGCAACGAGCTCTTTGGTTGAACCTCGCGACATTCTTACTTAGAATAGAAGGTTGCGTTGCAGGTACCGGGATGATGGATCTCAGCTCGACTACCTTGACCAGTATTATCAGCTGGATATCTTTGCAATATTCTTCACCTAGTGTAAATATTTGCTCAATCCTCAGCACCATCCCGTCACTCGTATCCTTGGTTTCACGTGGTACGGGACGCATATGGAAAGATGACGGATTCGATCAGTTACAACGCTTCATCCCAGAGCTAATGGCTTTATCTCGGCTTCATTTACCCCACAAGCTTTGGACTCTAAAACGATTAGCTCTTGAGTCGGCCATGGAATATGCTCATGAAACCGGTGACGCGCAACACATGGCATACGCACGCGACATAGAGAAGAAGATGAGAGCGCAGGGGCATCTAAAGGTGATGCAATCACCACAGAGGAATTCCTCGCTTCCTCACAGTGGCGGCTTCAGGTGGGAGGACGGCATCGGGGAGTGGGTGGCTTGCACTCCTTTTGTACAGCAGGAGGCTCAGTCATTAGTACGACGGCCCAGCCGTGCACTTAGGCTACTACCAACACCAGCACAATCTGAAAACGAGGATGCCAGCGCACCAGAATCTTCTGAATCAGAGGAGGAATTACCAGGTAACGAGAGTTCAGTTTGGGAAACCACAGAGTTCATGGATGAAGATGAGGACGAAGACATTGTTCCACAATCATCACCCATCAAACACAATGTCATAAAGCCAGTCTCGTCACTCGGTAAACGCACACGAGCTCAATCACCTCAAGTCGTCATCCACATACCTGCGAAGCGGGTCCAACTGACACCGCCCGACTCCCCAGAGACGGTTCAATTCGCGAAGTTTTCTGATGGCAAGCGAGACGAACCGCGTCGATCGCGAAGGACCAAGACCGACCTCCAGGCACTTCGATCCCGGCTACGAACACAACGCTCCAGGACATCGCTAGAGAGCGGCCTACGCAGTCTCTCACGGCCAACTTACACCGAAGTCATCGACCTGAACGACAGCGACGAGCAAACCTCCCGCTCCTCTTCAGCCGAAGCCGACACTGCGTCCCCTGAGCCCGCACACCAACCCCCGCTCCCTCGAACCCAAGCTCCACGAACGCGGTCTCTACGCACCCACGCTCCTCCAACGCACGCCCGGGCCGTCCAGCGACGACGGCGGCGGGGCCACAAGCACGCAGAGTCATGCTCAGACTTAAATCCAGAAACCAGCAACGACGTACACGAGGCACGCGACGAACTCGGCACCACGCCCTTGCGCCCGCAGTCTCGCCCACGGCAGAAGAAAATACAGCGGAAACATGGCGTTCGTGCGACGCGGCAGTGGTGGAAAGTCGGTAGGGATGCTGTCGTGCATGATGATGGTCGCGATGAGAGCGAGGATGAATTGAGCTTCCATTAGGGGTGGAGCGATGGATCTTTGGGTTTGGGTTTGGGTGGAGATGGGGATGGGGATGGGGATGGGGATGCGTGTTTGTTGTCTGATGTGGTTGGGCTGTGAAGTTGTGTTTTGTGTTTTGGGGTTGAAGTGAGTTGGATTTGGACTGGAGATGTGCATGTTTGGCTGGGATTGGGATTGAGATTGGATTTCCGTGTAGAGATTGGAGATTGGAGTTTGAGACGGAGTTGGAGTTGGAGTTGGACGAGTTTTTGGAAGCGCGATGGTCGAGATACCCCCTTTCTTACGCATGAGCGTTCTTGCTCTCCTTCACGGCACGGCCTTGCAGCAATTATTTTGGATATCGCAATCAAGTAATCGAATCCTTCCTAGTTCTTGATGAACTCCATCCATCTTCTCGTGTGGCAGTAACCAACTATCGTAATATTGTACAATAGAATGAATTTCTTTCCTTTCTATCTATCTTACACGGACATGACACATTTACATTCCGCTCACTTACATCATACGTACAATTACATAACATCGCCCCTAGAGCCCTACCTAGGACTTCTGCCTCCCAGCATTCGCGTCATCGCCCTCAACCGGTGTGGTAGCAGCGGTATCAGAGTTCGATGGGGTGTCTTCTTCGCCATTGTTGGGCGAGAGGAAGGAAGCCAACTGCGGATCTATGTCTATGTCCGCGTCCTGCTGCGCTTTTGCAACAGGGCCATCCTCGCGCGACGGAGTCGCTTGGTGCTCCCGGGCAAGCTGACTGTGATGCGCGGCATCTGAGCCGCGCACACGATCGCGCAACGGAAATTCCGAGCCATCAGCGCTGAACGCGTCAGAGTACAGTTCCTGCCTCCTGGATCTGCGTGAGCTATCCTCGCTGCGTGGCTTGAGTTTTCGAACCACAGACTGCGTTTCCCGCGCTGCTTGGTCGATGCTCTGGACTGCGGCAAAACACCGCTTCACGAAGGTCCTGGGGCTATGCTCGTAGCTCATCTCACTGTCGCGCCCAGGTGGCATGTACGAGTTGTAGTACGCACGAAGTACGGCGCCTGTTGCGCCGATCTTGCCCGTCTGGATGGTGGTGTAGGACACGACGAGCTCGTCGAGCTTCCCCATGACGATTTGCCGGAACTGGATGCTGGAGAAGAGGTATTTGACAGGGACCACGCCGGCGGCATCGGGCGCGTATCCGGGCAGTGTCCATTTGGGCACGTCGAGGATTATGGACGGGGCCGTGAGGCGGCCGCCGCTCTCAATGTTCTGGACAACGGCTGCAGTCCATGCTTTGACGGTTTTGTCGTCGTGGTAGTGGCGGAATCGAACGCGTCGGTATTGAATGAAGCGGAGATCTACTGGAGCTTCGGGGAGCAAGACGTCGTGGATGCGCTGTTGGAGTGAGAGTCCGAGTTTGTAGAGCATTGGTTTGTTGCCCTGTGGGTCGGTTCGCATTTGAATGTATAGGCTTGGAAGCTTATGTGCATTCTCAGCATCAACATTGATACTGCGAAAGCTTTCGGGGTCCACGATAAATTCGTAAACGAGAGATGGTGCTTCCATCTTTGCTGTGGCTGAAAACTCGCTCGACGTAAGGATATTCGAGAGGCCCGGAACTGAAGGCAAGAAGGGAGACTGCGCGGATCGAGCAGGGGGTATTTCCGACGATGGGCTAGTTCCGTTGTATTCAAGTGGATAGAGAGCCTGGCCGAATTCCGCAACAAGTTTGTCTTCAGGCTCGGATTCCCAATACCCAACTGCTGTACTCCTGGTCACTTCTTTATCTGATGATCGAATGGCCTCCATGGTGTGGTTCATAAGGTCTTGATTGGCAGCCTCGAGTGCGTTGGTTCGCGTTGTAGATTCGTCCTTTCGCGCAACAGGCATTGACCATCGACCGAAACTCATGTCACGAAGTTTGTGACCGAGAGCACTGTCCTGATTAAATGTAGGGAGCAAGTAGCTCGACGCTTTTTCAGCCTCTAATCTTTGTGTATCAATTGAATACTTCGTCGAGTCTCTCAAAGGCAAGAGTTTGATGAGAAGACGCCCTGCTTCCTCGATTGCACTTTGATCGAACCCTCTTATGGTTATGTTCTGTAACATTAGCACAAGCCAAATCACGTCTGGTTGTCAAGACTTACCAGATTCTTAGAGTTTTGAGTGATGGCGGTCCGTGTCAGCTTGGCTATCATGTCAAGGTCGGTAGATTTGAAATACGAGAGCGGATCCTTGTCTTTCACACTATTATTGTCGAGAAGCGGTGTCCAGAGCTTCAATGGTAGCTGCTTGGTCTTGGAGCTTTTCATGGCCTCCTCAATATCGCTCGCGGTGTAGTCTGCTGTTGTTTTATCCGCTGTAATGCGCACGATGAAGGTATTCCCAACGGATCTTGTTTGAATGCCTGCCTTCCTGGTTGTGCTGATTCGTTCAAGCATAGTTTCTCCCCCTGTTCAGGTCAGTACCATCGTAGAATATGGGGCTTCCAGTTTCCATACCTCCGGCAATGAGTAATTCGAAAAGGCCACTAGGTAGAGACAGTTCGAGTTCTCCAGTGGCCTCGATCTCTTCCAGCATCACCACTTGCCAGATTTCTCTCAGGATATGATCGGTGAGGGATTTCTTGGAAGCATCTTTGCGCCACAGCTGCTGGTAGTATTTTTTACCGAGCCCAGGAACGCGATCCTTTAGAGCTGTAACGCCCGGTTGCCATAATGAGCGTTCTATCGGTCCTCTTGCCGTCGGCTCTGTCGTTCCATCGTTGTTGACCTTGGCCTCCATTTTCCTCATCGCTGTCCAGTAGTATTCCTTCAATTGCTTTTGTGTGAAGCCCTTCTGCAAAGCTTTATCCAACTTCTTAAACACCCTTTTCGGGATGTAATGTGGTTCGTTGGGGTTGTCATGGGTATGTGGACGTAGGCCCTCGATCTGTTTGTAGATTTCCTTGGGCGTGAGAGCTCTGTCTTCTTGCAAGGCGGCGAGTATGTCTGGGACCTCGATAAGTTCGGCCGACTCGGTGTTTGCTTGTGTTTCCTCCGGTTTTGAATTGCTGAGTTCCTGCAATACCAGAATCTCGGCATCATGACCTAAGGCCTTCCGACCTCCTAATTTTGCTGAAGTTTCTCGTATGAGCTTGCCCTTGCGCCCTCTCCTCAACCGGTTTAATGGCTGAACTTCTTTTGTAATATTGAACGTAGGCTGCTGTTCCCGAGGCTGTTCCTGGGACTGTGCCTGGGACTGCCCCTTGGACAGAGCCTCCAGTTCAGCTGCAGCATCTGGGCGGCGAAGGCTTGTCGAGGTAGAAAAGTTCGCTAGCTGGCCTTGACGCCGTGGGCGTGGCAATCGAGGTTGGGTGAGCCTGAGTTCACATCGTAGGCATATCAATGCACCGGAAGCACGAGGCGCAAGCATAGAGGCAGTGGTTGGGAATTAAATTGACGCAGCGGAGGTTGGTTGCATCTGACGGAAGTTTCGCGGAAGATGTGCAATGAACTTTGCTGACCGCCTTCAGCCCTACCAATTCTGCCGACGCGCTTTCACGTGCACGCGTCATGCTCTTCAGGAATGTAACTTTGAATCGCTTTGGTAACACCATGACAGTGGTTCGTAATAATCATAATTCGTCATTGATAATGCATGAAGACTTTTGCCTGCTCATGCCGTCTATATCGGCCTCCGCCAGCTACACAGATCTTCGCGCAGATCGAACTCGTCCACTTCATGATGCGGACGATGTCGTTGCCTTGCGGCTTCAGCCTTCATCTGAGATGCCTGCTGCTCCAAGCTTCCCCTGCCACGTACACCCGGAGATGCTGAGATCATATCGCCAGGTCGTAATGTTTCGTGTGACTTGCGATGTATGCTGCTCCCGCGCATGTGTCGTGGTTCACTCTCGCTTACAGACCCACTACTATCTCCCGCAACATATCGCATCGTCGGTCCTCTCTGCTGTTGCGTGTAGGGCTTTTCTCGGTCACCCCAGCCATTGCCGCCGCCGAAGATATCTTCTATGCATTCGTCTGCTTTGAGCTCGCCTGGTTGCGCGGACCAATACGCCGCGAGGGTACGCCTGTACATGTCTTGAAGCTCTCCAGCTTCGCGTGATTTGGTGGACAGAGATGGGGCAGCTGCTGCGGGTTAGCGGGTATTCTGGTGCGTCATCTAAAGCCTTACAGCCAGAGTCCTCCAGCTCGTTCTGCTCTCCAGCCATGATGCCCGCGATGCCGCTGAAGACTTGGGCTGTCTTGAGGGCAGGGGCGATGTAATTCTTATCGCCTTCTGTGTGCTTCATGTAGATGCCCAGCTTTAGGGTGCTGTTGATCTTGCTCTCTTGCATCAGGTAGCGCCTCGTGACTCCGGGCTCTTCGCCCTGCGCCGCCGCCATTTCGCTCTGTTCCACATATTCTGCCAGGTTGAGTCTTACGTAGCCCAGCGTGATGCGATCGCCTCTGCCCGAGCCTCCAGAATATTCCTGTATGACTTCGAATTCGGCAAAGCTCTCTTGGAGCATTCCAGTCTTGTCAACGGTGAGTCTGACGGGGATCGAGATCTCGTAGTTGAAGATGACCTTGTGGTCGCGGACCGGGCAGTTGTCGGTGCGGCCACGGTGCTCGGCCGCTGTGGAGTGCGACAGGTGCCATTTGACAAAGGAGGAGCCGGCGACGAGGGGGACGTTGTTGAGGTCCAGGATCTACATGGGGTCAACATGGGGTCAACATGGGCACTTGCGCCGGGGACGCGTGCGGGCGGCCTACTCTCAGGACGAGCTCGAACTTTGGCTGGGGGTTTGTCAGCTATCGCGTCTTGCGCTTTCACGGGCGTGTGCCTTACTCGGCGGTTCTTGGGCACTGGTATAGTGAGTGTCTGGGCCGCGAATGCGACGGAACGCCGAAGCGTGGACATGGCTCACCGAAGGCTTGCATGGTGGAGGAGAGAAGGCCAGGCCCAGCGCGACTAAGAGGGCGCAAACGTGCGTTTTAGTGGTGCTGAAACGGCGACAGGGTAGCTGCGATAGAGTGTGGCAGGAGCAGACGGTGCGCTCAAACGGTGAATGCGTACAAAGGGCACCCTCGCTTCCGTCGCGTCCCATCCATCCTTTGTCTAACACCAAGCCGGCCACCCTCTCGAGCGCCGCGATGCCCAGCCCACACCACTAATGTCTGCGACCACAGCTCTGCACGCCGATGCCATTGCCGACTGTGTGCTCGCGGCCTTCTCCCAGCTGCCAGAGAAGCGTCAGCCGCGACCCCGCAGCCATGGCTCGCGAGAATGGGTGCCCCTCGCCGGAATCGTCTTATCTAAAGGTAGCTAACCCCAACGCATTCCGCGCTGCTGTACTTGCTTATGCTCATCATCTAGTCAAGGCGATAGCCTATCGTGCGTCTCCTTAGGGTAAGTCTCTTTTCTATCTCGGTTTCCCTGCGGAGATGCCGATGATGCACCATCTGTGGCAATCTGGCCCTCGTAGTACATCCGGATAGCCTATACTTAGACCATCGAATGAGACTTTGTCACCATCCTAGCTGTTCAACAAGTCAGCATTGCTCAGTAACAGCCAAGTACTAGCCCAAAGAGCACTGTAACTGCAATTTGTGGCCAATATTTGGCTGCAGCATTTTGGGTGGGGAAGACGTTGAACCTCGAAGAGGGCTAACCATCCTCAGAACTGGTATGAAATGTCTTCCAGCAGACAAGCTACCACTAGCAAAGGGAAATATACTCCACGACTGGCATGCTGAAGTGCTCGCCTTTCGAGCATTCAATCGCTTTCTCTTGGACCAGTGTCTTCTAGTATCAACACCTCCATACCCAACTTCAGACTTCCTTCGCCAACGAGCAAACCATGAAATATCTGGAAGTGAGCAGCAGCCATTCACCATCCGAGAAGATGTATCAATCTACATGTACTGCTCCGAAGCACCCTGTGGAGATGCAAGCATGGAACTCGTAATGGACGCTCAGGAAGATGCGACACCATGGACGAGTGCTCCACCCTTGATATCAAACAGCCCATCCACAGACACAGATATAGGAGATGAAACTCAAGTCTCCGCTCTTCGCGGACGCTCAAACTTTTCTCTCTTGGGAGCCGTGCGATGTAAACCTTCACGCCCTGACGCTCCGCCAACACTCAGCAAATCCTGTACCGACAAAATTGCTCTCAAACAAACCACCTCCCTCCTCTCCTCAACAACGGCCCATCTCATCTCCCCTCGAAACGCTTACATCAAGACTCTCGTACTCCCCTCATCCCAATATGTCCCAGCAGCGTGCGACCGCGCCTTTTCCCCCACAGGACGAATGGCATCTCTGTCGGATTCCACCACCGCCTCTTGGAATGGTGGATACAAATTCCAGCCATTCGAGGTCAAGCCAACAACGCGCGAATTCAGTTTCAGTCGCCGCAGCATAGCACCAGGCCAGAAAGCCGTGCCGAGTAACCTCAGTGCTGTCTGGACACCAAGCTGGCAGGAAACACTGATTGGTGGTGTGCTGCAGGGAAGGAAGCAATTTGACCCACGAGGAGCGAGTGCAATCTGCAGGAGGAGTATGTGGGCTGCGGCGATGAAGGTTGCTGTTGCTTTGAGCTTGCCTATAGTAGGCGGTGCTTTAGGGAGCGAAACATACAAGGCAGTAAAGGAAGGTCCCGCGCTAGAAGATCGAAGGAGAGTGAAAAGAAATGTCCGCGATGCACTGAAAGGATGGGTGAGAAACACGGGCGACGAAGACTTTAGCCTCGCCGATATTTCAAAAACATGAAATTGGGTATCATAACGCGACGAACTCTACAATAAAATGCACAAACATTAAACATCATCTCCTCTCATTTCCTCCCGCTCATCACATCCCCTCCCAAACCCCCCAGCCCCCGCCCCTTCCCCCTTCCCTCTCCCCCACAACCTCAACCACAACCCCCATCTTAACCCCCCTCTTCCCCTTCCCTCCCCCTCCTCCCCCAACTTCCTCTCTATAAAACACCTTCGCATCCGCCTTCCCCCTCGGCACCCGCTCAACCAACACCCCCACATCCACATACCGCGGCAACACGGCCCCAAGCGCAGGCACAGCCGTGCTGCTGGCGAACAGACTCGGTGACGGGGCAAGCGCGTACTGTTTGTGCTGCTGCTGCGGTGCGGCGGAGGCGAGCAGCGCTGGTGGTGGTGGTGGTGGTTGGAGGCCATGTGTTCGCGGCGGAAGAAGCGGGTTCAGGAGCACGGTGTACAGGTTGTGCGTGCGCGTGAGGTGGGTTAGGGAGGTTAGGAATGTGGAGGCTAGGGCGTGCTCGGGGATGGAGTCTTTTTTCATGAGCGGGGTGAGGACGTGGGCGAGGGTGTCGAGGAGGATGAATTTTGGGGTCGTGGTGTTGGGTTGGGGCGGGGGAGGTTGGGTTTGCGCGGTTTGTGCGAGGTTTGGAGGGCAAGGGGGGCGCGGAGACGGAGACGGGGACGCGGAGGTTGTGGTTTCGAAGAGCATTTCTTCGTCTTGGTCGCTGTCTTCGTCCTCGCTGTCTGCTACGAATGTTCGCTTTGGCGGTTCGTCGACAGCCGGGGGAGACGGCGCTGGGTCTTGCACGGGTGGATCTAGTATTTCCATGTCCTGCGCAACGACATGTCGTCCTTCAAGCTCATCTCTGACTTCGGCAATCGCCTCCCTCACGCCCACAAAGTCAAACGCCCGCATGATCTTGACGCGGTTCAGCATCTCTGCTGCGACATCTTCGGCCTTCTTTTGCCCCTGCTCTAGCTCTTTCTGCTTCCCAGTGGCAGCTAAATCATCTCGAGTCCGCTGCAGATGGGCCAGGATAAGCGCGTACAAGCGTACGATGTCGAAGTTGCCGGTTGTGTCGATGACGGCGGCGGTTGAGGTGGGATGTTTGAAGAGAGAGGCAGCGAGGAGGGCGCGGCAGAACTGTGTGAGTGTGTTAGTATCAGTAGTATTCTTTCCCATCCCAACTGATCCTAGCACACATGTATAGAATGTTCCCCCTTCTTCAAATAACCCACACAATATAACCAAACCAGCCCAAAACAAAAGAACCCAGAGACCACATACCTCGCCCCCATCCCCATCTCCCACCTCAGCACTAACACTCACCACCCTCCCCGCCTCAATCCCCCCACCCAGCGCATCATCCACACTCCTGCACCCCGTACCCAAAAGCCCCAATTTCCCAGCTCTTCTCTTGTCCCCGCTGTTCCCGCACAGCACGTCCTCGAGTAGCCCGTCGAGGTCCGCGTCGCTGAGGACTTGTGCTGCGAGTAATGGCTCTGCGGGGAGGAACGGCATCTGCCTGTTGCTGCTTTTGCAGCGAGCGAAGGGGGTTTTGGTTCTGGGGGGTTTGGGCTCAGGATTGGAGGGTCAGAGGGGGGACGGTTAGATTGGTTCTGGGCTTGTTGTGTATGTATGATCGCTTTGGTATGGGCTGGCCCTGGTCACAGGTCACGGGGTATAGGTCTTTGGTGTTGAGGAAGGAGTTCCAGCTGCCAGCGCCGAGAATGCGGTCCTCGGAGCAAAACTCCCGAACCCTTCCTTCCCTGCCTTACCCTTACCTTCCTCTCTTTGCTTTTTCCTTTTCCTTTTCGTCTTTGACCTTACTTTCAGCCCCGCCAGCACCAGGCGTTCGCGCCCTCCAAAAAGCTACGCGACGTCGGCTGCACTGAGGCTGGGCGGCGCCTGGCGCTAGCGAATACACAGATTTCGCACAGTTAATCACACACGCACCAAGCCCCCGATGTCTGCCGTGCAGTCCCGCCCGATGGCGCACACAAGTGCGGGTTGTACGGGGATCGTGGCGTCCACGGAAGAAATGGTATCCGCTCGTTTCTCTGACTCTTGTGGAAACGGAGAACGGAGTGTTTGCTGTTCGGTGCGATGGCGGTCTTGGCGATGACGATCGACATACATGCCTTCGTAGTACATACATACCAGGAACCTACATGTGTAGGTAGATAGTGAGATGTGTTTTCGGGATTGCCCTGAATCCGGTCCCTAGATTAGGAGCCGGGAGCAAGATCTGAGTCCCGTTCCCGGATCTGACATTTCGATCAGGACCAGGGCTTTCGATTCCGCGCGGCCATGCAAGGTACAATTTGTTCGGCGAATTAGGCCAACGAATAGCTAGCCATGGAGCTGGGCGGGTGGGCGCGCGCTAGGGGTCTTGGGATAGGGGAACTTTAATTTCACCTGCGTTGACACGCCTTGATGGGGTGGTTGCGAGTAGAGTGTTTACTATTCTCATTACCTGATGGGTTTGCTTGTCATGACGTCTGTCATAATGTCGCAGAACGAGAGAAGGGGATTTTGCAATTTCAATGGATTTGATTGAGCTGATTACCACGTTTTTCCTGACCACCACGTTTCTACTATCACATGGTAATGAGCAGCAAAAGGCTCTCAGCTCAGGAGCATTATTAAACGCTGGAAAAGTTGTGAACAATGACTCGAAAAAGAAGAAGTCCTAGCGTTTCCCACCCGACTGTTTGCAAGCGCCTTTGCCTGCCCGAATGAATTTCAAACCCAGTGTATACAGTATCCAGAGATGCTCTAACGACCAAAAACCAATTTTTGCTTAGCGCCAAATGAGGAGAGCGTGGTCCCAGAGCTATGTGGATGATAATGAAAGGAGAGATACGCCCAGAAAGGAGGGACGGGCCTAGGAAGTGCTATGTGGCCCGAAATTTCCTGAAGATGTGGTATGCAAGCTGCAGGAATGACTCGGATGTGTCTGCCACAACTAACCACCATGGACCTGTTCTACTGAGTCATCATTGCTCAAGCAGGTCGTCGACGGCCGCCCTTCAAGCTCTTGACTCGGTTGAGAAAGCCTCCTCCAATTGGTTTTGTCTCCTGGGTAGGTGATCCGATGCTTTCTGTGGTGATAGCACGAGTCAAAGGATTCCGAACAGGTGATGCGGGTGCTTCACGATTGCCAGAGTCGGTGGTCTTGATTGTAGCACCCTTTGCCTCATAAGCCTTGTCATAGTCGTCCGTAAAGAAGGGGTTTCGCTCGGTAGACTTCGTCTGCGAGGTAGCTCCTGCGCTGTATGGACCATTGGGGCTCGTCGCATTACCATAACGAGCCTCGGGTGAAGTGATGCGAGGGTTATCTCCGTATCTTCGTGGCTGTGAGATGCCGCGGAACCGCTGAGCAATAGACTTCTTGCGGCCCAGTCCGCCTTCGGCCATGATCCTCTGGTTATCGGATTCCTGCTGGATAGCTTTACGTGATGCTGGAGCACCCTCAAGGAAGGTCGAGGTTCCCAGCCCATGAGACTGCTCTCCATGCACAATGTCCTCACGACCCTTGGCGCTGAACTCCGTCTCCGGACGAGGCTTTTTCCACTCGTTCTCGGTACCTCCAAAGTCGGTGAAGCCCTCAGCGCCTCTGCCATGAATCCTGTCCAGGTCGATCTTGGAGTTGACTGGTCCAGAGCCGCCCAATGAGTTGTTGGCCGAGCCTACGGGGAATGCATGCATTGGTGCGCGCTGATCCTTCTTGCGGTTACGGTGGGGCTGTACTGCGTCGTACGGGCCATCGTGGTGAATCATGCTTGGTCCATAAATGCCAGTGACGTCCAATTTGTCGATGAGATCAAGGCCCTGGGGCTTGCGAACACGTCGCTGTGTGGACTTGCCATCCTTGCCACGATCACCGCGCTCCTCGCGTTCCTTGCGGCGTTCTCGGCGGCGGCGCTCTTCGTTTGGATCGAGCGAGCCTTTGTCAATCATCGAAGACTCAGAGTTCCGTCGCAGGCGTCGATTCTCGCGGCGGTCAGGGCTACCGACCTGTGGGGGACGCTGGCCTGGTGGGCCGCGGGGCCGCGGCGGTCCTCGGTTCTGTCCGCGCATCTTCTCGCGCTCTTCGTCTGACCTGGATGGGCGATGGCCTATGCGGGGGTCGGTGCCGCTTCGGTTGGGCGCAGGTCGTGGTGGAGCGCGTCTCTTTTCTCCATCGTCAATGGTGAGATTGTTCTGCAAGAGGTTAGGGTAGTTAGCGAAATTGACACGAAACGATGGAATCGCTCCATGGCGCGTTTGCTGTTGGCGCGGCGAGCATTGTGTGCTTTATGACGATGCTGGGAAGGGGGGCAGGTTGTGTGACAGGCTACGTGGGCAGCCGTCGCCCTCCCTGTGGACTAGGAATTGGAAAACACGTACAAACAGCTCCTCGGCGGCAGTGCCGCCAAAAGTGGCCTTCTTGGGCGAGTCCTTCATCGTGGCGGACATGTCGACCAGATCCTTGGAGGCCTCCTTGTTGAATTCGGCCTCGAACGTGGACAGGAAGGGATTGCGCGACATTGGTCTGCTGCCGGAGCTGGAGCGGTTGGCGGAGAGGGGGAGGGGGGAAGGCAGCGCGGGCGAGACAGCTCTGTTGCGGAATGGGTTGTTGGACGAGAGATTGAGAGCGAGGCCGGGCGAGGAGCGTCGCTCTGTTGATAAGGAAAAAAAGGTTATCAGCGAGGGTCCGGTTTCGTCACTGCGCAACGCAGCGTGAAACGGGCGATCGAAGGGGCCTTACCTGGCATTGACGGCTCTGCAAACATGATGCTTCCGCTGGTCACAACCCTGCCGAGAGGCCCAATCAGGTGGCGGCGCCGGGGGAGTGGGCAGGCCTGTTCTGCGCAATTGTTGGCTGGTGACGCGCACTGCTGGCAATCCTGCTGCTGCGCGAGTCGCAAATGGGCACAGCGGAAAAAGGGGCGCAATTAAGACTGGCGGTACAGATGATGGTGTGTTTCGCGGCCGACTATGTAAATAGGCTAGCCCTGCACGGGGGAAGGATGACAGGCGGGCGAGTGGGTGCTGAGTGAGTGGGCCGGAGAGGAGAGGGAGGGAGAGGGCGGCGTGGTGGAGAGGAGGAGAGAGGCAGTAGTAAAGGCGGAGGCAGCGGGCAGGAGACACAAAGGCAGGTCGGTGGTTCCCTGTCAAGAAGCCGTCGGCCTTGTGAAGAAAGACAGGCGCGGCTTGAACCCTTTTGAGGCGAGCTGGCTCGTGTTCTGGGGCACCGCCTGTGATTCGAAGGCGGCCGGTCACGAGCCGGCGACTAGAGGCTTTGGCGACGCTTTGGCTGGCTCCACGCCGATGGAGCTCCCGATTCAGTGCGGGCGGCACATCCAAGAGGCTTGACCGCTGTGGGGTTTTGGTGAAGGACGACGGCCCAGGCTGCGCGAGCAGACGCAGCGCAGACGCAGGGGACGCTCCAGCGCCAGCTGCATTTGCCATTTGCCATTTGCCATTCGCCGCTCGCCATGGCGTGCCTGGCCCGCGTAACAAAGAGACAAAGGCGTGCGCTCCCGAGGAACCGCTGCCGTCAGAGCTAGCCTGCCTACGGAGCGTTTGCTATTGCTTCTACCACTATTACTGCCATGTGTGTACGTCTTCATCTGCATTCACCGACCTTTCGAGGTCTGTATGTATCAACCAGACTCACCCCCTGCACCGCTGCCGACGTCGCCAGGCTCGCCTCCAAGGGGGCCTGCAACAGGATTAGCTGCGGGCCATTCATAATTGCGGGGAAGACCCTGAGTTCCCAATTTGTTCAGCCTCATGCTGCTAATGCTGCTGCCGCCCAAGCAATTATAATTCTCCCCTCCTCCATCACCGCAACAATCGCCCAACTGCACGCCATGGCCCAACACTCGTCCCCGCCTCGCGCTGATGTTCCCACCCACGGGGGTTACACGCGCTTCGAGCTCGAACTAGAGGTCCGCCGTCTCCCCCTTGGGCCCACGTCATGAGCCCCTGTTTTCTTTCATTAACACGCCCCCAGTTTGTCCAGTGCCTTGCGAATCCCGTCTATCTCAATTACCTGGCCCAGCAGAAGATCCTAGACAAGCCTGACTTTGTGGCCTACCTCGGCTACCTCCAGTACTTCAACGACCCCAAATATGCCAAATTCCTGCAGTAGGCTCAGACATAATCAATCTGTTATCGACTGACCGCTTACTGATCATGGGTCTGCAGTCACCCGGGGCCCACCCTCCGCGCACTAGAGTTGCTGCAGCAGGCGCGTTTCCGCCAGGAAATTCTCGCGCCCGGCCTCGTCGACAAAATGGTCATAGAGGGCCAGAGGAATGCAGTGCCAGCGCAGAAGGCCTGACTGCAAAACACCAAGGCTGTCTGCTTCGGCGCCAAGCTGCATCCATCGTCTCCATGAGGCATGCTTAGTCACACCAACATGTTTGGCGCACTCGTGTTTCTCGATTATTCCCGTCCGTGAGACAGCTTCCTTATCGAGCGGCACTCGGATCCGGTATCTATTGTGTTGGGAATCTTTGGAATGCTAAAGGTCGTGCCGATATCCATTTTAGCTGAGCCAACATTGCGCGGCCTGTGGACACAAGGCGCTTGGAAGTCTCATGCTCTGGCGCAAGGTTTGACGGGAGGAATTAGGAGCATTCAGATGGGAATGTTGATTCGTGACGCTGAAATGAAAAACGCATGCACGAAGGGTCTAAAGCTACAAAACAAATCATTCACAGGAACGCAGCTGAACATTGAGACTACTGAAGCTGAAGCTTGCCATCCATGCATACTAGTGGTTGTGACGTCGTCCGAATTCCATTGATTCCAGATGTCAGAGAACCTGAGACACACATAACAACCCTCATCCCAGACGCACATCGCCAAACCATACATCCCAGAACCCAGACACCAAGCAGCAGCGCTTGAGATGGACGCCTGGTGCGCACGTGATCGCCTCGGTCCAACGCTGGCCCGCCATGCCCCCACGTCGCGCTATCACGGGCGTGAGAGCTCTCGATACAAGCTACCATCAGGGTACTTGCTCGCCAGCCAGCAACCCCCGACGCCGTGCTTCTGCTCACCGCCATGCGCTCTGTAATCGAGGCTGAGTACGCATGTCGACCCTCGCAATTGCGACTGGCAGCTAACATGCCACAGGAAGTCCTGGCGTCAGCTTGACGACTTCCACTCTCTGACGGATTTGAAGATCCACGTCTCTGCACACAAACAGCCCCAGATAACCGCTGGCCTTCGTTCAGTATGCTGGAAGGTACTAAAAATGCTACTCCTCTCCTATTCGAAGCTTATCGTTTCGTCAGATCTTTCTGGTTTTCAAGACCCTAGACCGGTCGTCATGGCCAACGCATCTTGCACAGGCTCGCAAGACGTACGAGTCCCTGCGTACACACTATCTCCGTGCTATACAGCACCCTGATGAATTCGAGTCATCAGTAGACCCATTGAGCGAAATTGACGAGGTACATACACATTCAATTGATTACCCCGTATCACCACAGCGGACGTTGACCGTACTAAGCTTTGAAAGTCCCCATGGGTAGCCCTGCGAGCCGACGAAGACCTTCGTGCCGAAATATTCCAAGACATCGAACGATGCATGCCAGAAAACGTCTATTTTCGCCAGCCCGCGACTCAAAATATGATGCTCGACATTCTGTTCGTTTGGTGCAAGATGCACCCAGACATCGGATACCGGCAGGGCATGCACGAGATACTCGCGCCCTTGCTCTGGGTTGTGGAAAGAGATGCTATAGAAATCCAGGGAGCAAGTACTGGTACAAAGGACCAGGTTCTTGGGGACATTCTAAATTCTGCATACATTGAACATGATACCCATACTATGTTTGCCATAATCATGCAGACAGCCAAATCCTTTTACGCGCCGGCAGAGACCGGATCGACAACCAAGGACACTCCAATGCTTGCCAGAAGCTCAAGAATTTTCGAAAAGTATTTGCCCAAGGCAGATCCAGAGCTTTTCGCGCATCTCACAAAGCTTGAAATTGTTCCCCAGATTTTTCTTCTGTAAGCCTCCGCGCGCCATATAAAATTTTTTCTAACATCAACTAGACGATGGATACGCCTCTTGTTCGGACGAGAATTCTCCCTTGATTCTGTCTTCGACATGTGGGATGCACTGTTTGCCATTGATTCGTCGCTTGAGCTAGTAGACATGATATCGATCGCCATGCTGCTTCGTATACGTTGGGATCTTGTAGCAGCCGATACCAACGAGGCGTTTTCTCTATTGCTAAGATACCCCGAGCCTGTGGAACCTGCCTACACGTTCATCAAAGACGCTCTCTACCTTCGAGATCACTTGAATCCCAAGGGCGGTGCTGAGATCATTTCGCGATATGGAAAACAAGCACCAACTATTGAGCTTGAAGCTGCACCCATTATTCGAGAACCATCACCATCGCCTTCTTTCGCTTCCAGCCGAACAAGACGAAGCGTAGGTTCACCAAAAAGCTTCGTCAACCAACAAGGGGTTGGCTTCGAAGCACTCCTTCAAGGTGCCGCCAAGAACGTGATGGAGCGTGGGTCACAGTGGGGAGTTGGTAAGGTCCTTCGAGACGCAGTAGGAGAAGTCAGGAAAAATGTCGAGGCGTATTCAGCAACAAGTTCTGGCCAAACAACACCTCAGGCGACACCAAGGTCTGGTGGACGAGAGTTTCGAAAACCCGGACAGCTGGTTACATCCGGTCCCAATTCAAGACCTGGGTTGGAACGGACACAATCCACCAGTGCACTACGAAAAATTGAAGAGCTAGATAGGAGGAATAAAGCCCTAGCAAAAATGTTGGAAGTTGCTGTGGGCGATCTATGGGAATATCACAGAGAACGGACCGAGGATCAGAAGACAAGAGAGGATGACGAGAAAGGAAAGGCATCCATGGAAGTCCTCAGCCTTGCCATTGCCAAAGTTCAATTTGTCCAAGTCTATCTCGAGGACTCTTCGATACCACTCCCAGCGGAAGAAATCACTGACCAAGCATCGACTACAAAGGCTGCAGCGATCCTGGTGTCGCCAACGTCTCCGCCGGTCCCACCAGAACGCACATCAAGCGTCCCGCCAACTTCCATCCCAGTCACCTCTGAGCCTGTCCCGCTGGTGTCTACAGCCGCAAAGACCATGTCTCCGTTGAGTTCACGCCCGACCTCACCGCCAGCTCAAAGTCTCTCACCTCAAGTTATTTCATCAAATCTATCCCCTCGCTCCCGCCCTCACCTGACTTCGTCTAATTTCTCGTGGATGCTTGGTGTGGACTCCGCATCCTCGAACTTTGCCTCAGGTGCCGCACATTCGACGTTTTCTTCCGATGAGAAGAGACGAATGAAGGGCAAAGGATTTCTCTTCGGGGACGACGATGAAGAAGAAAGCAACGGGAAAGATGCCAAACGAGGAAGCATAAGTAGTAAGAGTGGCGTCAAAAGTAGAAAGCCGGTAAAGGGAAAGCATGTGTCTGAGATGGAGGTAGAAGAGGAAGTGATTGACCTGGACAATATGGGGAGGCGAGGTGTTCTCTAGACCCGGAGAATCCGCTTCAGTGAACCTGCAAGCTCTGGCATTTCAGCGACGAATCATGCCTATATTACCCCACAAGGACGACGTAGCAGGCTGCATCTGGGCGCCAATCTGCAAAGTTTCTCATGAGCACGATATGCGTCGATACAGTCCGTACGTAAGACACGTAAAGTGTGCCAATGGACAGTTGGCGATTGCTCCATAATGCGCAAGTATCTGTAACGACAAACGGAAGGGATGAGCATCCAGCAACAAAGGCCGACCGTTTTCGAAAAGAGAACAATATCAACCAGAGTTCACATCAGATTCCTCTCTGTTTTTATTGAGTGCCTTCCAGTCTTCAGCAAGTTTGGTTTGGCATCTTCGCGGCATATGTACACTTACTCTCGGCTTGACCCGCCCATACTGCAAGTCTCTCACCACTCCATGCCTTATGCAGTAAGCGGCCCCATTCAAGCTCACACACCTCGTCCCACGAAACTTGCTCAAACAGGGTACGATGCATCCACCGCGACCGGGCCCCAACGCTTCACCAGCAGTCGTCAGTGGCTTGCCTCGGTCCCTCATTGGCTGTGCAGTAGTCAACTCGTCTTCCCATTCGCCCTCCGTCGTGACGGCTAAGGAACTCGCAAGTCCGAAGAGTTTGGCTCAGGAGCGGACGCTGCGGCTATCGGCGCGTCGACATTGCGCGCGCCAGTCTGGCAAGGCTACGGGCGAGCCGAAAGCGGTAGGTAGGTCAAGTCCGCTGTGAGATAAAAGGCGGGCCCCTCTCTGCCCCTCCGCTGGCGCCTCTCTTCCCTCTCGCCAGCAACTAGCAATAAGTTCGATCTTGCAACACAATATACACAAGCTTTGCCACTCACGCTCCTTGACACGCATACATCTTTTCGAGACTTCCAGAAACAAGGCTCTTCGAAATGGCTCCTGGATGTGGTAACTCGGGCTGCACTTGCGCCGACTGCACTTGTGCTGCTGGAAACTGCACTTGCGGTTAAATATCTCTGGTACGTGTGCTCTTTTGCCTTGGGCCTCGTTGCGCAGCGATCCAGTCCGCTTTTCCCCTTTTACCATGGGTCGGTCGTATCTGGCTTGCGCCTTGTCCTTGCGCTTGCGCTCGGTGCTGCCCTTTCCCTTTTCCCAGTCACCCACCCGCCTTCTTCCCACACACCACCACCGTCTCTGTGGACCTCGAACCCCAACTAATTCCCTCTCCTTGTCTAGATCCTCGCCCCGACTATCCATCCGCACGCACATGAACCACAACCACAACCTCTCTGTGCCTCTCTGTCTCTCTTCCTGTCTCTGTCTTCGAACACCACACACCACACTTTCCCCCGCCATCATCTCGAACACTTGCTTCGCCTTTCTCCGCCTGTCCTTACTACTGCGCACATGGAAAATATGAGGTCCGTTGGGTTGGGGGCTGCATGTGAACGAGTGCACGGCGCTGTGATGAGCCGGGAGTATATACTTTGGTAGGACAAAATGAACATACTATGTCGTGGGATTTGAGGGATTTGGCTTGCTTGCGTGTGGTCATGTGCGGTGATGTGTGAAGTGTGATGTTGGAGTATGTGCGGTGAGGTGAAATGTGTGTGACATGGTGTGGAGTGTGGAGTGTGGAGTGAATGTGCTGTGAAAGCCACCTTCCTGACCTTGTCTTGCAGTTCCACGTGCCTTGGACCTAATCGTGATACTCATTTCCATGACCAACAGAAATTTTGTCCTGGAAACAAATACTCACCGACACTCCATACCAACCTTCCTCGACCTCAGAATCACCGTCTCGCGCTCTCGAAAGCACGGTTGTGGATGTCAATCTCCGACGCGAAATATCCACGTCACCACCACATTCACGTCCTATACCAATCAGCACATCATGTTACGAACAGAGCAAGCAAGTAGGTGTCTCAAAAGCGAAAAGCATGCATAAAATAGCCAGATATACCTAGACTACATGCATGCCCCAAACACACAAAGATGCTTCGACTGCCGTTTCCTCGTCATGAAATAATATGCTCAAATGCGTATGTGCGTTGATTCGACCCAACCCAAGCGCAACGCCGTAATGCGTGTCGGATATACGCGCCCCTTCCCATATTCCCCTCGCCTTTTTGTCCATATCTCATACCACGTCTCGGTCCTATCTCCCCGCATTCATCAGCTCGAGCAGCCCCTTCGCCGCGTTCCCTTTGACGGCACTACTCGTCAAATCGCTCTCGAGATAATGTTGCTGCTTCAGCCTCTGGAGTCGCTGATGCGGCGTCACCTGCGCGTTCTCGATATCCTCGTCGTCGTCATGACCCATGCGTATCCTGCTCATGGTCGGGGTCCGATAATTTGCTGGTTGCCGGATCGGCGACATGAGCTGGTCTGGTGACACGGATTGGGGGAGGTCGGCCGTTGGAGGCGACGACGATAGGTCGTAGCTGTGTAGCATGCGCGAGGATATTGACGTGCCTTCCGTTGGTGGGAGGAATTGGACTGGTGCCGCGCCTAGTTTGCCGATGGCTCGGAAGGGGTCGAGGTTTGCTTTTACGAAGGTGGGCCCTTGGACTCGCATTGGTGATGAGATTGTGATGTTGGGAACGCGTGGAGTGGCTGCTGCGTCGTCGAATGAGCCTATCGCGGCGGTTCTCGACGTAGTGTACGCGTCTGACGAGTCTGACGAGCTGATTTCGTACGTTGAGATGATGTCTGCGTCGCGTTTGCCGATTTGGTTCGTCTTCATTTTATACATGCCAAACTTGAGACGCGTGCGTAGTTGTTCGGCTCTCGATTTCTTCTCCTCCATGACAACTGGCGCTGGAATGACTGTGTGGGCAGGCTCAGGCGCGATGGCTTGTTCGCTCTTTTGGCTCGCACATAGCTCGTAATTGAGGAGGTCGGAGAAGGACTGGTTGCTCCTTTGGGAGTCTGGCATGAATTCGGGCTCAGGTGTGGGGGTGTTTCGCTCGGTGGGCGATCCGGGGTCTGCGAGACTGACGGGGTTGTTGTGCTTGGGTTGGTCAGTTAAAAGAAGACGCGTCCAGTCTATGGAGTAGCTACCATGTGTGTCTGCATGACGGCGTCGGTCAGGCGCATGCCCGTGTTGGAAAGACTCTCATCGCGTCCGCGGGCAAGCATCTTCAGCTGCTCCACCGTCTCGGCGCTGTCGACTTGGTCTATGCCTCTCTTTTTACCTTTCGGGTACGCGTCATTGGTGAGGTTCTCCTTGTCAACAAAGGCGGTGGGCAGGCCTGTGGCGGCGTGCTTCAGCGGGTTCTCGGCGTGGGTAGCTTTGAATGGGTCGGAGGTGTTTACGTGGGCTGAGGCCGGATTGATAGACCTTGGAGTGAGATCACCAAGCACGCGTCGTGGGCATGACTTGGACGGGCTGTGCTGGTTGGAGACATTCGTCCGTTGTGGAGTGGAGGTCATGTTGTCGGTGCGAAGCTGTGGAATCCCAAGACGCGTGCAGACCAGACGGATGGCGGGCGGCGATAATCCGGGGCGAATACTGAAGAGACAACAACCACACAAGAACAATGTGTATGATCTCAAGTGTTCGGCTGCCAATAGGGACCGGCCAGAAGAAATTCAGCGACGGGATGTTTGTTGTGTGAATTGTCGCGTCTTGGGGTTGGGGAAGTCGCAACCACGCCTGCTAGGACCACTTGCGACGCGATTGGTGGGTCCGCGCCAGGGTCCAGGCGGGCCGGCCTGAATTCACATGCACCACCACCCTCCATCCCATTCCTCTCCCATATTTCCCCACATCTATCGTCTTTGGCGTGATGAGACGACGCTCACAGCAGACTTCAGACGGAAAAGCCTCATCACCAACAATGTCCCCCTGCTCGTCCTGCACCATCAGCTACTCTTGTCAAGAATGCGTTTGCTGTCCAGAAGCGATAAGCCATATGGATCCAAATGGTCCCCAGTATCTTGTGTGCGATTGATAGGCTGCCAATAACCAAAAATACGTCATCCTGGCAAAGCGCATGCACCATTCTCGGATACTCGGCGTCTCCACCCAAGCCTTTGCATAATACAAAAGTCTTCGTGGTCCAGGTGGAAAGTTGCTGTTTACATTCCAGCTGCCTTGCCCTCAAACCCATCTCCAAGTACGCTAAGCGTCACCCTTGCTCCCTTATAAGTGCACTTGCTCAGGCGCAAGCATAGCGAGGGCAAAATTAACCCGCAAGTATTCTTAATCATGATTTCCTTTCCTTTTTTTCTAATTCTCGCCAGCATGGCCAATATGAAGGCCATTTTCCAGAAAGCTAAATCCGACTTGCGAGACATAAGCCAACGTTACACAAATCCAGGCTACCCGGGCGTGCCTCCCGGTACTTTTCCGCAACAAGAGAAGGGATACGTTTCGCCAGTAGATCAGTCTGACTGGTTTGATTCAGAAGATATCCAGCCTGAGGTCATCCGTGAACCAACCCCATTGGATATCCTTCGATATCGCTATCACCATGGCACAAACCTAGGCTCAGTCTATGTCATCGAACGTTGGCTTCAACCTTCTCGATTTCCTGATGGCGCCGAAGGATCGAGCGAATTAGCGTCCGTCAAGGCGTGGGTCGATGCAATTGGGTTCGATGCAACAAGGCAGAAATTTGAAGAACAATGGGCAGAAGCACTGTCCGAAGACGATATCGAGTGGCTTGCCAATGAGGCAAAGTGCACCACTATCCGCCTTCCCATCGGCTATTACAACCTCCCTGGCCGTGAGTTCACCCGAGGAACGCCTTTTGAGCCATACTCTTTTATCTACGAGGGAGCATGGAACAGTATTCGAACCTTAATCTCTCGATTGCGTGCACACTCAATCGGAGTCCTCATCGACCTGCATGCTCTTCCTGGTGGTGCGAACAACCAGGAACATTCTGGAACAAATAGTGGACGAGCGGAACTTTGGAGCAGTTGGAAAAATCGTGCCCTAGGTGTCCAATGCTGCAAGTTTATTGCCGAAGATGCCCTTACAGGTTCTGAGATTGCAGGTATCCAGCTCGCCAATGAAGCGGAATGGGAAGCGGAAGGAATGTACGAGTGGTATGACGAGTGCATCGCGGCCATCTCTGCTATAGATCCAAGTATTCCAGTCATCATATCTGATGGCTGGAATCTCGCCAAAGCGATCGATTACTCACTTCAAATGAATTCAGCACGCACCCAACGCGTCACCCCTGTGGTTGTGGATACCCATTACTACTGGGCGTTTACGGATGAAGACAAGAACAAATCTCCTCAACAGATTATCGGCGAGGTTGAAAGTAAGCTGAACGAGTTGGACGGCAAGGACGGTTCGGTTGTTGACCGTGGTGCTGCTCAGGTCATGGTCGGTGAATACTCCTGTGTGTTGACCGAGGACTCCTGGGCAAAATCAGATGGTGTCCCAAAAGAAGAGCTGGTGAGAGATTTTGGGCGAGCACAAAGTAGAAGGTATCAGGATCGTGCAGGCGGAAGCTATTTCTGGAGCTATAAGATGGACTGGATGCCCGGCGGCGAATGGGGCTTTAGGGAGCAATCAAACCTTGGGAGTATTGTGCCACCAAGGGTCGCGATTTTATCAGCGAATGACAAGTATGATTTGATCGAAAAGGCCCGAGAGGAGAGAAACGGCCGCCTTCACTATGCCTACCAACAGCACGTAGCGTACTGGGGACGAGTTGACCCCGAGGGCCACTACGAGCACGAAAAATATGAGCATGGCTGGAAAGTTGGATATGAAGACGCATTCACCTTCTTCGAGGGTCGAGCGACACAGGGTGACCGCATTGGAATGCTGGAAATCTGGGTTCTCAGAAGAGTCCGGGAAAGTGGCTATCGCGGAGGCTTCACATGGTTGTTCGAGCAGGGATTACGAAAGGGGATCAAGGACTTTTACGATGCGGTCGAGATCTGAGAACATTCCGCTTTCTAATTTGGAAATGTTCGCTCGCAATGGCCTTGTGCCCTTGGCAATACCCTAACTCTCGATTCACGGAACATTCTCATAGGATCGATTTGAACAGATCGCGGACCGTGCAACAGGCAACGACAACGCACAATGACCTAACGACAAGCAAACAACCTCTGTTTCTCGTCATTAGACAATGGGCCATGCCCAAACCGCTTCGACAAGATGCCGAATCTAACACTCCACGAAACTCATGCCAAAGAATATGGATCGTCACTCTGAGTTTCTGGGAACTTTCACAAATACAGAGACCAATGCTTTCTTAGCCTATAAAGCCTCGAACTGTCGACCTTACCAAGCGTACTGTAATACGGTCGCCTCATCCCGCGCATCAAGTCCAGATTTGCCGTCCTTGGAACCATTTGGAACACAGCTTAGTGGTGGACTCAATTCAGAGGGCGGCAGTCATTTCCAATCTTGCAGGCCGAGTTTTCCAAGGGGCTTACTTCCTCAATACGACTTTCCGACATATGGAGGGCAAGGGGATCTAGCAAACTCGCCCGAGACTGAGACAAAGGAGGAAAATGGAAGTGATATGTCCAATCACAGGGGTACTATCAGCAGCGCGACTTCTTTAAATTCGGATCACATTACGCAAGCTGTCACTCTGCGAGAGGGCCAGTCATTCCACCCCAAAGCTCGGACAGGGTGTCACGAAGAAAAATCATTTTTGCGGGTGCAACGACGAACATCATGCGATGCATCCACATATCAGAACGTCCAGGACAAATCAAGTTCCACGGCAAATTTGCATTTCGGGTTCAGTCAGCACCCGCTACCACCACTCCCTATAGGGGCAGCCGTGGATTCGAACGATGGCGTCGTGGGGTCTTGCCCCCCAAGTTTTGACCCTTTTTATCATCTTGGAATATCATTGAACCAGACATCATCTGCACTTCAAGCGACTGACCCTGCTCAGGGTGTGGGTCAGCCCCCTCGATATCAACACAGCAGCGTTGAGGCAGAGCCTTCATCCGACGGGATAGTTTTATCTGATAGCATCTCGCCAGTCGTCCCGCATGAAGCAAAATCTGAGACTAACTCACTCCCTCGCTCCTTGACAGGACCCTCTGGCCTCCAAGATGATCGCGTCCCCACAGAGCTTCAACCCAATCTCTTACCGCTAGTACCACCAGAACCACCTGGTCTTGGGCCCCGTCCACCGCCCTGGGGCTCCTTCGAACTGCTCGAGAGGCAGCGACGCCGGCGAAGCCAAGGGCGTGGGTCTGGACGAGGGCGCTCGGAAATGGCATCGGCGATACATGCTGGCTTGCAGACTCCGGCTACGGTTCGAGAGGACGTGTTGCGGCGGGAGGTGCAAGGATATCGTGAACAGGTGCTAAGAGTATACCCAGAGATGAAGTTTGATGGAGGGAGAGATCGTGCTGAAGGCTGTTGTTACTGTTGTATTGTCTTGTGAATTGAAGATGTGCTTCTCTGCGCCATCATTGATATCGATCAAGTTATATATATTGACCAAAAAGCGAATTCAAACCAGCCTTAGACACTGCCGAGTCGCTCATCGTACTTTCGGGGCTTTGAGGATTTTGTAGCGAAGCAGCAATTCGAGTATACGCCAAGCGTTGCCTCCTGATCGGTGTTGTACAAATCTGAGCAGCAACCTTCGGTCAAGCTCTAAGAGTGGGACCACCGTGCCAGAGGCTGAGGATTCCCCAGTTTTAATGTGCGCGTGCATTTCAGCCCGTGGTGTCAAGTTCTCGATCGGTACAGTAACGCGTTCGACATCAATCTGGAGGACACTAAGATATGCCTTGATCAATTAATCTGAAAGTATGTTCTGAAGGCCTACTGTACGCTGCTAGATTCTTTGAAATTGAATGCGTTGATTGATGAGGAGGTAATGCTTTTGAAATGAGAAACTGCGGCTGAGACATGCGATTCGAAGTTGTACGAGAAAGTGGTCAATCAAGACACAGCGGCCCAATGCAGCAACCCTCATATCATATGCAAGCAGTAGCCAAGAGGCACTGTGTGGGAACATGCATCAACGCATGTTGCGCGATCCCATATTAGGTAATTGGTGTGTAGACGAAGGAGCAAAAGCGACGCGAAATTGGCGCCACCAGCAAGGATGAGGCTGCCAATGCTTCAGGACATGGAGAACGAGAAGAGCAGAACACCCAGACAGACAATTCGTGAATAGGCACACCTCGATACCAATGCTACCTTTCGGCAAGTATCAAAGCAGCCTCGCAGTCGAGCACAAGGCTGTGCTAGGAACCACTTCGCCGCAAGTCAGCCAATAGGAGAAGTAATTGTTCCGCAAGCTGACTCCAACGGCGGCCAACGCCCAAGTGTACCACGCGACTTAGCACCACCACTTTCCCGCTCGAGCACCAATCCAGCGATCGAACACACAATTCGCATACTCTCCATGCATCACAGGTCGCGGTTTTTACTACAACCAGCTAACCGCGCCATGGCCTCGTATTCGTCTCTTGCACTTCCGCACGTAAGCTCCCCGGCGCCAACGAGTCAATATCAGGCCCGCAGTTCCAACCTGCTCATGCCCACACCCATGGCCCCTGGCCCACCAGCCCCATAAGGCTGTCAATCTCTCTTTCTCTGTCTCGTTTCTTTCCGGTGATTAACCTGTCTGTCTGTCGCTCGCTCGCTCGCTGTTCCACGCCGTTCTGTCCACCTACCTACGCCTGATACTCTCCAACGTCGACCAACCGACCCAAACATGTCGTTAATAGGAGAGGGCTTCGCTATCCGCCGCAACGGCTCCTGCTTCGAGGACGTCGAGGTCGATTGTGGGGCAACGCGTGCGCCCTTCCGTGGCTGTTGTCCAAGTAACTACGCCTGCCCTTCACAATACAACATTGCGTGCTGCGAATCCGGATTCAATTGCACGACGTCGCTGCTCGAAGTCTCGCCGCCGCGGTGTGCGAACGAGACGTGGAATTTATTTGATAATGGAGGGTACTTTTGCTGCGAGCAGGGACTGACGGCGTATAACCGCGACAACACGAATGTGTGCGCATCGCCGGGCGCCAGAATACTTACGGGAGACAAGCTTCTGCCGTTGATGAGATCGGGAATCCGTACGTGTTGAAGTCTCGCATCAATTGATGTTTCCTTTTTTCTTTCTCCAGTCGCAATGCTGATCAGAGGAACGTCTGTACAGCATACTCCGAAACCTCAACACCAGCCTCCTCAAGCCTCCCCATAACCCTCTCCTTCTCGTCCCTCACGTCTCCCACCGCCAGCGCCACCGCCGCCACAACACCCACCTCCGGCAGCACCTCCCCCTCAAACACATCCGCGCCCCCAAACACCGATTCAAACTCCTCCTCCTCGTCCAGCCCAAGCTCAAGCACCAACGTCGGCGCCATCGCAGGCGGCGTAGTCGGCGGCGTGGTGGGCCTCGCCCTCATCGCCTTCCTGGCGTGGTTCTTCCTGCGCCGCCGCAAGAACGCGGCAGACAACAATCCGTATCTGCTGCAGGAGCGGCACGAGGTCGACGGCACCAGCAGCGCCGTGTCGACAAAGTACAGGATGGATGCGCCGGCGCCCTACTACCACGAGGCGGACGGGCAGAACGTGTATCGGAATGAGTTGCAGGCGCAGCAGAAGCCGGTCGAGTTGCCGGCGGGCAAGAATTGAGCGTTGGGTTGTCTGTCTCGCTGGCGGAGATGGCCTGTGTGGTGGTGGTGGTGGTGGTGGGTCTAAAAAATTTTAATTCTGGGGAAGGATTGGGGAATGGGGGTTTGGTTCGATTCGAGGCGATTTGATATTAGAGCTCGAGTGCCCGTTTTATGCATGGCGAGAGGGGTTGGGGTTATGTACACACCTACCATATTACGTAGTAGCTTCAGTCCAGATACAGATACACAAGTAAAAGTAATGCAAATGCAAACAAACGCAAACACGCACCCAGCTGAAGTCTGTCTTTTTTTGTTCAATTTTTTAGGGGAGGGGGAGATGGAGGGAGTGGGGTGGGGTGACGCTGATGTGTGGTGGGTTTTTAGGTATCTTGCAGTCTGTTAGATTTGTTTTCTTGTTCTGGAGTAGATTGAAATGCGGGAGATGGGGCTGGGGATCTCTCTTGGACATGCAGCGGAGCAGGCTTGTCGAGACTGGATGTGATCCAATGCGCCTTTGGAATCACGTATACTCTTCTCTTGGAGTCATTCAGGCGGAAAGATCAGACACATTTAGACGGCTTTATTCATTTCTTCCCAACTACTATTACTACCCTGAGTCTTACCGCGTCAGTAATACCGTGCAGAACATCGCCCCTCGTTCACTCCTCCCCCAGACGTTCATCTTGCATCAACACTACACTCCCCTTCTTCCTATCCTCCCTCCTCTACCCTTTAACTACCCAGCTATCCCTTCAAGCAAAACTATCTTTACGCCCCACCATACACCCATCCATACATCCCTCCAAACGCCTTAAACCCCCCTCCTCTAACCCTCACTCACGACCCACGTGCAACCCCAGCACGACTTCGCGATAAATCTCCCAAAGCAACACAACACTCTCGCTGCCATTTCGCAACAGATAAGCCACTTACGCCCACTGAGACCCTTGTCTCAGTCTCGGTCGCGCGCAGCGAGCCCGCTGCATGCCCGCGCAAGACATGTATCATGCGATTTGGCCGGAAGGGAGCGCAAGGGAGGGACAATGAAGAGAGAGGTACTTCTTCTTTCTCTCTTGTATCTTTGCTGGAGCGAGGTTCTCGCTTTGGTTCGCTTTGGCACGCGCTGTTCTTTTGGGAAGTGTATGTGGATACAATTTGTTTGGTTGGACGCTTGCAATTGGTGCGTCGCTTGATATATTGCGATTTGTTGGGGGACGGACGGCTTGATTACTTCATGGATGGATACTTTCACTTCGACGTCTGATCTCATTTCAGTTCACTGGACGCGACTTGTCGGCGTGGGTTACTTCCGTCCCTTTGTATCGACTTCTTCAACGGCGCAGCTCTTGCCCAACCTAGCTTCGCTCTGCAGCTTCACATCGAGCTCGATTCTCTGCCTACGCTTTTTTTTCTCACGGCCCTTCTTTGGAGAAAGCAAATATGGCAACGCACATCCTGCCTCACTCAGCAACAACCGTCGCCACCACCGCTGTGCGTCCATCCACAGCGCGCTCAACTGTCCGCGCTGTCACGCCTTCACCACCACACAGCGCGTATTTGGAGTCTGCACCGCAAAGCCCAGGCCATACGGCAAATGTCCCACTATTCACAAGTTACGGTACACCAGATATCGCTGAAGGCAACGAAGACTCCGGCGCAGAGACCAAGCCGCCAACCAAGATGACGGATCCCTCTACCTCACGAAATAAGACTCCTGAATGCGGGCTGCAGCGTGGCGGAATTGCATCTCGGGCTTCGTCCCCAATGAAGTCGCGCCCTGTATCGCCGATGAAAAGTCGCAGGCCGTCGTTGACGCCCTCGAGGAGGTTCTCACTACAGGAGCATTTGTATCACAGTTCGAAGCGCAGTAGTATGAGTGAGGGCACTCAGCGACGAGCAGGAAAACAAAGAGCTGTGGATGGAAAGGAAGACAGTAGAGACACGTATTCTCGACCTGGTACGCCGACGCCCATGAGCAAGTCACAAAGACATTCATCGTACATCCCGCTCGGCGCGCCTCTTGATTTCTGGAGTGCAGATGTGACGAGTGCTGCTAAGAGGCGTGTGGGTTCTACTGATGGCAGAGGTGCGATGACGGAAGACATGGGCAGTCCTGGCCCTTCTTCTCTGCAAGCAGTGCCGTATACACTCCCTTCACCACCGCAAATGAGGTACCAGAGGCAACAGAAGGAAGAGAAGCGTCCTCTGCCAGCAGTCCCTGGATCCTATCGTACTTCTGCACCTCTCTCGATCTCCACGGGAAACCCTGCGGTCGTCCCCCGCAAACCACTACCCTTCTCTACGCGCAATGCGCACAGTTATATCGCCACGCAGTCAAGCAGCAACTCTGATGACACAATACGGTCCCATCGCAGTATCTTCCGCACGCCTGGCCGCGACGAATTTGAGCGTAAGAAAGCTCTTGTTGAGCCTGACGAAGGTCCGTTTGCGAATACGGTTAGTCTGATAGATTTGAGGGAGAGGAGACGCCAAGTGAGTGACGAGTATGCGAATGGGAAGAAGCGCACGGAGAAGGGGGCATTTTGTGGAATCAAGTTGGGCAGGGGAGGGTGCTGCATTATGTGAGGCTAAAGGAGAGGGAGAACTATGTGGTAGGATGTGGCTGCATTTGTGATATTAGTGAATGAAAAAGGGGGACGTGAAATTGAAAGGAGTTAGGAATGAAGTGATAGTGTTGGTTCTTAAGGGGCTCTGCTTGACTCCATAACAAGGCGATGCCAACACTGTCGAGTTTGAAGTGAGAGTCCGAACCACTGGAATCGAACATTGATAACATCAAAGGAATAATACAGTGTTAGCCGAAATAGATCCCTCCCAAAAGACTGCGTTTCCAGTCCCATGCTCTCATTGTGTTTGAGATGACAATTCTTGAAAGCGATGTCTTGGCTCAGATTATATGCTGGGCTGATCTTTATCGAGACGATTGAACCGTGGTGAAAGCATCGCTCGGGTTGTCTATAGCATCTCTGTACAAGATGGAAGACGCATATACCGGGATCTCATGTCCAGGACACTCTGTGTCGACCTTGAGAGAGCAGTAATGCGCTGATTCAGGCCGTTGCGAAGTCCTTAATGCGTCCTCACACGGTTCACGAAAGCTGAACCCGGAACAACGCTCCCAAAAACAGACGTGTTCCTCGTTCGATATTGCAACGTCACACTCACTCAAAGTTTTTCTAGGAAAAATCAGAACCTTAGCTGGCTTAGAGTAACTTGTGAAATGGTCCAGAAATAAACGTTTTGGTTCGGAGGTCTGCAATTCAAGGACGAATTTCCCAAGACGCAGTTCCAACATCGGGAATAATGAATTTTTGCTGAGAAGGGTTTCTAGCGAGATTTCGAAGGTAGGGATAACATTCATCTGAATTGAATTTAAGAGTGCTTCTTGGGCGATAGTTCTGCCGCAACATCGAGCGCTTGAAGAATGTCGGATCCAAAAACAACAGTCATGTAGGCTGGAAAGATGACCCAAAGTCCACTAGGCGATTGTTAGGGTTGAATTTATACGGCATCGGACAACTTACTTCATGACACCATAGAAAAGAAAGATGGTGAACCAGTCGTTATGGGCAACATTATGGAACCCAGAGAAGTATTCGTTGAAGTCTAATTGCATTAGCTTCAAAGCTCCTAATGAAGAATTTTCTCGTTCTGCACTTACAGTAAAGAACCGTTTTACTAAGTGTCATGACTGCAGCTGCGAAGCCAATAATCAGGGCACGGTTTCCGGCCTTGCCGCGCACCTTTCGTCCACCGGTAAGCCAGCTACCCACACCCTCACTGAGTTGCAAACCAGCGCCTCCCGAAGCAGGGACACTATGATTGTAAATAATCATAGCGTAAAGGCCATACATGACAAGCTCAACGGCATTCAACGCCCCCTGAGCTCCACCGAATCCATCAGTTCCTTCCCATCCTGGCCAACCATAGACATGGTCGATTGCAGCGTAAATCTCGTAAGGCTTCCAAATCGGCCATTGGAGCATGCCACCAGCCATGGTGTGCGGGCGCAATAGAATGTACAAGGAATCCCATAGTACAAGGGGTATCGACACGGTGAGCCAAAGTACGGTCAAGTTCGATACAGAGTGGCACCATGCCGTTTCATTGATCTCAGATGGAGGGGGCGGCTGAACAGAAGCAAGAGTATTTGAAGCAGCGCGTCTGGCTAGAGACTTGGAAGGCGACCCATTGAACTCTGGTGAGTCGGTAGGAGTTGGAGTTGAAGTCCGTGATGCTCTCTTGGTAGGGGAGGGTTCACTAGCGGGGAATCCGCCCTGAGGATGTAAGCGTGTTGAAACCATTGCGATGCGACACGGAATTTATGCAGAAAATCAGGGTTTATCTATCGTCCGGAAGAACGAGGAAGAGAATGTACGCGTTGGTGTTGTTGTGATGTTGCGAAAAGGTGGCACGCGGCAAGACGGTGGGGGAGCGCGGGAAGAGCTTTAGCCGGCAATTTGTCAGGGCTATGCCAGACACGGAAGGAGTGTTTTACGAGGGCGCCAATCAGGGAAGGAAGGTGCCTGGATATCTGGCCATTGGCTTGCTCCTCAATTCATTCCATTTCTCTTTGTTGTGCCCAATCATCATAGTCGTAAACGAAAGTCTCGAGTGAATTATCTATTGACCAAGAGAGCAGCTTCGAGGACATTCACCATCTTCTTGGGAACAACTGCTCAAAGAACGTCAGAGACGACCAGTATGCTGACGTCATCATTGTTGGGGAAGTGAATAGAGTCCCATGATGTTCAGTAAAGAGTTTCCGAGTCGTAAAAGCTGTAGAAGCCGTACATTGGATCTGGTAGAAACAAATTTTTATGTACACCTGACGACCTTTGTAACATTACACTGGCCATACATTCTCTCGACAGACGACAGAAGAATCTTGCAACTACCTGTACCGCAATAAAGCAAAAATATGCGCGACCAACTCCAAGAAACTCCACGTACAGATTCACCTTGTCTCTAATTGCTGAGAGCCCTGTCAATCATTTCTGGATCGTAGGATGGCGAGGTATGACAAGTGCACGAATAACGACGCGAGTAAAGTGGCGACCCCGCCCCCCACAGCCTCTGAGTCGACGAACACCTGCATATAACCCGACATAGGGGAGCGTTATGCGGCTCTATCTTTGCTTGGGAAACACTCATATTTAGCAGTTTCTCAGGGCTGTGACTCTGGTGGCAAGATCGGCGTTTCGCCTCCAACCTGAACGGAGTCAGTACACAGGCCAAGGACCCCGCAGCATAGCTCCGCATACTGTGTACGACTACTCAAACAAGAAATCTGCGGGCTATGTTGCCAAGATTTCCCCCATCTGGACGTGCAGCACTAAACAAGGCTTATCTTGCCGCTGCAGGTTGCTCATGCGTCTCGACCTCTCAGGCGTCCCGTGTTGCTCATACTCCGCCTTGTGGCAGGCCTCACAGGCAACAGTGGGCAGCCTGATCCACCCAGACCGGTGTATATCTCAAGCACTACAAAGGTAGGCATAATTGTAGCCAAATACAACAAAACAATATTTACTTTGAAATACTCGTTACATCACATCACAATGTCTGATACTCATACCCAAGTTCCCTCCGATCTTGCAGAGACGGGAACACTATCTTCCATTCATACCGTCTACGAAGACCCTTTCCGACTCAACAAATGGACTACCACCTCACCAGAGAGGACTGGTCCGCCAGTCGAAGACGCTCAATCTGCGCAACATGCTCTTGTTGTTCGATACAAGCTATCAGACAATCCAGCCAAAGAGCTTGATCTGCACTCTCTCGTCGTCCAGAGTCCTTACTTGAAGAAGGTCCTGGCTCGAGTTCTCGACGGTTATCCCGGTGTCACAACTGAACTTGATCGTCTTGAGTTCAATGCACCTTTCGAGTGCTTCATTCATCGCTGGGAGACGCTGGAAGCTGTGCGCGAAGAGTTGCTCAGCAACTCTGCAGAACTTCAGCCTGAGGCAGAAACAGAGGCTTCACAGACAATCATTCATATGAACCTTCTCCACGCCACTCTGAAAGCCGAATTGGCGTCTCAACTACGCACCAAGCAGGATCTCCTCAAGAATGGAGTCATTACTCCGTTGCACGTGTGGATGATCTTCGAGCCTGGTTGCCTTATATACACCAAGAATGAGGGACACGACCGTCTCTTCAAGCTGATCACTGCGAAATGGGAGGTCAACAACAAGCGCCGGTTCTTCAAGCTGGAGTGTGAATTCGTCGATTATGACGGTGTCAACTACGGCATGAACAAAGAAACGCTCAACGTCTATTCTTGGAGGGGTACGAAGAAAATCACCAAGCTCGAAGCTTATCCCTTCCAATACTGCGAAAATCGAGATGTGCTGCAGAGCCGTTTGATGGAGCGCGGAAGGAAGTATGAAGCCTACAGAGGCTTCCACTTCGTTGCTTACAAGGGCACTGCAATTGGGAAAGTCAATCGCGGCGAAGCCAAGTTCGACGTCAACAGTCGAATCATCATCGACTCGGCTGCGAGCATGCGCTACAACAACAAAGTGACTCTGGAGTACTTTGGCGCAGAAGATCAGCCTGAGGCCAACTTTCCAGACCAGGCCGATGAAATGCTCGTAGATGAAGACTGTGTCGTCCTCGATAACGTCGACGATGGCACCTCCAAAGCCATCAGCGGCAAGAGGCCTACCGCAAACGAGAAATCGAAATCAGTCCTCACGACCGAGCAACTCCTCCTCACGGACGCTAAGCTGCGCGGCTACTCGCTCCGCGACAAGAGGTGGATGAACTTCTACATCGACTTCATCCAAGACATCGCCTGGAATGAGGATGCGCTCGACTCGCTCGTTGCCCCACAAGAGCAGAAGGACCTGATTCTTGCCTTTGCCGAAACGCAGTCCAAGAAGAACACGCAGTTTGACGACTTCATCCAAGGCAAAGGAAAGGGCATCATCATGCTGCTCTCCGGCCCTCCAGGCGTGGGTAAAACCTTGACTGCCGAAAGTGTGGCAGAGTGCATGAAGGTGCCGTTGTATAGCATTGGTGCTGCTGAACTCGGATCGAAGCCCAACACGCTTGAGAAGAAATTAGAAGACATTTTGGTCATGTGCGCGAAGTGGAACGCTGGTACGTATCCCACATATTTATAGTCTGGGAAAAGATATCTTACTAATACCCAAATAGTCCTCCTCCTCGACGAAGCAGACGTCTTCATGGAAGCCCGAAGCACCCAAGACCTCGACCGCAACAAGCTCGTCGCCATCTTCCTCCGCCTCCTCGAATACTTCGAAGGCATCATGTTCCTCACCACCAACGTACGTCCCTCCCCCTCCCCCTCCCCCTCCCTCCCTTCCCCACACCCTACTAACCGCCCCCCTCGCAGCGCCTCGAAGAAATGGACGCCGCCTTCGAATCCCGCATCCACCTAACGCTCAACTACGCGGAGCTGGACAAGCCGGCGCGGCGCCTCGTCTGGACCAAGTTCCTGACGCGCAGCCCGCAGGCCGCCGAGGCCGTGGATTTCTCAGACGCGGATTACGAGCGGCTGGCGCGCGTACAGATGAATGGGCGGCAGATCAAGAATACGATTAAGACGGCGCAGTTGTTGGCGGGACGGTATAATGAGTGTTTGAGCATGACGCATTTGGAGACTGTGTTGAAGCTGAAGAAGGTTGCGGAGAAGAAAGTGGGGTTCTTTGGGGCGCAGTGAGTGGGTGAGTGTAGAGGCGTCATGGCTATTGAGTAGTAGCGTGGATGGGATGGGTTGGGATGGGTATACATGTATGGTTTCTCTTAGCATGAGTCCCTTGATACATATGGGCTTGATACTGAAATGAACAACTCTGAACGAACAAAGATAATGTCGATGCGGTAATGGAGATACACGAAATGCATTGCACAGATGATTCTCTTGCATTAGAACTAATTTGCCTTGCAATTTTGCATGAAGGAATAGCCAGCCGCACAGAGGCCTGCCGTAATTCATCACAAGGTTCGAAGTGCTGAGCAGCAAACATCACGGGAGAATTATATAGAGACATGAGATATGGGATCCTTGAATTTCAAAAATATGCACCAGTCTAGATAACGCCTTTATCCTTTCCCCAATCCGATACTTCTGCAATTTGTCTCATGCTACCTACCCCTTCGCCTATACCCATTCACATCTCTACGAGCTGCTCACCCAATTCGTCACCCTTAGATCGTCGCACCTGTGTCAGGCAATCACTTCTTCTGGATGGGGCCATTCTCAGCGCGCTTGGCATACTCCTCACACTGCTGCATCTTGCGAGCGTGCTGCCGATGCTTAAAGAACTTGTCCGCCTCAGCCATTGACTTGTTCAAACGCTCGTTCTTCTCGAGGTATATGCCGAACTCCATTGGGTCGGGGATCAGGCCGCGGTGGCGCAAGTAGCACAGGTGGTTGACTAGATTCACCCAGAGCGGCTCCCGATCAGACACGGTGTACTTGGTCAGGACTACGATCTCGTGGTAGGTTGCGAGGCAAGTCTTGAGGTACTCGACATAGTAGTGCTGGATGTGCAAGACGTACCGGTCCATGCCCAAAACATGAGCGGCGCGGAGCACGGCGATGTCTCGATCGAAGGTCGACTGGAACGGGACAACATGAGCCTCGAAACCCTGGCAAGTGGCGTTCAACCACGTGACTAGGAGCATGTACACTGCATTCGGATCAAGAGTCTCGTCCTTGTACGTGTACTGGCTGGATTTGGGGTTGTTGGTGAAGTGCTTGTTGAGCTTCCACGAAGCGGCCATGATTGCGCGCTTGGGAACACGGTTGATGGCATGCTTGCCGACGTGGATGGTGACCGTTGGTCCAGTCAAGAGGGCTTTGCGCTCCTGCTGAATCATCACGAGCAGATTGTCGTATTTTTGCGTGATGATTTCCATCGGGGCCTGTGTGGCCATGGGTGAAGGAGTGACAGAGCGCTTGTTGAACTTTTGACCGATGAGCATTGTGGTAGTTCAAAGTGTGGTTTAGTGGAAGGTTGATTAGAGGGTTGAGTAAAGGCTTGGTTGGAAGGTTGGTAGCAAAGTTGGTTGGAAAGTTGAAGAGAAGGTTGATCGTGTGGTTGAGCGGAAGGTTGAGTCTGGATGAGAAAAGGTCAAGATGGGGATAAAGACGTGAGATTATATACTGTTGGCTTCAGGGCCCGAGCGCGAATACAAGTTGTGAAAGGCGAGTGGCTCCAAGTGAAATTTGGTGCCTGAGGTGAAATAATGTCAGTGTTTGCGTTGCTGTATCAATAACGCGCTTCTCTTCTGGGGCAGTGTGAATCATACAAGGCAGATACACTAAAGCAGTATGGAACAATAAGGTTTTTGACATAGAACAGTGTGAAATAGAAAAGAGCGTTGGCACAGGACAGTGCGAAACTAGCACGGATTATGGTACGAGCACTGTGCAGCACTACAGTGCTCATCTATCGCAGGTTTATTGTGAAGAAAAGGAGAAAATCGTCGCGATAGTCCGAGTAACGTACAACCATCAATGCCAATAGTGTTTGCTTGAACGGAAGATGCATCTTGTGCATAATAAAATGTATGGACTGAGCGAGAGGACCCTCAGCAACGGAATGGTAGAAACATCGAATCAAGATCTTACTGAAGGCTTTTACGTACTTGCAAGCTCTAATGTTATATAAAGAAGCATTTGGGTTTTTGAAGGACCTTGGTCAATTATTACAAGCAGATGTCATTGTTGTGAAGATGCCTGGCTTGCATCGGGCTATTACTGGTGCACGAAAAGGTTTATACGAAGCAACCAAGGGATATACGGTGATGATATAATATTCAAGAGAACTAGGTGGACAACTGGCGTACATCAGAACTTCTCTGAATATATACGGATTGTTGTCAAGACAATCAACTAGACCTAATCAGTTTCTCTGTCTCAAGCTCCACCAGAACAAACGGCCAGGAGGATTGCTTGGTCTCATTTAAAAACTTCTTGCCACTAGATTGTCTCTGAGAATTTTCTGACGTGTTCCGGCTTAGATCGGATATCTGAAACCCTTTTGGAGCTGTCGAGCTTGAGCAATAGAGATGCCCTCGGTTTCCGCAGTACGCTGCAGCCTGATCATATCTTTCTCTGATAGCTCCGAATTTTCATTTTCAACGCTAGCCAGTCTGTTGTTTTCTCGGATAAGCAGGAATCTCAAAGTGGTGAGTAGGATTGCTGCGATAACCATCAGCCCTGCGCAGATTCCGATACCGGTATAAAAGTACGGCTTTTCGTTATCTAAGTACGTGTAGGGCCTGAAAAAGTCAGCACGACAGTCTCATATTGGAATCCCATTAATATCGCATAACTTACGTCCAGATAGTAACCGAGTTTCCGAGGGAGTTGATGAGAGCGTAGGAAGCGGCTCGCTTCGCCGGTGGACGGGTCAAAACGCCGGAAATCCAACTGAAGATAGTTCCATTCATTGTCATGAGGAACATCATTAAGAAGAAGGAGAAATACTTGGGTCCGAAGGAGTTCGTGGTCATGAAAAGGATAAAGCCGGTGATCGCGGGAACGATCGGGTAGATGGCGAACCAGAACCGCGTCTCGAATCGATCACTTACAATTCCATGGCCATATGACCAGATAGTCATAAACACGTGCGGAGGCGCTACGAGGAGGAGGGAGATGAAGCGGCTGTATCCAAGAGATCGAGCCAGAGTGGGAAAATAGTATCCGAAGCCCTGAGCACCAGTCAGGCACATATATATGCCCACAAATAGCCAAGTCTTGACATCAGTCAGAGCAAGCTTAAGGCCCTTGAGCTGAGACATTGCGCCCTCCTCATCTACGTCCGCATCGGCTGCTTCGAGCGCGAGTCGACGGTTTGCTGTGAAGAGAGTCAGCGCCTACAACTAGCGAGATCTCTAGGCCTAGCAAGGTTTCTAAACTTTGTGAGGTTTCGGCTTACCAACGTGCTTCTCTTCAGGAGAAAGCTTGCGCCATGTCTGAGGGAAGTCAGGTAGGAAGAAGCAAACGACGATGCCCATGGCAACAGTAACGGCTCCTTCAATGATGTAAAGCCAGCGCCAGGCACTCAATCCCATCTTTCCGTCCATTCCTTGCAAGATGCCGGCTGCAATGAGGTTACCAAAAGCTCCGGCGATCAGAGCACCGGAATAGAAGATGCTCATCCGCAAGTTCATCTCCTTCTTTGTGTACCATTTCGATAAATAGAACAGCACTCCCGGAAAAAATGGAGCTTCTACAATGCCCAAGAAGAAACGGCATGCGACAATGCCGGCGAAGTTTTGCGCTAAGGATGAAAGAGCCGATACAAGACCCCATGCTATCGTGAAGAAACCGAGATAATAGGAAGGGCGACCGAAGTAGTTGAGCATCAGATTAGACGGAATCTGGCCCAAGATGTAACCGACGAAGAGGATAGACAGTCCGGTCTGATATTGCTGAAGGGTGAGGCCAAGATCCTCCTCGAGGCCGGCCAATCGTGCAGAAGCATAGTTGTTCCTGGAGCAGTCCATTAGCAAATGTTGCACGGTTCTAGCAACCACTCTTATAGTATGAAGAGTGGAAATAAGTCGAAGTTCACTGAAGCCTGGCGGCCTTTCGTGGCTTTCAATCGTGTGTAATATGTTGCAAGAAACACTTAAAGCACCTTTGGCGCCAATCACACTTTACTGCCACAGGAGAGTTAATAATTTAACGTACCTATCGATCCAGTTGAGTAGGTAGACTATTAGGATAATTGGCATAATGATGAAGTCAACCTTGCGGACCAACTTCTTCTCCAACACCTTTTCCTCGTCAGTGAGACCATGGACAGCCTGCTGCTCCGCATCCTCCACCACGTCCATCTTCTGGATATCCTTGTCGGTGAACTTCACGTCACCCATGATGAATTAACGAGTAGAACAAGTCTGGGGTATGGTGGGCCAAGTGTGTGGGGTTTGTTGTTGGCGTACCGATACTTTGGAGCGCCAGTCATAAAGACATTTATGTCGACTGCGTCTATCGGCGAACTCACCGACAAGGCCGGGGAAGTATCGCGAGCGTGAGCCGATACCAAGACATGTCCAAGATAATATTGACGAGTGATGTTTCGTTGCCAAGGTGAATTTAGGGCTCCTTCACGAGTCAGTACCTGCGTTAGCAGCCTTGTCTGTGATAGCGTTGTGGAGAAACGCGGGGCATGCTCGAATGACGCCCTTTTGTCACTCGTCAGCATTCTCCTGGGTTGTGGGGTTTGGAAAGGCCCCGGACCCATGGTGTCGGTCTCGTTGTCGGTCCACGCTCGGTTCGGAAGATGAGATCCATGCGGTGAGTGGCCGTTCCCATGGTCGCGGAGGTTCCGCCGACAGTGCCCTGGAATATGAATCACTTTGGCTGCTTGGGGCGACGACCTCACAACCTTTTGCCCTACCCATTTCAAATCCGAGATGACTACCCATACGAATTCAAAGGATGTTTCCATCAATGTTTTTCCGTCTCACAAACTGAACCCGGTGAATCGAAATATCTATAGCGGCTTTACTGAGTAAGTTATTTCCGGTCACTAGCGGCCCTTTGAGTAGCCAATCCCACCCCACTTTGACAGGACTTGTCCTTTCTTGTTGTTCTTCAATGAATTTACAGCTACTTTATGGCTTTACAACAGCCATTGATGTCTTATTGCTTGAATTGTTCCTTCTTTGTTGGGTTTTCGCTAACGGGTATGCAGGCACATGGGAAGGTGAATTATCTTGCACGTTCGTGTCAATGACTCTCTGTTAAATACGCCAGATGTATATACGGTGGCATCTACGATCCAAGTAATCCTAATAAGGATCTAATCACTGCCAACGGCTTCCGAAAGGACGTCATTGACGCACTGAAGCCGCTCAACATTCCGGTCTTCAGGTACCCTGGGGGCAACTTCTGTGCCACATATCATTGGGAAGATGGCGTAGGTCCACGGGAGAAACGAAGGAAGCGCCCAGATCTAGCTTGGGGGGCTCGGGAATCAAACGAGTTTGGGACAGACGAGTTTATGAAGTGGTGTAAGGAGGTCGATGCCGAGCCGTACCTGTGCCTCAACTTTGGAACTGGCACCCTTGACGAAGCAATGGCATGGGTCGAGTATTGTAACGGTACCGAAGACACTCATTACGCAAACTTACGCAGAGAAAACGGACATCCCGAGCCCTACAATGTCAAGTATTGGGCATTAGGTAACGAGGTAAGGTAGTCTCTACCCCAACTTCAAAAGTCTATTGTTAACACCTCTAGAGATGTGGGGAAATTGGCAAGTCAATCAAATGACAGATGTTGCATACGCAGAGAGAGCTTTCCAATGGGCAAAGGCCTTGAAATATCTGGACCCGAAGATCGAACTCATCCTATGTGGTCGAGAGGGACCCAATTCATGGGATTACACAGTCCTGAAACGCTGCCTTGACGCCCGAGGACACGATCCGATCGGTCAACCGCGCCCTCATTTGATCGATATGCACTCTATCCATCTGTATACAGCTTCCGAGAACCACTGCGAGAACGTCTACGCTCCACTGACCGCAGAGCGTGCCATCGAAGTCGCATCAGCATTGATAGATCTCGCAATCTACGAGAATAAGATTCCGGCTTCGCAGAAGCGTCCCAAGATCTGTTTCGACGAGTGGAACGTCTGGTGGAGCAAACGAGCGCCTGGCTGGCTGGGCGGAGAAGAAAAGTACACGTTAAGCGACGCCCTTGCCGTTGCAGTGTGGCTCAATGTTTTCATTCGGAAGAGCGCCGACGTGGAGATGGCCAACATCGCGCAGAGCGTCAATGTGATTTCCCCTCTCATGACAAGTCAAGAGGGCATCATCAAGCAGACATCCTGGTACCCGTACGAGCTTTTCTGTCGCTACATGTCAGGATCCCTCATCTCCGTCCACCTCGCCTGCGAAGAATACGACGGTCCCACGAAACTCGAGTTTACTCGCGCCACAAAGAAAACTCCCTGGCTAGATGTCAGTGCCACAAATGACGGCGAATATATCAATCTCGCGGTGGTCAATGTACATGAAGAGAAGGCATTTGAGACGAGCATTGGCGGTGTGCAAGGCGAAGTAACCACATTTCTTGTAACAGGTGACAATGTCAACGTAACGAACATGGCAGGAAAAGAAGAGGTGGGCATTGTGGAGGGTAGATGGGATGGTAAAGGAAAGTATACATTTCCTAAGCATAGTTTCACCCTTCTCAGGTGGAAGGCATAGGGGTTGTGTGCACAGTACATTGTGTAAATTTGCCAAGGTGCAGCAATGTCTTTTCTGGATCAACTGCTTGCATTAGAATATTTTCAACACAGTAAAGTCTACTAAATCATCGAAGTATGAAAGATATGTGAACAATGTGTATGCAGAAAGTGATTTTGACATTGAGAATAAGCTCCAAAAGCCCGGTGAATCCGTTCAAGCATCTGCATCGATGATTATCGCGGCAGTTCCCTTCATTTTGTATGGGTTTCCCCTCGTTGATACGATGGATCCGTTGCGCAAGAGAGCAGTGTCAAGGCGACTCTAGATTTGTTACGTATACCGTAGAGCTTGTATTGTTTCGCCTCGTTCTCTCGGGAGTCGTTCGCGAGATCGTGTGCGCAGGAGAAAATGGGTAGTAAGAGCAACTTCAATATCATAAGCGATACTCAACGAAGAATTCTCATCAATGCGTGTAGCCACCAAGAGCGCCGTCTTGATCAAAATCTCCCTCTCTCATATAGAGACGGCATTTTCACCGGTCATGGTTCTTTCTGAACCTGTACTCTCTAGGCCAGTCCACGATGACCGTTGCAAAACTTCGCAAAGAACAGGGAGCATGATCCCACGCTGCCGAGGTGGCCTCAGGGAAGCAGCTCCTTTAGAATCGTCTGACCAGAAGTTCGATCCAGACTGATTGTACCAAGATCAACTGGGGTCGGTCGGCCAAAATGCGCGAGCTGACCCCGATAAATATTATCGGCAATATGGCCGAGCCGTGCGCGGTGGATGTTACCTAAGCTGCCGATGCACAACGTGTGCGGAACTTGACTGGCTTGCCATGGGCGGCAGCAGAATTCGGGGTTTCGGAGTAAGCTCTTCGTGGAGCTGGGGTGATTGGTAATACCATGTGCAGGTGTGCGAAATGTCAGTGATGAATCGGTGCAGTAGATGGCTCAGCAAAGTCTTGAGGAGTAGAGTTGCCGAAGTATCATAGAGACTTTCGAAGCTCCATGATGGGAGGTCCTGTGCTGGTTATTTCGAATGCAGGGATAACTGAATCACCACAACGAAGTATGGCGGGCACCACTATGTGCAGGGATTCACAAAGAGAGTGTATTTCCTCCACCGAAGCAAACATGGCTTCGTCTTGGGCTTCAAGTGCGAATGTATCGACGAAGATGAAATCAGTTTCATTCTCCGAGGGCGGTCCAGCAACTGTAGTTGGTTTCTTCAGCACAACTCGTGGTACGCTTGTTGAAATCTTCCTCTTTGACTTGTTCTACAGTCTTCGTTGGCTCAGGCAATATGCTCAGGCCTTCGCCGGATGTTATCGCTCGAAAATCTTCGAAGGAACGGCTGCTCGGTTCGCGGGCATCTTTCCACTCCAACCGCGAAGGGGATGTCTCGAAGTTGATGTAGTGTCAGAAAAGTTCTCATTGTAGAAGAAACTGTTCGTCGTCCTGGTTGTAACAGCTTCCGTCACGTGAGTAACCCTTCTAATAGGTGGATAGAGGTACATTGTACGCATAGACAGTAACGAATCAGATGAATGTATGGAAGAAAGGACATGAGAGAACATCAATCTCCCTTACTTGTTTCATCAGGATGCAAAAGTGGCATCAATTCTAGTCAAAGGCTAGAGGCTGAGCAGGAGATGCAGATTGAAAGAAGGCTGAAATAAAGGTGGTTACGCAGGAACCGTTTGCTCGACACTTCAACCTTGGACCGACAATCACATCACCTGACCCGCAGGGCAAAGGGGTCACACGGACTGACGGAATAGAGTACCGATGACCTTGGTGAAATTGCAGCTCAGTGTCCAAGGATGCCATCCTTCCGCGGCTGAGGAGTCGATGGGGGTCAGCGCCATGTCAGTAAATAAACTCAGGAGACAGGGTGACTTTTTGCTCTTTCGAAACAAGTAAACAGTGGAAAAGACGCTCGTGTTCGGAATTATTATTGCCGGCTTAGGGGAGAATTTATTGCTGGCGCCCTGACGGGGATCGGGACACAACGCCCAGCAGCTGGGTTTGTGGATTCATGTTGTGTAACGTTCCCGAGCGGGGAGCCGCATGCTGACTGCCCGCCAGATGCACACCGATAACCATAATCAGACGCCCTCTGCCCTCCAGCTTTGAGAGACACAAAGCGTTGTGCTTGCCAGTGTCGAACGAGTGGACGATATTGTATTGAAGATCAAGTTGGAGCAGCTATGTTGTGTGGAGGACTTTGCGGATGTTCAGGTGAGGTTGGAAGAAACCCATCCCAAGCATACAAGAGGCTCGCGGCACGCGAATCAGGCACGCGTATCCTTATCAGGGACGACCCGGTGGCGCTTCATACTTAGCGCTGAATGTCAGGGGCTCGCTATTCCCAATCTTGGGAGGTCCTGCGAAGTTCCTAGTTATCTCCAGAGTCCTCATCATTCGGTTGCCAACATGCCCATCAGAAACGATGGAGCGAGCTAAAAGAACACGGTGCCACGACCAGTGCAACTAGCATGGTAAACAGAATGGAGAAATAAACATTGACACTATCGCCAGGGCTGGCGCCGGTTCCTGGGATGAAAGGCCGATTGGGATCGGCACAGGCTTGACAGGCCCCTTTTTGCTTCCGAGCCTGTGCCTGCGCTAGTCGAAAGCTTGTCTGCACGCCCCAAACCTCAGCCTCCCGATCAACGAATTGCTATCCGTTGAAGAATCTCCACAGATGCAGGACACGCATGCTCACACGAGTAGCTCTGACCTCTTAGATCCTTCGCTGCCGCTCCGCGGTTGGGGGCCTCAGGTTCCCCATCCTCCTAGTGCCCACCAAGGCAGGTTGACACTCAACATTTCCGAAACGCACCATCGAAGTTTGAACTGATTTTAGAGCCGTGGCTTTATCAAGCATTGCACCAAAGTAGCTGCCGAAATACCGGCCGTGGCGTCTGGAGTATTGAATTGCACTTGGATCCCTCGAAAAACAGTCGAACCCATCTTTGCGGACCCCGTGAGGGTCTGCAGGTCATGTCCAGCAAGAAATCGAGCAGAGATCTCAGATGCACTTTGTGTCACCTCCAGCCTTGGGCGTGAATGCAGGAGGGCCATACAACTCCTGCAGATCCTGGCTGATACCTGGGCATGACGTTGGCACTTCAGTTGTGGCGTTGTCATCTCCTTCAAGCTGCTGATACGAGCCGCCCGCGCTTGAGCGGCGTGAAAGGCGTTCCAAAAAGTAAAGGCAGCTCCTCGCTTCGTTATCCATGCACGTTCCCAAATTTCCAAAGAAGGAAGGGCTAAGCTTCTTCGATTCCACTCGATGACTACCATTTTACCGTTTGCGGGAAGTACCCTCCAGCTGCGGTGTGTCAGGACCATCTCCTCTCTACTGTATGGTCAGATTTTCGTGTCCCAAGATCCACAGCCAAACATGGCAGACCGGTATCAAGCACGAGCCACATGATGCTTTGAGGATTGATCATCCCTATAGATATGGGCCCTGCCTTGCCCATCTCCAACGTTCTCGTGAGGCATCGACCCAGTCACTCGTTTCGCTCTTGGTCCTTGTTGCTGGTTTTTTTTATCTTTTGTTATAATAATTGACTGTTACATTGCTACCACCATGGTAGCGTACGCTCCTTATGTTGCCGCTTCGGCATCGTTGTCTTCTGTTTACCATGCGGTCACTCCCACAGAGTTCTACACTGCCCCGACCTGCCACGTCGTGACGGCCACTGTCACCGAGTATGCTACTGCAAGGCCAACGACGAACCCCCATGGTCACGGTGGACCTTATTATAACCCTTATAATGATGTACCCCTTCCTTACGAGTGGCCTGGCAAGCCAGCTGAGGGAGAGGTCTACGCTCCCCCACAACCACCAACGCCCTACCCATACGGAGGTCCCGCCAAGGACGATTATGAAGAGCCCTGCTGGATCCCCAAGGGCACAGACAAGCTCGTTCCTTCCCTTCCCAAGGGCGAACAGTGTGGTAACTCGCAGTGGGGTGAGATCGATTGCCCGCATCTGCCAGTTGACGGACTTCCTGGAGGTCCTTCGTACCCTACAGGCTCTTACCCGAGCGAGTATCCTCCTTATCCATACCCATCTGCTACCGGTTATCCTCACGTCAACTCCACCAAGACGTATCCCTATCCCACTGGCACCGGCACCAGCACCCCGACATCTGACCCGCTTTGCCCCAAGATGCCTGAGACTGGCGTAACTAGGACCTATGAGCTCCATGTGGCCTACCAGACGATTGCCCCTGATGGTGTGACCAGAAACGGTCTGACAATCAACGGACAATATCCTGGTCCTCTTGTTGAGGCCAACTGGTAAGTCGTGTCGAAAGTGGATCGGGTCGCTTGCTGACATGTTTAGGGGTGATTGGATTTTGTTCAAGGTTACCAATGAGTTGACTGACGAGGGTACTGCGGTGCACGCCCACGGTCTGTTCCAAACAAACACTTCCTGGTATGACGGTGTCCCGGCTGTTGCTCAGTGCCCCATTACTCCCAACGGCGGTTATCTTGAGATGCTCTTCCGCGCTGATCGTTATGGATCTTCTTGGTATCACAGTAAGCTTTTCTACTGTTCTTGCTGTATTCACTGCTAAATTCTTCTTAGGCCATTACAGCGCCCAGTACTCTGGTGGTGCCCATGGCCCCATGATCATCTATGGACCTCGTCACCAAGAATACGACATCGATATTGGTCCAATAATTCTTGAGGATTGGTTCCACGCCGATTACTACTCGCTCGTGAACGGAACCATGAATGGTCGCTTCCCGCCATCGAACAACAATCTCATCAACGGTCGCATGAACTACCCTTGTGCGAACACCACTAGGCCATGCACGCCCAACGCTGGTGTTTCCAAGTTCAAGTTCGAGTCTGGAAAGAAGCATCTTCTGCGTCTTATCAACGCTGGTGCTGAAGGTATCCAGAAGTTCAGCATCGACGGCCATCAATTGAAGGTCATCGCTGTGGACTTCATCCCCGTCGAGCCATACACAACAGATGTAGTCACTGTTTCTGTTGGCCAGCGTACTGATGTCATTGTCGAAGCCATTGGCAAGCCAAGCGACACTTTCTGGATGCGCTCCCAGCTCGCCCAAGGTTTCCGCTGCACCCTCAATGACGGTATCTCCCCCAACGCTCTCGCGGCCGTGTACTACGAAGACGCCGATACCGATTCCGTTCCGGCCTCCACCTCTACCGTCTCCACCGCGAAACTTGAGCAGTGCAAGAACGACGACTTGACCGTTGGCATCCCACTGTGCAAGATCCCCCTCGAGACACCCGACCACGTCGAGCGCATCGACTTCGAGTTCAAGTCCAACGGCACAAACTTCATCTGGTACCTCAACAACAGCACCTACCGCGGCGACTACAACGCACCCGTGCTCCTCAAGGCCAAGAACGGCGAGACCGACTTCAAGGACGAATGGAACGTGTACCAGTTCCCCGGCGCAGAACACGTCCGCATCCACCTCGTCAACCACGGCCTCGTCGGCGGCCACCCCATGCATCTCCACGGCCACGACTACCACGTGCTCGCCGAGGGCTTTGGCGAGTGGGACGGCACCGTGACCAACGCGGCCAACACGCAGCGCCGCGACGTGCACCAGATGCAGAACGCGCGCAACGTGACCGGCACCGTTGAGCCGTCCTTCATGGTGCTGCAGTTCGTGCAGGACAACCCGGGAGCCTGGCCTCTGCATTGCCATCTCGCGTGGCACGTTAGCGGCGGTCTTTTCCTCCAGATTCTCGAGAAGCCCGAGGAGATCATCAAGCAGGATTTCGATGCTGATGTCTTTGAGCTGTGCGATGTTTGGGATGCGTATACCGCTGAGAACCCCCCGAACCAGATTGATTCGGGCTTGTAAGATGTTGTGTGCTTTGAGGTGGTTGTGGGGAGGGGATGTAATGGGAAGAAGGGGGTGTAGTTCAATCAGTTGTATTGTATCAGGGCAGTAATATTGGGCGTGAGGGACGTAGCCGAATTTATTGATATCCACCATTTGCAATGTTTGTTTGATCTCGTGGCTTTTGTGCTCAATATTTGTACGGGACAAGTCGTTGTAAGACGTGTAGTGCAGTGCTTTCTACTTGCTTTTGAAATTAGGCGCCATCATGTCTTAAGACATTGACGAGGCTAGTGGTGTTCTGTCTTGATTTATGGATGATGATTGGGAAAGAAGTGGGTAGGCCTTTAACCATACTTTTGGTCTAAAACATTTTTCTGCTCCCGTGTAGAGTCCTCCCCACCTGTTCATACTTTCATACTTGTGGAACGAAGCTTACAGATATGTAGCGGACTTCATAGTGAGATTTCTTTCTATGAATACTTGAGGGATTGCAAATTTGTGATGCACCCCAGGCTGTTGTGTTTCTCTTGCTTCCGTTCTATAGAGATATAGGTGTATCGACATTCAATGCGAAAAATCAATGACGTCAGATACTCAGTTCATACGTGGGGCACATCACACCTATGCATCACAAAAATACATCAAGACACTGTGGATTCGACAGAGACTTATTTCAGTCCTCGTTCTACAAACCTCGATCCAAAAGACGGCGTGGTGTCCCAGGAGCTCGGCTACCAGGGTAATAAGTTTTGCGGGGCGATCAATCCTCAACCTCGCATCTCTCCACATCAAAGCAAGTCACCATGAGCGCAGCACGCAATCAACGGCCTCTCAGGATCCTCATCACTGGCGGAGCTCGAGGAATTGGCCGCGGACTTTTGCGGCACTTCCTGCAAGCTGGTCACGAGGTCATGGTCTTGGACCACAATGCAGAAGAGTTGGACCACGTCAGGTCAACACAAGTGCAACAATGGGCACACGGGAGAAAAGAAAAGTGGCAACTCTTCAAATGTGACCTGAGCAATCGCGAACATATCAGGGCTGCCGTTGATCTGGTCAGAGAAAAGTACGATGAGACTTTAGACGTTCTCATCAACAATGCCTTCCCAACGGATCTAGTCATCTCACAAGACCGTAAGATGGAAGCCGAAGGCGAAGACATCGAAGCAGAATGGGACAAGAAGATTGCGATTGGCCTCACAGCTCCGTTCATCCTCAGCCGCTTGTGTGTGCCTCTCCTCGCGGCCGGACACTCGACTCCAAACTCTCCAGGCACGATCATCAACATGTCCTCGACTCGTGCGTACCAAGCCGAGGCCGACCACGAAGCCTATTCTACCGCAAAAGCTGGTATTCTAGGTCTCACGCAATCAATGTCTGTATCGCTCGGGCATAGACACAAAATCAGGGTCAATGCCATAATTCCGGGATGGATCCACGTCGCGAATGAATCGAAGCATGGAGACGAGCAAGGGGTAGAGTGGCAGGATGGACTGACTGAGGAGGATGCAGCGTGGCACCCTGCTGGACGAGTTGGCAATGTGGAAGATATTGCTAGGACGGTGGAGTATCTGGTAGGAAGTGAGTTTGTGACGGGGCAAGAGTTGACTGTCGATGGAGGGGTGGGAAGGAAAATGGTATATCCAGAATGAGGGACTTCAGACATCAAGTCCACGAGTAAATGATCTGGGCTGCATAGCCTCCTATCTGGAAACCAATTTTCGGATCAATGAGCGGACCTTCAGCATTCACGATTGGGTATGTACGTGTTTTGAGAGCTACGTGCCACCGACTTTAGCTGCGTGTCAAGAAGAACGTCAAAATATCCGCGAAGGACTTTGAAGATCTCCAGGGAATAAATCAATTTTCAGTGGTGCGAATGCCTTTCAACCAGAGCTTGAGCCTTATATCTATACCTTGCAGCGATCACGCAAATGACGTTTCGGAACCGACCCACTGGAGCGTTTCATTAATTATGCCGCGGCTCTATTCCCCAGCACTCCCCCACCATGCATTCCACACAGCCTCACAGTACAAAGGTGAACCCTTCACGATATACCTCTTGGTATAAGTTGTTGTTTTGTTTCTCTCATGGGTTGACTTGAAACTTGTTCATGCAATGCCTGGACTATGCAATACCACACCGATACTCAACCACTCGAATGACATTGTGGTAGAAGTCGCATATGCTAAGATTACAAAGGATAGATTCATTTAAGCTCGACCGGAGTTCCATCTCTCGTGCATGCGCTACATGACAGTTCTTACACGGACAAAACGCCACTTTAACTACAACGAGTCGTCCGTCGCTTGCCTTCGGACCCTCGAAGTGCAGTCGATCGAATGTTTTCTTCTCGGGAATTCACCGTCTGCCCATTTCATGTAGACAGCGCTTAAGAAACACCTGCAAGCGAAATGCGAAACGCAATGTTTTCTCATGGGGCGTGACGAAAGAATTGACACAGGATGGCCAAGACCCCTGTAATTCTAAGGATTCTCGCCTCGGTCAGGACCAAACTGCCACCATGCCCATCGCAGCGTCCGTTCCAGGCACAAGATTTGCTCCACCAATTACACGCACGCATGTCAAACCTGTCAGATGCTAGCCTGGCGCCGCCTGGCTATTCATGGGCGCGCGAACCCGGTTCTACTCACAGCAAGCTTCCTTGGTTCATCTATGTGCATATCGTTCGAGAAACACAGCGCCCTTGGCGCAGCAGTCGAGATTGGGCTGGTGGTAAACGAAACAGCCTACGCTGCGGAAGCTAACCACAACACGGGTTTGACGGCACTAGCTCTCTCTCGCTGTGTCTCCTGGTCGTGGTGATACATAGTATATAAGATGTGTGTACCCCGTGCCAGTTCGGAGAAGGGTAACGCAGCTGCGCTGGATATTCATTCATTTACATACTTTGTCATTCGTTCTTTTTGACAGCCACTCTTTAAAAGTCACTCTTTTTCGTCATTCTTTGAACATATCATCAACATGAAGACCGTCGCTGTTCTCGCCGCCATCACGGCGCTGGCAAATGCCCATGCCACATGGCAACAACTGTGGAAGAATGGAGAGGATCTCCAGAGCACATGCGCGAGGCTGCCCCCGTCCAACAGCCCTATCGAAGACTACACTAGCACTGCTCTTCAATGTGAGCCCTTACTCCCCCTCATGATATCTAATGAATACTAACCCCGCTCACAGGTAACGTCAACCCCGCTGCCGCCAGTGGAAAGTGCAGCTTCGCCGCCGGCGACACAGTGACCATCGAGATGCACCAGCACAACGATCGTGAGTGCACCAAGGAGGGTATCGGTGGTGCGCATTGGGGCCCTGTCCTCGCATACCTGGGCAAGGTAGAGGATGCCGCGAGCGCCGACGGCTCAGGCGAGTTCTTCAAGATCTACCAGAACGGATGGAAGAAGAACCCCGCCGCAAGCCAGGGTGACAACGACTTCTGGGGCACCAAGGACTTGAACTACAACTGTGAGTGCTGCTTATTCTGATGTGATGAATGCTTGTCTGACCCTGCTTAGGCGGTAAACTCGACTTTGAGATCCCCTCCAACATCGCTCCCGGTGACTACCTCCTCAGGGCCGAAGCCATTGCCCTCCACGCTGCCAGCTCCGGCGGTGGTGCCCAGCATTATGTCACTTGCTACCAGCTCACCGTCACTGGAAGCGGAACCCTCGTCCCCAAGGGTGTCACCTTCCCCGAAGCTTACTCCAAGACCGGCCCTGGTCTTGGATTCTCCATCCACACCAACATGGACAGCTACCCCATGCCCGGCCCTGCTCTCATTGCTGGTGGATCCGAAGCCACTCCTCAATTGCTCACCTTTGGCTCCATCTCTGGCGGTGCTCCTCCTGCTGCCACCGGTGGTGCGGCTACACCCGCTTCGTCGACCAAGGCTGCAGTGATCGCTTCGTCTGCTGCCCCCGTCGTTGTCTCGTCCAGCGCTGTCGCCGTCGCAGAGCCCACTGTTGTGTCTTCTGCCGCCCCAGTCGCCACCTCTGCTGCCGCACCCACCTCCGCAGCACCCACCGTCCCCAAGCCCGCATCCTCTGCCGCCCCGGTTGCCCCAGTTAGCTCCAAGCCAGCTGCTCCCGCCGCCCCCGCCAGCTCCAAGCCCGCTGCCCCCGCCGTCCCAACCACCTTCGCCACGGCCGTCCGTCCCACACCCACCAACGCCGCCAGCGGCAGCATCAAGGAATTCCAACAGTGCGGCGGCCAAGGCTTCTCCGGCTCCGGCGCCTGCGCCTCGGGCCTCGTGTGCAAGGAGTGGAACCCGTGGTACTTCCAGTGCATCAAGGGCGAGGGCGCGCCCGCACCAGCACCCGCACCCGTCGAGACTGCAGAGCCCACGCAGACCGCACCAGCTGAGGCCGAGCCCACCGTCGTTGACCCCGTGGCCAACGAGCCCACTGAGAAGACGTACACGCTCGAGACGTTCATTGCGTTCCTCGAGCAGGAGGCAGGCTCTGCGTCTGCGGCTAAGATCCGCCGTATGATTGAGGCCCTGCAGCTTTAGATTCACACTGCATGATACATGATTGCGTGCCTGTGTGAGTGAGACTACTTCTTGTTGTGCATTGGAATGATGTTCCGTCACATGTATATATATCTCTTTTTTCTCCTTGAAGGGGAATTTCTTCGATTCTTGTAGCGATGTTCTGAATGACACTTTTCTTTGAGGGACGGGCTGAGATATGCTCGAACTGATCGCCAAAACATTCCTGCGAAAATGCTGATTGATGCGTGACTTGGTGAAGTGATTGTGATTCCTCCCTCTTCCATCTCAAATAGTATGAGAGCCCAATCAATGAACGCGATAACACTTGCGGAAACGCCTTCTACTCCGTTCAATCAAGAACCCTAGTCACTCCAGGGGATATCCTCTCCAGCCGCTCAAACAGCTCACTTGTAAACTTCTTTGCAAGCGCCTGTCCCTTTTCATTCTCAACACTCTGTCCCAGCCTATACAAAAAATTAGCAAACCCGTACCACACACACTCTCAAACTCGGACATACTTCTCCAGCGGCTCACAATCCATCAAAAACGCCCCATGAGCCTCAGTCCCAAGATCAGCCTTCAGCGCATCCACGAGCGCGCGGCTCCCGACTTCAGCCGTCCGCGCGAAAATCAGCATCACCATGAAGAAAAACGGGTACGCGAACCACGGGATTTCGCGGCTTAGGCCTGTCCAGCAGAGTCCGGGCGTCACGGTTGTGATGATGACGTTGGACGCTGGTGTGATTGGGCTTCGGGCAGCGAATTCGCGGACGGCGTGGAACTGGAGCAGTTTCGAACTCGGATATCTGTGTGGGGAGTTGGTTGGATTAAGCAATTTTGGGAGAAGCTGGGGGAACAGAATGGAAAAGGTTTGTTTTACCGGTCGTTTACATTGGTCTTGAAGACTTGCTCGTCGTTCAGGGCGTCGAGCAGTGGGCCTGGGATGTTTGCCTCTCCGAGCTGGGCCCAGAAGTAGGATTCGCTGCCTGTGAAAGCGAGGCGTGTCCTGATGTTGTATTTATTTGCCGTTTCTCGCAGTTTGGGGAGCAGGAGAAGAGCGAGGAGAATGGGTCTGATAGCGTTTGTCGCGATACTTGCTTCCTCGCCTGTGTCTGTTGTCTTGTAGATTCCAGTGGCCAGACCAGCATTTTGCAGCACAGCGTCCACTCGCTCCAGCTTTTTTACCTTGGCGGTGAATTCATGGATGGATTGCAGACGGGTCAAATCGAGGGGCCAAACTTCAGTTACATTCTTTGTCGTCTTGGTGGACGTAATGATGTCTGCTGCTGCTGCCTCGCCCTTGGACACATCGCGTACTGCAAGGATCACTTTCGCGGCCCCGAGGCGCACAATATGGCGAGCTGCCTCGAGGCCTACACCCGAATTCGCTCCTGTGATGATGATGGTCTGGCCTGTGTATGAGGCTGTCGGATACGCTAGTTTGGCCCACTGCGTCTTGAAAGTTATGGTCCGGTTGTATTCCCATTGGCCCATTGGAGTCGCCATCTTGAGGCTGATGTTGAATGATCAACAATTAATTATCTTCGACGGGATCTGAATGCTCTGATGAGGAAGACTTGCGTTGGTACAGAGTGACACGAATCCATCGAGTTCAGCTATTCTCAATTAGGAAAATTGGCTTTGTCATCCTCTTCAGGCCTTCACCCTAAACTGGACATGTAGCATCGTCGCCTACTTGAAGGTATTTGGGAAGCTTTGTAATTACGCGTTTGTGGTGCATGTGTTCGATAGCGAAAAGCGTTACTCGGGACCCCTGACTAAGATTTCTACACGGGTGGGTCGCTGAGGGCACTCGTTGAACGGTCGGTATCCAAAACGACTCACCGAGACCCCGTAGTCCGATTAATCTGATCATTTGATGAGATTTCCTGTGATGTATGTGAGATATTGTGTATTCATTGCATTCATGGTCACCGCAAGAGCTTGGCTTCGGGTTCTGTTGATCACTTTTTTTCTCACGGAGGTGCCATTGAAGAGATATTTCTCCATCTAAAGAATTAAGTCCCAATATCTGATTGTCTGCTGTACATGTAAGATATAACTTCACAGGCCCAATTATTGACCTGGCTGGTACACGACCCATGCCCGACACTACAATAGGCAGCTAAATACCATGTGTACATGACATCTAGTGGCGGACGACGATAGAACACTAAATTCTGTGCATCTGAGAGGCGATGGATGGATCATGGAGGGCCTTGAAAACATAGCCACTCATGATGCTATTATGTGCTGGGATAGGTCCTCTTGCGCGGTTGGGTTAGCCTTTCTCGACCTCGGCCGGCTGGCAGGCGTCATTCCCAACGGCTGGACCTTGTCAGACGGCCGCAGCGCTGCCCTCAAACAGCATAGACAATCTGTTATCGTCTGTACTCGCGGAATCTGCCTATATTTGAATATCCCGTTGACGCGCGACATATGTATGCTACGTAGTGCCTCTTGCTGTGCGAGCTGGCCGTATGTATGACGATAATACGTCTCTCCTGATCAGATTACCCCTGTTGGCACAAGCCAAGTAATGCGCGCATCTCCAAGTTGCAATACATCCGAGACGGCGACCCACTCAGCCACAGTGTTCTCTAATAGGAAAATTCCTCGCATCATCGCGCGAGCTTCTTTGTTGCGAGACCTAGAATGGAATATCTTGGTATCCTCAAGTCGTTGACAACCATCAAGGATCTCAATTTGCAATCCGACTCCGCACAATTAAAGTCGGAGTAGTCGGTGCTGACTTCTCGCGCTGTTAGCGACTTGTCAGCTTATGCACGTAACCCTGCTAATCGCCTTCGTTGAAGACGGCCTGCCTGGAACTGGAGACTGTGCCAATCAGTGTACACATTAGCCTCATTCTAGAGCTGACATAAACCAGCCCCACGCCAATGAGATTCGACCCATGTGGGAACTAGGTCAAGAGAGTGAGACCAAGCTCATGTCATCCACGGGTTAGACGGATGGATGGTTTTCGGATGGTTTCATATGCTTGATAGTATATATTTACCGCTCTCCCACGTTGACATTATCAGCCCTCTAACGCACAACTGGCACGGCTTTAACGAGGATCCTTGTCACCGCTAACATTTCTGTGTTCTCAACAGAGAGACTCTGCACAACTTCAACAAAGCTTGATCGATCGCTCGTTTATTGTATCTGGACTCAAAAAGGCACCATGGCACCGTCTGGAGACTTCCGCGTCATAATAGGCGGAGGTGGCATCGCTGGCTTGACTTTGGCAAATGCACTAGAACAGGCAGGAGTCGACTATATTCTCCTCGAGGCGCGCGACAAAATTGACCCTCAAGTCGGGGCTTCGATCGGCATTTTCGCAACTGGTGGCCGTATCTTCGATCAACTCGGAGCCTTCAAACGCATTGCAGAGGAGACATCTCCCTTACGAATCAGCCACAGCCGTTACAAGAATGGCGAAACATTTGTAACCGCTGATGGTGCCGTTTTGATCGAGAATCGGTGAGCCCCACCCTGCACCCCCAGCTCTTTACAAAAGGTTAATAGTTCTTCAGACACAATTACCCAATTACATTTCTCGAGCGTGAATTTGTCCTCCGGACTTTATACGAGAATTTGAAGGACAAATCAAAGATCAAACTGCAAAAACGCATTTCCAAGGTCGATCACAACAAAAATGAAGTCATAGTTCTCTGCGAAGATGGAACTGCAGTCAGCGGCGATGTTCTTGTTGGATGTGATGGTGTGCACAGCAAGGTTCGACATGAATTATGGAGATTGTCTCATCTGCAAGAACCAGACGCCATCGATCCGAAAGACAAAGATCTCCTTTTTGCAGAATACAATTGCCTATTCGGTATCTCGAATGCCGTCGAGGGGCTTCCCGATGGTGAAATGAATGTCAACTATACTGAAGGCTTCTCAACAATGACCATTGGTGGCAAAGGCAAGCTTTACTGGTTCATGTTCAAGCGAATGGACAAGATTTGGTCAGTACCCGCCATCCATGTGTTATTCCATCTTGCTAACGTTTTGTAGTACGTGAGAGACTGTTTCCCTACTCAGCCCTACCAATCTCCACTTCAGGCCTGCTTAAAGGCCTGGATTTATTCAAGATGTTGAATTCATACTAACAAATTTTCCCACAGATAAAGTACCAGATATCCCGCGCTACACACAGAAAGATGCAGATGTCTTCGCCGAAGCTATTCAAGAAATCCAAATCACACCAGATGTGAAATTCAGAGATATCTGGAAGAACAGAGTCTCCTACACACTGGTTCCCACTGAAGAAGCGCAGCTAAAGCGTTGGTCGTGGGGAAGAATCGCCTGTGTTGGCGATGGTGTGCACAAGATGACACCAAACATGGGTGCAGGTGGGTTCCCGCCATTAGCAACAAACCGTATCACAAACTAACAGTATCACAGGCGGCAACGCTGCCATTGAGACTGCGGCAGCCCTCGCAAACGAGCTGAAGAAGATGAAAGATTCGGCCGAAAAGGGCAAGCCTAGCTATGAAGTTATCAAGGCCCATCTCGGCAACTACCAAAAAGTTCGCGAGAAGCGTCTCACGGTTATCCAAAAGGCCGCCAATGGTCTGACCAGGATTCACGCCCTGAAGACACTAAAGGACAGAATCTTCGCATTCTGGGTTATCCCATACGCCGGTGACATGTAAGTGAACAAAGCGGGGGGGCTCAGCTTATTGTCAGATGGTTGGGAGCCATCCCCCACTCGTCCCTCCAAGCCGCTAGCCCCAATCAGCCCCGACCTCAACCTCGGAACACCATAAAGCTCAGCTGCTGACTTTTCCCCAGGCTTGTTGATATGAACTGTGATATGATCATTGGTGCTGTCCGACTTGATTATCTGCCTGTACCTGAACAATCATTGCTCGGAACGATGCCTTTCAACCCATCGCAAGGTATGGGGAATGAGGATTCCAAGTTGCTTCGAGCAGCCAAAGCTCTCCCCTTCCTCGGAATAACCTCTCTTGCCGTCTACTTTATGTGGGTCGTTGTAAGTGTGTGCCAAACTACATGCATGGCATCAAATTGACTTTTGTTCTAGTCACTACCACCATTGATGGAAAGAGCCACGGAGATTTTCGAGAAAGGAGTGCACAGCAACGTTGGCTTGCCTGGTCACGTTCAGCCTCTGAACAGTTTCTACGGCATCGAATTCGTCGACAGCCGCCTCCGAGGCCTCGTTGCATGCTTCGCCTCCTTCCAATTCGTTGACCTTATTTCCAACTGGCAGACTTACAGCTTCCTTACTGACGCCGGCATCGTGTATGCGATTTTGCTTATTGAAGGTGCTCGCCGAGCAAATGTCTTGACTGTTGCTTCTGTGTAAGTCAACAGACTCCCGCATCGCACAGTCAGAGTCGCTAACAACTCGTATAGCCCGCTACTTCTCGGTTACAACATGCAATTCTACGGCATTGGTGTTCTAATGGCCCTGTATTGCTTCGCACACTACATCCAGTCTCCAGTCAGCAACTTCCGAGCGCGTGATCTCCGCCTCACAGATATGAGCTATACGGCGACTGTACTCCCGGTTCTCGTTCTCACCCATTACATTCCAAACTTCGGCGCCTACGCAACTTTCCTCGACCCAGAAACCCGCCACAAATGGGAGTGGATCTGGCAGCCCTTCCCAGTCTACGCGAGCATCTTGCAATTCGTTCTCAAGAAGACAATCATGCCCGATACCGTGCAGAAAGATCGACTGGAGAACGTGAACCGCGATCTGCCGACCATCAACTTTACGATTCTGTCGCTCTGCGCCGTCTCGGCTAGCATCTGGCTCTACACAATCGCGCGCTCGCCGTTCTCCATGCTCACGCTGTTTGTACCCGACGTCGCTAGTGCAAGCACCGGCGACGAATACATCCGGCTGTTCCTGCAATTCGACGAAATCTTCTCCATGGGTGCATGCTACTTGTGGCTGCTGTATCTGTTCGGCGACATGAAATCCGCAGGCATGGTGACGGACAGCTGGCTCAGCATCTTGCTCAAGGGCGTCGCCACGCTTGCGGTTGGCGGGCCCGGTGTCACGGTTGGACTGGGCTGGCTGTGGAGAGAGCATATCCTTGCCACTAAGTGGCATAAGGATGCGCTTGTTCCGGGGAAGGCGAACTAGAGACGCGATGCTCGATTTGGGATGGTGTACGCGGCTCGAGGTGATTGGGCAGCGCTTATCTTACTAGTAGTATGGATGTATGTCTTACACGAAGCGTGGTAAGCAGGGTTGCTGCTTTGGGTAGGCTTTCGTCGAGGTTCAGCTCCAGCCGAGGAATGTCTGATGTCAGCGTGGGGATATGGAATTAAGGAATGGGTTTATGCGAGAAGCGCCGAGGGAGTTGTAAGCATGCACGCATGGTAGACAACCTCGCTGGTCATGTTGGACACTAGTCATGCTACGTTGCAATTCTATGAAGACCTGAAGGTATCAAATTAGCAGTGCGAATCCGTACTAAGACTTATGCAACTGTGAGACTTTTGCCTCCGAAATGATGAAAAGTACATGCACAGTCTTTGGAGTGGGGTGAGGTGCTACTGATGTTGAGTTCTGATCATTATGAACCAAGCATATAGAGCCGCGAAGGCGTTAGATTAGCGGTGCGAATCTAAGTTTTAATTTTAGTAGCGTTAGATGTATCTCCAACATTATATACAGCACAAGCATAGTCTTGGGAGTGGAGTGAGATGTATTAAGTGAGATGTATGAAATACTTGAGCATGTCATGGAAGCAGTCAAGCGCAACAGGCATCTCCATGTACGTTGCTATTTCAAATGTCGCTCACGATTGTACAGACACCACATTGTTCCACGTCCTTGATCGCTCTCTTGCTCATCAGCACTCTCCACCCCTCTCCAAGCACTCTGGGTTCGTGATTATTGCGATTGCTTCATATTTCATTCGACAGCAACACGGGCCGCCCAGAGCGACAAGGCCTTTACCTTCACCATCACTCTACTGGTTGCTGTTGCATATCTGCTCTACCTCGAACTTTCCTACGTCTTCGCCTACTCTTTTGCTCGCCAGTGCGCTGCATCATCTCCTCAGCTACTTTTGGTTCGTAAATACTACAGTCCTTTGCGTTTTATTCAGACTATTCTTAGAAAAGAACGAATAGCTATACATTAAAGCGAGGCCATTGTCGAAAGTGCATAAGAGACTTCACAATGAGCCTTGCTAACCTCCTTGAGCTCCTTGGCTTGAAACGGCACCGCGCCGACCGCCGCCTTGGTCGTATTCTCCGTAGGTATCTGGCATATCTGTTATAGGTGATGTTTCCAGGTGAGTTCAGCCTTGAGGACTTTGTAGCGCTGCGTTCTCTGAATTTAAAGGGAGGAAGTTTTGCGTAAAGACGTACAGTTTGCAGTGGTGTTCACGTTTGCTAAGACATAGATATCTCAGACATACTCTGTGGGTCTCTGCGAGTCTTTGCGGATGTCACTAGGCTTGTGAGAAGGTTCAAATCTGTTTCACATGCAAATTATCAGCTCACTCTTGTATCACCCAGACAGTTGGCAAAGCTCCAAGGAGACTTACTTTTCTAACTGCACTTTTATTTTGACAAGTACCACTAGGCTTAGGCAAAAAAGAATTTGGGGCTAACTCTTCTATACTTTACCTTATTGCGCTGTTAGGGAAGGGAGGAGGGGGGGGGGTTGTACTTACCTTACTTATTGCACGGGAGGGCCATTTGACCCAACCCGGAGGCTGGCTCCATCCTACGCCAGCCCCAGTCGCAAGCGTCCTGAACTGTTCGACTATGCCTTTTCGCCTTTTCGGCTATTTCAGCTGTGCCCTTTTGTTCGGTCTATCTGTGTCTTGCGCCCTTGCAGGATCCAAATCTGTCCTTATGCAGGATTCAAATTTGTGGTATAATAGGTGATTTTATTCCCCCCACGGGTTTCGAACGAAGCGTGTAGGCGAAGCTGGGTGTAGGTGAGAGTAACTCCAGCTTCAGCCACGCTTGTTCTCATGCTTGATCAAGGAATTAAGCGCTATATATACGCAATAGTATTGGTATACAGAGAGCTGTAACAATAGAAGGAGTGCATGGTTGTGCATGAGATCTCAGTTCGCACGGATCATTCAAGTGAATTGTAGTCCACGTGCTCTACGACAAACTTTCACAAAACTTTCACAATAGGCATGCAGAGCATGAGAATTCTGTTCCTTAATCCCTGCTCAATACCTCACGCTATCTTGGCAGCTGCCTGGTCCTGTCCCAAAAGGGCAATAGTCCGTGTGAAAGTGAAGTAAAGGTCAAAGGAAAAGCGAAAGCAAACGGCAAAATGGGCCCGAGCGTCTCGACTCGTGCTATTTAGCTCCCCTCACCCTGTTGCAACCAAAGCTTCTCTCACACACTGCTCTCCAGACTTTTCTGCCACCACCGAGACACTACCACCCACCCATCCAAGATGGTCTTCCCTCGGGGCAATTTCAAGTCCAGCAGGCAGTTCAGGAACATCCAAGCCTTCCTCTCCAACACACGCTCTGCCTTACGGCGCTCCCGCTCCCGAGACAGACAGCAGCCCGCAGAGTCCGACCAGGACAGCACCCAGCGTTCCGAGCCGCCAACCATGGACGGCCAACCACCTCACCATGAAGCACCTCACCAGGAAGCACCTAACCAGGAAGCACCTCCCCAGCAAGCACCTAACCAGCAAGCACCTCCCCAGCAAGAGCCGACGACGCGAAAGCGCAGCAGGCATGATGAAGATGAAGACACGCCAGAGCAGAGCAAGAAGGCTCGTACCTCTGGTTCACCGTCCAGCCCCGCCACAGCAAAGCCTGATGGCTCCACGAAAAAGCGCCCCTCCAACTCTGTCAAGGCAGCGCGCAAGAACGTCTGCAAACAGCTCGCAAACGAGATTGTAGCTGAGGATCTCGCCGCAGCCCCGCTTCCCGGTTCCTTCGTTATGGCAAAGCCGGACGCCGTCACCTCACCGCCCTCAAGCCCAGTTGCAGCGGAGTCTGTCACAGCAGAGCCCGATACCCTCAAGTTACCTCCTTCCAGCGAGATTGTAGCAGAGTCTGTCACGCCAGTCAAACTCTCCAATCCGACAACTGCAGAGGCATCCAGCAGCCTCACCACACCCCCCTCCGAAGCGAACGTAGCAGAGCCTACTATCGCCACTCCACAATCCAACAAGGCCGGCAGGGAAGCCGGACTTTGCACTCCACCGCCCTCTGACGAGAAACCGTCGCACAATGACGTTTCCGCGACTCAAAAGCGACGCCGCCCAGAGGAAGAAACGTCGGAACCGAGGAAGAAAGCTCGCACGACATCCAGTCCCTCCAGCCCGGTCAGAGGAGAACCCAAGAGCATCAACACGCATGGCGCAGCAAAGAAAGAGGATGTCCAGCATGTGGATCAACAGAGTGCACCTGCCTCCGCGCCCGTTCCAGATGCAAAAGAAGATATGGGCAGTGACAAGGTTGAAGCTGAACAGCCCTCCAGTCCCTCCAGCCCGGTCAGAGCAGAGCTCAAGAGCGTCGATACGCAAGGCTCAGCAAAGAAAGAGAATGTGCAGCATGCGTCTCAGGATAATGCGTCTACCTCCACTCCAGTTGGCGATGCAAAGAAAGATACGAGCAGTGACAAGGTTGAAGCTGAACAGCCCTCCAAGTCGTCTGCGGTACTGAAGACTACCGAGAATGAGTCCACCGCCGCACCAAAGTCCACTCCCGCCCCAGTCCAGGAGGAGCTACCCAAGGGCATCGAAGCGCGTTTGCCAAAGGACCTGCACTTCTTCGAGTACGACGACGAATGCGTCCCAATCCTCTCCTCTGAGTACGCCTACCACAGCGGCAAGCATGAACTCTACAACAAGCCCGAGATCACGCTCCGCATTAACGCCTTCAAGAAAATGGGTGCCCGCATGACTTCCGCCGAACTGGGACGCAAGGACATCCCCCGGTCCGGCCCAATCCGCCACATTGACGACTGTGATCTGTACCTCCGGGAGGACGGAAAGGTCTACGTCGCCACGGAGCAGGGCCTCCTCCTCGGCGCAGAGTACCTTGAGTACATCGGCGTGCCCGAGACACAGCGCATCGGCTTCCGCGGGCGCAAGCCTGCTTGGATCAAGGCGGCCGAAGCCGCGGCCACCAAGGTGGTTGCAATTGAGCCCTTCGATCCCGACGAGACGGCGGTGAAGGAGCACGGCTTCATGTCACTGAAGTATTGGCAGGGCGTGACTTGCCTAGCCGCCGTCAAGTTCATGGGTAAGAATTTGGGCTTCGGAATCCGCGATGACGGCAAGAAGGGATGGTTCTCATATGACGTTGTCGCCGCGCCGCTCAAGAGGCGCATCGAGTGGGACGAGAAGAACATGGCGGAGGTTATGGAGAGGCACGGATGGTATGTGAACATGGAGCAGTTGAGGATGAAGCCAAAGGTGATGGCGAAGGAGGCTCTTGCACCACGCAAGAAGGAGGCCGAGAAGGAGAAGGAGGCCAAGGAGGAGAAGAAGGAGGAGAAGAAGGAGGAGAAGAAGGAGGAGGAGGAGGAGAAGAAGGAGGAGGAGGAGGAGAAGAAGAAGAACGAGACCCAGACGGAGGAGAAGAAAGAGGAGGTGGAGGTGAAGGCGGAGGAGCCCGCCGCCCCCGTCCAGAAGATCACTGCTGCTCCCAAGCAGCTGAGCCGCGCCATCGAAGACGAGGTTGACTACAGCGACAGCGAGCTGTAGATGCTGCCGGAGCAGCGGTGATCGGACGGGGTGGTGATTCATTGGTCTCATTTGCAATACTTTTATAAAATCAACACAAAAGATAAAAAAAAACTGGTAAATATCGAGATAATATATAAAAAAAATGGAATGTTTCTTTTTTTGTATTGATCTACACGTATTGGTTGTGATGAATATTGTGCTCTTGAGTTGCCTTCGGCATATACTTTTCGCATGATTTGTTTACAACGAATCACCAAGGATCCTCTTGTTCCCGTATACACGCAATATCTACCCCATCATCTCGTATTATGAAGGCGACCAAAGGCTTTCTTGTCCTCGAAACCGAGGCCCAGCAGACCTGAAAGTCCTCGTCCAGAATTAAGATATATCAGCCCTGTTCAACATACACTGCAGCCTCGCTCTCTCCGATCACTCTAAACGTGATATATCTCTTTTCATACCTCTTTGAGCCACCTCATAGTACATAGTATTCATCTCAATAGTGCGTAAATAGACACTAAAGGCTATCAGCCAGAACTCGTAAATATCCTTCTCAATCTAAACATACTGCATCCTTCCTCTATCCAATCAATAGATAAGCGATTTACATCTCTATATAAATCATCAAGCTACCCTATATTGCCTTATGTCCATCTCTAAGGAGGGTGGATAATCACTGAAGGCTATCAGCCAAAAGTTGCACATGTGCATTTCAATCTAAACATACTGAAGCCTCCCTTTCTCTAATCAATTCATCAGCAATATATACCTCTTCATAAGCTTTTTTGTCACTCCATGCTACCTTTTATCCATATCCATAGTGCGTAAATATACACTAAAGGCTATCAGCGAGCAGTTCCAAATACACGTGTCCATCCAACTATACTAACACGAATGGCCTCTCTATCTATCAAAAGGCGGTATATACAACGCCAAACTGTGACTGTAGACATCTTGGTTATACTATCAACAAGCACAAACTGGGTGTGTAGAACCTGGAGAGCTCCCCATTGTAAATCTCTCTCTCTGCACTCACTGACACGCGGGGACTCTTGATATAACTACAAGGCGGTACATACTACGCCAATTTGGGATTGCAGAAATCTCGAATGCATTCTAAAACAAGCGAGAAACCGAGCTAAAAAGGATCTGGAGACGCTTATACGTCAGCAACAAAGCGCATGTATCGCACTTTAACTACGCCTAAGTCCGTTGTCCTGCCCATCATACCAACCGACGTGGTTAACCTTCCCCCTCCACCGCAGATATCCAGACTCTCACACCATGTCATAAACCAAGTACTTGACGGAGGAGCACAACCGCGCTTTCTCATCACGACGCCTCCCCATTTTTCTCACCACCATACCGAAACATTCACTTGCATGGGCCGGGGAAGTGGTACAGCGAAACCAAACGCTTCTGGATAACAATGTGCAGCTATGTAGGTAGGAATCTGTAGGAAGGGATGTTGAATAAGTGTGCGTGGGGGTGTGTTTGGCTTGGAGAGCAGGATTTGCCCTAGTCGCTAGCTTCACTGTTTTGTGTTAGTTTCTTCGCAAAATTAGTGAACTTGTTACGTACCTAGAACATCAAAAAGGCTTTTTGACACCTCGAGTCACTTCACACCTGCTTACTTGGCTACCTAATAACACCCTCAATAAATGCTGTACTCAATCTCGCTGGTCCTGTTTACAACGTAGCAGCCACCGAGAACAAGAATAAACAAAGTTCAGCAGGCATACTCATTCATAGCAAAAATGGACAAGAACTAGATAACGGGCGGGAATTACGAGAGTTATGTCCCACATAAACAGATACGCACGTAGCGGTGCATGTATACAGGTTTCGTGAGCTCCATGGAGTATTTACTACCTCCCTACCCACCCGCTATAATGTCATCAATACACGCACCCTCAACAACCTATTCCTCTCGCTCATCATTGCGAGCATAAATCCCCCCATCTACCCTCCCTCCCCCTTCCCCCATCCCTCTCCTCCCCCCAACCCCTACGCACACGCCCTCTCCAACGCCAAAAACGCAAAATGCCCCCCGACAACCGGCCTAGCAAAGAACCACGGCCCCGGAAACCCACCATCCCCCTCCGTCACATACAGATCCGTAAAGGGCCGATCCGTACTCGTCTCATTCAGCCAGCGCGCGACACGATCCAGGATGTCGGCGCGCACGGGACCCGATGCCACGGCCGCGGCTTCGAATTCCCAGTCCGATTTCGTGTACAGGTGCCGGCTGTCGAGGGGGAGCCCGTATTTTTGCATCACGGAGGCGTACCAGGTTGATTGCATGGTGTAGATGCTGTGTGGGATGAAGTCGGTGGTTATGAGGGTGCGGGGTGAGGATGAAGGGGGTTGGATTAGCGGGTCCTGAGGACGGTTGTTGGCGGGGGCAAAGGAGGAGGAGGAGGGCGAGGAGGAGGGCGAGGAGGAGTTTGTGATGGAGGGGTGGAAGCAAAGGATTGCGTCGGCGTAGAGCGAGTAGAGCGTTGTCCAGCTGCCGTACCAGTCATAGGCGAGTTTGGCGTGGGTGCCGTCGCGCGAGATGCCGTATTCCTGCCACTTTTTGATGTATTTCTCGGAGATGTTGCGGTATTCTTGGGCGTCGCCGGGACGGCCGAGGAGGTCGGCTATTTCGCTGAAGGCTTTGATGCCTACAATGCCTTTTAGAGCTAGGTTGGTTTGGAGCGGCAGCCAGCCGGCAAAGTCATCGGTACAAACTGATCAAGGTTAGCTCATATATTAGAAAGGGTAATATCTTTGGACTTACGTTGATTGTGGGGTTCGAGCGCATCTTCCACCAAGTAACCCGTCCATTGCTTCCATAAGTCATAGCTACCCTCAAGCCATTTCTTCGCTTGCTTAATACCTTTCGCTCCTCCGCCCCAACTATCATCGATATAATCGATACCTTCATGTGTCCCAAGCGCGGTCAAGCCAAAAGGCTTCGCATCTGCATCGGAGAGATCCCCATCTTCACCAATAGTAGACCAAATAGACTGAGCATCTGCTTCCGAATTGTAGGTTAAAGAGTTTACCAGCGCAAGACCCATGATCAACATGTCCCCACACTCTTCTACTGGCATATACTCGTCTCGTCCATCAGCATGCCCTGTTAGATTTGGAAAGTGCGCACCAAGATCATGCATTGAGTACTTGTTCGGATACTGCCCACTAAGTTGATGCTCAAGTAGGGGCTCTAGGAGATATGCAAGCCACCTGGGTTGTGTATAGAGGAAGAATGGGAAGGCTGGGAAGATGACATCGACTGTCTGACAATTGCCATTGGATGAGATCTCCTTCAAGAAGAGCAGTGGATTTTCCGGGGTGCCAGAAAAGCTGGTGGCTCCCATAGCCTGTCGTGCAGATAGCGCTACAATGTCAACGTAATTCGAGGATCCAGACTGATAAGCGTCGATGCGAAGTTGCTCCGAGTAGTTGCTGGCCAGGGCGTTTGCTTCATCAAAATCACGGTAGTGGAATTGTATTAGCTTGTCAGGCTTAGAAAACCAAGACTTCCACAACGGACGCATAAAGGTGAGGCCGCGTGCGGAGGCATATTGCGTAACAGGATCCTGGATGTGCGTAATAGTGAATAGCGTGTTGCTGGCCACGGCCGACATTTTAGACGACGAGTTAGCTAGGTTGAAGGTCTTTGCAAAAGCGAAAACGGGTTCGTCATCGCCAACACGTCGGAACTTGTTATCAACGGTATTCTGAAGCGTGCCGGTCCGCGCAAACCTCTGGCGAAGCAATTTCGAAGACCCAGACTCATGGCGGGCATCAGTTGGCCCAGTAAAGTGCAGCTGCCCCCACTCAGCCTGGTCATTTGTCTCGACGAAGATTTGTTCCGACTGGCGTTTAACTTTCCATGTTTTCAGGTTGCCAGACCTTCCCGGAAGATCGAGCTCCTTCAAGTCCCACTCCAACAGGCTGTCATCCTTCCCCGTCACCCACTGTCCATTGACGTCGACATAGATGCTCACGTCGAATTTGCCTTGGACGTGAATCGAGAGATAGGCTGCTGGAATAGTTTGGCGCAACGTCGAGGTGGGTGTGATGGGCGAGAGGAACGAGAGGGTGATCTCGAGAGGTTTGGCCGCCGCGAGGCTGTCAGGGGCGGGGAGGAGGTACGTGAGGTTCGTGGTCGAGGCATCGTACTTTGCGCCTTGATACGAGGGGTAGACAATGGCATAACTAGAGCCTCCAGCGTTAGCGCTCGCTGTTGGTGCGTGTCTGGGGAAACGTGCTCTTCGCTGTCCTCGTCAAGAGAGTCGTGGGGCCGGCCCAGCAACGGGAACACCTGGTTCGAGTCGGGAAGGGATGCGAGCACACTGAAGCCAACCTAACGCGACTTTGTCAGTCCCATTCATCTGTCGCGTGCAAGCGCCGAGTATGATGCTCTCAAGCGTGGGGTATGACGCTCTCAAGCTCAGGACGTACTTCAGAACCAGTCCAAAACATAGGCCACCTGCTCCACGGCTCCTCCCTTGCATTCTGTAACCACGTACTCAAGTACGGATTCCTCACAATCAGGGGAAGCACAGGCGGTGTCAAGGTCGACGCGCTCGCGATGCTTGCCAGCAGCATCGCGGGGATGACGTCGTGTGATCGCATCGTGGCGACGAAACACAGGCGCAAATGTGAAGGGGAACACAATCGCTATGATGTGCACACAAGCATTGAACTAGATGTGTATGGGCAAACACAGTCGATGCTCCGGAAGCTATCCGATGGGAGGGCGGATGCTGTGCTGGAAGCTGGAAGCTGGGAGCTGGGGAGCTGGGGAAGCTCTCACATGCGGGGGCTGGTAGCTGGGGGCCAATCAGCGACGTGTGCCTTGCATCCACTTCTCAAACTCCGTTCCATGTTTCGAGTCTCATGATACCTACCCTCCTCTCAGCATCCCACTCACCCACTTTCCGGTTCACTTCAACTTCAATCAAATCATCCGAGTTAAATAATCAAATTCGTATATACTACATGCATATCCTCAGGCATCCCCAATCACGCTACGCAATGCATATGTAAATGCCAAACAGTAAAGCCATAACAAAAATCAAACTGGATACAACGGGATAGACTCAACCGAGAATGAAATTTAATCGTACATAGATGGAGATGTGGTAAAGGGACGAACCTGTAAAAAGAAGAGGACCCGTGATAGTGGTCAAATACGAGATGTCGTATATGTACAATGAAGTAAAAGGGTTGGGACATGGTAGGAGAGGATACCCGCCGAAGAAGCGAGTAAAACTGATGAAATGCGAGAGCATATACGACCAGATAAGACATTATGCGCCTAAGCGTGGCATTTTTCCATTCTGGTCTTCAGTCCAACCTTCTCAATGGTTCGAGCGAGATGAGGTCGGACTCAAAACATCGTCGCCTGCCGCTGGTGCAGCATCCGAACTCAGGCTCTTCTCTTCAAAATTTGGCAGATTGAACGTCAGACTTCCCGCTGTAACCTGCTGACTCGATGGCGCACTACCCTCGCTCGCAAAATCCTTTCCCGCGATACCCTGGGCTTCAGGCGTCTGGCTTGTGTTCAGAGACGGAGCAGGAGGCTGATCGGCTGGGATGTCGCCGACAGTCTCGCGAATGGCGGTTTGTTCGCCTTTAAGCTGGTCATCTGTAGACGCTCCTCTGGTGACACGGTTCAGCGAGTGGTGCAAAGCTTCGGAATGCCTTTTTGTGGACAGCGTAGATGTGGCATGCAGCTCGTCTTCAGTCGCAACAGAGTGTTCCGGAAGTGCGCGTAGTGGCAAGTGAAGCGGTTCATCCTTTTTCAGGTGTTCGAATTCGACGAGAGATGATCGTCGTAGCTGGTCGAGCTTTTCGTTGGGATTCTTGATGCGCAATCCAAGTCAGCTTTGTTGTTCGACGCGATAAATTATGTTCACGCTGATAGTGATGTTTGAGCAGCAGGATGTGATTGCAATGCAGATGGTGAAGACAGTGATGCGCTCAAGCCAGGGAAGTGCGATTGTGGAGCAAGCAACTCGGGACTAGTCAATGATGCCAGTGGCACTCCACTTGGGCTGAGGCCACTTCGTGGGTGAAGTTCCGTAACAACTGGCGGAGTCGCTGCTTTGACTGGAGGTTGAACTGGACTCTGCCGAGGCTGAGGCGTATCTGTCTCTTCATCTGACGTAGTTTGGAGCTCTGCTGATGACTCTTCTTTCGCACGACTCTCTTCAGGCAAGATCGCAGAAATAGCAGAGGGCAAAGGGGTGATGACAGCTGTCGTGGCCGAAGCAAGCGACTCGCGGCGATGTTGAAAATCTGACGCATTGACAGAGGAAAAACCGCATTGCGGACATACCCATTCGGTTTGATCAGGCACTCCCTCAGCTGCCGGCAGCTCACCTGACTCATTCCTTTCCTCGCCCCAAAATGATGGTCGTCGAAGGGGCGCTGGCGTCACGGGCAGACTCGGTCGTTCCACAGCAGAAGGGAAGTCCGTTAGAATTAGACTTTCTTGGCGATTTCTTCGCTCTAGCAGAGGAGATGCAAGGTCCTCTGCACCAGTCGCCTGTGTGAGAACCTGGGTCTTACCACGCCTAACCTGTGAGTCCATTATAGAACGTACGTAGTTCTCTATGCCTGGAACCGTGTCCCATGCGTTCACGTTACTTTGTTGGAATGACTGCCATTGCTCATCAGCAGACTTGGGCGAGGACACACTTGGAGGGCTGTTGATTGGGGGTGATGCGCCTGCTTCTAGCTCGTCGTTGTAATGCACGGTAGAGAAGACGTGAGTTGGTGAAGGCACTGCAGGAGCAGGTGTTGGCTCAGGTGGTAAATCTTCCGCGAAAACACGTGTAGCTTTCGGGCGATCTGGTTCACTCTCCCAGGGAAAGATGGGTTTGGGCTGTTCTGCAGGTTTTGGCCTTGACTCAGGTACTTTGTACCACATGTCTTTTGGTGGTTCAGGATATGCTCCAGGTGCCTGGAAGAGTGAATGGCTGTCGCTGAAGGTGTATGTCTGACTTGGGAAATTGGCGGCCTCAGGTTTTGACTGCGTTGGTGGCTCAAATCTGAAATCTTTAGTATATCAGACACGGCGCAAGATCAATCCTCATACCTTGTAGCATCCCATTCCATTTCAGGAGCGGAGAATTTACGCTGTTCCGCAGTCGGCGTCGGCTCGACTAGACCTTGGTCAATATTCTCTGCCACTTCTCCAGGCTCTGTCATTGGAGTCTCAGTAGGGGCGCCCGATGCTTCGTGATGGATAACAATGCTTGGAGGTGAGGCAGAGGAGGAATCACTTCGGCTGCCTTGCACCTCACCCTTTATTATTTGCTGTCCCTCGTTCTGAGCTGGCTCTGGTTCTCTAAGGTGCCTGTCATGCACTGCCCACCATCGAGCTAACAGCTCACCGTAGACGCCTGCGCCAGACTTGCGATAGCCTGACCATGGCTTCTCTTTGCCGATGAAGTGAACCGCGCTGATGTCTCTTTTGTAGTATCGGTAGGCAGGCTCCCATTGGTATTCGGCATTTGGTGTGCAGTTGTAGGTGAATTTCAGACGCTGCCAGGGACGGTGCTCGAAATACTGATTCAAGAGGCCCTGGTCGGCACCGTCAAAGCTGTCTCCCGCCGCAGCCATGGTTTGCAGCGCCCAGTACTCGCCCATGCTGGGTGTTATGACCATGACACCACTGTTGAAGGCATCCGGCCAGCCAATATCTGGTGCTGCGGCGAAAGGTGCCTCGATGTCGAACAGCTCGTCCAGCGCCCTCAGCGCAACCACATCAGCATCGAGGTAGACGATTTTGCGGAATTGCGTCTGTCTCCAAAGAGCAATCTTGGAAAAGGTAAAGGACAGGTCGGGGCGGCCCATGAGGTAGAGGTTGGCTGCATTCTTGCTTCGTATGCGCTCGACTGGGATGATGTAGTCGTAAAGGCCTTTGAGCTTTGAAATGGTGTCGGCAGCCAGCGTCTCGAGCGTGACGAGGACAGCCAATTTCTTGGTGGTCCCGGCATCGCGCAAGGAGTGAGCAAGGACGGCGGCTCCAGGCAGGTAAGAGTCGCTCATGAGCAGCTATGATGCATGTCAGGTCGCGTGTCTGTACAACGTGTGGGGAAGCTCGCTCACCGTGCAGTACACATCCTCGAGTGGTGGCGCCATTGTGAGCGTAGTAAATAGCAAGACGAGCACAACGCGCAGGTGGAACTCGACGAGAAGCTCACGCAGCCAACAGTCAAGTCAGAGGGAGAGAGGAGGGTGGACAGTGGTGGTTTCCCCGCTCGCTGGAGTTGGCGCCGATCACTGCGTGCAGTTGTACCGAAGGCGAGCAGCGGCAATATCGCTAGGCCTGCAGGAGCTCCAGCGTGCAATATCGGGCGACCGAAGAATGTGCAGATGCCTGGTCCAACGCGCGACGAGAGGACTCGATGGACGCGTCTAAAAAAGCACCACGCGCGGCAGGCCGTTGGGCTACAAAACCGTTGAGAGATGACCTCTGGCCGTTTCCATAGCAAACCCGTGGGGAGCACGCCCTCGAATGAGCGAGCCCATGGACGGGAGCTTGGGCCACGGGCAGGGGAGGAAGGAGCTCCCCATGACGCATGGCGCGACTGGAGTGGCCCGCTGTTCCGCTCTGCATCCACCACCTCTCGGAGCTCGCAATTCGTCCCGTCGTCCAAATATCTTCACTTCAGATTGGCCCGTCCATCGCTTCTTGATGGCGAGCAATGCATCGGATCAATCCTCGGTTCTGCGAAAATTGTGCTCTCGCGCGTGCATGCCGCCCACATGACGGCACACATCTCCGCCTGGTCATTTCGCTAACGACGCCCCCGCTGATTCGTTGAGTGATCGCGACCCATGGCATGGGGCCATGGGATCATGTCTAGCAAGTTCAACAAATAAATCCAATGTTAACGACTGTCGCTTTTTAAAACTCTGAAATTTTCTGAAACTATTGGATTTTTCCTCAATCGATCAACCGTCCCAGGGTATACCAACGTTACAACGAGATTTTCCCTAAGCTTTGTCAGGCAATGATAAATGCGTTAAGGTGCCAATATGCAGGAGTTGAACGAATGATTTCAGCAGAAGAGCCAGTTCCGTTAAATTGAAAAAATCAAAAGAATCTAGGTAACTACCTAGGAACCTATACGAGCCAGACCTCACGTCTACCACCTACACCAAAAACGGCACAAACCTCTTCGTCCCCTTGCAATACACCCTCCACTCTTCCCCAAACTCCCTCTCCATCATCCCCTCCTCCTCCCCAACCCTCCTCATCATAACCACCCACGTCCCTCCTCCCAAGCCCCCATACACTAACCACGCAACCCGCTCATCCGCAACCATCCACCGACCCCACACAGGCATCACCACTGGCAACCAACAACTCACCAGGGCACGCTGGTGCAGAAAGAGGCCGTACACAGCTCCCAGCACCGCGAACAGCCCCGTGTACGACGGGTGGCGCACATATGCGTACAAGCCGTTTTTAACAAGGTGAGATGGGCGCGCGAGCCGGTACGTGAAGTCTAGCCCGAGCTGCGCGTATGCGTGGAAACGGATCGCACAGCCAGCGTACAGCACCAACAGCGGCATCATAGTTTTCGCCGACCATGTAAAAAGCTGGGGATCGAGGTACTCGGGCACAGGACACATGAGCTGCAATGCGGTACTATTCCCACTTTGGATCGGTGTTGATGAGGAGCGCGAGGCGAGGGCGAGGGCAACCAGAGCGTGGTGCGTGCAGAGCCCGCTGATGAGACTCCGGACGACGAACATGTTGTCTGCCGATACGAAGAGCCACATTAAGCGGGATTCGGAGGGTGTGGAGACTTGCTTGCTGCTGGGCTGCCGGAAGCATAGTTGCGTTATGTAGCCGGCGTGGAGGATGGTCAGGGCGAAGAGGAGGGTTGGTATGTCCATGTTTATGATGGGCAGTCACACAAAAGTTTCAATGTGCCGATGTGATGTAGACTTCATCTTTTACGGTGAGGAAGCACTGCTGGCTACTATCAGATGTCAAGTCTCTCATGCCGAGGAGGATTACGTCATCAGAGTCACGTTGATGCTGGAGTCTTGATTCGAGGGTGGTGTGGGAAGAGAGTGGATGAGAACCTAGCAAGGGATTTCTCTAGAAGACCAAGCCCTTAACCATCAGAGGCTTGCTTCTCCGGTCGATAACATCTATTTCTTGACAGAAAGCACATCGCTAGATCAATCAATCTCTCCACGATCACAGTCTCCCACCAAAACCCATCGCACAGCTCAATCTTTGCCTTCGCCAACATTGTTCTTCTCGAGATAGTCTTTGATGCTAAACATGCCCGTGCCGCGCTCAAGCGGCTTCGCCTGCTCGGGACTGTGTTTCCAGCCAATCATATAAATGAGCCGGAATGTCGCTGGCAGAGATCCATCCTCATTGCCTTGCAGCTCTCTGTATATCGCCTCCGCAGCCAGTAGCACGTCACGATGGATTGCGCCCTTCTCGCGGGCTAGAACCGCGTTGGATTCGCCCATTGCCTGGAGGTCCTTCATCAGGGAGAAAATGTCGGGGAAGTCGACTACGATGTCGTCGACATCGACGGTGAGGAGGTTGAAGCCGGCCTTTTGGAGCAGGCCGCCTACGTCGCGGACGTCGGCTAGCGGGGAGGTATGCGTCGAGACTCCACCACGACGGTCCTGCTCGGCGAGCTGGAGAGCGGTGCGCAGTTCGAATAGGCTGTCGCCGCCCATCATGACGCCCATGAACGGACAGTCTGGCTTGAGAATGTTGTTGACCTGCGCAAGTACAGACGGCAGATCATTGATCCAGTGCAGACTCAAGCTGCTGAGAACAGCGTCAAATGTGTTTGCTTGGTAGGGTAGCAGCTCCGAGGTCGGCAATACCTCCCGCACAATATCGATCTCTTGGTTGAAGGGCAACTCGGCGTCTCGATAAAGCAGCGTTTCGGATGTTTCGGCGCAGGTAATCGTTCCAATGCGTTTCGATCTGGGGCCCTTGCCTGGATCGTCTTCTGACGGTAGGGTGAACGCGCGAGCGACATTGCAGGCATTTGCGCCCAGGTCTAGGACCTTTGGAAAGTTGCGGTTTATGTCCTGGGATGGTCAATTCAAGGGTTTCGAAAAGCAGTGTGGGTTCCAACCAAAACTCGCTCGCATAGACGCGACGCGACCTCGTCTCTCAGATAGTCGACGCTTCTGCTTGCTTCTTTGTTCGCTGCGGCTCTTTCCTTTTGTTGCCATTTATGCTTGCTGCTGAATATCTCGAATGTGGGAGCTCCAGGTGCCTGGACTGCGTAGTGCCGCGTTGTTCGAAGCGGCAGACATCGGCGGGTCAATGGCGGAATAAACGGCCGTATTGAGATTGTGGCCATGTTTGGAGGAGAGGAGGGCACCTAGCCGAGCGCCCAGTAGAGAAACTGACGAAAGTGGTGGTGGAAGCTGTGACAAAATGATGTCAAGACTGGAGGAAGGTCTGGCATCCAATCGGCGCTCGCATTTCCTCATCACCGATGTTGTGTTAGCGTTAGCTCCATCGGGAGACTTGCAATATCTTGGCACCGGAAAATCTTAGATCCATACTCAACTCAATCTATGTTCATTACATAATCATAGGTAGCTAAGTAACTATTATGAAGATAAGTATAGCTAACTACTTTTAATACTTTTATTCTATAGTTGCAGGAGCATTGCTCTCGAGTCTTAGTCGTTGTTGCAGAGTCTAGTTTATTATGCCACTGGCGTGTTTGGTTCACAATCAAAGAAATCACGTCTGAAGTCAAGATTTCGATGCATGGCGAAGCAATCACCCATCTGCACGACGGTCATCGATGTTGCGCCCACGTTGCAGGGCCAACACTGCCCCCAGATTGCTCCGCGGTATTGGATTCCGGAACAGGTGGAAGGCTTGTCGCTGGCTGAGTTCTGGATGGGGTATTTTGACAGGCGCAACAAGTAATGGGGGACCTTTTTGTTTGTTCGTTTGTACAATTAGCATCACATGGTTACATCTCGCCAATGCCAATTCAGTTCACTGCGATACTACTCCTTTATTGTGATGTACCTTGTTGAGTTTTGGAAATTGACGTTGACTGATGGCGAGCTTCACGGGTTCTGATTGGCTGATTGCCTTGGTGAAGGTCGTCTTTCCCTGAGGAAAATGCGCACGGACCTCGTTTTCCCGGGGAAAACGAGGTCCGTGCGCGCTCTAGAGATCGATTTTCAAATCGATCCTTGGGAGCGCTCCTCCACTTTCGAGTTTTTTGTGTCAATTCATGCTGTTGTGCTTTTGCCGTGGTCCAGGAACGAAAGCTAAAGCACGAACAACTAGCGCTAACATGGGCTGTCGCTGCTTCGCTGCAACTAATGTAATAACCGAGGATGCGGGGGTGGCGTATTGCTTGGCTATTACTATGCATCCACGTGGTATCCAACTCTCTGCTCAGCTTGGTGGTTGGTATAGACTGTTACGATATCTTGTTGGAAACAAAACAAAGGTCCAAAGGCTACTCCGGCAAGCAACGTTTCCCCTACAACACCAATGCACACCAAAGGACACGCCCAAGCATCCTCCGATCCAGCTAGTGCTACATAGCATTTGTCTGCGAAAATGCAAGCTTGCGATCGTTGCCATGCGCGGAAGACGCGCTGCGACCGCCAATTCCCCCAATGTGGTGCCTGCGAGAAGGCCCAAGTAGCTTGCATTCATGCTGATAAGCTACGACAACGCAATCTTCCCCGGGGTCACGTAGATAATCTAGAGCGTCAAAATCGACAACTGAAAGCCCAGAACAAGGCCCTACAAGAAGAGCTCGCGAGGACTCGCGCAGAATGCCATCATCAGCCGTGCGAGTCCTCTGCATGCAATACCGGGGCCTCGTCGTGTTCACCTCCACAGCCAGAACAAGCCGAGGCCAATGCGGATGCCAGCATCACATCCAGCCCATCCAGTCCATCCAGCCCTTTCGCTATCGAGGTTGGTTATTTATCTCTTGTGGTCACTGGCGAGTTCCGCTACCTCGGATCAAGCAGTGGACTTGGACTTGCAAACATCATCAACAAAGTCCTCAGTGTAGAAGGAGGATTGGAATCTACCTTCTCGACCAATGAAGACCCGTCCAAAAAATATACAGTCAAGACACGAACCAACCCAGGTCCTTCGGAGACGGCGCTCCCTCCCCTAGATGTGGCCATGACCCTTATTGAAGCTTATTTCAAGCACACTCATATCGCGTTTCCACTCCTTCACAAGCCTTCGTTCATGGATACTGTCCAAGAGATTTACGAGGTACCTGGTTATTATGATACTCATTATTTCGAGGGGTTTGTCTACGACATGGTTCTGGCAATTGGTAGCTCCAATCTGAGTCGTTTTGATGATGTTGGCGGTGGGTCATCAGTCCATTTTGCAAGGGCTCAGTCTAAGCTCACACCAATCACCGCTTTGCCTGGGCTACCATCTCTGAAAGTGATCTTGTTACTCGCGCAGCACGGTATCTTCAGCAACCTTCGCGACACTGCCGCAAGCATGTGGCACCTTATTGGTATCGGGGCTCGCATATGTTTCGAGATAGGATTACACCTGGATCGCAAACAGTCGGAGCCATCGCTGACTTCAGAAACCGTTTCGTACGACAGCGAAATGAGGAGAAGATGTTTTTGGTGCCTTTATAATTTGGATCGGTGGGTTCAACCCGAACATTGGCTTGAGTTCTAACTAATGCAATGTCTCCGTGGTAGAGTCGTCAGCACCACTCTAGGCCGCCCATTCGCTATAAGAGACGACGAGATCGATATTCCTCTACCCTCGCACCTGGACGATGACTGCTTTGGGCCTGACAGGAATCTGGTGGCAAGCACCCGAAACGGAACTTCTCCATTTCTCCATATTATCCGCATCAGACGGCTCTCGGGGGAGATACTTCGGCTGTTCTATAATTCTTCGCAGCAGAAGATAGATATTGCCATTGAAGAAAAGCTGCGCATGCGTCGTCAATTTCGGTACGAACTTGAAGCGTGGAAATCCGACTCCGCACGGCTGTGTCTGGTCGGGAATAGTGCCAGTGATGAGCCGGCTTCCATTTACTTGGCCACGGAATGGTACAGTGCAGTCTATGGCAGTGCGTTGCAGTTACTTTACCGGCCGTCACCGTACTTGCCCCATCCAGTCGTAGATCCACAGGATAGTGAAAATGGACGGGAACTGATCGAGCTTCTTTCAGCTACCAAACTCTCACTCAAGTCATACACTGAGCTTTATCGAACCCGAAGGCTCAAGTTCTCCTGGATCACTTTTCACGACATCTTTGTTGCCGGCTTAGCTTTTGTTTACACAATCAGTAGCATGACCGAAGAACCAACCTTGCAGCACGCCTTGCCGGACATCTTCAGCATCCTTGACATCTGCCGACAATGTTCGAATTTGCTGGTGGCCATATCTGAGCGGTGGAATGCTACACACCAAGCTAACGACCTTTTTGATCGAATCAGTCAAGCAATGATCCGAAAAGCTCTGGCCACTTCCCAGTCCGAGGGACCTCATCACGCAGCTCCGATTACCTCTCGTACTCCAAGCTACCAAGTAGAACGCGATCCCCAGCGAGATCCGCCCGAAGCCAGTCACCCCAGCTTGAGAATACCAACAGCTCGATTGGAAGATATGCTCAAGAGAAGCGACCCTGCCAATTTCTCTATCAGAGGAGAGGACACGATACCCAGTGATTTGTTACCAATCTGGCCTTTCGAATTTCCATTCGGGCCAGATGAGACCCAAATCACGTCTCAAAATGATTGGGATACGATACCGTGGAGAATAAATCTGTGAAGAATTCCTTCTGATCCTCACATACCTCTGCAAATCGACGTGGAGATGCCAACATGAAATCCTCAGATGTGACCTCGTGCACTTCACTTGAGAGCTAGGGAGGTGAAACAGCAATAAAAGCGAGCTACTACCGACCGTGTACACAATATTAAATGCCAGTATTATTACAAAATAATATACCTTGGCAAGTCTGTTCTTGAGACGCAGGTCTTTCTTGACGTCTTCAACGCATCCTGCGCAGTGGAATTCCTGTATACCATACCAAATGCGTCTGTTTCAAGCACTCTTGCCTACCAAAACCAACAAGAGACAGGAACATCATGGCTATATACCAAAGACCCGTATTTATTCACACGCGCTCAATCCAGGGTCCAAAAGCCCACTGGTTGTGTGGGTGGAGTAGACAACGGACTGATCCCAAATATAGCTCATACTCGGCCTTTACCCCACAATATGGTACCCCACAATATGGTACCCTGCTGAGCTTTCGTAGCACGCCGTGAGGCCTAGATGCTTGTTCCAGGCACAGATCATGTTCGCCAGCATCATCATACCGCGGCTTTCCGTTTTGTTCTGTTACCGAGGCTACCTCAAATGGTCGCTCGGACGCTGGCCGAAGGATGGGTTCGGTCGCAGCCCCGAAAAGACACTGCTCACCATCAGCCATGATTCTATGAAAACGCATACCTGCGTTTGGTACACGGATGCATAATCATTTAAATTAGGCAGCACCTCAAAGATCCACGTCAAAACAAAGTCCAGACACCACCACCAGTTCAACCAGCGTCCATCAAAATGTCAGCCCGCCCATTCAAAGTTGTTATTGTTGGCGGAAGCGTGGCAGGCCTGAGCCTTGCGAATATGCTTCAGGCAAATGATATTGATTTCGTTGTTTTGGAAGCTTATCCTGAAATTGCCCCTCAAGTTGGAGCCAGCATTGGAGTCCTTCCCCATGGCAACCGTATACTGGATCAACTTGGCTTGTTTGACAGAATTCGAGATCTTGCTGTATCGATCGATCGCTTCACATTTCGAAACGCAGAGGGCAACCCGATCGTCAGCCACGGTAATGTTGAAAGGGCCTTCGTTAATAGGTAAATTTCCACAGCCTTTATGTCTACAGCGTGTGAACAATATGAGCGAGCTAATTCCGAGTACAGGCATGGGTATCCTATTCTGTTCCTCGATCGACAAATGATGCTTCAGGTTCTCTACGACAACATCAAGGATAAATCGAAAATTATTACCAGAGCGAGAGTCACGAAGATTCGAACTACCAACGACGGTGCTGCTGCCATGACGACCAATAACGATGTTTATGAAGGTGACATTGTGATTGGTGCCGATGGCATACATAGCACTGTCCGCGCTGAGATGTGGAAACTTGCGCAAAAGCTCCGACCAAACTGGTTTGATCCCAGCGAGGAAGAAGGTAGGTGGGCTTCAAGAAAAACACTGCGAAATAACTCTGACGTAAACAGCCGCCCCATGTGCCTACACTTGTCTATTTGGTATTTCTGAGCAGTGCCCAGAAATCGATCCGGGTGCAATGAACTCCATTTTCCGGGAAAAGACTTCGTACTTGATAATCGGTGGGCCTAAACGAACATACTGGTTTCGCTTCGAAAAGCTCCCTACGCTGTTGCATGGCTCTCGAATTCCCCGTTACACAGCTGAAGACGCTAAGAAAGCAATTTCAAGTGCTCATGCGGAGAGTATTACTCCTAGCGTGAAGTTTTCGACGTTGGCAAAGAATGTGATTAAAAGCTCGATGACGCCTCTAGTCGAGTATATCTATAAAAAGTGGTACTTCGGACGAATTCTTTGCATTGGAGATTCTTCACACAAAGTAGGCATCTACAGCTATGAAATGTTATGCATGTACTGACAACTCGTTAGGTCCATCCCATTGGCGGTCATGGAGGGAATGCAGCCATCGAGAGTGCAGCTACACTGACCAATCTCCTCGTAGAGACTCTGAAGAATGCACCTTCTGGGCATCTGGAAACGTCCGAAATCGAGAATATGTATTCTAAGATGCAAAAGATTCGGCACGACAGAATGGAGGCAGTCAAGGTTTACTCACACGAGCAGCAACGTACTGAAGCGCTAGACTCGGTTTGGAAAAAGGTGCAAGCTCTTTACGCTCTACCACACGTGGACGCCGAAGCTGTCACTTTCAACTTCTCTAGCAACATCCCTGCATCCGAGAAACTCGACATGTTCGAAGTTGCGCGCGGTGACCGGCTCGTCCCCTTCAAAGATGATCTCGTTTCCGTCCCGAAACGACGGAAAGAAATGCAATGGGCGCTGATAATCTTTTATCTCCTGGTAGCTGCTTTGGTCCGCCATGGAATGTGGATTCATTCCGCATCATGGAACCTGGGGGACACGTTTGTTGATATCCTTACCACAGGCACCTTTCCCCAAGATCGATCTTTCGCGCTTAAAAGGATATACACTCGCATTGGTCCGCTCGACGAGTATCTAACGTTCCTTACCGCTGTGTTCATTCCCGGCCTTCGGGGCTGGGAAAAGAGTTACCAAATCTTGCAGATTTACTTTCTCGGTAACCTTCTTCAGCCAATCGCCATTTGGACAGTGGAGGCACGACGAATCCAAAATATGTGGACGCCAATTGCTCTGTGAGTCTCTCTCCATACGATCCTAACGGGTCGTCATCATTCTGCCCGCAAAATTACTTATACCTATCGCAAAGCCCGATCATATGGTTCACCGTCTTTCAAAGTGCTGGGATCGGTATCTACATGCCAATCTACTATGCAGTGTACACTTTTATCTCCGATGCGGAGAGTTACTGGTGGTCTCTAAACCGGCGCATTCCAACGGAATATAGCAAGACTATCCTTCCAGCAAGCCTCATCGGTTATGCTCTACCTACGATCCTCATGTTTGTCCATTGGGAGCAACCGAGCACGGCACAAAACTTTGAGGTTTTGTGGCAATTCGCACCTATGCTAGTGCCTTTCCTCCTGACGGTATCCGGCGCAGTGTATCGCAGGCTATACAAGATCAAGAGCTTGGCTTCAGTCAGGGACTATTCCGACGACATCCCGTATCTCAAGAATTTGTATGCCATTACTGGAATCCTCGGCGTCATCCTCCATTTTATCATAATTGCCAATTTGCTTGGCTCAAGCGACCCGAATGTATCAATTCGCTCCGTCTTTGGGCCCAACTTCGCCGCCGGTCCCAAATCCGTTGGTGAAGGACTTCGCAATCTGTTCCTGGTTGACTTCTTGGGCTTCGTTCTTGCAACATATGTATGGTGTGTGTCTGCCGTATGGGATCTCAAGCGAGTCGGTCGCACAACCGCGCATGTTGGACAGGCTAGCTTGTTGATATTGGTTGCGCACGTCTTAATTGGACCTGGAGCGGTTCATTCGGCCGTGTGGTATTGGCGGGAAGAGCGTCTAGGTCGCACCATGTTCGTCAAACAAAAGAAGAACTAGGAAAGAGGGTTGCTCTTGTATGACTTCTAAAAGTTCTGAGATGAAGTAATCGGGAACAATTGTAAGAAATTTGTCACATGGTCGGTGGGCATCATTTTGTTCTGGGAATCTGCACTGCGCCTGGTTTTCATCCCCACAATATAAGAGTTCTTATCCACGAAGCGCAATTTACAAATATGAAGGACGATGACAGGTTCTTGCTGTAGCTCATTCTAAATTTGACCAATACTTTCTTCACCGAAATAGTACTATTCTCATAGACAACCTTCCATCTTTGAGCAGCTGCATAACTTCATTGACCGTATCGCAAGGCATTGTTTGCGCCGGGATTGGACTTAAACCTGCCCTCTTTGCTAAATCTGCAAGTTGTCTTAACTCTGCTAATTTCCCTATAATGCTCGAATACATAGATGAGATTGTGAGGCGTGGCAAGGATTTGTTACCCATTTCTCTTGATAACACGCCTTTACTATGTAGCTCTGAAACACGGTAGAAATAAATGTGGATCCCGAGGGTATGGGTGTCGCCATTCTGTGGCGTTGTGGCCGAGGTCATGGCCCTGAGCGTGAGGTTGCCGAGGAAGGGAACCATAGTAAGATGGCATTCAAGGCAACGCCTAATATGGTAAGAACCTGAGATGCTCTTAGGGCGGGGATTTTGATGCACCAAAGATCAGACACGAGAAGATGACGGATAAGGCATGTCTCTTGATTTGATGTTGGCAGGACTGGCATCGAGAAATCAAACAATGTTCTTTTGCCTGAGTGATACGCCGATGTTGTAAGTTCTTGTCTGACTGCAAAGTCCTGAGGTCTTCTTGAATGAGTGACTTCGTGTATTTTATCTAAATTAGCACCCTATCAAGAATAGCTGAGCTGACCAGCGTCGTCATTTGAAGTAAGTAGTTAGGGCGTTTCCCGGGATAGGATACGCACCGTCATACCCCAAACCCCATACTGCGCAAGGACCCCGTACCCCGTACCCCATACTCGCTAAAGGGCCGAATATGCCGATCTCCAGGCCTAATCCCCAATAGTTGAGATGCAGAAGAGATAACCGAAGTCCAGGTGAAAGTGACCTAGGTAATGGCTGAGACAGATCACGTTGGCCATGCCTATATAAGGACTATCATTCTTATCGGACCTTTCGAATCAATCCTTGCATTCTCGCTTCTTCTTTGAAAATATCCGCCAATATATCAACCCCACAATGGCCGGTATCGATTCAGTCGATGCCAAAGATGTTGAGAAGCATCAGCATATCCAGGTCGAAGACAGCCCTGACTTGAAAGATCAGGTGTTAGCAGGGGAACACCTACCAGTTTACGATGACAAAAATACGGCTAAGTTGCTTCGCAAAGTGGACTTCCGTCTACTTCCAATGCTCACAACTCTCTACCTTCTCTCCTACCTTGACCGAGGGAACATCGGCAATGCCAGAGTCGCGGGGATGAATCAAGAACTCAATCTCACGCCCAAGGAATACAATTTGGCGTTGACTGTAAGCACATGCCTCGCGTCATGTTGATTTCACATCTGACTTATGGGTTTTCTCAGATATTGTTCATTCCATACGCTCTTTTCGAAGTACCGAGTAACATAGTCCTCAAAGTCATAAGGCCCTCTACATGGATGAGCATACTAGTAGTCAGTTGGGGAGGTGTAAGTACCGTGTTCCAATGATCCAGTATCGGTATTAACAGCGCATCAAGGTTATGGTCGGCCAAGGATTCGTTCAGAACTTCAAAGGCCTATTCGCTACAAGGTTCCTTTTGGGTTTGTGTGAAAGCGGATTCTTCCCTGCTGCCTCGTACCTAGTAGGTGAGTGGTACTGCAGATTTGAGACGCAATGGCGGATGTCAATCTTCTTTTCCGCGGCCTCGTTGGCGGGTGCCTTCTCGGGTCTGCTTGCTTTCGCTCTGGCAAAAATGGACGGCGTTGGAGGACAGTCTGGATGGCGTTGGATCTTCATCATAGAAGGTTTGGTTACTATTGTGATAGGAGCTTCCTTGCATTGGACATTGCCGGACTCCCCTGCAACCGCTACATTCCTTTCGAGCGAGGAAAAGGCTTTCCTCAAAAGGAGGCTAGAAGAGGATTCTGGAACTGCTGCCGGAAGAGTTGAGACGAATGAGAAGTTCCAATGGTCGTTTCTGAAGTCAACCTTGTCAGATTGGAAGATTTGGTTCACAGTGTTCGTCTGCTGGGGAAATACGTGAGTTCAGCCTAGAAAACCCGACTCGACCTTCTCTGAATTAATTTTGCAACAGAATCCCCCTGTATGCATTTGTTTTCACTGCTCCGGTCATCATCCTCCAATTAGGATACACAGCGGCACATGCACAGCTACTCACTATCCCAATATACTTGTGCGGAACAATCACTACTCTGGTAGCTGCACGCTTATCAGATAGACGACAAAGCCGGTGGCCATTCATCGTCATTCCATATTCAGTCGCCCTCGTTGGATTTGTAGGAGTGATGGCGGTTCCTCGCTCCCTTCCTGGGCTAACATACGCATTTCTTTTCCTGATCACTGGAGGCATCTTCCCTGCAATAATCTGCGTCATTTCCTGGGTTTCGAACAATTTGTCTCCTACCTGGAGACGAGCTATCGGTTTGGGCATAACTCTGATGATGGCCAACTTCGGCGGTGCTATTGGCTCGAACATTTATCTTGCCAGGGAGGCCCCTACGTACTGGACGGGATATGGTGTGTCGACGGGAGTTCTAGTCAATGCGATTCTATGCACATTTGTCCTTCGCTATGCATGGAAAAGAGAAAATGAAAAGAGGGATAAGATGTCAGAGGAGGAAATCAGAGCTCGGTATTCCGAACGTAAGTCTTGATGTTCACCGCATATTCCACGCTTTTGAACGATACCTTGATACTGAAATCCATCCAGAAGAACTTCTCAGTCTTGGAGATCGGTCTCCGTTGTACAGGTATGTGCTCTAGGAGCACTAAATACCACGGTTGCAAAGGTAGCGAGGAGACTGTATTCAGATTGCCACTCCTGTAGCCTTACCTTGAGCATGGCGAATGAACTGCTGGTCAACCCCAAACTTTTTGGCCCACGAAGAACTACTAATAGAGCCAATATAGAGCCAGTGGGTTGGCAGTGTCTTAGTCAATATTGTGGACATTAGACTTGAACTAGATAGAGCCAAAACCTGACAATCAACTTGCCGAACCAATCGGCCCCACGAAATGTTCGGTGTTTGCCGGAATGCCAATTTCTTAAATGTCACCAGTATTCCCAGAGCATCTTCACGATATCGCGCATTCATCACTAGAGATCCAGAAGTATCAAGTATAGCCATGTCTGAACATCACGACATGTCTAGCAATGACCAGAGGCTTCAGTACGCCCACTTATCTACGCTAGACCCCTCTTGGATAGTCTTCGCAGAAAGGCAAAGGGTGTTAAACAAACTTGCGGACCAGTTCTTTGACCTGCCGATCGAAGAATTCCGCAGAGTGCCGTACAAGCCGTCGGGACTACCTTCGAATGCTCGAAGTACCTGCTACAGCTGTATCCTGCTTACAAATAAGCTTCAGGGACATGCCTCTACTTACCCGCAAGAAAGAGCCTGATAGTGTTATCGCTCTACTTACCGTCTAGGTGACTTCGCAATCGGAAGGTGGGAACAGAGTAAAGGGGAAGTTGTCGAGGCGGAAAGGGCCTAGCATGATGCGTTGAACAGAAGGGCTGAGCTCCATGGCGAGGCGCTGTGGGCTGAAGCACTGAAAGGCGTTTCTCTCTCCCCAGCTCGCTATTGCAGCATGGCTAGGACGCGATTCACTTCTACCTCTGAATAATGTAGCGCTCGCGCTCAGGGCTATTTATTAGTCGATGGCAGATGATCGAATATTATGTCGATAAGCCAAAACACCAATAACGCAGCCAATCAAGTCGCAAGGCAGATCGCAGGTGTCCCAGCTGTCAGCCTGCCGACTGGTTGACCGGATGCACTGCCTCCCCTCTGCAATAACATCAAGCGGACCAGTTTACCTTCTGTCACGCGAAAGAACATTCTCGAGGCTTTTGCTCCTCAAACATCCTCATTTTATATACCGAACCATGGTAGACTTCGGCTGGTCCGCCAGCTGCATCGTCGAGGCCATCAAAACGGTAGAAAAAATCCGGAAAGCGATGCAGACAGCCGGAGGCGCAGAGGAACACTACTCCGAGACTATTGCTTTCTTGAGTCAAGTTGACGCCACATTTAGCCTCTTGAAGGAGTTCATCGAGGAACATCCAGAATCGCGATATGCAGACGCAATCGTCAATCAACTCAAGCTTGTAGAAACTCCGTGGAACAAACTCGAGAGTGGTTATATTAAGAAGTATGACAAAAGTCTATCTTCGGATTCTGTAAAATCTAGTGCGAAAAAGGCACCGCGGAAGGTGCAATGGGCCCTCGAGAATAAGGGCGAGGAGGTGAGGGAGCTCGAGGACGAGATTCTAGGGCCTCTGCGCATGATAGGCTCCTTATCATTGTTGGAAACTATGTGAGCGCCCGAGGAGACTTTTTATCACTTTCCTGATTGCCTTTAGGCGAACAGTCGGCGACCTAAATGAGAAATGCCAGCAAATAATCGATAGTCTTCAACTTTCCAACATTTCAGAGACACTGGAACGTGGATTCCAGGAACTCAAAGAAGCCGCCGCCACGCAAGAGACCACACACGATGAGCAACTCGAGGCCCTAGAGTCACTACGAAGATCGATCACGCAACAGCGAGACGAAATCTCCGCTACTGTGGTGAATGAGGCTAGTGCAGCCTCAACATATCGCTCAGAAGAGAGAAAGGCAATGGCATCCATACTCGACATAACAGAAAAGACCGCTTCAGCACTCACGGATATAGAGGACTTGCTCTGGTTACAGCAGACCTCCAACACTACCCTCATTGATGGACTGCGAGATCAACGTGCCCTTCTCCAAAGGGTGGGACACACCCTCTGTGACCTTACCGCGAACGTATCAAGTCAGGCAAATCACGAAGAAACCAAGCCGGGCGACAAGAGCCTACCAGTCACCGCTTTGAAATTTGTAGCGGTTGGGCAAGTTTTAGCTGCTGCAGCCTTAGGACTCGCCTTCATACATTCTAAAGAGCCTGTTAAGGCACCAGAGCTACCTCCCAGCCAGGTGCGGAGACATCTACGGGGGACTGCACCCCAATCTTCCGTAAGCCTAAAGCAAGACCTTAAGAATCCGGCCGTTCAGGAAATGGCACTGGCGCTATCCCAGAAGCACCACCAGTGGATTACCGAGTTCAACACCACCGAGAACACACCGAATGCACCCGATTCAGTGCGAGCAAGCGAGACGGACCGCTTGGCGCTTGCCAGCAAGGATGTCATCTCGACGCAAGGAACACATGGCAGCGAGAAGTCTGGGAAGTACACCAAAGAAGGCGGCGTGTGGTTCTGTTGTACCTGCCACGCAGGACCACACTTTGGCTGGCATTGCTTCTGCCCCTTATGCGGACACCGATGCGAAGGGTGCAAGATCAAATGTCCTCCACTGCCGGAACCTTCTTCAACGAAGAGCAAGGTGTCTGGGAAGAAGATAGAGTATACATATCATTACAGCCTGATCAAAGCCGAGCGGACAGATTACGGTTATACCGGTGGAGTAGTTGGTCTGTGGTATTGTGGATATTGCGGCGCTTCCAATTCAGATCTAACGCCAGATTTCTGTCCTATATGCGGAATCCATAGATTATGACAAAATCCGTTTGTTTGCGAAGGGCGGAATGCCGTGTCGAAATCGTAAAACGGCAGACTAGACCTGTACTACACGTTGGGAGGTAGTCCGGCTGTAATTTTCGCCTTCTTTCGTACTTTTTTATATACTACAGGCAGCCGTCTCGCTGCGGGAGTTCCTAGCTCTCCTCTTATATCGCTTCCCTCTATACTGGAGCTAGTCGATTAGCCTCTGCTTACCTCAATATAAGTAGCTAGAGCCCTTGTACAACGTGACGTTAATCATGCAGGGATTCTTCATGATCTCGGCCACTAACTCCTAGCACACGCTTACCCTCTACCTCCATACCAACAGCAGGGCCGACTGGAAGTTAGGGAAGATGCGTATCTTAATTGCCAGGAAGCCTACCCAGTCCATAACCATGCAGTATAGGCTCCATAGCCAGTTAGTGCCTCGCTAATCACAGCAATTCCGTCAAGTGTATAAGATAGACACCTTCGATACGTAGCGAATATGCTAACTCCTGCTCGCCTGTTGCGCAGCGACGCGTCTACGTAGATGTCCACCTACCCCGGTGACGAAATTCTCCAAGAATAATAATGTAAATCATGCTACTATAACATCCACAGATTAATAAAATATTAGGGAAGACTACCAAGTTGTGTAAACAAAAGATCTTTTCCGGCACATGTGGTTTTCCGGCTCTCTTGGATTGACGTTATCCGTTTCATGTGCTTTGGAGATAGACTAGAACGTTTTCCGAACTGCGGACATGGCTCAATGTTGTGCCCGGGAGAACTAATTACCGGGCCCATAAGGACCGAGGTTTCCTGCTCCGGAACCCGAGGCTTGAGCAGTCCATCATATCGCATGGAGCAAACATGGTAGTCATTGCTTCAACTTGGAGCTTTTTACTTAGAGCTCTGAATCGAGCAAATTGTTTACTCTATGCAGAGCTGAAATCACGTTACCAAAGGGTTGTTGACTCGCACAGGTGTATAAATCATCGGGGTTCAAAGGGCGCCCTCGGGGACCTGACTAGGATTCCCTCGGCATGACAAAGGGAGCTCCAGGAGTTGATACCACCCCGTCTATTCTCAAGACTTATCGGGATTTCGGGTTCGGCGAGCACACATTGTAGATAACGTTTAATGTTGTTGTTCGTCGTCTATCAAGTAATCTATTGTTCGTGTCGCTGTTCAACTTCTCTCAACTCAAGAAATTCTACGGAATATAATGCGATGTCTATCTTCCACCACGCGTTTTTGTTCTAAGCAATATCACCTCAAGGTCCCCGCCCGGCGATATCACCATATGAAGGCCGTAGTTGTCGATGGCTTGTATGCCCGTCTTGACCATCATCGGTCGGTTCCCAAATTACGTCCCGATTGCGTTCGTGTGAAACCTGTCGCAGTCGCCCTCAATCCCACCGACTGGAAGCATTTCCGGTATGGCCGCGCCAAGGATGGCTGCATAGTCGGATGTGATTATGCCGGCATTGTCGAAGAAGTAGGCAGTGCCGTTAGCAAGCGATGGCGTCCTGGTGATAGAGTCTTTGGTAGTGGCCATGGTGGAAATCTACTCAATGCTGATGATGGCGTCTTTGCAGAGTCTGCTGTTGTTGTTGGGGACTTGCAAATGAGGATTCCCGACGCAATGTCATTTGCTCAGGCTGCCACTTTAGGATTGGGCTCCTTCACTGTTGGTCAAGGTCTTTATCAGAAGGCTTTGAAGTTAGAGCTTCCTGAAGTGAACCCCGTGCCGAAAGACGTACACGTCTTGATATCTGGTGGTGCTACCGCAACTGGTGCTCTCGGAATTCAATTCGCACGACAGTGAGTCAGTCCCATGCTTTTAAGCACCTCCGTTCTTGTGAAAGCAGTTCATTGATTCTCTCCTTTGCAGGTCTGGCTACTCCGTTGTGGCCACATGTGCTCCGGCCGACTTTGAGTATGTCAAGAGCTTAGGAGCACAACATGCAGTCGATTATGCAGACAAAGATGCTGGTAGCAAGATTCGGGAATACACCAACAATAAACTCAAGTATGCTTGGGATACAGTTAGCATAGATCGAACAGCTCTTATATGCGCTGAAGCTTTGTCTTCCACCGACACTGATCTCGTATATGGCTCTCTGTTACCTGTTAGATTCCCTCGAAATGACGTGCGAACGGTCACCACTGTCATGCACACAGTTTTTGGTAAACCATTCATGTTTGGGCCACAAGAAATGCCTGCAAGTGTTGAAGACCTTGAATTCGGCAAAGCCTTCTCTTCCAGGACAGAAGACTTTGTGAGCAAGGTAAGTCTCCCCGATTCATTTCGTACGCACATTTCCGCTAACTGAAGTACCAGGGGATTTTGCGACCGCACAAATTGGAGTTGTGTAAGGGCGGGCTTGATGGAGTGATTCAAGGCTTAACGGATATAGAGAATGGCAAATCCCAAGGGAAAAAACTGGTCTACCTAGTCAGCGATGCACGATAACAAGAGATGGCACTGGCGGTTCGGACTTGATATCATAGGACTCTGCTGCTATAAGTTGCAAGAGTAGATATGTAGGCCAATATATACGGGTCAACCCAAACAGATTCAAACTCGCTGGATTACAGGGAACATGGAAATTGATTGCATTGGGCAAGAAGGACTCTCGGTGTGGTTGGTCAGGAAGTGCTCATCAGTATGGTCTTCCCACGAGGCTGCTTCCAGTGTGGCAATGTGAACTGCTCGCACATTCTACCAGTTGACTATATGAGCTTTTTTTTCTTGTTCTTTTCTGGGCCAATATCAGGTGCTACAAAGTTGTTTATTTGATCCCGCACATTGAGATGGTTCTTGATCTTATCTACACAACTCCTGTCTTTCTGAACGATTCGACATCGCTATCACTGAATCCTAACCCCGCGAGAACCTCCACGGTGTGTTGACCTAGTTTCGGTGGTTCGTTCGCAATCTTAGTTTTCGTCTCACTGAATTTGACTGCTGGACCAATGAGTTTGATATAGCCCGTCTCTGTAGAGTCACTCGGCACCTCCGTGACCATATCTCTGGCAACCGTTTGCGGGTGAGCGAAAGTTTTCTCCATGTTGTTGATTGGTCCAAATGGAAGCCCGGTGCCTTCGAACTTTTCAGTCCAATCCGAAGTTGTCTTCCCCTCAAAGGCTTGGTTGAAGATTTGCGCCAAGGCCTCTCGGTTCTCGACGCGTTTCGGGTTGGTAGCGAAGCGCTCGTCTTTGATCAGTGCAGGTATACCAATTAACTTGCAGAGTGACGAGAACTGTGCGTCATTGGTGGCGCCACAGACAAGGTATGAATCTTTGGTTTTGAAGGCATCGTAAGGGGCGATGCTTGGGTGTTGGCATCCCCACCGCTCTGCCTCAATACCCAGATTTAGCCATGATAACCCGACATTAACAAGCAAACTGATTTGGGTCTCGAAGAGAGATGCATCCACACGCTGACCCTTCGCGCCATTTTTACGAGCGTATAGTGCTGCCATGATCGCACCATGCATGTACAGACCAGTTGCCATATCGATCATTCCGAGCCCGGGACGCACAGGCGGGCCGTTGCGTTCACCAGTGACGTGTAGCAACCCAGCCTCTGCACCTGCAATCGGATCATACCCACCGCGCTTCGCATATGGGCCTGTCGTACCGTAACCTAGGATGTATTAGCGTCCTCCGTGATTTATGGTTCCAATTGGGCCTTACCAGAGATGCTTGCATATATGATCTCAGGGTTTACTTGCTTCAATTGTTCATAGCCAATGTTCAGACGTTCCATAGTCCCTGGTTTGAAGTTTTCGATTCTGTCAGATTTGTTAGCTATCGCTGGTTAATTCATAAGGCAGGATGTATATCGAAGTTTTATGGGGGGTAAAAGATGATTCGTCTTTACTCACATTACATCTGCGGTTTTGACCAGTCGGAGCAGAATTTCTCTTCCTTCAGGCTTCTTCAGGTCCAGAGTGATTGATTTTTTGTTCCTATTGATTGCAGAAAAGTAATTCGAGATTGGCCCAGCCGACTTCCTCCAAGCGGCATTTTCCCCGATCATTCTCCAGTGTCGGGTATCATCCTAATGCGTGGTTCACAACGATCAGCCCAGCGGAACAGTAATACCTTTGGGCATGAAGAAAGCCGGTACTTACACCTTTGCCAATTGCTTCAACTTTAATCACATTTGCCCCATAGTCTGCTAGAATTTGTGTGCAATATGGCGCCTGTGCAGTTCAATTAACATTATTCTTCAATTGTGCTCAAGAGGTTTCCAATGCAGGCATACGTACCGCGAGAACCCGAGATAGATCCAATACTTTGATGCCCGCTAAAGGTCCTTGAATCTTGTCATCTAATCCCCCACCAAAGGTAGTTGACGAATGTCGCACGAGGAATAATCGTGCATTCGCTGTGACTTTTTGTCTAGTGAAATGAGTAGTCCTTGTCACGGTTCGCAATTGGTGAGGCATAGCGAGATTCATGGTCTTTGAAACTTCAAGATACGAGTTAGCATGAGCTTAGAGATGACTACGTTCGATCGACTTTGGATTTAACTACCAAGAAAGTATATCGCACAGGGTCGGTAATGCAAATCTGGTCGGCTAGATAAAAAAAAAAGGTAACCCTCGGGTCAGTGGGTGCTTGGCATGGTAAGAATCAAGTCGCGCAAACAGCCTTGCGAGTAGTCAAGTTATGTCTATTGGCGCCTCGGCAACGAACCATACCGGAGCGTGTTCCTAGTTATCCACACATCCATCATGCAGGCAGAAGAATGAGGGAGTTTTTGGAGTCCAGACGGAAGCAAAGTGCTTAAACGCGGTAGGTAACAGCCCTACAGCCGAACTGTCACGTTTTCCCGTCTACTTCTACTTGTTTAATTTTCAAAACATCGCGTTACTAACATAGAGGTCTAATAATCAATTGCTTGCATTGTAGGGCCTGTATTTGAAAGTGCCTTGTAAGATATAACTAAGTATGGTTCTGAAAAGCCTCGGCTACCTCGGTTCCGAAGTATAAGCCGGCTGCTTTACACCCAACCAGTCTTGCACCAGTCTTGCTTCGCTGTACGCTGCCTCGGTGACTGTTAGGGTGCCGTAGTGACGGTGGTGTAAAGCGCACAGTTCCGCATTTTCAACTCGCTCACGCTCGAAGAGGACTGTTCGGAAGATTCTCTAACACCCCGGCGAGTACGCCTGTTTAGATCCAAAGCATTATTTTCCAAGCAGTATGCACGACATTTCCAAAATTGAAGCACGGATTGCCCTAATTGAAGCCACAGGATTCCACTTTAGTCTCGAAACCAAACAAACCCTGAACACGTGACATTATGGGCGCAGATGCTTTGTCAAGACGTAAAGGGGCGAGCAGCAAGGACAGACAGCGCGCAAGTACTGCCTGTTTCGCCTGCCGTCAACGCCGCGTTCGGGTAATAATGGCCATCTTGTGTACTCCTTCGCTAGACAGAGTGTGCACCGTTTCAGGTTGAAGCGTTACTGACCAGAACTTTGTTGAGCAGTGTGTTTATGATCCTGTTGAAGTGCAGTGCAGAGCCTGCAAGCGTTTGAATATCCCTTGCGCATTTTCAGGCAACGATAATCGACGAACGTATGTCGCCTCCTACAATTTTATAATCATACAGTATATACATCTTACCAATGTCACAGCCCTCCCTCCCGATCTTACATGATATATCTAAATCGACGCTGTGCTGTTTTAGAGAAGAGCCTTGAGGAGCATGGAATCCCTCTGCCTGAGAGGCAAGTGGATGATCCTTTATCTCTTTCTGGTCTAACCACTATGTCCGTGGCCGCGGCTATGCCTGGAACCGACCAAGCACTCGTAGAGTCTCGACGATCAGAGAAAAACAAGGGATGGCTGCGAATTCTGGATAATGTGATCTCCCGTCCCCAAGAGCGGGCCACTGACTTCACGGTCCCCAACGACACATTGTTCTTTCCGTTTCTCGCGAGCGAGACCTATGAGTATTTGATGGATTTGTTCTGGACCCGCTATAATGCTGTCATTCCCATTGTGGAGCGCTCCATCTTTGAAGAACACAGGAGAATTGCGAGCGCTCATTATTATTCGACTTTTCTCAATACATGCATGCTAGCAATTGGCTATCGCTATGCAGACAAGACCCGGCCAGATGTGCAATGCTTGAGGCTCTCCAAGTACGAGAGTATTTTGCATGCCAAAGCCACAAACATGGTTGATAAAGCCTTGGGGGCCCAAGAAAAGCTTCCTCTGGTCCTTGCCCTACTTCTTCTTGCTGATTTAGAATGGGCTGCCGGTAGGGAAAGGCAAAGCTGGATGATGGGACGGATATCGATCAGGTTAGTACATGCTCCCACTCTCGAAACATGTTCTTACTTTTTTCCCCCTATGTTCCAGGATCGCCCGAGAAGCAGGCCTACATGAAGACACTAAAACGCCGCTCTCATCAGAGAAAATGCACATACGCCAGATGACCTTCCGGGCTTGCGTGTTATGCGATCAAATATGGTCATTGTTATTAGGGTTTGACATTAGCATGGAGTGCATATCGGCTTTTCGAGCAGAGATTACGACAGAGCGGGTCCGAACACTGACCGAGCTGTCACAAGAAGCATTTCTGCGATTAATGCACATAACTTGTACTGGTAATAGGAAGCTAGAGAGAACGTCTGCAATCGATGCAGATTCTTGCTTAGAGCTCCACCACATCTTGGAGCAGTGGAGGAGTGACCTACCGGCTGAACTGGAGTGGACGTCTCGAAATGTTGGTCAAGCCCCTGCTGCTTTCTTCATTTTGCACCAGCAGTATCACAGTAGCATGTTAGCTGTGCACTTGCTCTTCGAGGATTGCGAGATTCAAGCAAGCCAACACAAGGAACGTAAAGACAACGGTTGTGAACCAGGTCGCGGCACGTGTTCCTCCGAAGCATGCACTAGGCACGCCCTATGGATTACCCGGACATTGCAACTCTACAGGTGCCGGTTTAATCCCCAAGATATGTTCATGACTGGGACTATCCACGTAGTAAGTAGACCCAACCTAAGCAGACTTCTGATTGAGGAACGACAGTGGCACGAGACTGACTCTCGCCGTAGGGATTGGCCGCAAAGGGACTTTTGCTTAGCCTACAGTGCAATGCACAGCGTTCTCGATGGGATGAGATCTTGGACCAAATTAAATGGCTGCTCGTCATTCTCTCAGAGATGTCTCTCAGTTTCGAGCTAGCCGAGAAGATGCAGATTGCACTGCAGAGCGAGCTCGACGATTGGTTAAGCCGTAAACATGCGCAGAAATGCAGTTGTACCGAGGCCAAAAAGATCTGGGAGTTGCGTAGAGAGGGGAGTAATGCAGTGGAGTCTTCTCTTCTGGAGAGCAAGTCTACATATTCAGAAGCATGCTCAGACGATGGAGTTCACCAGCCAGAGTGTGTACCACAAAAGAGTAATAGGATTTCTGAATCGAGCCAGGTGGCGGATAGGTTGCAAGTCAGCACGGAAAACTGGCAGAGACTAGTAGAAGAGCTGAGTACCGGTTTGCAGACTGGCATGATTCATGGTGGAGCAAGCCCTAAACCCCTTCACAAAGAGTGGTTGTTAGAATAAGAAACATCTGAGTTCGCGGCATGGAATTTGCTCATAGGATTCAACTTGATATACCTCGATATGGCCTGCCCCTCGTACGGCAGAGAATATGTATTGTGTTGTTGAGAGGGCTTCATTATTTCCCACTTTCAACGTCACACCAGTCTTGGCTGCGTGATGTGGACAACCCAGCAAACTCCAAGGCCTCAGCAAAAGTATTGTGGCTACGTGTGATGATTTTGTTGTTTGTCTCCAAATCGACGAAGTTCTCAAAGCACAATTCGTCAAATTGAGAACAAAGTTAACGACCTGAGGTGCCTATCACCTCATATGCGTCATTTCATTTTGATGAATTCGCACATAGAAATAAAGTACAAGCGAAGAGACATGCTTTCTAAATGGATGGATGCTAGTATGTACATACGCGCCAAAGGAAACCAGTGAATCAAGTTTTGATATCTTTAGCAGGGTGTCTACTACCCCAGAACGCAGCCCAGTCCACCTTTTTTAACTTTTTCTGGAATTGCTTGATACCATGCTCACCTTCAGAGCCTGGCGCCATCATATTCCCAAACGTTTTCTCAATCAGTGCGGCCTGTGCCTCACCTTCAGGACCATGCCAACCCAATCGAGTCAGCTCCTTGTTTATCGCAGCCGATCGAGGCGCACACTTCTCGAGCTGATCTAAATAAACGTTTAGATTTTCCTCTAGGGCTTCCGGCTTGGCGTTGACCTGATGAATAGCCCCAATGCGGAGCAGCTCGTCAGGAGCAATCTCTCTTCCTGAAAGCATTCCCTCTCGTGCCATGGAGACACCCCACTCTCGCACTAAGTATTTGGAAATGATTGCCGGGCTAACACCCAGTTTTATCTCGCTCAGAGTCCAGCGAGCACGCGACGTTACGAGCCGGACGTCGCACACAAACGTCAGGCCAACGCCACCTCCAAAGCAAGGACCATCCACCAAGGCAATTGTAGTTTGTGGTAAGTGGTCAATAGCATTATAGAGAGCAACGACCTTGGAATAGTAGCTTGATTCGGCGGACATGTCCGATGTGTTTGTGCCTCCGCTGAGGTCCATGCCCGTACAGAAATATTTACCCTTTGCATCGATAACAACGTGGTAAACAGATGGATCATTCGCCAAGTTGCGGAAGAGATCAGTAAGATTTTCCAACATTTCGTTCGTCAAGGCGTTGCCGTTTTTCGGTCGGTTCAAAGTGATACGCAAGGCCTTTCCAGAGCGAGCAACGATATATCCTCCCGCATCTTTAATGACTTCCCATGTTCTTATTGGTTTAGATGCCGGCGAAGCTGATGAACCACGCCGCGCGGCCAACGCTGCACCTGCTCGACTCCCGTATGGAACTCCAATTTGATGTGAGATCCATTGGCCCACGTCAATGAGCTTTTCCAGGTCGACGCCGGTGTGAATGCCTCCTTTCTCAAGAGTGTATACCACATCCTCAGTTGCCACGTTACCTTTGGCACCTGGGGCGTACGGACATCCTCCAAGACCTGCAACACTGCTGTCAAAAGTTCGGAGCCCCATCTCGTACGCTTTCGTGATGTTGGCGATAGCTTGACCGTACGTATCGTGGAAATGGCCTGCCAATTTGTCTGCAGGTATCTCTTTGAGTAACACATCCAGCAAACGCTGTGTATCGCTTGGAGTTCCTACTCCAAGCGTATCTCCAAGCCCTACCTCGTAACAACCCATGGTCAGCAAGCGTTTTACCACACGTAGAACGCTCTCTGGTTCAGTAGGCCCAGAAAGAGGATCGGAGAAGATGCAGGAAACGGCGCTGTGAAGCGCAAGTCAGCAAAGTCGATCGAATTGGTACTCTAGCCAACATAGACTCACCCTCGGACCAGGATGCCTTGCTTCAAGGCTTCCTTAGCAACCTGCTCCGCCTGTGCTAGGGCCTCGTCGACAGTGCAATTTTGATTCGCTTTGCTGAAGGCTTCAGTTGCCGAAGCGAAGACGAGTATTTCTTTGGCACCAGCCGCGCTAGCATTTTGAAGTCCTTTGAGGTTGGGTGCCAGTACTGGGAGCCTGAGGTTGGGGCTTTGGCTCTGCATTGGCAAAACATGGCTCATAACTTCAGCACCATCAGCCAGCTGAGGGACCCATTTGGGAGAGACGAAAGAAGTGGCTTCGATATCGTGGAGTCCGGTCTTGGCTAGTCTTTGAAGAAGTTCAATCTTGGTGGTGGTGGGGATCAACTGTTTGATATTCTGCAGACCGTCTCTTGCACCCACTTCGACGATGCGAACATGACGTGGATGTGCTCCAGTGGACAGGAGGCGAGCACTCGATACCCGGCCAAATGCATCTCTGCTCAGGCGTGGGGACCACAGAGACAGTGGCGGAAGACGAGGCATGACGGTGATTTGGAGGCCTTGGATCAGCGCGCTGATGTGCTGGGGGCACGCTGTATAGTATGACACGGCACATGACTACCTAGTCCGTATGTAAATAGGTGCCATACCCTCAGTGACGGACTGCCCAAGTGTGTCGGGCAATGGGTTGGGCGGAGCAGTTCACCGAGGTCATTACGCGCTTGGCGGGCGGTGGTCGTGCCACCGCCTTGTATACCTCGTCTGCCTGGATCCCTACTTACTACGTATTCTTGCTAGCTACAAATTGATCGCATGCTCCTCTGCATCATCAGCGGCGTAGTCTGTTGCACCTGGCTGCAGTTGCTGGCTTCGAGTCGCGGTGTCACATGACCTATGAAGCCGAGGTGACCTCGGTAACCACACCAGATGGCGTTGCATCCAGACACACAAACTACCGAATGTTGTGGGCCCCCGCGCCGTCTTCTGCAAAGAAACCTGGCAATCATGCATTATGCGATGCCAAAGTGCGGGGTCTGGGGCACAGGGCTAGGGAATTGAAGGAGCTCAAGCTCACGCGCGGACATGGACTGACTGCGCTGCTCGCGTCTCTACTCTTCGACGTCCATCTCTAGGCCCCATGGCCTCCCCCGAATCTCCTGCTGCTGAACACGAGACAGGCTCAGCAGACATGCATGTGCCAACTGCAGCCAAACGGCCCGCCGTCGACTCGACGACATGGAGCGAGCGGGCCGCCAAGCGTCGATCCACCGTTGCCTGTCTTTCCTGTCGCACCAGAAAGGTCCGCTGTGATGTTGTTGCTTGCGGGAGCCAGTGTACCAATTGTCGCCTGGACGGCGTTCCCTGCGTGGTAAAAGACTCGAATCGAGGAAAACGATCGAGTGCAAGTGGACAGCAAAACAACTCGACCGCCACATCATCCCCGCCTCCGACCCAGCCGCAGCAACAGCACCAAGTGCAACTTGACCCAATTCAAGAGCACCTGGAAAACACATCGAGCGAACATGACCCAGATGTAGCTCTGCAATCACAGAATCCAATTCCGCAGCAACAAACCCAAACATCACAACCACAAGAGCAGCCACTCCCGTCTTCGCAGGTCCATCAAGACAGTCCGAGTATAGCACAGACCAATGAGTATATGGTTACTCTAACTTTCGAAGGCAAGTTGTTGGCACAGCCATCTTCCCATAGACTTACTGACCACTGTCCAAGACCAACCGCCAAACCTGGCAGCTCAGCCCAACAGCGAAAATCACTCCTCTCGGCACTTTCTCGACTCCTATGGATTGTCCCCCAGAGTCTGCACTACTCCGAATCAATCGCATGCAAGGCCAGGCGATAGCCCGGCTCCCGCCTCCAGCTGGTCGCAAAGTAGCTCAAATACATTGCCTACTTATTTTCGACCCTTGCCACGACATGTTGGAGCCGATGATCTCGACTATCTGAGAAAGAAAGGGGCGCTCGAAATACCGGACGACGAATTTCGCGACGAGTTATTGAGAACCTATGTCAAAGTCGTACACCCCTTCATGCCCACCCTGGATCTGGAGGAATTCCTGGTCCCTATAATCAGTGGCCGGAACCATGGCTCAACCAGCTTCCTTCTCTTCCAGGCAGTAATGTTTGCGAGCGTTACTTTCGTCGACATCAGATTTCTACGGGCTCGAGGCTTTTCCAGTCGCAAAGCCGCCCGAAAAACATTTTTTAATCGTGTGCGCCTGCTGTATAATCTAGACTGCGAGCCTAACCGCCTATTACTTATACAAGCCTTGCTACTGATGACGTATTGGTACGATACTCCCGAGGATGAAAAAGATACGTGGTATTGGATGGGTATTACGATCTCTCTTGGACAGATCATTGGCATTCATCGACACCCCAATGACCCGAATATGGATACACGAGAGAAGCGACTTAGGATTAGAATATGGTGGTCTTGTTTCATGCGAGACAGACTATTAGCTCTCGGGATCAGAAGACCGATAAGAATTCGGGAAAAGGATCATACCGTACCGATGCTGACACTGGACGATTTCAACATCAATCCTCCCTCAGAGGAGATTAAAAGCCTGTTCCGAGGCTCAGATCACACGAGTTTTGAGCCTGAATCCAGAAGTACGGTGGCTTTGATGTGCATCGAGCTCGCTAAATTGTGCATATGCCTGGGACGAATCCTCCATACCCAGTATTCCGTTCTTGGGGATCATCCGAATGCTTCTGGGTATTTTGCGAAGGTTGTGGTAATACCTAAACAGTCAGAGAAACAAGCCCAGAAGTTTGGCACGTGTGATCTTGAGTTGGAGACGTGGTTCCAGAATCAACATCATTCCTGCCGGTATACACCCGCTGGTCAAGGGCCGGCGGATATGGTGTCACTCCATCGAGCACTTCTCTATATGATATACCTCACCACCTTGAGTGCGCTACACAGGCCTCAAGTGTTTCGTCCACAGCCAGGATCTTCCAATAGAAGCATGAACACGCCATCGTCGCGAAGAAAGGTCACTGAAGCCGCCATTGCCATGACGAAACTAGCCTATGAGCTCCAATGCCATGATCAGCTTCGTTACCTCTCAACGAGTAGTATACCAGCGTTCTTATCGGCGACTCTGATACATCTACTCGATGTCCGCCACCCGGAGGAAGACGTGCGCAACGTCAGCATCGGCCGCTTCTACCAATGCCTCCAAGCATTGCATCAACTACGTGACATGTACGCCTCGGCCGACTACGCAATCAAGTTTCTTCATACAGTGCTCGAAAGCTTAAAAGTACGCATCCCGATGCTGAGTCAAACTGTTGGTCTTCCCTCGGTCGACATGTCTGATGAGGCTAATCGCGCACCGGCTGTATCGGCACACTTCGCTCACACAATGGGTGGCTCAATCGTAAATAACTACCCTACACCAACCAGCAACGGAAACTTGCAACCACCTGCATTAATGCCAACCGATGAAACGACAATTGGGCTCGATGACACTCAAAGGCTCCTGTCACCATTAAACTCTTTTGAGTACTCGACTCCAGGCGCTACGTTTTATGGTGGTGTCCAGCCGGCTATGGACACACTGCCCATTGGCATGCTTAATTGGGGTGAATACGATAGTTTACTGCCTGGTTTGTTGAATTTTGACCCGGGGCTGTTCACAGCTTCTACTGGCACGAGACATTCAGTAATTGGGTAAACTTCTGAGCCAATAGTACACCACTTCGAAGAGCACAGGGGGTGAACAAGCCAAACCATCCACACCACCGCCAGGATTAATGTTTGAGTGGCCTTAAATAGAAAACAAGACGCTATCATGGGACCGTTACGAAAACATGCCGTAAAGCTGGTAAAGTGGCATGATCCGTTGATGAAGGCGCGATGATCATGTTCCCAGTGATACTTTCCATCATCGTAAGTCTTGGTACCTTCAAATCTCGTTCGGCTCCGTCTCTTGCTCTGATGAAACAATATGTATCCTCCATGCTAGGCCTTAACGTTAGCACGTCTCTGGTGACTGCTCATGAATATATTGTGACATCTCGTCATGCCTTCCTCAGATCTACTGTCTAGAGTAATATCACGCATCTTTTGCTCCTCAGTGCTTGAGACTCCCTGCCTTTCTTCTCTCATAACGAGCTTCCGAAATTATGGATGATCTTGTCCGTGAGATATAGAGCGATAATCCTGTTGAACTGCCTATCAGTGTGGAAAATGTGCGAGAAAGGGTCGATAAAGACATACGAGTGAGGTGCAACCCGCATGAAATACGGCCAAAAGTCGCGATAGAATCTGAGAGCACCTTCTTGTCTCATTACTTTTGTGAAGCAGTCCATCGTTCCGGAATAGACAGGCAAGTTTGTCGAAGATGCCATTGATTGATTTTGTAGCCGCGTCTTCACAAAGTCAAATGGCAGGCTTATGACTGCGCCGGCAAGGCCGGCAATTGCAGCCGCGAGAGCAGTCCTCTTTCCGGCAGACATGGACGAGTGCTTCTGAATTTGGTGTTTGGATTCAGAGAAGAACGCTAGTTGGCCGAAGTTGGTGGACATTGCACGGACAATTGTAGGCGCAGCTCCGCCCCAAAGAGCAAGAATGCCTTCTTGTCTGCTAATGCGTCGCAATGCATCCATGGCAGACGAATATCTAGCTCGCTCTTGTACCGGTTTCATGTTATCAGCCTGCATTCTTATGAGAGCCACTTCCGTCGGATTCCCCAAGAGAGCAGCAAGTGCGCCAGCGCTCAATCCTGCTACTGCTCGCCCACCAAAGCCCACCGAAGTTCCGGCTTCATGGGCGCGTTTTTCAAGAGCTCGCTCAAAGGTTGCGAAGAGCCCCAAACGTAACTGTCCATACACGAGCTGGCGAAGGAGTCCGGCTGATAGACCATCGTAGAGACTGGCGATTCCGCCCCGCGCAATAATACCCCTTGCAACAGAAAGAGGAGATTCGGTCCCTGTGGTCTGGGCTGTGAGCTGCATTCTTACCTTCACGGTATCGATGGGCTGGATGCACACAGTAGCAATCATTCCGGAGCCGCAGCCTGCCACAAACGGAAGAATCGCCTGTGTGACTTTTTGTAAACTTGTCGGATCGGTTCGGGATATATTTGACTCCATTGTCAAATTGGGTCATGGTATAAAGACAGGAGCGCTTTTGGCCATTTCACACTTTATACTGCATATCTGAGCATCTGTACGCATGGAAAAAAGATGCCATCGTCAAACCGAGGCCGGCATTGCCAAATGCGGGCATAAGCAAGTTAGCGTGGTTACCTCGGTGAATGTTTGTTGCCTCGGGGAACAGAGACCTGTGTTGGGCAGATCCCGCGCCAGCCAATGAAACGACGTGTCTAGAGCGTTCGAGATCTCGAGACTAAGCAAATGAACGTCATGTTAAAACTGTCAGATCAGAGTATGTTAGAGTTCATAAGTCCTCGAAACATTTCAATTCCCCATTCAGAAACATCACAAACATATCTTCGATACTACTTGGATCTGTCATGGCTGCAGCACGCTTTTCAAGACTGCGCCCGTCAAACTTGCGTTTTACGACTCAAATTTGTACTGAGAAATCTTTCATCGCAAATCCACGAATCTTCACATCACAAAAGTTTCGGAGTATTCACGCAAAAGCCACTGAGTACCTTCCCGCAAATCAGCCAGAATGGTCGGAATCCCAACGTTCTGTTCGTGAAGCCATTGCCAAAGTCTGCACAAAGTACCCAGACGAGTACTGGATGGAGCGGGACAACGAACATAAATTTCCTTGGGAGTTGTACAATGATCTGGCTGCCAATGGATGGCTGGGTATCTGCTTGCCGCAGAAGTACGGCGGATCCGAGCTAGGCATCGCAGAAGCGGCCGTGATGCTACAGACCATAGCAGAATCTGGCGCTGGCATGAACGGGGCATCCTCAGTACACATGAACATCTTTGGCCTTGAACCCGTAGCTAAATTTGGAACCGAAGAGCAAAAGGAGCGGTGGCTAGTCCCACTTATCAAGGGCCAGGAACGTGCTTGCTTTGGTGTCACTGAACCCAATACTGGTCTGGATACCCTGAAGCTGCAGTCAACCGCTAAAAGAGATGGGGATCACTACATCTTGAAAGGATCCAAAGTTTTCATATCCACAGCGCAAGTGGCGGAGAAGATCCTCATCCTGGTTCGAACGACACCGCTGGAAGATGTCAAGAAACCCAGCCAGGGTCTCTCGCTCTTCTATACAGATCTCAATCGCTCCTCGGTGGACATTACTGAAATTCCAAAAATGGGACGGTCGGCGGTAGACACGAATTCGCTGTTCTTCGAAGACTGGAAAGTGCCTGCAAGCGATCTGATCGGAAACGAAGGCGATGGATTCAAGATGATCATGCATGGCATGAATGCAGAACGGGTTCTCGTGGGAGCAGAGGCACTAGGGATCGGTTACGCCGCTCTGCGCCGCGCCAGCAACTATGCCAACGAGAGAATTGTGTTTGGTAATCCCATTGGGAAAAATCAAGGCATACAGCATCCTCTTGCCGAGTGCTGGATGAATCTTGAAGGCGCGAGATTGATGATATATCTTGCAGCGCGGCTTTATGACGAGGGGTATGCGGATGGCGAGTATGCCAATGCCGGCAAGTTCCTGGCCTCCGAGGCTGCCTTCAAAGCGGCGGAGAGGGCGATTCTGTCGCATGGGGGCATGGGATATGCGAAGGAGTATCACGTGGAGCGGTATCTGCGAGAAGCTACGCTTTCCCGCATTGCGCCCGTTAGTGGAGAGATGATTAAAAATTATATTGGCCAGAGAGTACTTGGTCTGCCAAAGAGTTACTAGAGATTCCGTTTCCTGATAGTGTGCCGTCAAATAGTCAATCTTCGAGCTCTGTATTACGAACGCAAAAGTTGCTCTAAGATGTGACGGCTTCGAAGTTGCAAATTTTCAATTTCCCTTAGCAATATGTAACTTATAGCTGTTGCCGGCGTGTATGCATAAGATAGTCGACATCACATGATAGATAACGTGACCACTTCTGTAAATAGCTTCAGCCTTCTCCTCTCTTGCTGTTGTGCTCGATCAATCAATCCTCCTTCATCTCAATCTTTCTCCTTGCTCCTGAGTTTCTGTCTTCAATGAATACAACCAAGCGAAGGTGTCAAACAGCAGCTAATATTTTCTACCGAAGTTTGACTGTGGCAGCTTGGGTATCTATTATTGCGGAGTCGGATTCTCTTTCCAACCGTCCACCCAGCGACCAACATCCACGGCCCCATCCACAAGTCCACAACCTTTTCGTCCCTGTAGAGGTAGTTGAGCTCACTCGACCTTCTCTACCGTCTACCCGTTGAACCGAGCTCGGCGCAGCCTTATGACCAACGATCGCCCATAAGGAGAGAACATGGTTGTCGTGCGGAAATGGGGTGAAGACCATATCAACAGGTCCTTTAGACAAATCGACTCAAATACTTGGCTTATTGGGAATCTCCTGCTGCATAGATCGTCACATCCGACAGACACGGCTACCTGGAATGACGAGAGCGACGATTCGAGTTATACACTGACGGATGCACCTCCCTCGCATCAGCTTACGACTTCACAACCGAACAGTCCTTATATAAACCTAGTCCATGAAGCTGGTGATGCCTCTGTCGTTTGGGCCATAGGAAACAGTGCTATGTGCAAAATCAGGTATATTGAAGAGGGCGTCACGCCTGAATCGGTCACTTTGAGGTTCGTTCAAGGTCAGCAACCCAGCTTCGATACGCCAAAGGTATTGCATCATGCCTTTGGTGAGGACCGCTCCTATCTTTTCCTCCAGAGGCTACCAGGTCAGACCCTCGACAAGGCTTGGCCAAACCTGACTGAGCGATGGCGAATGCACTATGTGAAGACAGTGGTGGATATCTGCGAGGAAATGGCACAGTGGAAAGGGCACCAGCTTGGCGGTGTGGACGATCAAGACGTACCGGAATATTATCTCAGAACCCCCGGGACTGACAATTTCAGCTCAGTCCAAGCTACCTGTGAGGCGCTGGGTATGGATTGTTCGAGCTTCGTCTTCTACCATGCTGACCTTGGACCCGGCAATCTCATTGTAGAGGATGAACCAAAATCAGGAAGAGTTGGGGTTATAGACTTTGAGATATCGGGGTTCTTTCCTCGGGGTTGGATAAGGACCAAGTTTCGGCTCTCCTCCGGCATAAATCTGTCCGCTTTGGCCACGGACAACCCGACGTGGTGGAGATCGGAAGTTCAAAAAGCACTTGGAGCAAATGGATTTGAAGATTATTCAACGGCATATATGGATTGGTTATCCCAATCAACTTCCCGTTGACAAATGAAGTATAATATTCGTCTGTGTGCCATCAATTCCTCTGTTGCCACCATGTTCCACACCAACTTCCGTCAAATTTACTACAGAGTTGTTATATTCCTATAGGCCTTCAGAATAGCCTTCTATGGGCCTTCAAAATCACCTGCTGTAGGCCTGAAAACCAACCTCCGTGTTGGAATGACCTCCTAAATGCCCCTGACCTGCTTTTTTTAACTAGCCTCTTGCACGTGTTTAATAAATAGAATATCATACAACGTTTAACTTAATAAGGTATTATAGAAACGTGCTCATAAATCAGTATCTATAGCCCCACTCCTTGCTATTTGGGATTGTCAGGCGATGTGGGGCGCCTCGTCTATATCTACTACGCTGAGCCGTGGACCAAGCTTCCGTGCCTCACATTGTTAACTACAAAATCAACGATTTGTCAGTAAATTCAGTTCCACCCATTGTTCCCATCATTGCCTCATTTTATACCCGCGATGACACAAGCAAATCCTTTGGAGCTCTTGAACTTCGCGGCTTGTCCAAGATGCGCACACAATAACACGTCAGGGAGAGGCACTTGCGACGCATGCGGGGAAACGCTTGCTCTCGTTGCGTAAGCTTGTCAGTGAGATTACAAGCAGCGACACAACTGTTGATGCTTGGGTGAGCAAAGAGCAGTGTTTCGATTGCGCTAAATCTCATCAAATCCTAGAATCTATGCCGTCAGAGACTGCACAGAAACCATCACCCGCATATCAGTCAGACGAAGAGCGCAAAAGTTAAGAGTGTAGAAATTCGATCGAGCTCATGCTGTACCGTGTACAAGCTGTTGCAGCAGGCAACTACGAAAGAAAAAGACCTCGCGTCTGCAGAAGAGGACACTCATCTCATCCACATTGTATATATCCCCAAGCTAGATAGTCGGGCTACTTTCCACTACGTCCAAGTAGAATGCAACCCCCTCGTAAAAATTCGTTTGATGCCAATGCTGATTCAGGACTTTGTATCGCGCTGACTTCAGCCTTGGACGACGTTTGTAGAAGCTCAAGGCCAAGCAAGTGGCTTATGATAATGTACTAATTTCCATGGAAACAAGCAACCTCCACTGGTGCAACCCTGAGCGGAGACCAGCCTGTGCCAGTGTTGGTCTTGGAGAAACAAAGTTCGTTCACTACAGCTGGCGCCAGGCGCCGCGTCAGCAATCTATCGGCGCGGTGATTCTCTGTTGGGTCTTAGACGGATTAGGAACATGATATAACAATATTATATTAAACTAAGTATATTTTACTGTGCAGAATCGATAGATTTCAAGGGTCGGGCACGGAAGAACCACTCGGCCGACGTTAGCTTGGCAGCAGCCTTTCCCTGACGCTCGATTCCACCCAATCGGCGCTGGCCTTTCCCCGAGCTCGATTCCACGTCCGACATCAACCCAAGGAATGCGCCGGAGAAGAGACTAGGGCAGAGCTGGGAAAGCCACGGAACTACTTGTTCAATCGCCATGGCGCAGACCTTCCCGTACACATACTACGCGTGCGACTGCTACGACAGCAACACCACGACCTCCACGAAACGCGCTTCACAAATACTGGCCGACGAAGAAGACCGTACTTTCGACCCGCGAAACCCACGATCCAACTACGCCCTGTATCCGCTCGAACATCTTTTATACTGCGAAGACTGCCGCCAAATACGTTGCCATAGATGCGTGCTGGAGGAGACGCTGAACTGGTACTGTCCCAGCTGCTTGTTTGAAGTCCCAAGCTCGGTGGTCAAGAGCGATGGCAATCGGTGCACGAGAAACTGCTTCAACTGTCCTGTGTGTACGGCATCGATGACTGTCAATGTGCTCGACAATCCGGACCCTTCTGCAGCAACACCCGATCGACACATCTTGGCATGTCCGTATTGCCATTGGAGCACTCTGGAGACTGGTATTGAGTTTGAGAAGCCCACGGGGGTATATGGACAATTGTCTCGCAAAGGCAACGGTGGAAAGGCCATACCTACACAGAAAGAGCGAGACAAATATCGCGAACTGCGCAAGGAACAGCTTTCCAAGAGACGTGGAGATGCACCCATTCAGTCTCCGTCAACCGAAGACGGTAGTGTCAGAGAGCATGACGCGCCTAGTCGTGACGATCTATTCTCACATCTCAGCGCTTTCTACAAATCCCAGGCTGACGCTCAAACACCGTCAAACCCCTTCTCAGCACACGATCTCAACTTCTCCTCTCCCTCGGCATACTCTCGCATCATGAATTTATACTCAACTGCTAGCGCAAAAAAGCAGAAGCGGGGCAAGCCAACACCTATGCGCGAAGCAGCTTTCGAATTTGAAGGCCTCAATCTGCACGAGCCTGCATCAGACACTGCGGCAATTGAGCGTATCAAACGAGATGGATGGAGTGCTACGCTGTCAACCGAACAAAAGCTGGCACAACATAATCCTTACGTGCAGTTCGATGACGAACTTCGGCCCGTCCCGACTTTGCTTTGCACCAAGCGATCCAAGCGTTGTCGCTCCTGCCGACACATTCTATCCAAGCCAGAGTCGAAAATCACTTCAATTCGGTACAAGATCAAACTTCTGGCGCTCAACCACATACCCCGATTGAGTATTCGTGCCTTGCCTTCGCCAAATACTCAAAGTTCATCCGTGCCATCGACTCCTATCTCTTCGACCACACCGCAATTAGCATTCAACTACAATGCTTTGAGATCGGGCATTCCCACGCATTTCCTCTTGCATATGAGCAACCCCTTATTTGATCCAATCCGCGTAACTCTGGCTACTTCAAGCACGACATCTGGCAAAGTTCAGTCGCGAATAACAATCCTCTGCCCACAATTCGAAGTCGGTGCCAATACAGACGTGTGGGATGACGCCCTCTCATCGTCGGTATCTCCAGTGAACCGAGGGTCAGTAATGAACGCAGACGGTCAAATCGAGGCCGGCAAAATCTGGGACAAAGGCCGCAATTGGACAAGTGTTGCAATTGAAGTGGTCCCTGGGTTCCTCAAGCCAGTCGGCGCCCTTGATCAGCCTGAAGGCGATGACGTTCTTGATGAAGACGATGATCTTCTCGAGATACCCATCTTTGTTCGAATTGAATTCGAGACTGAGCTCAATGCGGAAGAGCGCGGCCTGGGTGATTCGAGAGGATCAAAAGGAGAGAAGGAAAGGCGAGAAGAGGCTTTTTGGACGGTCATTGGTGCGGGGAGGATTGCACCAATGTAAAAGATGGCGTTCCCGCTTACGAAGATACCCCTAACCACGACGAATGAATATGACAAGTTTCGGTACCACTCAAAAATTCTTGTGTTATGCAGGCTTTACGCATTTCCAGGATTATTCAATGAATACTGTATTACTTTTGGATCTAATCTTGTCGAGCTGGATCCAGCTGGATCTTGCCAACAATTGCTTCAATCTCAGCCAATACTTCTGGTGTGAGCTTGTCCAGCACTTGCAACGCCTTGCAGTTCTCAACAACCTGTTCCGGCCGCGACGCTCCAGTTATGACAGCTGACACATTTGGATTCTTCAGACACCATGCTAATGACAACTGTGCCTGGCTAACACCAAGCTTCTCTGCAATCGGCTGTTTCACGTCAGTCTACCGTCCAGCTTCGTCCCAGGATATCAACGTACCTTCAGCTGTGTTGTTTTGCTGATGATGTTCTTCCAGTCGTCATTCCCATACCACGAATCCCTCATGTTATTCACAAACTTATCATTGCCCTCTGCGAACCTGGACCCTGCCGGCGGCGCATCAGGACTATCATTGTACTTGCCGCTCAAGAGCCCAAAGTTCAGAGGACTAAACGTCGTCAAGCCCAAGCCGAACCTCGAATACAAGCGCTGGAACTCGCCCTCGACCTTCTTCCTCACGAGCAAATTGTACATGGGCTGCTCGACAATCGGCGCAATAAGCCCCAGCTGCTTCGCTATCCCGCACGCCTCGGCAATCTCATCGGCGCTCCACTCCGATGTGCCCCAGTACATGGCCCAGCCCTTGGTCTCAATCACGTGGTTGAACGCCCGCACCGTCTCCTCCATCGGCGTCAACCGATCCGGCCGGTGCGCATACACAATATCCACATACTCGAGATCCAGGCGTTTGAGCGACGCGCGCAGGCCCTCGATGATGTGCTTGCGGCTGAGGCCGTGGTTGTTGACGAGGACTTCTCCATTGGCGCCGCCCCAGTTGAGTTTTGTCGAGATGACGAGGTCGTTGCGGTTCCAGTTGTATTTCTTGATGGCCTGGCCCATGACGATTTCAGAGTGGCCTGCTGCGTACGACTCGGCTGTGTCGAAGAAGTTGATGCCGCAGTCGTAGGCTTGCTTCATGCACGAGAATGTCAGCTCATTCTCGACGTGGCCGCCGAAGCTGGGGGTCGGTTAGCATTTTTTTTTGGTTCTTTGGATTGATGTTGGTGTATGGTTTTGGGGGGCATTTCGTACGTGAGCCAGCCTCCTAGACCGAGGACAGAGACATGCAGTCCTGAGTTGCCGAGACGGCGGTATTGCATACCAGTCTTTCGAGGTTCTTCCCACGCCATATTTTCTTGGATATCTCTTGCAAATTTCTTGTTTCAATCGTTCAATGTTCCAGGTCAATGTCTAGATGGATTAGCCTCTACAGTCAACTCATTCGAACATTCTTTGCAGTAGCCCGGCCGATCAATTTTCCGATGCCCACAGGTATGATTCATACCTAGGTACTCCACAAAAAAAATGTTCTCTGCCTGTGTTGCACCACACTGTCCATGTCGGTCCGAGATGGGCAGATCAACATTCGGGTGCTCGTCGGCGGCTTGATGCCCTGCATCGGGAGTGTCTCTCGAATAGGCAAGCGGCAAACTCTCTGTTCACTCATCCATCGGAGGTTTCCACCATCGTGCGGAAAACGGAAGCAAGCATGCGAAAATCTCCCCGAGAGGAATTCAACAATGTGTGTTACGGTAATCTGGGGAATCGTCATTCATCCCCGCAAGCACGCCATGCGCAAGTTCAGTAGCGGCGGAATACTGTGGAGAACAAATCTAGCTAAATGCTTGCTTAACTAAAATTCAACCTCGATTCACCGATAACAGCTAAATTTTACATCCAGATTCCAGGTACAACACTTCTGGCGGATATGATTTCCACCAAGACTTCGCTCAACGGCCTAACGCGGCACTAGATCGCAAACCGGAAGTCCAGGCGCTTGTTACCTTCCGCTTCGCGAGCGAGGACATCTGCCTGGTACAATGCCTTCTCTTGTGCGGTCATGGTCGCCCATTTCTCCTGCTTCTTCTTGTTCAAGCGGATGAGGAATTGCCTCTGAGCTAGGAACGTAACCAAAGAAAGGGCGCAAATAGAGACCAGTACGGCATTGCCCTGCTTGTAGTATGGACCGTCATACCTGCGGTAGATCTGCGAACTGATGAGCGAGCCGATCTGGACAATGACGTTGTATGTGGCGGCAGTAACAGCCCGCTTCTTGACATCGAACGTGTTCTCCGAGATCCAAGACGAGACGAGCGGATGGAAGTACGGGTATCCAGAGATGAGCGTGATCAGCGAAAAGCGTCCCCATTCGCGACCACCGTCTGGTATCGTCAAAAGGGCAATCAGGAGCGGCATGATCCACAGCTCGCCAAAGATGCAATGAAACGTGCGCTCGTTGAAGTAGTCCGAGGAATAGGCGAGCGCCAGCATCGTGATGATCTGGAGAACGGCCGACGGCACCGTCAGCATGTTCGAGTTGAAAGTGGAGAAGCCGAGACGCCTGAGCGTGAGGGTCAGGTAGCCCTGCACGGGCGACGCAGGGATGTACGCAATGAGTCCAATAAAGTACAGTCCCCACATGGAGGAGTCGCTCCAAGCGGCCTTGATATCCTTGAATGTGGCGGGCTCCTTGAGGGCCGTCAGGCCCTTGGCCGGGTCGTCTCGAAGAATCCTGTTGACCATGATAACTTCCTCGCGCTCAGTGTACCAGCCATTGCGCCAGAGACCTCCTTTGGTAGCAGTCGGCGAAGCAGGCAGGTAGATGTATGAAATGAGCGCAACAAGAACGGTAAGCAATCCTTCCAGCAAGAACAAATAGAACCAACCAGGCTTTCCGCCGATCCCCCGCATCTCGAGGATGCCGGCAGCCAGTAGAGCGGACAGGACTCGAGCGATGTTGAGCGAAGACCAGAAGGCCGCTAGGCGGATCGACAACTCCTTGCTCTTGTAGAAGTAGGTTGAAAAGAGGATGACTCCCGGAATGAAACCGCCCTCACACAGACCGATGGCTGCCCGGCCGAGGTAGAAGGAGGTACGATCGTGCATCCATGCTTGGCCCCAAGAAGCCATGCCCCAGCCCATCATCATGGTGGGGAGAACGTACTTGAAGCCGAAACGCTTTGTGAGGAACTGGCAGCGCATTAGTGATTATGCGGAAGGGCATATAACGAGAAACGACGTACCTGAACGGGGAACTCTGCGGTCATGAAACACAGCAGTTGAATAGTCGTTCCGTTGTTATAGTCGTCACTGGTCAACTTGAGGTCTTTGAGTAAGTCATCGGCGAGCGCGTTGGAGACATTGCCTCGATCCAGTTGGAGCATTATCATCATAACGCAGAGCCAGGACAGGAGACGCAGATCAGTCTTCAAGACGACTTTGCGTTCTTCTGCAGCGGTCCATTTGGCCTCGGGGTCGAATCGATGAAGACCTTCATAGCTAGAGTAAAGGATTAGACAGACTCGAAAGGAAAGGGGAGATGTGGTGTTGACTTACGTCTCATGCGGCCTGGTAACATCCGCAAGTTCAGCTCTGCCGACCTTGGTCGGCGCCTTGAGGGACCCAGCATCCTCACTGACCCTCGTGGCAGGAGCAGCCTCAATATCCTGACCCATCTTGAAACGATACAATAATCTGATCTCAACACGGAAGCGTCAGATCCAGGACCAGGTGTGCGGGTTCAAAGAATGGACCCAAGTACCAGGGGAAAGGGCAACAGTCAAGCGCTACAGAGCATCAAAAACGAATAAAACGCTCCCTATTTAACACCCGCCAACATGAAGAAACTAGCCATGTCGCAATCGCCCAGCGCCCTTACGACATATCCTACTTGTGACTCCTGTGGCAGCAAACCCGCTGCACTGTTACTCGTCCAGGGTAGTACGACCGGTGTCTGCCGAGGCGCACATCCATACTGCCATTGCCCATGCCCCTAACAACGGGCCATGCAACTCGAATCGAGAAGCTTATGTAGACTAGGGGCAGGGGTGTTGGGCCCCGCAAACATCCCGAGTAGCGTGCCGGAGGGGCTTGCATACAACTACAGCCGAATTCGGACGTGGGACCGATGACGTGCTACGGGTATGCTTGTTCTTTTCACGTGGGCAGCGCGTGAGAACTATCTTGTTGTCGTCTGACCGGGACGAGGGAGAAACACTCTTGCGGTATCTTGTTATATTTGCTCTGCGCTGCGCCGGATTCTGAAGAGCATTTGTTGTTGTCGTTGTTGGGCAATATCAGACTGCCCATCATTCACAGGTGCCTCTTTCTTGATACGCATAAATCCTTTGGGTCCAGGGCTACAGGAAAGCTCGAAGACATTTCTCCGCGGGGTTTTATTCAACTGCCTGGGATTCAGAATGCCGTCTATCGAACAGGCCCACGTGGGCGAGGACAATGCTCCTCTTGAGACGAATATTCGTGGTGGTCACTCCAGCGCTCGTTCGAGGCTGCTCAAACCACTTGTTGATTCTGGCTCATTGAATTCATTCAAGCATCAGGATATTACTCCAGTCATTGGAAGAGAGTATGAAGGACTTCAAGTGACTGACCTCTTGAAATGGGGCGACGATATGATTAGAGATCTGGCGGTCACAAGTAAGTCAACCTCTTTTGATAGATCGTATAAATACTTCGTCAAAGGACTGACAGAACACCAGTCTCCCAACGAGGCGTCGTCTTCCTCCGCGACCAAACCGTAACACCCACCCAAATGAAAGACCTCATTCTCCGCATCACCGATCTCACCGGCTCCGTACGTCCCCCTTCTTCTCCCAAAATCCCAAGTCATAGATTCCACCACTAACACTCCCTCCCTCGCTAGCCCAAATCCTCAGACCTGCACGTCCACCCCCTCACAGAAGAAGGCTCAGAACTCGGCGACCAAATCTCCGTCATCAGCAGCGAAAAGCAAAAGAAAGGCGGCGGCCTAACCCACCAGCTCTCCGACGTGTCGCGCTTCGCCTCCGCCGGCTGGCACACAGACATATCCTTCGAGCCCGTGCCGTCCGACTACGCCATGCTGAAGATCCACACGCTGCCCCCGACGGGCGGCGACACGCTGTGGGCGTCCGGGTACGACGTCTACGACCGGCTGTCGCCTGCCATGCAGACGTTTCTCGAGGGGCTCACGGCGACGCACGATGCCAAGTTTTTTCTGGACGAGGCAAGGAGGCTGGGCAATCCGATTCGCAAGACGGCGAGGGGGAATCCGCTCAACTTTGGGGAGGAGCTGGCGGCTGTTCATCCTGTGGTGCGCACGAACCGTACGTTTTGTCTCCTTTTCACTAGCTCCTACGCTACTTCCTCTCTCTCTCTCAATGCCCGATAAATCGTCCATGCTGACTTCCTCTCGCAGCGGTAACGGGCCGCAAATCGCTCTACGTAAACAAAGGCTTCACCAAGCGCATCAACGGCATCACAAAAGACGAGTCGGACCTGCTTCTGCCGTACCTGTTCAATCTCGTTACGCAGAACCACGACGCGCAGGTAAGGTTCAAGTGGCGCAAGAACGATCTTGCTATCTGGGATAATCGGAGTACGTGGCACTGCGCGACGTATGATTATGGGGATGCGAGGGCGGGGGATCGCGTGTGTAGTGTGGGCGAGGCGCCGTTTTTGGATTTGGGGAGGGGACTATAGGTCAGGGTTGAGGTTGGAAGGGGATATGGGGAGGATGTGATATGAGGTGTTTAAGGTATCTTGCGAACGATATTTCGTCAGTGTTTCTTCTTCCGCGTCACCATTCCATCCAGTGTTGATTGACTCGCTGCCCTCTTGTGCCCCGCTTTAGTCGTCGCCTTCTTCTTGTCCTCTTTCGGATTCTTCATCTCATCGCCATGGTCAGCCATCATCCCATCATCGCCATGGTCAGCCATCATCCCATCATCGTCTTCGTGTTCTACCATCGCGCCAGGCGGTCCTTTCGTCCCCTTCGTCGGACCCTCTGCGTCGTCATCAAACAGTTTCCGCCAAGTCCCATCTAGGACCTTTGGGTCATTCCCATACAAACCGACATGATATGCATTCTTCATCCCCTGAAGACAGATATCCCTCTGCGTCGGAAAATCAAACATCGGCTTAGGATACACCCTCTTTTCACCCTCATCCGCTACGCTACCATCGCCCTTAACCAAACACCCCCACTTCTTCTGATCCGCAATAGGCGCCTTCCACGGCTCATAAATATACTTCTTATCAAACTGCGCGAGCTCAGGGACATATTTCCGCACAAATGCGCCCTCCTTATCCCACTTCTGCGGAAATGCAACGGGCGAGTAGCAGCGGAAGAACTGTGCAAAGAAGGCCGTGCAGCTGAGCCACTGCCAGTTGCCAATGTTGCAGGCGGCTTCGTGGTCGATGAGCCATTCCTCAAAGACCTCGGCGCCCCGCTCCCAGTCGACGTAGCACCCGCCGCGCGTGAGGAAGCAGGCCACGGCGTGCCGCCCGAGATGGTGGATCCAGCCTTCGTGCTTGAGCTGCCGCATCAGCCCGTCGATCCAGGGGAAGCCTGTGCAGCCCTCTTTCCAGCGTTTGAAGTAGATTTCTGCTCGTGCATCATCGATGAGATACAAGCCTGTTATGAGGCCGGATGCGGTGTCGATTTTGGACGGGAGATGCCAAGGTATGAAACGGCATTGGGGGTTGTTGTATGTCTGACCAAAGGCATAGCCGAGAGATGCTTGTGCGCCGAAATACATGTCTCGGAAGAGAAGTTGCCCTGTAAGGCTTGTTGGGGGCTGCGAGGCTTTGCCTTTGTAGTTTGATACCACGTCTTGTACTCGCCAGTAGAACTCGCGACAGCTGAGAGAACCGAAATGCAGATGTGGCGATAATAGAGTGGTCGCCTGAGGCTCGAAAGCCGTGGGCGCAGTATTTGGTTTCTCGAACGTAGCGGTATAGTCTTCGTTCGCTATCACATCGTCCAAGGTCTTCAAGGCTCTCGTTTCCCCTCCTCTATGCTGTGTTGTTGCTGGCTTCAAGCCCAGCTCTTCCATGGTCGGCACTGCAAAATCACCATTCGGCCCAGCAAGAGAAGCATACGAAGTCTCCTTTCCATTGCGTTGTATAGCGTTAATATCTGGATCGCTCGCTGGCTTCTCTTGCCCGAAATCCAGATCAGTATCCCCAAGGTCAGGCAATTTCTTCGGAGCTGGAATCGGTCTTGGAATTTGCCCGATTTTCTTGCCTGCAGCTTGCACCTGGCTGATGCTCATTGTTGGTTTCCCATGATTCGCTTTCACCAGCTCATCGGGATCGTACAAAGTTCTTCCCACCTTGACAACCACCTCAACGCCCGCCTCTTTCGCAAGTGCCATTACTTTCTCATCACGATCTCTTGCATACGCATCTGTATCCTTTTCAAACACCAAATGCGTGATGTTCCATGCCTTGAAGAGCTTTGGAAAGAGTGTTTGTGGGGCTTCTCGAATCAAAAGTAGCTTTGACTTCTTGTTGAGCTTGGTGATGGATTCAGACAGGTCCCTTTGACAGTCAAGCAGATACTGCCAGCGATTGGGACCAACTCGTGCACGATAGACATAGTGCGGATCCCAGGTCCAGATGGGATAAAGACATTCAGGTTTGAGGTCCAGGGCAGCCTTGAGGGCCGGAGAATCGTGTAGTCGCAGATCGGTGCGAAACCAGTAAATTACTCGAGGTTTAGTCATGTTGTTGAAAGTGAATAGATGCGAAACGATGTATGCTACGCGCAGATTTGTTCTTTCGTGTGAGGTCAAAGGTAACTTTGGACGCAAGCTTGGACTTTAGCTCAAATGTATGTTGTCATAGATCGAAGCTAAGCTTTCTCGCTAATCTGAGCCGCATCCGGCACGCACCAATCAGATGGTTTTAGCGCGATTGATATGTGAATGGACTGACTTAGGGATAAGTACAAGCGACTACTCTAAAGGCCGTGAAAATATCTGTCCTGTCGCCAATTCGCCTTCAAACATAACAAATGCTCTTTATTGTGTTTGTCAAGTTTATGGCCCTCGCAGTTCCAACGTTTAGACCACAAAACAACAATGCACAAAGTGATAAAGTTCGAGGCTGTGTGCAAAGCCACAAGAGATTATTTCACTTGACTTCCCACTTTATATCCTCCACGTGATCCGTGCTGGTGAGCTCGGGGGAAGGACCAACCACTGTTGAGTCCACCGCCCACCGCACTCTTCCCTCACAACCTCACTTGACTGCACGCCCAACATGCCTGAATATCGAAGTATCCACATCGCACTGCACTCGCAGTTCGACATCGAAACGCTTCCAGAGTACTATCCCGCTGCCCAGGAATATTACATCTCGCACGGCATCACAGGTTTCGTACCGCAACTCGACAACGCCGAGACATCAACGTGCAGCGTCTACATCCCCGTCTTCCCAGGCAGCATTTTCTGGGTCGGCTACTCCGTGTCACCGCCGGTGCCTGCTGGTCAACTCTTCTTGTTCAAGTTGTACATCAATGGCGCGCACGTTGTCAGCTGGTCGACGGGGCAAGAGGAGCATTGGAAAGGCAAGACCATGTTTGGACTGTTCGAGAGCCCGGAAGACGAGGACGGGAGGAGAAGAGTTGAGAAGCGCGCGCTGAGTTTCAAGGCTGCTGATATGAGGGGCGGAGGACAGGCGGAGGCTCCAGACATGTTTGACGAGAATGCTTGCATCGAGATCAGGGTGCATCGCGCGACCGGGAGGCAGAGAGTGGAGCGCGAATTGCAGGAATACGTCAATACTGAGCATGCAAAGAACGCGCAGGGGATCGAGTAAGTATTTCCATCGCATTGGGCCGCTTTCTCCTAACAATTCCACAGTCTGGTCGAAGCTGGTCGCGCCGGCCCACACCACCCGAAGCGCTTCTACAAGTTCGCGCTCATCGACCCTGTGGACCAGCCCTTCGCCACGTTTCGATACTATTACCGTACCTGGGAGCAATTGCGAAGTATCGGTTTGCTAGACGACGAGTACACTTACACCGGCGAGGAGAACGACCTGTCAGTCATTGAGCCTTATGAAGGGAATGGCAATGACGTGGATAAAAATGAGAGTGCCTCAGCTGAAGGCTCAGGTGACGAGAAGGAGGAAGAGCCTGCAGAAGAGGCGTACGACTCCGCTGCGGAGATGTCAGGTACCAGTACGCCAGCCTTTGAAAGCGACCAGGTTATGGACCAGAGCGAGACAGAGCAGCAACACCTTCCAGACGCAGTGGGAACAATGAAGCCAACGGCACTGACACAAGACAAAGCAGGAGAGGTACTCAGTTTCGTTCCACTAGAACCCAAGAGGCCCTACTCGATCGACTCTCCCGACCCAACTCGACAAGAGCGCTCCAGCTACGTCCGCACGCCACCCAACTACTACCGCCAACCCAATACCACTCCTGTTCCAGTCGGTTCTCCAAAGGAAGATTCGAGATGTCGATCCAAGGCGTCTCAAGTGAGCAAGATCTCGAGCGGCCGCTCCACTCCGTGGCGGGAGAGGGATCGCGACCAGGGCTTCAGTGCTTGGCATTTGACGGATATCATCTCGGCCATGTGGAGGCGCCTGCATAATCAGAGCCCGGCTTCAAAGGCTGCTACGAGAGGAAAGAATGGGGCTGGAGACGGGGCTTGAGGGAACGATTTGATCGAGGGGTTGCGGTTGAACATTGGCGGTAGCTAATCACGGGTGGGTTATACGTTGATGGCTTACATGGGACATCTTTGTTCATAGATGGGCTGCTGTGTATTTTAAAAAGGGAGAGGATGAGGTTGACTAGGACGATGGTCATAGAGTTGCCCAGGTCCTCTAGTCGAACTTCACGGGAACACGTTGAGTGCTTGATAGAAAAGTTCAGTGGAGTCGTTTTGTAATGTGTAAGATACGATATAAGAAGCGGATGTACACAGCTCAGTTCAATGCTTCATAACAGATTAAGTTTGGAGACGTCTGTGTCATCTTGGTTGTTTTGACCAAGACAGCCGATGTACCCAATCATTGTCACGCTTACTAAGTCAAGTTTCAATTGGCTTCCTCGACTGTGAACGGATGATTGTGCTTTCAATTCCTTGTTGGATCTCACAAATCTCAAAGGACGGTGCATTATACACCGTCTGAAAAGGCGCCAGAGATTGAGTAGTGGGGGTTGAATATGTGACTGAATTTGAATAGGTGTGCTGTCCAAGGATCGCACCCCCGCTTATGATACACTTGATCCCCAGCTTGAATCCACTCTATTCTTCCATGATGCGTCGGTACAAAGGAAATCTTTCTTGTCGATGTGGTGGATTTATTTCTGACCGAGAGCAGCCGCACGCTCGTCTTCGATCTTCTGGTAGAAAGCGTCACGGTGACGGACGGCGGGGACGTGGTAGCCTGAGACAATGAGCTGCGGGCTTGGCCAGGGGGCTGATGGATGGGAGTGCTTGAGAGCCGTAAAGGGGAGTATTCGTTCACGTACCGTACCACCAGGCGTAGCCAGTGGTCAAACCGAGACCTGCAATTGAGCGTCAGTAGAGCCTCTTGGGATGGTCCGGACGAGCTTCAGCGCCTTCTTCCCAGCTGCAACAGGCTTCGCGCTTTCAACATAGAGGCTGGACGTACCCAGGGCAACAGAGATGTCGAGCACGACCTGTCGTCGGAGCATCTATATCCCAACGGTTAGTGGGCGGCTCACGGCGGCGCGAGGCCCAATGGCAGCACATACACCAGTAATCGGTTTGACGGCCATTGTGAAGTCGTGTGCGGTGGAGTGGAGAGTGTTGGGGCGCGAGTGGGGGATGCGGGAGCTGGTGAAGGACGTTGGAATGGGCCGACGTCGAGTGGTGTGACGAGCGGAACAAGCTGCGTCGATGCTTGGCGCCGCTCGGACCGCCTTGAGCAGCTCCGTTTCCACCACCAGGCCGGCGACAGGCGACAGGTGAAAGTCCCCACTCCATCCCTTGCCCAACCGCCGCGCCTTCACGCTGGCCTGCATCGCCCAGGACACGTCGCCCACCCGCCGCCGCAGCCTCGCCGGCCTCTATTGCTCCCCACGCGCCCACACGACACGCCCGCCCGCCCGTTGCCAGTCGCGACAACCAGCAGCTTATGCCCGGAATCCTCCTCTCACCCAGCGCCCGCAGTGTGGGCGCTATCGGAGGCATGAAGAGAGCGCACCCTGAAGACGCCGTCCCCACGTACGGCCAGCCGCACCCCAAGAAGCGCAAGGTCCTGCATCGCCTGCACCACACGCAGCCCGTCCAGCACATTGCCGACCCCGTCAGTACCGAACTCGACAGCTTCGGCGCCGGCAAAGACTTTTTCGACCAGCAGCTGCGCCGCGCAATCGCAATACAATGTCGGGGCGTTGGATTCGAGTCTGCGCGGCCAGAGGCGCTCGAGGAGTTTCGCGGCCTGGTGGATTCATGTATGCCTCCTCCCTTGCCGTGACTGGCGCATTCTCCTGCTTGGTCAAATGAATGGGTGCTGACAGGCTGCAGTTATGAACAATTTCTTAGCACACGTGCGCAAATCCATGCAGAGCTCACGCCGCACCGAGCCAGACTCTCACGACTGGGTACATGGCCTGGCCGCGAGTGGCTTGCGCGGCTCTGGAGCTCTCAACCAGCACTTTGACACTGGCGACATTCCACCATCCCTACTACAACCTCATTTCGATCCCCCGGCGCCCGCAGAGGCCCCACCACCCAGCACCGAATCATTGTTAGGCCCAGAACTGTCCGGCAGGGCGGACAAGGACTCTCGTTCTTACATCCCCAAAAACTTCCCTCCATTTCCCTCAAAGCACACCTACAAGGCCACACCAGTATACACGAAGCGTGAGAATGATCCGCGGAAGATCCGAGAGAAGGCGACGGAGGAGGGCATATTAGCCGAGCAGAGTCTGCGGAAGCTCATGGCTGCACAAAAGGCTGGCATACAAAAGCTAAATGTTGGAAAGAAGAAGCGAAGTGCCCGAATGAAGGCAAGCGACAAGTTATGGGAAGCGGCCATGGCTGATCTCCTTGAAGACGAGAAGAATATGGAGAAGGAAGAGGAATTACGGCAGGCCCGGGAAGACGAAGAAGATGACGAAATGGACAGGCCGCCTCGCAGACGGCAGCCCGTTATTGAACGAAAGGCCAGTTTGTTGGAAGGAGTCGTCGTCAACTACGATCAACAATTCTACAGGACATCTGGCAGGGGCGTATGAACCAAAAGAAATCATTACACTGGGGCCCGAGTTCGTCCTATTTTTCTGCATGTTAACAGCGAGGCGTTTGGGTAGTTGCATTCACAAAGCGGGCGGGGTCCTCTATGCATCAAGAGGCGTTTATTTGACAGGCGAAACGCTGTACTATACTTGTTACATTATCTTCATCGACGTGCCTCACGTTGGAGGTGGAGGCAGAGTCGAAGCAGTTGTGATATTGACGTATTATTTGTCAATAACTACATCATTGGAACCTTTATCAACATTTTCTCCGTTCGAGTAGTCTCATCCGCCGTCTACCACAACCACGGAATTGATATCCCTAGAAACCTCAATAATCGTACAGATAGAAACAAATCCTACAAAGTAACATGTTATACACAATAAACCCACTGGCATATCATTGTTGTCGAAAAATCTAACCCACCCAAGTCGCGCCAGATCATGTGCCCTCGACCTTCCCTTCCTGCCTCTTCCGCCACCCCTCCCAAGCCGTCGTCTCAACACTAACGCCATTCTCGCACCTATAAAACGAATTAGCCTCTCCCTTTTCCTATACTCTCCTCTCAATCAAAACCCCATCCTATCCGGACCCCCAGCGCCAAGCCCCACCTCACACCTCGCGCCTCGTACACCAAAGAAAACAAAACTTACATCCGTAACAGCCTCACCACAGGCTCGCACACTACAGACGGCGCTCCGACCTGGCGCCCGCTCGCGTCGCGGTCAACGTGCAGGTTGCATTTATACTGCACGAGTTCTTTGAGGGCGCAGTCGGTGAGGGTCAGAGGCGGGTTGCGCGGGCGGCCTGAGGGGTGGACGTTGAGTTCGGAGGCTAGGGCGGGGAGGGGGATTGTGCTGAGGGGCGGGGGCATTGTTTGGTTGGTTGCAGGTGTTTGGGTGGGTGGGTGGAAAGAGAAGCGGTGAAAGAGGTGGTTGGTTGAGGGTCTTGAGGTTGTGGTGGTGATGGATGAGGGAGCGAGGAAGTTGGGGGAGAGGGTTTTGGGGGAGGTGCGTGAGGAGGGGTTGAGTGAGGTATGTATATTTTTTTCAACGCCACACGATGAAAGAGAGGAAGGATGATGCTGATGATGGTTGTTTAGGTGTTGGATGCGCTTCGGGAATTGGAGGTGCGGAAAAGGTTGAGGTATGTTCTTCACACTGTTTCTCCAACTCAACATCCAAAGCCCATCCACCATCTACCCCTTAATACTTCCTCTACAAAACCCCATCACCAACACTACAACTAACACAAAACCAGCTCCTCAACCACCCCAACACCACCAGGCTACTTCTCCATCCCAGCCCTAGACTCACTCCTCCCCTCCCCCCTCTCCCCCCCTATCCTCGAACTCATCTCCCCACCCCCAACCCACCACTCCCACTCCGGCAAAACCTCCCTCTTATACCTCATCACGACCCTCGCCATCCTCCCCCCTTCTTTCCGCTCAGCCCCGCTCTCCGGAAAAAACACTTCAATCATCCTATTCGACCCCCTACACCGCTTCAGCGTGCACCGCCTCGCGCAAATAGTGCTCAACTACGTCGTTGACCAGCTCCGCGCCCATGGCCAGCGTATCGACGAAGACGAAGACGACGATGCTACGAAGACGGAGATCAAGAGCCTAGTCCGCAACTGTCTGCTGCACGTGCACATTTTCCGGCCACAGTCGTGGGGCGCACTCCTGGCGTCGCTGGACGCTCTGCCCGCCTATCTCTTCGACGCGACACGGCATTCGAGCATGCAGAGACGTGTGCACGCGCTGCTACTCGACGACATCGATGCGTTTGTGCCTGTGCTACGCAACGAGCGGGCTGGCGACAGCAATAGCAGTGGACCCGCGAATCCGCTGACGGCGGCGTCGGTGCGTCTGACGAGCGTGCTGCAGCGGCTCGCGAGGGAGTTCTTCTGCGGCATCGTGTTGACGGGGCATTCGAGCTCTGCGGCGTCGTTTCGGCCGAGTCTGCCTGTTGCGTGGGCGCCGCGGGCTGGCGAGGCGGGGAGAGCGGCGGGCGATGCTGCACGAGACACGACTACACAAAGTACCACTCACCAAAGCGTTACGCCCACGCGCCTTGCAGTCCGCAGAATTCAGGTCCTCAAGTTCGCGCCGGCGATTAGTCTCGAGGAAGCTGAGGCTGAGCGGCAGCAGCGGTGGGATGTTGTGAGCAAGGGCAGGTTTGAGTGCTGGAGGATTGGCGTTGGGATTGCGGCTGGAGAGGGAGAGGGGTTTGTGTTTAGGGTTGGGAAGGGGGGTGTGTGGGTTGAGGAGGGTGAGGAGAAGGGCGGAGGATGAGAGAGAGAGACAGAGGACTCGGTCTCGGTGAAGTGGGGTGTGTTTTGCGATGGGAAAGTGGAGCAAAGGAGGTGTGGGCACCACAGGTGCTCTGGGATGGGTTTTCACTACGTGCAGGAGTTCAAGGGAAATGCTGTTTTCCGTTTATTTCATTGAGATACCCACGCCCCGAGGGCGTCTTAGCTAGTATGTTACAATAAAGCCATACAATCTGACCGACTCTATCTCGCTCCATGAAAATGCAAAGTGCAATATGCGTAAACATTTCTTTACAAAGAGTTTCTCGTATCCTACAAATTCTCCCTCATCTTGAATATACACATGACACCTCGACTCCCTTTGTCAAAGTATCTTCCAGCATCTTAACCCCCCTTCTCCCCCTGGTTTAATCTACCCATCCATCCCCCAAAGCACCTTCCTCCTCCCCCGCTCCTCTCTCGCCTCCCGTCTCCTAACCCCCCACCTCCTCCTCGCCTCCTCATGCTCCTTCTCCACCCGTTCCGCCTTCCCCTTATTCTTCGCCACCATGCCCACAAAAAACTGACTACATCCAAACCGCTCCGCGAGCCGCACTCGCGTCCAGTGCTCCGGATCCTCCGCCCGCAGCGCCCGAATCTCCTCAATCTCCGCTGCGGAAAGATGGTACTTCTTCTCGTACGGCGCGCGCAGTGCGGGCGGTAACGCGCTTGTTGGTCGGGGCGGGAGTGCCGAGGGCGCGGAGAGTGGGGTGCCTGGTGCGGCGATGGGGGAGGTCTGGCGGCGGAGAGCGCTGGTGAGGGCGTGTTGGGCTGCGGATGCGTAGAGGGGTCTTCGCGAGTCGGTTTGCGGGAGGAATTTGAGCGGCGTGTGGAAGACTGAGGGCGCGCTGCTGGGCGGGTTGAATATGAGGGTGGGTGTGGAGCGCGAGGGCGTGTACGAGGGCGCTTGAGGGAGGACGAGCAGTTTTTTGTGGCGTCTTGTCGAGGATTCGTGGCGGGTTTGGATCAATGGCAGGAGGGAGTGTGGCCGTTGAGATGGAGATATTCGGGCGAGGGATTTGCAGGTTGCCATTGTAGTGGTTGGGGTCCAATTGACGTTTTGTGAGCTGAGGTGGATAGATGGGTGTGAGGTGTGGTTGGTCTTGGAGACCGAACTTTTTGAGTTTTTCCGCTCCGGGAAAGGCAGTTTGGCCAAGACTGGACTATCACTCACACGAGACCACAAAACCACAACTTCGCAATTTAGATGATCGTGATGTACTTCGTTTGTATTAATTAAGTACACAATGAGTGTAGACTAGCCCTTATTACGTTGCCATCGTACACCGTATGTTTCCATCCCAATGCTTAGTTGCGCTTCAACTCTCCAGCAACATAATGCAGATATGCTCCCAACAACTTCGTTCCCTCAATGTAGTTCCTCTTATCCAGCTTCTCGTTGATCGAGTGCGCAGCATCCGTCGAGCTGCCCATGGGCAAAAGAAGAACGTTCTTCTTGAGCTCCTCCTGGAATGTGAGTGTAACGGGGATACTGCCTCCCTCCCTGGTCATGTCTGGCTTGACGCCATAGACTCGCTCCACAGCCTTCGCGGCAGCGGTGTAGTTGGGATGGTTTGGGTCCTCGACCCACCACTTGCCGCAGTGTACAATGCTGAACGTCATCGTGTTCTTTGACTTGAGCTTGGCAAACTCGTCGTTGACATGCTTCTCGACGAGCTGCGTGACGGAATCGATCTCCATGTTGGGGACTGTGCGGATGGAGAATTTACCAATGACCTTGGCTGGGATGACGGTCTTGGCACCCTCAGAGTAGAATGCGCCCTCGATACCGTGAAGAGAGAGGGATGGATATCGCATCTTGTGCTTGAGCGCATCCTCCTTCTTGCTGTGAATGGAGACCTCGGCGCCCAAGGACTGTTTCAAGTCATCCATAGTGAAGGCGATGGGTGGGTACAGCGCAGCCTCCTCGTCAGTGAGGGGAGCAACCAAGTCTTCAATTCCCTTGATGAGAATCGTGCCGTCAGGGTCAACGAACGAGTTCATGATACGAACCAAGTCAGTCATGGGCTCATGCGTCATGCCACCATAGACACCAGAGTGGAGATCTTGGCCTGGTCCAGAGACCTCGACTTGATAGTAATTGCACCCGCGGACACCATATGTAAGGCAAGGTTTCTCCGTGCCTAGCCAGTAGTTATCCGAAATACATACCACGTCCACATCCTTGAAGAACTTCTTCGCCTCGGCGCGAATCGTGTCATCCAAGCCTTCTGAGCCGTTCTCCTCCATTCCCTCGAAGCACATGATGAGATTGACGGGCAGTTCGATGCCTGCCTTCTGGTGGGCCTCGATAGCATTCAACCATCCGAGGACTGGCCCTTTGTCATCTGTGCTGCCACGTCCGTACATGCGGTCCTTCTCGTCGATGCTGAGGGTGAAAGGATCGGTCGCCCAGCCGTCCGACTTGTTGGCAGGCTGAACATCATAATGTCCATAGACGAGGACGTTGGGCTTCTTGGGATCGTCTCCATAGCGGCCGAGCAGACACGGTGGGAGGTCGAGGTGCTCGCGACCAGGCTGCTTTCCGAGCTCACGGAGCTCTACGGTTCCACCAAGAGCCTTGATCTGGTCGGCCAGCCAGAGGCCCATCTGTGCGCTGTTCGTAAGCAATTCCTTGTTCGACAATGATCAGACTAACCTTGACGACATCGGGCCTCCTCTGGTCCTCAGAGCTGATGCTGGGAATGGCGACGGCTTCTCTCAGCCTTTCAATGAAGCCGTCTTGCAGAGCATCGACCTGCTTGAAATAAGGATCGAGATGCGGCATCTTGTCAAATTGCTTGTACAGGTAGGGCCAGGCGGCGTTGGGTATGCGAGAAGGAGTGTACTGGTCGAGATGTTGGAGAGTGTGTTGGTCTCTTCGTAGCCTTGGAGATCGTAGCCTGTTAAACCGCCCTCGTAGTCTTGCGCTCTGATTTCTAGGCAAACCCTCAAAATCGAAGCAGTGTCGCAGAGGAGGAACAGAGGAAAGAAAGCTGGAGTGTCTGCAATCGTAAAACGCGCTTAGTCGCGGTGGATAAGCCGATGTCAATCGGGAAGGTGATTGTGTGACGGCAAATGCCTGTGCTCGATGCAGCAAAGTATGGAGGGGCAGCCGTGACATGCAGGCGATGGATGGCGGGGTTCAGCCTAGCAACGTCAAAGGAAAGCAAGTGCCAGTGCCAGCAAAGTGGCAGAAAAGTGCGTCAGCCGTGCCAGAAATGGCGCCGGATTTGCGCGGCTCTAGCCAGTCACATGCTTGCAGAATCATCACGTCCTCACTCTTTATCTCAAGACTAATTCGCTGACTTCACAACACGAGACACGATACACAATATGCAGGACAAACGTTTCGCAGGTAGATTATTTCATTCTGATTAGGGAGCGGCTCACGCAGCCGCCCTAGCGACCACGTCACATTTGAAAGAAAGTCTATGAATACCAGATACCCCCGGGAAGAAGAGAAATACAAAATACAAACTCAAGGAAAGTCTATCGCTGGCCCCGTGACACTATTATGTACAAACAAAGAAAAAGAAGGTGGTACTAATCTGGGGAAACATGTCGCTATGCAAAAATGCTACACCGAATAACAATGCAAACACTCGCTGATATGCACGATGCAGAACATAGGAGACATCGTACAAGCCCAGTTCTGAGCAATCCCTCTTCCACCTTCTTCTATCAGGCCCCGGGTGCCGCATTTCTGGATGGAGCTTTGCTGCTTTCCAATTGACCTTCTCTTCTCTCTTGGCCAATCTGGTGTAATTCTGGGGTATCGTGAAGAATTCTATCAGACTTTGGAGACAATCTCCCATGTTGAGTGTCGCATTTGACTGAGGCAGAACGCGTGACGAACAAGTGACGTCGGTGGACACTCACGTCGAGCCGGCAAGCAATTCGTTGCCCTTGACTTTGTGTCCAAAGTCCAGAATCAAGGTTCGTCCGTCCTGGCTTGTAGCAACGACGCGCCTGTAGTCGCTCTTCGCGCTCAGAATCCAACTCGTCGTCCAATTCTTGTATACGGCATACGTCTGTCCAGTTTCGTAATCGCTAACCTGGATGCTCTGGTCATATGATCCGGACACAATACGGCCGTTGAATGCGTCGAGGAAGAGGGAGCGAACGAGACCGTCGTGCTTAACTCGGCTGTGGACAAGCTCGCCTGTTGAAGCATCGAACTTGTATACGACATGATCGTTTCCGCCAGCAAGCACGTATTTGGCATCATCCGAGAACTCGACAGCTGCAAGACCGCGATCCTCAGAGGGGAAGTCTTTCATAGCAACACCAGTGTCGAGATTCCACAGCTTTGCTACACCGTCTCCGCTGGCAGACACAAGTGCATTTCCGCGAAGTTGAACGGCGTTGACAGGACCGCGGTGACCCTTAAGCGTACGAACACAGTTTCCGGTCTTACGGTCCCAGACCTTGATCATGGCGTCCTTGGAGCAGGAAATGATGTATTGTTTATCGAGACAGACATCCAGTACTCCAGCTTCGTGACCACGGAGACGGTACATGGGAACAAACTCATCGCCGGTGATATCCCAGACGATGCAGGTATAGTCAGAAGATCCGGTGACCATAATCTCATCGTCGTACTGCAGGCAAAGAATTGATGCGTCATGGTAATCCGAAGGAACGTGGTAGATATCATTTCCGACACGTGTTCCATTAAGGGATGCGTAGCTAATGACTCGCTCGGGTCGTTCATCCATGGGTGGGGGGGTGTTGGCACTAGGGCGATGGTTGGGTCCTCCATAAACCTTAATGCACTGATAAGTATTCAGGTCCCAGACACGAATGGTACGGTCACGGGAACCGGTAATTGCCTTTTTCTCGTCGAATTGGCAGCAATAGACGCTATCTGTGTGGCCATTCAAATAGATCGCAGCCGGTGCTCCTGCCCTCCATCTCTTGTTGATTTCGCTTCGAGCATGGTACATGGTCTTCCAATCTTGCGCAGGAGCAGGATTGCCACCTGCCATTTTCCCAATTCCCATACCGCCCATCTGAATTGGCGTTGGCGACACGTGGACTTCGGGTTCGTACTTGCGGAGGAAGACATTGCGCCAGACATGGGGGGAGGAAGCATGATCGCGCCAGCTAGTGGATACTCGTTCAGCGCGGACTAGGGATGCAGCATCGAGGTTAGATAGAACTGTGGTAACAAGCTCAGCAGGGAGGCGTTGGAAGGGATCGACTGACATTGTTAGCATGGGGACGAACGCAAAGGGGTTGGGTAAATACTGACTCATCATCTTCTTCTCAGTTACACTGTCGGCGCGAACAATAGGCGACGAACATGTCATGTCGACTCCACTCTCATTGTCCTTGATGTCACCATTCCGAGCAGGGATAATGAGGCCATTGAGGAAGCGGTGAGTATGTTCTTGCTCGCGTCGCAGCTGATTGTGACGATCTTGATTCGCGGCAGCTGCTGCTTGTCGTGCAGCAGTCCCTGGGAGAGGTAAGCACGGTTGTGTGGTCGGGGTGGCGAATGGTTCCGCGTTGACGACCTCTGCAAAGGGGGCAGCCGAGCTCGAGGGACGAGGCCGGCGTATGCTGCTGAAGCGCTTGAGTAGAGTCGACCTGCTCCCGCCCGTGAGAGGCGCGCCCTGGGATTGTGAGTTGCCCGGAGGCATGACCGAGTCCTGGTGCTGCAATGGCACGCGTTGTTGTTCGACACTGGGCTTGCGGGTAGCGCCGACCGAGGGCAGAGACTCGAAGAGGCTGTGAATGGATCCACGGCGTGCAGGAGCAGGAGGGGTGGTCGAGGAGAAGGACGACAGTCGGCGGCGCGAGGTCTTCTGTTGGCGGAAGCTGCTCGTGACAGCACCAAACGCCCGCGAAATGGTGCGTGGGTGGTGGGGACGCGTGCGATCAGGGCCGAGCGAGGCCTCGTTGACTGCGTCGAGCGCCATTGCCGGGTCTCTGAAGTCAGCGTACTGGGTAGTGAATGTCTGCGAGGCGGTGCGCTTCATGGTGTGGTCGAAGGGCGGCACGACGGCGTGCGGGTCGTCGTCGATGGCAGAGGAGGTCTTGGGGCGATAGGACAGGATTGAGGGTCTGCGATGCATTGGGGGCGCTGACGGGTGGTGGACAGCGCTGACCGCCGTAACGTAAGTGCCACACGGGGACGATGCAAAGGGTCGGGGCTAGGTGCAGCGGCGACGTGTGTCCGACCAGCAAAGCTCGAAGCGGCTTCTGCGGCAGCACAAGGCGACTGGGTCGGGCAGCGGTGGAGGCGAAACCGAAACGGACGGCGAGTCGTCGCAGGGAGTGGGCGGGTTGAATGCAATGCAGGGAGCGGTCCAAGGAGTGGAGGCGAGTCGGCGTAGCAAAAGATATGGGACAACACACACAGACAGTAACAGTGACGGGCGCGCAACAACGGCAATGCTAGCGTTAATCAACCACGGCGGGTGTCAAGGAGCGTGTGTGCAGCGTGAGTGAACGACTGCTGCAGCGAGTGAAGGAGAGGGCGGGTAGGGGGTCCGACTGGAGACCGGGCGGGAGAAAAAAGGATGGGCTTGGGGGTGGGTGAGGATGGCATGGTGCACCACGGCCTGTTTTTAAGCATGGGGCGACTGGCGACAAATCTCCAAGACCAGCACCAGCGACGCCGACGCAGCAGCCAAATCTGCACCAGGCCCAGCACCGCATTCTGCCGCGCCGCTGGAAAGGAGTGCCCGGTCTCGTTGGGCCAGCCAGGGCCGCCCTCTAGCTGCGACGATCTCCGGCCTCGAGCAAAACGCACCCAAATGCACCCAGATGCACCACTGCCACACCCACGGCTCCCAGCGCTCCCTTTGACGCTCTGTAACCAGCGAGCTTCGCCCGGTTGGCTCCCCCGCCGAACCACGCCCGCGCTCGCCGACGTGCCTTTGACCCTTCTCTCGCGTGCCCGGAGCCTCTGCCCATTCCTTGTTCCTCGACGACATTTGCTGGGACGCGCCTTTGTAAGAGCGCTGCATCGCACCCGGCTCCTCCGCTTTCCACCGCCATCTGAGTCGCGTCGCGCGCACAACCCAGACAGGGCGAAACCACGGCCACAGACCACCGCGAGCTATTTGCACTGCACCATGGCTCCGTCTCCTGCTGCCTCTGCTGCTGCTTTGTCTACGCATGGCGTGCCCGCTGTCTACCGCCTGGTGTTCCTCTGGCTTGAACCACTTTCTATTCTCACCGGCGCCTTCTACGCGTACTTCCTGCCGTCGACCTATCTAGACCTGACCCATCTGGCGAGCAGCCCAGGCGCTGCTGTGCCCATCTCAACCTCCATCATCATGATCCAATTAGCCAACCTGTACATGGGTCTCGCCATGCTCGAGGCCACCGTGTTGCGCTGCACCTCTGACGAGCAAGTCTGGCGGACCTTCATCATCGGTCTGCTAGTGGCCGACGGGGGGCATTTGTATTCTGTGCACGCAGTCGGCAGGGACGTCTACTGGGCGTGGTGGAAGTGGAATGCCATCGACTGGGGCAATGTGCCCTTTGTGTACTTTCTAGCGGTAACGCGAATCCTGATGCTGCTGCGGGTGGGATTCGCAAAGCAGCGTGGGCGGACAAAGCAATCGTAATCATCAAAGTCGATAACGGCCAGTGGTGAACAGCCTTGTCTCGCAGGCGCATGGATCGCCAGGGGGTAAATTCAAATGCCATCCCTTCTCAGGCGGGACAGTGACCATCTCAATCTCGCATATGCGCAGACATCACATTGCTCGTGTTAGGGAGCACATCTACTGCAGACACGTCCTCATTCCAGTGACAATGCTATAGACTCTCTATGGGTAAGGTCTCAGGGCCCGGAGATATTGCCAAACAAAGATTCAAGTCACGAATCTACACTCGCCATATCCAGCAAGCGAAGCGATCGAATCCTCAGGCCTTCTGCCGCCTTCTACCCCAGACCCACTCAGACCCTTGCCTGTCCCACCCTTCCGTCCACCCTGCACTACTCATCCAGCCCTCTTCTCTTATCCTCTCCTCATTCACCGCCGTTTGCGTCTTCGCACTTCTTGCATCTCCACTATTCTATCCAGAACACCACGGCCTCACAAAGAAAGGGAGAAAGCACGCGTCAAACATCACGCGCCTACATAGCAGCCATCCAGACCTTTCTCTCCTCTTTGTTCCCATTCAATCTTTCACTGCACATTACGGACTACTTACCTCATGTTGCAGTCCTTGACTAACCTACCAAGTAATCGCTGACCTGACCACACTCATGCAGGCCGCCGCACTTCCTACTTCCTGGGCAGCCAACAAGAAGCGCCAGAAGGAAAAATCTTCCTAGGGCTGAATGAACACAGCACAGCTAACGTAATCCCCACCCCGGTCACCCAGTGCTAACTGCACCACGCCGACCCGAGAATAGCTTTTGCTTGCCACCCACTCAGCCTCAGACCCTGCATTTGCAGCTGCACTGCAGACATAGTGCCCGCCGCTTCGCACGACCGGCGTAGCCGCGCCAATGCTCTAGAAGCCACTTGCAGCAGAGACGTCATTGGCTTCGGTGGACTTTCTGTGTGGTCGGGATGGTCGGCGATGCGGCCACACCAAGTGCAGATACGTTGTGAAATGTTGAGATGGATTCTGCTATGAAGCCATGTGAGTTCAAGGTGCTGCAACCATGTATAGAGCCGATGCGATGGAACCAATACTGGTAGGCATCCAGGTCTTCATTTTTCTCCGCCATCAGGGAAGATCTGGATCTCGCCTTATCGCATTCACACTCACATGTAGAGGAGAGTGTACAGAAAATGGCCCATCAATACGTTCTACTTGGACAAAACTACCTACTTTGTCAACATCTACATCACAGTCTACCAGGGGCCGTTGTGCTGTTGCCCAGTCGGGAATTTTGTGCGATAAAGCCTATTGGGCCTTGGATTCTAAGACCCTTAGTCTACACCAACCTCTCCACCAGCCATGGTTCAGATCTAGGCTGCATCAAATGGGGAATGGTCGATGTTCAAATTCCCAAAATGCCGCCATTCCTTTATGCTTGCCAATAAGGCAACGTCTGCCCCTGGCAATCTTCCAGCCTCTTTTCTATCCAATGCCCTTGATATCTTCGCACCATGGGTTACACTTATCGAATCATTCTTCCTGAATGACGAATATTGACATACAAATAGTCGAGAGCACCAGGAGCATCACGCTGTGGACACGTTATCTCCAATACACTGGGCGAACCTTAATTCCACCGTCTATATAAACCCTCACAAGGGCCGAACCAGGACCCCGCAACCAGGACACGAAAATCCCAGAGAACACCAAGATGCAACGGTTTTGAACCGCCCTCACACGCTTACCCCCACAATGTTGAGATGCGGGGACCCAATGGCGCTAAATGAGTGCTCTTCACCATTCTTTGTTCTCCGCATGCACGAGTACGCGTCCACAGAACAACCATGCCAGGAACCTCCACTTTTCCACTTGCTTGAACATACAAATGATCAAGCAACCATATAGTAGGAGAGCGGATAATCACAAGATGCGGAGATCAGGGACCGACAGATGAGTTGATCAATAAACTAGATGAGTCATACGTCTAAATGGTCGCCGATAAAATGACTGGACGATCTGAAGAGTTTGCGATTAAAAGATCGTATGATCAAAGGTTTGAATGATCAGAAGACAAGAGTATGCAATCAGAAGTCTGGACGGTCAAACGTCTGGATGGTCGATGAACCCCAGAAGATGTAGAGACTCTATTCTTCAAAGACCAAACAATCACAAGGTAATCATTCTACTTTATCACAAGATAAAAAGTCTACTCAATCACAAGATAAATAAAAAGTCTGCTCCATCACAAGATTTAAATGATCACAAGAGAAACCCTTATCCAAATAACTGAGTTGATCCCTTATCCAACCCCTCACTTACATCCCTGAGCATATCATCCAATATCAGCAGCCATTCCTCCTTCTCAGACTTAGATAAATACCATATCAGTAACAACAATGATGATAGAATGAATGGGCAAGTCCCCGTGTCTATTCTAATGGCAGTTTTCTTCACGGGAAGAAACAGCTATCGTACAAAACCAACTGCGTACAAACCATTGAAGAGAATGTTACTCTTCCCGTGCGTGGACTGTGAGCATACACTGAGACAAGATGGGGAATAAAGTCGATTAGGAATAGTCCAAGAGAGAAGTCCGTCTGTCTTCTGTCTCGATAATCTAGGGCGTCTAGGCCCGGGCAAAATGTTTGAGCTTCTCGAGGTTCTTTGTTGAATTTGGTAGAGTATTCCTTGAGAACTGCTACATCAATAAGGTTTAAAAGCTTCCCTCTATGACACTATTTCTCCCCAAGCCCTCTGTCCAGAATACACGTAAACACCAACATCGACTTCAACTCCCAGCGCCAGCGCTACCCTTTCCATTCACAACTATGAATGATATCCCACAACACCATTCCTGACACCATCCATCAAACAGCACAAGCACTTCAAACACAGCAACACCAACACCAACATACATCAACGATAATCATATGCATAAAAACTACTCTCACTGCACACCTGACCAATAGCGCCTTGATAGACCATTTAAACACAGAATAGCATAGCATAGGATAACTACCAAACCAAAATCCAGACTTTAGAAGTTCCTCTCTCAGGGTATAATAATTAATCCAATCCCCAGCCAGTATGCAAGCAAAAACAAAACAAAGGCTCAAGGGCAAAAGCAAATCCCTCAAGAACAGAGACAGAGAGGGATACAGAGAGGGGAACAAGATATCAGAGGAACCATAGTTTGCCAAACAAAAAAATTGGATATAATTCAGACGAGAAATAGTAGTAACCCAGGAATTTTGAACTGCCCTTCTCATCCCGGCGTCCTCATAACCCAGTTCCATCCCAGTACCAGGGTTATTTGCAATCATGATTCCGGCGCACGCACGCACACGACTTGTCCCAAGCAGTGAACAGCGCTGTAAATCCCAAAAGATAAACAAAAAAAAGGCTAGATATCAAAAGATGGATCCAGGGACATACGACTCAACTCGTAAAAATAAGGGGGAAAACCGTTCCCCCATCCCAGTGCTTTCCCAGACGCCATGCAAACATCGCAGAAAGAATCGAAAGTCTGAATCCAAGAAGGACAGTAAATGGTGGTAGTGATACAGTCAAGGCGCGACACAATTAAAAAAGGGATAAAAAAGAAATATGGTGAAAATGTGTGCCCAAACTCCCCACGCAAAGTGAGCAAAAGAAAGCAAACCAAGAAACAAAGCAAGCAAAAATTACAGATATATGCAGCAAATCAGGTCATTCAACCCCCATGAATGGCAATGCAAAAACAAGGAATGTGATCAACCGGGACCGTTCACAAACCAAGGCCAGACGCATCAAGCGAACCTCCCATACTGTCCATAGTCTTCTCCAGCATATCGAGATCCATCATGCCCCCACCATCGTACGCAGGGAAGAGCATCATGTCCTCGCTATCCATGGGTGGCAGCACAACGCCCAGAGTCGCCAGGTCGTCCGAGATCTGCAGATCCATGGGGAGACCCTCGCTGTACAGGCCCGCGAGCCACGCATCAGGCATGTCGGCGTCTTTGATGTCGATGTTGATCTGGAGGTTGTCGTTCTCCGAGATGTCGGATTGCCGCGTTGATGGCGTGTCCTTAGACGAGGACTCTGGCGTTGTAATAGGGGAATTCGGGCGCGAGCGGAGCATCCAGGCTGTATCCTCGTCTTTGAGGTCGAGAACGGTGAAAGGTCCATTAGCGTCGAGGGCAGCAATTGTCTCGTCGAAGTTGAAGTCAAGCAGCGACCCTGTGAGAAGTGGCTGCTGCTCCTCTTCCTTCTCAGGCTCGGGAGCAGTGACTGCCTCCTTGGGTGCTGGGCGAGCAATGCTGGCCGGTGTGGCTTTGCCATGAGCTCCCGTACTAGGTGTCCCGACCTTCGCCATAGTCTGAGGTGTCTTAAGCAGATTCGTTGAAGGCGACCCTTTGATCCCAGTCTGAGTTGGTACACGTGCCATAGGTGTAGCTGCAGATTGAGGAACGGGAGTGGCAGCAGCTTCCATCTTGGTCGTCTGCAATGCACGTGTGGTGGCGGGTGCAGGCTTAGCAGCGCGTTTTGTCGTGTTCGGGTCAACTTTAGGGTTGCCAGTCTTAACATCCACATCAAGATAATCAGCCATAGAGTCTAATGCAAACTGAAGAGGATTTTCAATCTTGGCGTGTGTTTGCTGGTGGTGGGTCGCCAATTCAGCCTGAGTGTCGAAACCTCGAACGGAGTATTCGCATCCTGGTTCATTGCACCTGAACGTTGGCTTCTGTGGAACCTGCTTATCTGGTTGTGGCTGTCGCTTGAGTTCGGGCGAGCCGCCTACGCGTGGAGATGCTTTGGCACCAGGTGTAGAAGATTGACTGCCTGCCTCGAGCTTCGCACGTTTCTTGTCAGGCAAGACAAGATTGGTAACTGGCCGAGCTCCCTCGAAATAGTGTGCCGCGCCGTGACCTGAGTCGGCACCAATTTGGAACGGCGGTCGATCGGTTGTTGGAGCCTGGGGAGGCTTGTTCTGACGCTGCTGTTGTTCTACGATTTTCAGATTTGCGGCATTGAGTTGAGCATGAGGGGCAGCCGAACCCTGGGCTTGCTGCGGCAGAGCAGCTCTGTCTTGACGTTGTTGCTGCATCTTAGTCATAATCTTCTGGAAGAAGTTGATCATTGACCGCATGTGATTCCTGAACTCATCCGTCGTCAATGTAACTTGCTGGTGAAGCGTTCCATCTTCAGTGATCTGCTGAAACACCAGAGCCCGTGATTTCAAAATCTGGCGTATAACAGGCTCGGGTTCGTTTGTATCGTATGAAGCGTGGAAAAGGCGTAGCGCTTGCTCAAGATTCTTCAACTTTGGAAGTTGTTCCTTGAGCGACTGCTGTAAGGCGGCTCGCATTTGCGATGGTAGTTGCACGGGCTGTCTAGGCGGGAGACTCGCTTCAACCTCATCCATCAGTTGCTTGAATTGCCGCATTCTTGTCGGGTCGGTCATCCGCACTCTGATCTCATCTGCATTTAGTATCGGACGTGGCTGCTGTGGCTTGGATGTGGTTTCCTGTGCCTTCAGAAGCTGAGCCTTGACTTGGGCTTGTTGTGCTGGGGTAAGCTTGGACATCTGTTCTTGAGTAAGATTGAGCCCGGCTTGAGACTTCGTCGGCACCATGGCTGGCGCCTGCGCAGCAATTTGTGCAGACGCATCTACGGTCTGTTCCATAGCATCCTCATTTGGTCGCTTCACACCCTTACCAACATTGTTACCTGCAGCTGCTTGCGACTGCTGAGGCTGAGCCCTAACTCCTGCCTTGGATGTGTTCGAGGCTGATTGTGGCTGGGCATTGGCTGGGCGATTGGCGGCGTGCTGTTGAATAGGTACTTGAGGTTGCTGCTGCTGTGCCTGATTTGCGCGCTGTTGTGCTAGCATCTGTTGCTGTTGTTGCTGCTGGAGTTGTTGTTGCGCCTGCTGTTGCTGTGCCTGCTGCTGGGCTTGCTGTGCCTGCTGTGCCTGCGCCTGCTGTTGCTGTGCCTGTTGTTGCTGCTGCGCATGTTGTTGTTGTTGCCTGCCCTTCATCTTCTGAGTAAGAATGTAGTTACGGAGGTGCTCGTCTGATACATTGGCCTGCTGGCCAGATAACCGTTGTCGGAACATTGCTATCTCTTGCGGGGTGACTTGAATAGGTGGCATGTTGGCCATGTTGAGTTGGGGTTGCGGAGTCCTCATAGGTCCTTGGTTGGGCGTCAATTGTGCCTGAGGAGCAATCCCGAGGCCATTATTCGGTTGTTGAGGCTGGAAGCCAGGCAAGCCACCTGATTGCCTTACAATATCCTGGAAATGGAGGACTTGAAGCATAAGTAGCTTATTACTATCAACACCAGGGACTAAAGCAGGATTCTGGGCAGCCCATTGCTTGAGTTGCTGCCAAGATTTGACGTCTGGTGGAAGGCTCTGCCGGACCTGAGCATTGAGAACGTTGGGGGGGAACGGTTTAGCGTCAGTAGCATGTATAATCCCAGGATTTTGGCGTAGCAATTGCTGGGCAGAGGCTAATCTTTGCTGCTGCGACTGTTGCGCCTGAAGAGGAGTCCGCTGAGCCATCTGGGGATTTTGTTGATTCGCTCCAGGAGTTTGCGGATTGAAGTTGATTCCTGGCCGCATGCCCATGTTTGGCACCCCCATGGTGGGTCCTGTTATTCCTGGCGGCATAGTTGGCTGTCCATTGAAGAGCATGTTAGGCTGCTGGCTTGGATTTGGCTGACCAACAGCAAAGCCTGGATTCTGCATCCCGCGACGAGCACTCATCATGTAGTTTTGAAGTATCGCGCGGAAATTCTGTTCGGGTACTTTGAGAAGTTGTGCCTTGACGGAGGGATCGAGATCCGGGGGCATCATGCTCATACGAACTTGATCAGTTAATGGCTGATTCGCCGCTTGGGACACGGCAGCAGCCCTCTGCTGTGCTTGGCGCATCAAGTCAGTGAGGTTCGGATCAGTTTGACCTGGAGCTTGGCCTGGCTGAGGAGTCATGATAGGTACATGGGCCTGAGGAGGTCGTTGTTGGGGAGTCGTTGGAGGCACTGATTGCCCTGGATTTTGACCTGGTGGCGCCATTGGTCTGTTGAGCATCGGCATGGCGGGACTTTGTTGACCTTGAGGGAGGTTCAAACCACCGACCTGGCCTAGTAGTGGGTTGGATTGATTCCGTACTTGTGCTTGTTGTTGTTGTTGCCGTTGCTGTTCTAGCCGCGCTTGAGCCTGTAGCTGCGCCTGTGCTTGTGCTTGTGCCTGTTGTGCCTGTGCCTGGCGGTGGAGCATCTCGGCCTGTCGCTGTGCCATTGCAGCATTCTGCGGCTGGCCTTGCTGAGGATTTTGATTCGGGAAGCCAGACATTTGATTACCGTTCGCGTTGTTGCTCGCGGGAACTACCGTGGTACCTTGGTCCTGGCTTCGCATAGCCTCTATCTGCTGGTTGGTAATTGCATTGAAGTCGAACTCCTGGTTAGGCTGGCGCTGGTTCATATTCATCTGTTGATTCTGCATTCGATTAGGCTGACCAGCTTGTTGCATACCACCAGCATTTTGATTTGCGCCCTGTGCCATGTTGAGAGCACCTCTCCGGTACAGCATCTCGGCGTGTATTTTGAAGCGCATAAACAGAGGGTTGATGCCCTGGTTGATGTATTGCTGCTTCTTGTCCTCGGGCCAGGACTGGACGTCTTGTTGGAACTTCTGGCGCACTTCTTCCTTGCATGAGTCCATCAGTCTTTTGGCAAACTGATGGATTACCAGTTGCTCTTGACGATTTTGTGCCATGTTTTGTTGCTGGCCGTTTTGGTTCTGGTTCTGGTTCTGACCAACGGCGACGGGATTAGCACCATTCGCTCCCATGGACGGCTGTGCTTGACCCATGGGCACGGGGGAAATCTGCATCGGCCGTTGCAGTTGGGCATTTGGAAAGGCTGGGTTGAACTGCTGCGGGGTGCCCTGTCGAGCTTGGGGACCGAGTTGGCCCATCATGTTCATCTGGCCGGCATTCATCGCGTTCATGGGGTTGTTCATGTTGCCCAGGTTGCCTTGCATGCGTTGGAGCTGTTGCTGGCGGGCGTTGGTCATGACGATGAGCTTCTGCTTGACGTTGGAGATGTACTGGTCCTTTGTCTGCGCGGCCATGAAGTTTTGCGTCTCAAACGAAAGCGAGGAGCGCATCGCTTCGACCTCGGTGATCTCGGGCTTCAGCAAGCGGAACTGGGTGAAGAACTGGAGGGCGAGCTGGCCTCGCTCTTCGGGCGGCGTCGACTGCTGCCAGCCGGGGGGTATCTTCTGGGCCTGGACTTGGTTGCGGTAGTGCTGGATGAAGTGGTGGAGGCCGGCGTTGGTCCGGGCGGCCATGCCGTTCTGCTGCATGTTTGGGTTGTTCATGGCGGAGGGCGGCTAGGCGGGCGAGTGACTTGGGAGCGTGGTGTCGAGAGTGCCGACGAGGACCGCGGGTGCGCAGCGGGGAGCGCCAGGCATGCAGAGGAGCAGCGGGTGGGTGAATGCGGGCGTGTCGGGGGAGCGTCGAGGCGAGGCGGTGGGCGACGTGTGCAGACCAGACCGCCTGGAGCAATGCACGTTCGAAACGAGCACGAGGCTCAAAGCGCTGCGAGGCACGGCGGCGTGCAGCGGCGTGTCGCAAAGCAAAGCTACGCAGAGGGCCTGCTCTGGGAGGCAGCTGCTACGAGCGCACCGGCATCCAGCCAGCAAGTGAGGCGCGGTGCAGGGCGAGGGACGACAACGGGCACACTGCGGTCGGGCTGTTGGCGGATGGATCGACAGCGCGCTTGGGCGGGCTCGCTGGGGCGCGGCGAGACGACGGGCACAAGGGGTTGCAGTGCGGGCGGGATGGGTGCTGCACGGGGGATGGCGGGGAGCGCGACGGCGAGAGGGCAGTAGAGGGCACGTCGTCCAGAGTGTCGAGGTGAGGGCAGAGTGCAGGCGGAGGAGGGCAGGTCAGGTCGGAGTAGTGGATCGAGTGCGTGAGTGATGAGCTGTGCTGTGGCTGCTGGGCGCTGGGCGCTGCTGGAGGCTAGACGCTTTGGGCCGGGGTCTAGTCGCTACCTAATAACCAGACAGTGCCATGCACCAGCAGGCAGAAGAAGCACTCGTCGTGCCGTCCGCGTCGTGCCCGCTCGCAGACAGACAATGAGCCTGATTACGGCGGGACAGGGTTGCCGCCCATATCCTCTGTCCAGGTGCCCACGCGCACCCTCACGCAGCCCGCGAAGAGCCTCGTCGGCCGTCGCGCGTCTGCTGCACCTTGTGGCCAGATGACAGCCCAGAGGGGAGCAAGCAACGCCTATTTTTAAAAGACCAGAGGCTGTCCCTCACGCCTGCAACTCCGCATGGAGCAGGCTGACTCTGTACGCCCGTCTGCTCCTCTCTCTGCTCTGCTTCACCCCGGCCCCTCGCGCAGCCAGCGTCCGACTCGAGGCTCGCAGCAGTCCCCGTCGCCGCATCTCATCTGCCTTGAAGCGCGCAGGATTGTCATGATCGACCAGCCGTTGGCCTAGCAGGCTAGAGCGGATAGCGAGGGACCCCCATTGCGCTAAGAGGCCGCCATGGCGTTTCCGCCCGTGAACGAACCAAACGACATGCCTCCAATCTCACTCCCTCTCCGTCGTCGTACCAGTCACCCTCTCGCAATGCTTTTTCCGTCGATGCCTTGTCTGGATTTCGCCCTGTCCCCAGCCCGTCCCCTCTTGCCCTCGTCTTCCCTCCACTCTCTTCTCACTTGCGCTCTGCGCAAACTCTGTTGCGAGGGGAGACGATCGCCTGCCCACCCTTGGAACGCCCGCGTCTAGGCACGGCCCTGCAGCAATTTAGCAGCCCTCACTGGTTCCTGGCTGGATCGACAGCGCCGGCCAATCACGAGCCTCCTCGACACCACTTCACTTGCTAGAGTGTTGCTCTTGCACGATGATAAACCTCCACATATACTGAGTATGCTCACTCTATCGCATCGGTAAGCATCGAACAAGTGCTTGATCTGGACAGTCGGCTTGCAAGTGTCGTGGCTGGTGGCGGATGTCGCTTTGTCATCTGCCTCCTGCAGCTTGACGTCAAGTGCCAGCGTCTGAGAGGTTTCGCATTGCCCTCATGAGACGGTTTCCGTCGATAATGGCGAACACACCACGCGTACAGCGTCTTTGGTCTCGAAATCGCACTTGGGCTCTCAACGAGGTGACAGAGCAATTTTCAACATGCCCATTCCATTCTTTCACCCGTAAGTAAAGAGCGAGTTGAAGCCGCTGTGTCCACGAAGCCGATGGTCAACCGCTTGTGAGGATCTTCCATCTTGCGGTGGGTAATTTCAGTGTTTCCAATCTTCAATCGCGTCTGGCCCCAATTTGTCCCCGGTTTGAGAGTCCGAAGGCCTTTCATGCAACCTGGCGGTCTCATTGTGGAGCCTTACACAGCCGCCTGGACCTTCCGCCTTCACCGTATTGCTTACTCTCCATACCATCACAGGGCTTAGCTCGCCTTGCCCTCCTACATCTCGACTCGGCTCTCTTCTTACATGTCACGTTCGATATCCACACCGCTGCCTCTCCACATATACAACAAGGCTCTATTTCATTCGCACACGCCATATCTCCACATTCCCCTCTCGCTGCCCTCCACAATCCGTGCAATGACAAACCCGAGTCTCCACTTCCCATTCAATCTCCCTTCCTCTAACAACCCTAACCAATATCTCAACAAAAGGACCTATCGCAAGATACTTCCCTCTTAGAACTCATCCGACAAGACGCATCGGTTCAGTCGGTGTGCAACCCTGCTGCCACGTTGTGGGTGTGCGGGACCTGGACGCATGTGGATGCATGAATATGACACTCTCATGCATATCACATCACATTACCTATATCCCTCGTCTGCAACTTCTTCGCATACGTCGAGCTTGTAGATCGCGAGCTGTCAATTATTATCCAAGAAACTGATCTGTGTTCTTGTCAGCAGATAATCGTCTGAATACTCTTCTTCCAAGGTGCGGGGAATAGTATTTGTTGCGTAATCGGGGACAGATGAATCAGCCGGAAATGGGAATGTTCCTGTGAGGTATTGCCTGGATTGGGTAGGTCTTTTGTTTGCAGTTTCTTTCTCGAGAAGTGATGCGATGGCTTTTTATAATAGAGAATTGTAATAGGTTGGATGGGAAGGGTCGGGAGTGAAGATGGGGATGGAGAAGTGCTGGAGGTTAGATGTTTCTGAGAACCTTGGAAGCTATAGCTCACAGGCTTGGGTATCGACGGTGATGAGCAAGTAACTACTTTTGAGAACCTTCACGAAACGCATGAAAGAATCAAGATGCTCTATTGTCATTCCGAAATTGTAAAATATTTGAATATGTTGATGAAACGTTACTATTTCTAAACTTTAGAGGAGGCATGCCTATGTGATTGTCGTTGAGTTCTACGGAAAATCGTGATTTGTATAGAGAAGTATGCCTATATCCTTCCTCATAGCCTAGTGCTTAGAATCCTTCCCATCAACACTTACTCATTAGTCTTCGCGATGCAATGCTGATCTCGATCTACCAGATCTTCAACAAGGATGCTACTTTCAACCTAGCTAGTGCAGAAGTTGATCTTTGATCCCCAAATACATACTTTGGAAGTTAATCCTCGAGGATAAATGCGTCTTTGACTAGCGCAGAACTTAAAAATCAAAGAACTTGGGACGCCCTTAGAACTAGCGCAGAAATTAATCAGACCCTCGAGCTCAAGCTCAGGCTCCACATCCACCTGCGATGACGTCAACGCGGCAACGCAACACCAAATCCAACATCGCATACCTGTATACACTATCCATACACGAAATCCCAAATACACCCCAAGCTATCCTCAAAACCTCATCCTCTCCTTCTCTCCTTTTCCCCCAAGACTAGTCTTCGCAAAAATGTCCACATCCCTGATCCTCCTCCCCACCGCCACGCTCTCCAGCTACGCCCTCTACCTCTCGTACCAAAACATCACCCGCCTCCAGCAGTACGAGGCCAAGAGCGAAAAAGCTGCGGAATGGTCGAGTACTGCGGCGGAGCGGCTGTCTAAGACGAGGGCTACGCAGACGAGTGGGACGGTTTATGTAAGTACTTGAGTTTCCGCACACGCTCGTACTGGGGTTTACACTTTTTCCCTTTTTCTACATTTGACGAGATGGGTTTTTTGGATGTAGTAATATATACTAACATTCTACTTTTCAAACCCAGATAATAACTTCCCTCCTCTCGTCATCCCTCCTCCTCATCCTCCCATCCCACAACCCTACCTCCACCAACACCTCGCTTTCTCACCCCACCATCGCCCTCGCAAACGCCGTCCTCGCCTTCCTCGCGCACAGACACATGGCCACCTTCTGGAACGAGAAGCAGCAAACGCGCATCCCCTTTGTCGATGCGTTCAACGAAGCCGTCCGCGGAAGCGAGCAGGTCGTGCTATTGATTGGGACGCTGGCGGTTGGTTGGGCGGCTGCGGGCGCGGTGTGGGTCGGTGTGCAGAGGGGGTTTGTGGGCAGTGTGTTGGGGACGGTGGTGTGGAGTTGTGCTGTGGGAGTGAGGGCGTGGTATGTGGGGAAAGTGGGATGGGGGCTATAAAGGGATTGCAAGAATATTGGTTTGAGACTAGGATGAATTATCTTGAATATTTGTATTAATCTTACTGAGACAGAATGTCTATAGAGGGTATTATGCGCCATGTGAACTTCAAATGGGAGTAAAAAGCTTGAACCTAGCTTAGGCCTTCCATCTCCCGGATTAGACGCATGCTATCTGCTTCTCGTACCCATTCCTCGATCCGGGCACCTACATCTCCAACCAACTTCTCGTACGTTTCGCTGATGAAGAACAGGGTCGTATGTGCCGTTACTTCATCTATACCTTCCATGAACACACGGACCCAAGTAGGATCCTTATTCCCGGAACCATCCTTCGGCGGCAACATGCAGAATTTCTTGAGTTTCTTCTTCTTAGGCGGACTGTTGCTCTCTGGCTCTGGCGTTTGATGACTATTCTGGCTGTCCATGGTGGAAAGAGTATATCCTGATTCAGCCAGTGATTGACGGTCATCTGGAGGGGATTGGTCCATGATGACGCTTCGAGAAAAGGTATAGTTCCCATAGGGAGCCTGAGAGAGCTTGGGAGGAGGTTCTTGGTTGCTGAGATCCATAGCTCTGACGCTCTCTTCCACTTCAGTGGACCCAGATGGTGCTGTAGACTTCTCTTCGGCTTTTGCAGATCCTACGCGCCTCGATTCTTCTTCAAATCGTCTCTGTTCTTGCTCTTTGCGCCTCTGCTCCTTCTCAACTTCCCTCCAATCGATTTCCGTCTGCTTTTTTTCTTTCTTAGCTTTCTCCTTAGCATCCTCTCGTTCCTTCTCGGCCTGTTTCTTCGCTGTGTCCACACGTCGTTTTTCTTTGGCCTTCTCCCACTTCTCTTCAATCTTGGTCCTCTCATTGATGATCTTGTTGCGTGTCTTCACGGCCTTCTGGTACTCCTTAAGTGCTTGATCATGCTCCTTCTCCGCAGCTCTCCGCAGGGCTTTGTCTGAGAACTGCATTAGATCAACGAATGGCGGCTCTTGTGGAACAGGTGGAATTTCTGGCAGATTAGGTGGTCCATCTGATTCGGCTGCAATATCATTGGAGGAAAGGGTCGCAACAGGGCTGGTTGCGGATAGAGGTTCCTGGGCTTGTACAGGTATGATCTGGTCGCCTCGATGTTCTTGAACTTCAATCGAAACACGAGGAGTGTCCGCTATTGGGTCAGGGTGTACGTGCATCAACGAATGTTGCGATGAAGCGACTGATGCACTCCGCTGTGTATCTTGGTATTGTACCGTATCGAGGAATTGTTCTGGTTCGACATCAAGATGCAGGGCTGGAGTGGAAGAATTTCCAGGACGCTCCTGGTGGTGTGCACTAGGCGGCCGCGATGGAGACGGAGATTTTGGAGATTTAGGCTTCTTGGGCCTCCCTGTACTCGCTGTGTAGTAGTTGACAAACCGTATTCGAGGTACAGATCGCGATTGAGGATAGGCTGAAAGTCTTTTCTGTTCATCCTCCTCCTCGAGTGCGCGCACCTTGGCATATCTGTCTTTGAGTTCGCGATAGTCTGCCATGGCACCACCAAACTCTAGGTGAGATTTGACCAGACCCTTTGTAGCTTCTCTAAAACCATCCTTGTAGTGCTTGCTGAGCCAGTGCAGAGAGTTCTCCCATCCTTTCCGGACAGGAAGCTGTACATCATTGGCAAAGGATGGATTGTAGTTTGGATCTGATGGCTTCGGGTTGAAGAGAGTCCCCATCCTGCTAAGTGTCTTGCCAGGCCCAGAACCAGAGTCTGAAATTGTGGCATCTTGAGGTTCTGGCCATGGCTTGAAGATGCTTCCGAGACCTGCCTTGACGATTCCGGGATGCATACCCAGAAAGGGAACATCGAAGTTGATTACGCCAATAAGGCGGTGGCGGAAGACCAATGCAATATCAGCTGCGAGAAGCCCACCCATGGAATGGCCGAGGAGGATAACATCAGTCCATTGATCTTCGTGAGGGGCTAGCCTAAAAGCTAATTAGTTTGTACCATGTTACGCTTGAGGGAAGTCTGACCATTGCGAGAAGTTATCACGGGCTACTTCAAGTGCATATTTTGATCTGTACTTAGGATAGATCTTCGTGTGCACAACATGAGATTCAGCCAAGGTGATGGTCACAAGATTGTGAACGTGGGCTGGAAAACTCCTAAAACTTGTCTCATCGCCCATGAAGCCATGGAGGTAGACTAGTAGTAGGCGGCGACGACCTTTGTTCTCTAAGGTGGGGTCTGGAACCAGCGACTGAGTGGATGAGGACCGTGGATCTCTCGACGACATGGCTAAGGCTGACATCTCAGAATATGGGGGCGGAGGCTCAGGCGAAAGTGAAGCGCGGGGTGGGAGTGGTGGTGGGCCCTTTGGCCGGTTTGAGGCAGAAAGATCGGGCGACGTCATGGCTGGGCGAGCCGTGAGTGGCTACAAGGGTTCCAGCACTGGCAAAATCCATACAGAGCGCAGCGGTGATGTAGATATAGGATTGATGAACTGGAAACCGGGCAGCTAGTCGCGCGGCTTGGCTCGACTTGCGAGAATAGAGGGGCAAGCAGGCGATGCACGCTGGTGGGGTTTGAATCTAGGTACACTATACGAATACGCTCGGTCCGTCGAGGGCAACTCCAACTTCAAGACGCTGTGGCAAAGCAAGTGCGCGTAGCCTCAACAATGCGCAGTCTTCACGGAACAATCTGAATTCTTCCTGCTTGCTTCACGGTATGTAGTGTACTACTTGACCATGCGCAGCAGCATATGCACACGACAGAGTAGTCCAGATGGTGACGGGTGCATGCATTGCAGGTTCGTGGACAACGCATCATGCTTCGGCCAAACCGTCTTGTGTACAGCGTCTGGATGGGAGCAGAGGGTAAAGTCATATCACAAAAGGGAGGAAATTAGCAGACGATGCTGCTAAAGTTGCAAAGTAAGATGGGCACGGATTACGTTGGCAATTGCCTGGGGTGTGAGCGGCTGGTTAGCTCGATGGGGTGTGAATATGCCCACGATGGTGAGACAGACCAAAAGAGGAGGTAGCACGAGGCGAAAGAATGGTTCGCACAGGGGCCGAGAAAAAGGAGATGGCGCATCTTTGATGGACATGAAATCTCCCGTACGGGCCAGCCTGGGGGCATGGATTCTAGAATGACCTTGGCAATACGCCCGCAGCCAGGAACACGAACGGGCCTATGGACCAAACCAGCATGGCGGTAGATGACAAAGTGAGCGACTCATTTGCGGCGGGCAACGAACAGGATGCCATTGCGTGTGCAACGCCGGCGGATGCTATTGCTGGCGACATGGCTGCGAAGATTAGGGTTTGCAGCGCTGTCGAGCGGCGAGCGTTGCAGGAGGAGAGAGAGTTTGGGTTTGCAGATAATGTCCGTTGGCACAGACGGGCTGGTGCGCTCCCTGCAGGGCGGGACGGCAAGAGGTGCACAGTCTTTCGGGCTAACTGCCTTGATCGCGCATGGCTAAAGCACCGTACTTCTGTGGTGTTTGCCATTCAGCCCGCAGTCTCGGGCTCAAGGGGAGGCTGATAGCGGGCCAGGGTCGCCCGCGCAACAAAGAGACAAAGAGGGCCGTCAACATCAACAACGCGCTGGCCGGGACGAGAGTATGTTTGGCGCAGCTCACCGTTGGCAACGTCGCTGCATGCTGCGCTCAAGACAGCGGGCGATGGGTGCGTCACGCTGGCCTCTGCCCGTGGGTCCTGCGTCTATTTCTGGCCAGGTTGATAGCACCGAATTTCGCTTGGGCGCCAATGAGCGGGCGGGCGCCACCAGCGCCGCGGCCAGATGCGTCGCTCGGGCTTCTTTTCGTGCTGCTGCCAGCGCCCGTCTCTCCTCCACACCTCGACTCCGCTGCGACGTCGACAACCAATTCCTCCAGCGCTGTCCGGCCCTGGTGGGGAGTGTCCTGGAAAACCCACTCCTGTCACCGCCGCCCTCGTCCTGCCCCGTCGCGCGACATCGACACCTCGCCTGGCCGCCCCCCGTTGCACCTCGTGTGCACCTCGCACCACTCGACTCGGCGCACGACATCGAATAGACTGCCCCCCAATCTGTGCCCTCGAGCCCTTCCATAACCGCCGCCCGCCCGCCCGCGCCGGCGACTGTCCCCTCTGCGAATGCTGGTTGATTGACCGCTCCAGGTGTGTATACTCGCCTCGCTAATCCTCTACCTGCGACTTACCCGGCCTCGATTGGATTGCTGATCGTTTCCCTGCCAGACCACTCCTTCAACAGCCAGTCACCTGGCGTCCGTTCGTTTCTCGACTCCCACCCGGACCTCCACTCCACTGTGTTCCATTGATTGGACTTAGCACCCGCCATCCCGTTGACGTCCATTCATTTGCAGCACCTCACCACATCCAACTTGCGACTCTCCCTACTCCAGCACCTGTTCCGCGAACACGTCAACCCATCGCCACCGACACTCTGAGAGCATCGTTTGCGCGCATCCAGCGTTTGCCCTGTTGTAAATCCTTATGGACACCCTCCCCTCACCCAGGAAATCGAGATTTGACCTGCGACTCCGCCGCCGAGCCACCAACCAGCCGCCTGCCAGAGAACGTCTTCGTAGACACATAGACATCCAAGAGAAAGAGGAGGACCTAGCCCCAGAGGCTCGAGACGACTCAAGGCAATTGTCCGCCATGACGAAAGACCATCGTATGTTTCACCGCCGCGCCCCGCAGGTTGCGACCCAGGTGGTGACCGTCGCCGTGGAAGTTGTCGCTACTGTGGATACAAATGGGAATGTGTTGGGACAGGAGACTGTCCTCCCGCAAGTCCCAGGTTTGCCCACAGAGGTGCCTGTCCCAGCTCTTCCAGTCGTGTCAGACCTTCCTCTGCAGTCAGTAGTGGCACAAGCGCTTCCTTCGGACCCAGCTGTGGTGGCCTTGGCCGCTTCAGTGCCAGTAGTCCCCGCCGTCCCTACCCCTGCAGCCCCTTCTCTTCCACAGGTTCCGTCTGTACCGCCATTTCCTAGCGATTTGAAGGTCCCAGCTGTACCGTCTTTCCCATGGCCTTCGGGCGATCCCATCGCTGCTGCTGCTGCCGCATCCGCAAACTCAGCAGCTGCCACTCCTGCACCAACAACTGAGGCGGCAAAAAGTGCGGATCCAGCAGCATCATCAACTCCAGTTCCAGAGGCCAATTCCTCTGCTGCCACTTCTGCCGCTTTGGCTGTTCCATCTTCACTCACATCACTAGAAAGCGGATCATTATCATTATCACCAACATCGTTGCGCTCCGCAGACCAGTCTAGCCAGGTTTCATCGGTCCTGTCTAGGTCAAGTAGTGCAGTTCCTACTGCGGACCCAGCAGCTACAAATTATTATGGACCCGGTGGTGCTCCAGCAAACCCCGGTGCTACTTCAAGCACAGTGCCAGCCGCCGATTCTCAAGCCAGTGGTGCTCCTGCACCCCTTGAGACACCTCAGGTTGTTGGCAGTGTGATTGGCAGTCTTGCTGGCGCTGCCCTTATTCTGGCTATACTATTACTTCTCATCCGCCGCCACAAGCGCAAGCGGGGTGGTGCCCTTCAACTCACTGGAGATGATCGACAGCCAATGTCACAAGCAGCGGGTAGAAATAGCCTCATCCCTTCTGGCTTTTTGAACCGCTTTTCTGGCATGTCCAGATCAACTGCAGATACCAGCACTACTGGCGAGCGAAGTTTCCAAAGGGTATCTGGGCGCAAGCTTCCGTCTGCGTTTAGTGAAGGCATGACTTCAGACCAATTCTCACGCGGGGGAACTATGTCTGGATCCTCCTTTTATCAGGACGATCAAGGCACCTATGGCGGCGTGGGATTTTCCAAAGAAATAGGGAAAGAAATTGGCGACACTTCCAACTATCGTGGCTCGGGCCCTATGAACTTCAGACCCAGCCCTGCGAGAACACCCGTCATTCGACATCCCGATGATGAAAATCCGTTCAGCAACAAGAACCGCATATCACACCTGAGTCCTCCACAGTCGCCAAATCCCGACTTCCCACCCCGCAAAGGGACTCTTGGGAGGAGTCTTCCCTCTGCCGATGGCTCTCGAAGTTCTCGGTTCACGGAAAATGTCTGAATGAGCATTTCATATACTTCTTCACAGTCGCTTCAGTATCTCTTTTTCTAACGACACGCATGCACGTGCATAGAATCTCTATATTGCATTGTTTTCCTTATCCAGCATCGGTTGGCGGCCTCGTCTTGTATACCCGACGTGGCGCGTCACTCTCAATACTCACCCACATACTGTCCTTAATCTGAGCGCACTGTGGTGGCTCAGATCTAATGTCTTGTCCGTCTCTGTTCATGTTGTCTATTAGGTTCGCCTGCGTAACTTTTATTCTTCACGGCACGCCAGATGGGAAGCGGCGCTTGTCACATACCCCAGGTCGCGATGATGGAGTCTGTTCCATCGCTCGATCTTGTTCATATGCTTCTTCCTGATCTTCGTGTACATACTTTTCACCCCTGCGCTCTCAGCCCCTTATTGAGGGTGTCTGAGACGTATTTGTGCATATAGTCGCTATGTTTGCTACGCATTAGGCTGGGCGAAGGAAAGAAAGGGTTCTGGGGCTAGATGTCTCCATGTGTAGATATCTCGGCGTGTGTGGAGGAGTAACAGTGTAATCCGTGAATGGTCAAAAAGTTCGATCCTGTTCATTCAACTGGCTCTTTTCTCGTGCTCGCCCAACGATGCGCTGCGTCATAGCTGACATTCTCAACGCGCACAGCCTTTAGGCGAACATGCCAAGCACCGCTGATCGTTGATAGTGGTATAACGATGCGCGAATCAGAGTTTCATCCTCGCCGCAGCGAAGCTTTACGCCCAGTCGATCTCCTCCACAAAAGTGGATCTCAGCCACGGCTGCACTCCCTGTCACCCTGTGTTCAACCTCCATTTACACTGCCCCAGTCGATCAGCTGCCAACTTTACAACGACATAAAGCAAGATCCCATCCAAACTGTAGACTAGCTATTATCACAAACATTATCATCCTCATCTTTCTCCAAAGTCAATTCTTAAATCAAGGCTACAATAAAACAATCTAACATCATGGCTACTCTTCCCCCAGTGCCCCAGCCCATTGGCGTATTCCCGCAGTTCATCGCGCAAGGGCCTGAAACTCTTGTTCTGCGCGAGAAAGTCATGTCCCTCAGTGGTGATAGTTTTGAGATCAAACTCGCGAATGGGACGCCGATCCTGTACGTTGACCATGCCATCTCCGCACCTTTTACCACATCAAACCAGATCGTACCCTTGCTTAAGCACCTTCCCTTATTCAAGCCTCGCGTGATGAGTATCGTGTGATTTGTATCGTGCAATTGATGGATGTTTGATGCGGCTGCTGACGCAAGACACAGTCAAGTCGAAGGCAAAGTTCTCTCCATTTCCGGTCGCAAGAAGGTAAACGACATGGCTGGCAACCATCTGTTTAGTATCGTGAAAGAGCATTTCCATATACATACTACGTATGCGGCGGAGAACGCGAAAGGAGAGAAGATACTCGAAGTGAAGAGCAGTTTCAAACGTACGTCCCCTGATCGCAAGCAACATGGTCTAGAACGAGATTATAGATATTGGGATTGACTAACGTTGCGATATAGTGATGGGTAGCAAAGCCACCGCAACGTTCACTTCCTCAAACGGCAAACCTGAGGTTCTAACTATGAGCGGCAATTTCTTCGACACGACTGCGGATATCAAGGATGAAGCGCAGGGCGGTATGTACTTTCATTTACCACCTCATTTCACGACACTTCTGACGTATAGGACCAGGTCTTGTGGTAGCGCGTATTGACCGCAAACTGCTCAGTGGGAAAGATGTTTTCTTTGGCCAGCAGACATATGGCGTGCAGGTTGCGCCGGGTGTGGATATGGCATTGATTGCAGCGCTGTGTATTTGTTTGGACGAAAAGAATAATGAGAAGTAGATGAGAGAGGGAGGAAAATGCCGATAGGCACGTAAGGATACTGACCAAGTTGTTAATGAATGTATTTGAGCTACAGATAATGAGAATATTCATGTTGAACTTTTGAAGGAAGAAGTCAATTTGCAGGCGTAAGAGTATGAAAAGCTCATCTTAGTTCTGCGATGTAGCTCAAGGAAGCAATGTGAGGCTACTGCCAACCTCCTGCACAATTTGCGCTGGCAGCATACCGCTATAGGTGACGCTAGAGAACGGCCAAGGGTAACTTTTACTTGTTAATCTTATCCTTAAAATGACGTTGCATCATGATTTCGGGATGGGTAGGAAAGAGATTGTCGTCTAAATCTTAGGAGATTTGCCTGGTCCCTTTTCATGACGCTGCGTAAAAGAAGGCTCGCATGTGAACAACAACAACGAGAACTGGAATCAATGAACTCACCTTGATTTTTTTTTATTCTCGTGACGAATCTCATCTTCAATTAAGTAAACTTCTGCAGAACATCACTTCATCACTTCATCACCTAGCGGGACCATGCTACCACACATCACTGTCCTCCCCTACCACAACCCTTGACTCGCACATGATAGAAATATTCAGATATAACACACCGAGGCACCCTATAATCCTCAACACACTTCCATTTCCACACAGCCCTTTCCGCCTCGCCAGTTTCAGCCCACATCTCCCCAACGCCCAACACCCACCACAACCACCAACGCCAAAACTCCCAAACCCAGGTCCTCCCCCGTCCTCCCAACCAATCGCAACCACAAAACCGCAAGTTTCACAGCCCAAGTCCCACCAAAGCGCCAATCGTCCCCAAAATACACCCGCGACCCCAGCCCATCAAACCTGAAACGCAACCCCCGGCGTCTCAGATACGCTGCGCCCTACCCTCTCCGCCCCCACCACCATCCAAGACGTGCCGATCGCGTGCGAGGCCAAATCAACGAGTGCGAGCATGCAGATGCTGGAACGTGAGGGGCTGCAGAGGGAGATCGGAATCAGCATGGAAACGCGTTATGGAAGATGGTCCTTAGGCCAACCCCGTGCGCGCCTGGGGCAGCATGTTGGTTATGTATAGTATAGTTGTGGTATAGTATGTTAAGCCTGGATGGACGGGGTATGAGGTGTAAACTTATCAGACTTGAGTTTACGCTATTTCATGTCTAGCTTCTAATCTCTCTCTCTTGGATTCGGGTTTCCCTTTTTTTTTGTACTGCGTTTTGTGAAGGGTATTTTATAGTTTCCCAAGGTTGTTTGGCGAATTCATTCCAAGGTTATTGACGGAAGAAGTGGAGAGAATAAAACAGTGGACAACATTGGGAAGATTAGAGGACGACGGAAAAGAAAAGAAAAGAGGGAACGAAGTCAAGGCCACACACATTGAAAGGGAAACACCACCGTCGACATCACATCTCCACCCCCTTCGACCTATTGTCGGGGCACTCAAATACCTACATCGTCCACGCCTCAGCAACAACCACCACCCACCATCATGACCTCATTCTCCCCTTTCGACACCAAAATGTCCCTAATAATCCCCCTAACCGCCCTCCTCGTCACCGTCGCAATGTTCACCATAACCCTCCTTCGGCACCGCGGCCAACAACCCAGCGACCTCGAAGCCCAAAACAAACCCTCATACGGCTCCCTGAGCAGGAGATGTCGCAGCGAGAAGCGCAAGCGCCGCTTACCAGAGCTGTATGGGGACACGGTGGTTATGTGTGCGGAGTTGGAGGGGAGGGGGCGCGTGGGCGAATTGGCGTGTGGGGGGCGGGAGGGGTGGCCGGGGCGGAGGGAGAGAGAGAGGGATGTTGAGAGGGTGTGTGAGTTGGATGGGCGGGGGGTTGGGGAGGGCGGGAGGATATGAAGGTGGGGGGATGGGTGTTTTGGTTTTATGACAAGCGCCATGGGTTGAACAGTGGAAAAGAAACTTTACGAATCGAATAGAAGGAGAAGACTCAAAGCAGAGTGGTTTCATGAAAACGAAATGAGAGATGGCTGGATGGGAAAGGGCTACATCGCGAACCTTTTGTATTCACGGATGTATTTGTATCCTACAGTCGGAATAGGTTGGAGATTGGCTTTGAATCTTCTGGGTGCATTCCCATGTTGCCAACCAACGGCGAACGATTTGATGATGTTTATTCTCTTGACTCCTTTTTAGCATACGAACAATGCAAAAGAATCGAGTTTTCGATTTAAACACCTCGTGCGACGTGACCACGTAACCAAGAGCCGGATACCTAGATCCGGAGCGAGATAACCATTAAATGGATCGGATTCGTGTAGTTCTAACATCTGCACTCTACCCCCTGTCGACTGACACACAGATACTTTACACCCTTATATGGTGTCACTCCGCTGCCAAGTCCCTTTGAACGTTTCTGGTCCACATTCAGGCTGTCGACTTTAATTCCACTTGCTAGCCATCCTTTCACCGAAAAACTAATCGTGGCACATGAGGGCATGAGGACTTTGTTCTGCTTGACTCTCTTCGCATCGAGATCGGCGCCCTGCTCCACTGGCTGACTTGCCGCTTGAGAACCTGACTGGTAGGACGACGTTTGGTCGTCATCATAGTCGTAAGTGCTAGTTGAGAAAGAGACTGGGCCGCCGTTGTCGAGAGAATCTGAAGAATCGTCGTCTTGTCCGATCACGGTGCCGCGGAGTGTTGCTGTTGCTCCAATCCCACCACCACGATCTTGAGACATCAAGCCACTGATTTCTCGACTGCTAACCCGCCATTCTATGCTCCGATCACCAGGCGCGTAGTCGGCATCCCCTGTTCCCCGGAGTACTCTTAAGTCTGCAATGTTCTTGACCCCGGATGGGAGAGGAATCCTTATGACCATCTCCTCAATGGCTGGAGAACCTGTTGTACCTGTGGACGCAAACCCCGCGCCTCCCATACCTCTTCCAAGACCGCCTCTCGTGGCCGGGGCACTCGATTGTGGGGTCGTTGATTTGCCCGTAAAGCGCGGGTTAAGTTGCAACCGGACTTCAAAGTCTGATCCCGTCGGGCCAAGAGATGGTGAAACCGAAACGGTGGCCGGAATATTTAATTTTGGCACTGATTTCGCAGTTGCGGATGCTGAGAAGGAATCAAGTGCAGCTGGTCCAAGTAAATCGACTTCGTATCCCGCGAGTACAAAGCGTCCATCTGGTGGGACAAAAGATAGCTCTCCAGGCCGCTCTTTCCATCTGTTCAATCTCACACAAGGATGGAATACCGGTAACGATACTGCATTATGTATTCCCCCCGGGCATCCAAGCTGAAGTATGAGATCTGGAACTCCCGACACCTTTGCAGTGAAAGCAATGGTGCCATTCGCAATTGCGGAGAGAGGGCGCCCAGAGGGCGACAGAATAACCTCCAATGTTTCCACAATATCCACATACATCTCATTGGAAGTATGTCTCACGTTCGCCCTGCGCCAGGGCACAGGAGATGTTGTTTGCGATGTGTTCGTAGGGCCCAATCGTGGGCTCGGCCTTGAAGCCAGCGAGAAGGGCGTAGCAGAGGGTGCCAATGAACTGGGGGTTGAACTTGGCAAGCCAACACCGCCTAGCAAGCTCTTCATGAAGTTTGGGGCGTCGACGACGTCCCGCAGCGCATTCGGCTCTGTGCACGAGATGATGCCCCCGTCAACCATCTCGCTGAGCAGCTGTGCCACAACGTCATAGTTGCTTTCAATCTTGTTGGCCAGGAGCGGCGACCCGAGAAAGTCTTCTAGAACATCGGTGACGCGGTGGAGAAACTCCAGCACTTGCAACGGCTCCGTGTCCGAGGAGCATGGGCACAGGAAGAGCAGTTGATCTTGTGCGAGCGAGTAGAGCAGCGTCGGGGGATTGGTGGCGGGCAGGTATATCAAAGACGGCCGCGGCGACGGATGCGCAAGGTAGAGCGGCAGCAGCGTGCTACTGGCAGGCGGGCGGCCGATGTATGTGTGTTCGAGGAGAGGAGTGCTGTGTCGGGTCAACTTGGGCTTGTCGCATTGCCGCGTGTGATGCGTACTTGTGCTCATCAAACAGATACAGAGCTTCTATTGCACTCATGTTTCCCAATCCAGGCCCGAGACTCCATTCACAGCCGAGGGTGAGGGTGGAGGGAGGCGGGATTGGTGGGGTACGTTAAGGCGGGGACCTGAGCTGTGAATGTTCCATGATGCGCGACAAGGGTGCCCCTGCGACTGGCCATGCTCGGCTGCGGGTCGTCCGACGTCTTCAACACCACAGGCTCGTCTCGCCATCTACGCTCAATTCGAGTTCCGGGGACCTGTGTATACCAACTACGGCTATGGTGCAGCTCAAAGATGACACGCCAACACTGAAAGAGGCCCTGAAGCAGGACAGAGCGCAGTACGATGACTGCACGCCGTGTCGCATAGTGGGTACGATGCTTCGCAGATTCTGTCTTTCAACGACATTCGCGCAAACTTTATATATGCTCGACGTGTCGTTATCCATCACCGTGTTAATTCATCTTGATAGGAAGTGCTACCTTCGTGGGCCTCGGCGTCTTCACCTACGTGTCCGGCCACTCCCAGATCAAAGCGAACGAGGCGACTCTACGGGCGAGTAAGAGTATTTTCGGCATGAAGAGCAGGCGGGCGGCCATTACAGGGACAAGCGCAGTCATGCTTGGATTAGGCGTATATCGGTGGTTTGCATAAGTCTTATCAGAATGATTCAGCCTTCAAACCACCAAAGAGCGAATTTCGAACGACACGGGGGACTGTACAGTACATGGGATGGAATCAAAAGATGCATAGCAAAAGGCGTTGGAGGTCACTTGAACATACACCACTCGAAACATATCATTTTGCAATCGAGGCTCACAGCCACACTTGAACACTGTATTGTGAACAGGTACACATAATATCTTTGTTACATGTCTTGCAGCTTCCGGCTCTCAGGAGCCGTTTCCTGTTTATGAAATGCTGACTTGGTATCTTGGTTGCCCCAAACACTGAAAGACGGGTAAAGAACCCCGAGAAAACATGGAAACACCCCAGAATGCGTCTAATTACTTGCTCCGCCCAATGCAATTATGCTCCCTGTCCGCTGCGCCATATGGTGAAGATGCAAGAGAGGTCGTGATATCATCGAAATGCCTCTTCTCAATCGCAAGGTAAAAGCAAAAGAGCAGCAGTACTCGATTTGTACCGTGGTTTCAAATCAACATACCTTACCCAGAATCATGACGAGCGTCCTCGTTTGGGGCCACCGGAGGATCCGTCCCGGCGATCGTTGAAGCCGTCAATATTGAAAAAGTCCTGCATCAGCCTCCGTTTTTGCCCAGCCCCGCTCCCCAGCTGAAAGAGGTTTTGGGCGGCAGAACGTTGAAGGTTGCGAGAAGATCGATTCGATTGGCGGCGGGGCGAAGGAAAGGCACGGCGGGCCGCGGCTGATATGTCGGCCGTTGTATTGTCGACGTTTGAATTCGATGGGTAAGTCTGAGGTGCGGAAAATTGGAACACGTGGTGCAGAGGCGACATGTCCGCCTCAGCGGTCGTCGCCTCCATGTGCACTGGCGGAGGGGCAGAGTCGGACCGCGAGAGAGGTTCCGTGACTGGTTCTGCAGTGCGAATGCGCTCGGGACTCAGGTTGCGTTCCATGACGGGCGAAGAGCTTCGGGCGCGCTTGTCGTCCAGGTAGTCCTCATCGCTGTCACTGCCCGACTGCTTTGGCTGGGTGCCTTCGAAGCGCTCCGTGGCCCACTGCCGTATCCGCCAGCCTTCGCCATCTCCCACGCCAATGTTCTCCTTATCTAAAAAGTTGAGCAGGTCCTCGAGGGCTTCTTGGTAGCCGTCGGTCCTCGCGTTGTCTAGATCGGCAAGCGCCGACTTGTACAGATTCGTGACGTTTAAGGCGGCGGTACGGAAGGATTGGTGGACATCTGGTTGCCGCCTCGTCTTGGGCAGCGATGTGTTCAAACTGCGCATTGAGTCCATGTTCTCTATGGCAGGTGGGGAAGGGGGTCTGCCGGGGGATCTGGTGGGAATGAAACTCTGTTCTCTAATATGCACCGATATTGGGCACCTACCTCGTGGTGCGTGAGCCGCGGGTGTGGCAACGTGTGGTCGAGCAGAAGCGCCGTCTGCCTCTCGGCAATATGTACAAAGTTACAGGGTGAGAGTGTCGAGCACTCGGGAAGGAACGTGGTGGCGGGCGGTGGTTGGCCTGGTGGTGGTGTTGAATGTTGTGCCTCGGCGGGGTGACGCTTAGGGAGTCGACAGTAGTGGTGGTTTCTTCGCGCGCTACGCGCTATGACCACCCTCACGTCAACGGGGATGTCACCTGCATCCTCCATCACAACCAACATGTGACTCAGCCCTGCTCAGCACTGTCTAGCGCTTGCAAACAATATATTACTCTCCCGGAACATCTTGTAACCATCGCTCTTGGTTTGATGGTCTCACCTTTTGAACGCCTCCCCGTTGAGGTGTTTGATATAATTGCACTGCACTTCGATCTATCATCTTACTGTGCTATTCGCCTTGCTTCCCAGCGCCTGCATCTGCTCAGCTTTTCGACTTTTACCAAGAGACACTTTTCAGAGCTCTCTACAACCCTTGGCTCTGCATCTCTTGATCGCCTGGTCAGCGTGTCTAGTCAGCCGTATCTGTGCACCGTGGTTACTGTGCTCGATGTTCGGCTGTTGAATCATCGAGACTACAAACTTTTGACCACCATCCGACGGGTGGGCAAGTACCCTCCTCCAAAACGTTTCCCTCAAGTCACAAGCGTCAAACCGCAACATATCAGTCAAGAGGCAACGCTGTACGATGATTTATGTAGAGCTGAATCTTCAACATGCGTCGTCGACCGCCTCGCTCGTGCCTTAGCCGCATTCAGCAACCTCAGGACTATGCGCTTCCATGCCCGTCATCCAGAGCCTCTGGGGTGGCATTCGTCCAACATGCCAGAGGGTGACGTGTTGTTTCGCTCCGAGTGTTTCCGGGCCGTCATCGACGCAGTCATCAAGAGCGAGGTTCAACTGACAGAGTTCAGTATGGTCAAGGGAAAGAAGAAGCTCAGGTCAAGCAAAAATGCGAACCTTCCTCATCCTGCCTTCCAATTACCACTGCCGTCACTGCTGGCGTTGCAACATACGTTCTTGAACCTTGAAACACTCGTAGTCTCCATGACCGCCAGTCATAATGAAGATGCGCGTTTACCGGGGTGGGAGAATGGCCTCAGCCAACTTATCAGCACTGCACCATTGATCAAGCATCTGGCTCTTTGCTTAGATCGTAGTCATAATATTTCACACTACGGCGCGGCGGTGATACGATCAATCACACAGTCATGTCATTTATCAAAGCTTCAAACGTTTAGACTGGCCAATACGTCGGTCCACGAAGAACACCTGGCAGCATTCTTTACTACGCATGCGGCGTCGCTATCCAAAATCATCTTATCAGACACCAAGCTTTTGACTGGGAATTGGTCCTCCCTCTGGACGTCATTCGATGTCCTCAAAGAGCTGAGATATCTGAAGTTGCTATCTCTCCAAGGTACAAACGCTCCTGTTCAGTTTCGACATCGGAGCAAACTTCGACACTCCATTACTCTCGAGGCAAATGAAGAAAGGCCGATGGTCGCTATGCTCGATGACTTGATCACCGCCTGCAACTCCGAAAGCGACCTCTCGATGGCCTACGTTCATGTAGTGTAAGCCTACATTCTACACCAAAATTAGTTACCTGTTACATTTTCCCTCGGTGTCTACCCGCGCTTTTGTAATTCCAGCAAGGACGCTGAACGTAAGATTCCATCAAGAGCGCCAATGCTGTGGACGAAGGAAACTATCCTTTGAGAATAATGATGAGATATGAAGAAGTACATCAGTGTCAACATGCTTACCGTAGTTCTTGGTGAATGTTCTGGTTGGAGCCACAATTTGACTACTTAGGTATTATAAGATCATGTTATGACATACAGAACTCGGCCTTGCTACGCTCGACTGAGATTGCATGCTCAGCATATTCTAATTACTTAGCTAGTAGAAATTATGCGAAAATTTTTGTTCGCGTGATGGCTGGTTTACTGTTCACGATGAGTATGGAAACGGCTTTGGCAATCAGGATCAATCACTGCACAGTACTTAGGTAGGTATAGGAGGTACAAGGCAGTCATTATTGCTGGGTAGTCTCAATACCTCTCTACCAATGAATACTCAATATCACACGTGCCAATATGACACCTTTCTCAATCTTATGAATCGTTTATCTTCCAAGTACAGCTAGCCCAAAGTAACGTATAACAAAATCATGATTGCAGAACATCTCCTCTGATTATGACAGACGCAAGCGTGCCTTTGCCAAAGCACTCAAGATATAAACATGATCCCTCTGCATAATCCTTCCTACCCTGGGATGGTCCCTAAACTCGTCTTCGCACTTAATGCCGTCTGCTGTCAATCGACTTTGGTCACCTTCCTTTGGTGAATTATCAATAACCTTCTTCGGGGCTACATAGTGCATTGATGGAAGGGTATGCTTCTCCTTTTCTGCGCATTCAATATCGTGCACGAATTGCTCTGCATGTTACTTAGAAGGTGCTAAGCATGGGTATTGGAACAATTGTAAGTACCCCAACTCACTCCCAATTGTTGTAGAGTCTTCCTCGCGTTCTTACGGGATTTTTGCCGGTCTCGATGTTCCCATTGTTCGACACCGCTATGGGCGAGTGGCGTTCTGCGCTTCAGTGTGGATGAGTGGAGTTGTTGGGTCAGGCCTCGTGATATGAGCTGCCTGTAGGCTACCTCGTTTGAGACTGTGGTGTTTGAGCTATTAGGTGATACTGAGGCTCTATCGAGACCGAGTGTATTGGCAGAGACAACATGGCTACGAGGTAGCATGGCAGGATAGCGACCACCCAAGGGAGAACAGAAGTGAGCAACGAGAAGAAAGAGCTCGTTGCGACACCAAGACATTTGACTCACATGAAGCACGAGACATATGGCGATGTTTGCAGTGCTATGACTACAACATCGACAATCAAGCTTCAACATCTGGCATTCAAGTTTTTGTACTCACTCTATTCACATTTCCGCCTGTTTACAGGGCCAGCCTCTCCCCGAGCACACCGCCATACCACACCATTGCCAACAAACCCACCAAGTTCACAAGACTGCTAATTCCATGTAGGATACCAAACTGCTTGTTCAACTCCTGCATCTCCTTGCTATGCGGACCGGCGTCATAACTCTTCTTCCCGTCCCTCGTCTCCTGGTGCTTTCTCAGTCCCATGACCTTGGTCGTTTGAGGGCCAATGTACACCCAGTTCACGAGCGCAGTGAAGAACATTGTGCCAACCAGCCATGCGCTCAAGCTATCCGACGAAGTCTGAATCTTGGGCGATGATAATAGGTAGGGAATGAGAGAAGAGGGGCCGGACGGATACGTCAAGAACATGACGAAAGGTGTGATGGTCTGTAGAGTGAAATAGATTGGGAAAACGTTCTTTTGGAGCGTGGAGAATTGTGGTCGGGGAAGCACGCGGAAAGCCACGATGCCGCTCACGAAGGACTGGAAGAGCGTGGAGCCGAGGAGGGTGCCATAGCTGGAGGATGACATTAGTGTGAATCTGGTGATCTGTGGAAATTTGTGTACCTTAAAAGATGATATGTCGCCGGGTTCTTGAATGACGATAGCGAAGACATGATTGGGTTGTGGCGCGGATGCGTGTGTTGAAGTCTGACGTTCCACAACAACGGTAAGCTGCTGTGGAGGATTAGAGTATGACGAGAACAGGCTGTGATCGAGTGCAGCTTGCTACAGGGAGGTATAGGACAAAATGGACAAAACGATGCGCGAGATGCTAGAGAAGCGTGTTATGCTTCCAACTGCAAGCCTCGGTCAATGAGATCATGACATGTAACATGTGCCATCCCTGCCAGCGACATTGCCCTGCATGACTCCAACTAGCTCGTCCACCCCACATGACGTGGGGACACACGCGATGAGCTAGAAAACGCCTGTTGCACACAACCAATATATCGGGAAAAGTTTGTGGTGAGATAGGATGGATGCGATGGCTGCCATGGCCCTCGCATGCCGTCGCAACGGTGGTGCAGCAACGGTGGGATGGATGCCAGGGCCGTGCCAGGCATTGCACGGGCATCTGAGCAAACGTTGAGATGGATTACGTGCATGCTATAGTACTAGAAGTGCTCCATCCGATGCCGCTACAAACTTTTCCCCATACACGCTCTCATCCACATACATTCCGTTCTAAACTTGGCAACCCATGCGGCTTCCAAACCTCATCTCCTTGCGTCGCCCCGAGTCCATTCCCCTCGAGCCAGAAGACATCTTCGGCTCGTGCCTCGGTGGCATTTTCACCGACGACTTGCAGAACCAGCACGGCGACGACGCCGATACAACAATTGTATACAAGAACGCAAAATATGGCGAGCTGGAATTCAAGACTGCAGATGTCAATGGCGAGGAACAGAGGACAAAGTTTGCCCATTACCTGTGGAATGCGGGTGTGCTTATGGGGGAATTGGTGAGCGGACGCGCAGAGCCAAACAAGATTGAAGAAGACGAGGATGCGTGGGAAAATGGCGAGTGGTGGCTCAGTAAAGAGGAAGAGAAATTCTGGAGTGTGCAGGGCGAGACAGTCATGGAGCTTGGAGCAGGTGGGTTGGGGTGAATGAGAGGTTCAAAGATGAGACGGCTGATGGGATAATTCTTGCAGGCGTCGGACTGGGAGGGATTGTGAGCGCATTGGCAGGGGCAAAAGAGGTGTGTTTACACTAAGTCGCAAGGTTTCATGACCTTCTTTGACACCATTATTCTAGGTTTCCATCACCGACTACCCCGCGCCTCCCATCCTCGAAACGATTCGGACGAACGTTGCGAAGAACAGCCCTTCGACCCTCCAATCCAATGTACGTGTCGAAGGCCACACCTGGGGCTCTAGCAGCTCTCCCTTTGAATCTTCACACACGCACCACTATACACGCATCCTTGCAGCGGATTGCCTTTGGATGCCGTGGGAGCACGAGAACCTTGCCAGATCGATGCTTCATTTCGTCGCCGATACGCCCGATGCGCGTATCCTCTGTATAGCAGGCTTTCATACAGGTCGCGCAAAGATGGCGCCTTTCTTTGAGGAGGTGATACCACAGCAGGGCTTGGAGGTTGAAGATATATTCGAGATGGACGCTGATGGACAGCGGCGGCCGTGGGCAGCGGAGCGTGATGGTGGGACGGAAAACGTTGGTGAGCGCAAGAAATGGCTCGTCCTAGCTCGGATACGGCGTGCTGCTCGATAGCAGCCAGCAGCGGAATTCGTATCCTGTATCATCATCTTCTTTTGAAGCATAGCGTGACAACACTGCTACCAGTCTGGCCTCCAAACGTGAAGCTGGGATACTTGACCTTGCCCTCGAACACCAGCTCACCTCCACTAAACCAGCCCTTGAGTTCATCCTCTGTCCAATTGCAACTTGTAATCAACAGCCTCCCACCCTTCTTGACCAACGGCTCAACCTTTTCTCTATATCCCTCGCATATCCTGCGGCCCTGTGCGTCCGTTTCTTGCGACAAGCAAATGGCATCGAACGTGCCCTTGTCCAGCACAACGTCGAAGCCTCCGCCCAACCACGCCCCAGGTGTCTGCGTGAGGAGATCCCACTCGTGGAACACTATGCTCGCGTACGCATCTTTGTCATCTTTTGCATCGCGGATCGATCCTGCCAGCCGCACACTCTCGCTCGAGTAGTCGACACCGACCATGTCGCCTGCCCACTCGTCCTCGCGCAGCGCAAACAAGAGATGCCCATTGCCTGTGCCCAAGTCTAGAAACCGCGCGCCCCTGTGCTCATCGCCGCCCTTGTGTATGTGGCCTTCGTCGGACAGATCTTCAAGGAACGAGAGCATGCGCTCTTCGGCGCCAGCGTCGCTGAACCATACTGTGCCCTCGTCGTCGGCATTGGCAGCGAAGTTGGTGCGCTCAGTGCTGTACGCCGCATCCCAGTAGGATTTCGTGCCGAGCTCGGACGGGTCGAGGTGGTTTGGGGTGGTCATCGTGGATGTCGTAGAGTAAAGGTGATTTGGAAACTGTGGTTGGGGAAATTTTTGGCGGGGTCAGATTTGGGGGGCGAGGGGTACAGCGCCGTGTGTTTCCTGGCCGCGGAGAGACCGTTGGCCATTCGAGCTATTCAAGTATACGAACGAAAGCGGGTGATATAATCGTGTATAAACATTGATAGCATACTGATAACTCATTCTCAATGACCATGGAAGATAAACCTGCTTGTAGCCTCATGTATGTCCTAAAAACCCAGTGGACGGTCCTGAGGGCCGACATTGAGCCCAGTACCACAAACCCCTATATGATCGTCATCATTTGGTCTAACATCCGGTGTAGTCACCGTTATATTCCTGGACTTCTCTTGCGGCGACAGATCAACCTCATCTGCCGCCCACTTGCCAGTAACCATCTGCGTCTGGCCACGTACCCTCAAGTATTGCAAAGCTCTACAGTGATCAAGCAAGTTCTCAAACGTGGACGATCCAATCTGCGGTAACTCGCAACATCTCAGGGACAGTCTCTTGAGCCGCGACCCACTCGATCTGCCCACAAGGTCAAGGGTATTATCAAACTCGAAGGGTAGTAGAGAAAGTACCCTAAGGTTCAGGTCCTCGACCATCGAGGACGCCAAAAGAAGAGCAAGGTCTTCCGAAGCTGGGAATATGCGGTTCCTGGAGAATCGAAATTTTGTATCCCCAGACTCGGATTCGCTGCACCTTTTACGCATAGCCTCCGCAGCTGCATTGTCGGCCTCAAGTTCTATGATGGACAGACGCAAGACTTTGAGGTTGCCGCCGCGCATGAGATATATTTTTAATTCGGTAATCTCGCAAAATCCGGAGTGAGTTCGGCGATTAGGTGGGCCGGTAGCCCTAAGGTTACGGTCAAATACATAATTGACTCCTATGTTGAGCGTGTGCAGTTGCGGTGATGAGAGTATGGTCTCATCTAAAGGATTTGAGCCGCGCTCATCATTTATGTTGACAAGCTTAGCGCATGGATGCTTTTTATAGATGATTTCCAAGATCCCTTTCGGTACAAAAGAACTATTGCTCCAGCAGAATGTTTCAAGGGTCCGGATGTTATTCAAAGCTGCGATGAGATCCTGATTGAAATCTTCCTGTAGTTTCATGTTCTGCACGGTCAGATGCCGTACTTGGCTCTTGATACTGTCATCAGGATCTCCCAATCTTTTCAGTATGCGCACTGAAGTCCGGGAATGATGCTTGCTCAGGCGGTAAAGAACAACATTGCGGAAGATGAATGGTTCGCATTGAACACGGCATTCGTGAGATAATGAGCTCAGGTAGATTAGATCTTTCCACGAAAGCTGGGTTTTAAATTAGCATCAGTCCATATGCTATGGCGTTTGCGTCTAGTACCTGCTCCACTATCATATGGAAGACTTCAGTTGGCAAGCTTGTGAGCATTGCTTTGCTCGTACGGTAGAATATGCCTTGATAAGACAATATCCAGGTGAATAAGGAGCGGAGAAGCTGAAGTAAAGCATTTATAGTGGCAAAGTATCCCAACCTCATCTGGCATTTCGACTCGGAAGTTTGGAGTCGTGAAGGAGTATAGCATAGGTATATTTCACAGGACGTGAGCACCCAAAGTCGACCTCCGAGGTTGACTGTGCTCCCCTGTCGTGGCGTCGTGGCTGTGGACATTAGCCTGCTTCTGGATTGCAATACCTTGCTGGGAATATTTGGAGTCAAATTTTTCCGTACTTTCATATTTTCTGTGGTCGTGGGAGCATTCAATGTCCTAGTTGAGGTTCTAGAGGGATATAAAGTAGATGAATAATGCGAGGTGCTAGATAGTGCTAGAGAGTTCACTCCAAGGACTGCTGTGTCAACGCTTGGGTATTTAATAGGCGTTTACTATGTAGGCAGGAGTAGATAAAAGTATCCTAGTCAGTGATCAATTTATCTCAAGTTAGCTCGAGAGTTTCGGTTACGCAAGAGTAAATCAAAACTACAATGCACATGAGAAAACAAAAAGGATGCAATGTTGAAGATCCAGTGCAAGTGGCGGTGCGGTCACCGGCCTCTTCGTCTCTGAGACTGAAGCCTGAATTCATGTTCTGCAGTACGAACTATGCTTCGAGGCTCATGTCGACTCTGATACTGGTATAACGCAAAACATGTTTACTTTAATGCAGACAACCCGAACAGAGAGCACGCACTCGGTGATTCAGGAAAAAATATCGTGCAATGATATTGTGAAATGCTTGGTGAAATTGTCTTGAACCCCACAAAATTGCCTGTGATAATGCCTTACCATTCTAAAATCTTTGGTCCTACGACTCCAAAAAGAAAATCGTTTGATAAAATGAAAGCTATAGTCGAGTTTATCAAGGGTAGAGGGGAAAGTTAATAAACTTCCGCAGACATGAAGCAACGGGAACATTTTGCGGGGGAATTTGGAGATTGGTTTGCTCTGTTCACAAAAATTAATCAAATGATGAAAGGCAGAAAGGATACAGAGCGGAGAAAGCTTTTGTATTCTATCGTAGTTAGAAAATAGGCAAAGTTTGAGCGAACCTAACTTTCGTGGCGAACTTCATCTTGAATATTGCCCTGATGCATGTACACGTACCCCACGATACTGGTAAAAACATTCCACAATTGACTGGAAGTGCGGAACAAACATATTGCGCTCAAAAGGAGCAACAGAATCAGGAAGTGCCAAAAAAAATCCTACAGGAGTGTCGAAGTTCAAGGTCCCGATTAATCATCAGATACTTACAACCTCGGCCTCCTCCTCTTGCTCCTCCTCTACACTTTACTTTCGGCAACGCCCCTCAATCGCATCAATTCTTCCAAAAACGTAGAAATAAATAATACCCATAAAGCTAATCAACATTCAATACCGTGCACTCGTTGACATCGAGCGCTCGCCTCTAGCTATGGCGCTTTCTCTCAAGTCTCAAACGTCTCTACCTTCTGGAATCCTGCTCGAGGCTGAAGAGTTTCATGATTATGGCGGATGGGTGCTAGATTCTCAATTCGAGCTTGAAATGGGCTCTCCGTACTTGCTAGCACATGGGAATGGCGTCCCTGTGGCGAATGCGAGAACTACCGTTTCCGTCACAGATGAAGGCGACTACAATGTCTGGGTGCGTGCGAAGGACTGGGTCCCAGGGTTCCATCCGGGAAGATTCCACGTCAAATTGAACGGAAGAGTTTTGGAGAAAGAGTTCGGGGCCAATGATGAAGACTGGGAGTGGGAGTTTGGTGGGAAAGCCAAGTTGTCAAAAGGGGAGGTAAACGTTGAACTCCATGATCGCACAGGGTTTTGTGGAAGGTGTGATGCCATCTTCTTCACTCGTGAGGATGGAAGCCCTCCAACCGATTCCAATGAAGCAGCACGCGCATGGCGAAAACGACTTCGTGGCCTACCCGACGAGCCAGTAGATGCTGGACACTTTGACGTTGTTGTTCTTGGGGGAGGTGTAGTCGGATCCACTGCTGCCCTCATAGCAGCACGGCTAGGAGATCGGGTGGCCTTGGTGCATAACCGGCCGTTCTTGGGTGGAAACGCCAGTGTCGAGATCGGACTGCGGCCGCGTGGTGTCACTGGGCCGCTGATCGACGAAATTTCAGAGAGGACACCAGATGGCGATATTGTAGCGAAACAACTCCTCGATGCTGAGTCGAAGGCTAAAGTGTACCTGGAACACACTGTATACGCATCCAAGGTATTAAATAATAGGATCATCTCGATCGATGCCCGACATGCCCGCACTGGACGAGAGCTGCGTTTCACGGCACCCGTATTCATCGATTGCTCAGGCCGAGCATTATTAGGCGACTTTGCCGGCGCGACTACACTCCATGGTCAAGAATCTCAGTCTGAATACAGCGAGCCTCTAGCTCCGAAGGAGCGAGAAGAATCCCATCACGGAAACACTGTCTTCTTCCGTACACGCATGGGCTCCACACCCATATCCTTTCCCTTGGTCCCATGGGCAACTGCTGTCTCGAAAGATTTCTCCAATCTCGGCGGGCAACTAACCAAACCAGGCGTCGAAAATGGGCCGGGCCCTATGGTGGGCGCCCCAGATCCCAAACTGCGGCGGCGCATGAAAGGCCCCTTAACGCATTTTTGGGAGTATGGACAATGGCTCGATCCCTACAAAGAAGGCGAACGCATCCGCGATTACCTCCTCCGCGCCATCTACGGTACCTTCTCCAACGTCAAAACGCAGTCACCCGAAGAATACGCAAACCTTGTGCTTGACCATGTCGCTTTTGTCGCCGCACAAGGCGAATTCAAGCGGTATAAAGGCGCCTACGTCCTCAGTGAGACAGATATCCGCTTACACACGTCTTTCCCGGACGCCGTTGCCAGGAACGGCGGCGCATTCTGTTTGCACTACCCTCCTGCGCCAGACGCCAAGTACGCTTTTAGGTTGAAGTATTGGGAGTGGGATGAGCGCGACAACAAAAACTACGACATCCCGTTTCGCAGTTTGTATTCGTGCAACGTGGAGAACTTGATGATGTCGGGAAAACATATCAGCGTTACGCATGTTGCGGGCTCGAATACGAAGTTTATGGGGAATGGGGGACAACATGCGATTGCGACGGCAGTGGCGGCGCATATTTGTAAGAAGTATGGGGTCAGTCCGAGGATTGTGGGTGAGAAGTACGTGGAGGAGTTGAAGGGGCTCGCGAGGAGAATTGCAGAGGAAAATAGATATCCAGAGAGACCCCAGGATGTAGATTGCTCAAGACCAAAGTTGTGACAAGGAACAAGCGATGTCTCCAAAGCAGTATAGGGGAATTTTTGAAGGTCAAAATCTGGATCTTTCTAGGCGGTATGGCTATTATCTTTAACCAGATGTCATCAATGAAGAGAGAAATTCAGCAGGGAACATCTTTGTATTATAGAAATGGAGATTAAACTTGTATTGGGTATCTCAAAGTGTGGAATAGAAAGAATAATGTATGTGTGCTTCCAACTGCAACCCCATGCACCGATCAGAGAACAAGATTAACCAAAAAGGCGAAGGTTTGCCGTCCTAAATGGATCATGTTTGCACAGCAGGGGCCACCCTATGTTCGCCTAAGTTGTCTGCTTTCTGAGTTTGAGGTAGCCATTCTGTTATGTCGCTGCCAACTCGCGTCCGGTCAGAGCTTGCATCCGCAGACAACCGATGCGGAAGATCGTACGGCTTCGTGACCTCGAGGTGTTGAGACCCATAAGGTAGAGCTTGACTATTGTTGCCAGAAGCCAAGTCGATATATGAATTGTTGTTTAACAATAAATCCTTCGATGCTTCTGAGCCCTTTCCCTCCAGCTTCGAAGCATCCATGGGCGCTCCAGAGTCTGAACGACTAGATGTCTCTCCTTCCTCTAAAACTTTGGCAGGTGCAGTCCTACTTCGAGTAAGGCCGTTCAATGTTGGCCCATCGGCACTCCTTCTCCCCTCAGATTCTCTCGCCTTGTCGTCTTGGGCAACGGGTGCTGTTTTAGCCTTCGATTGAGATCGTTTCGTTTCTTTCTTGGAGTCTTCCATGCTTTTTCGAGGCATACGCTGGCCATCCTTTTTCTCACTACGACCAGTGAGCGATGCGAAAACACCTGTCTTGTTTTTCTTCTTCTCATCTGTGATAGTTTGCCGTAATTCCTGCCACCTGGTTCCAACGATTTCTTCCATCTGCGCACGTGTAGCTACGCTGTGGACTGTGTCTCCTCCTGCTCCGCAAGACTGCATATTCTCTGTGGCAGCGACAAGATCTCGCAATTCTCTTACGCCCTGGGTCATACGTGCTCGACGTAAGTAGGCTGTTGGTTGATATCTCTTCATGTATTCTGCATCTAAGCCTTTCATGGTGTACGCGGCGGGACCCAGGAATGCCGCTATATCTTTCAGGACTGCGCCGCCAACACCAAAGCCGAAGCCTCTTACTGCGCCTAAGAGTCCACCATTTTTTGCTCCGTGCCAGGGCTGAGTGACTATTCCAGTAACACCGTCTCTGACACCATAGATGAACTCGTCCCGTCCAGCACGAAGTCCAGAGTGAAAGCCTGTAACTCTTGGTGGCCGACGTACTGTTTCGTCACCATACAGGCGGGGTGCATTATGAAAACCCTGGGCTAGTGCGAGAGTAACATTCATTGGAAATCGAACAATTGCTGCGCCGGTCTTTTTGAAACCAAAGGCTGCTTCATGGCCAAGCTCTTCCGCTAGGTCTTCGTCAGGTTCGGAGATCTTTGACAAGGTTGATTCTTCGCGAGTTGCCTTCGGCCTACTCTCCATCGGATTCTTATTCTTGTTCGTTCGGGCTTCGTCGTCTTGAATTGCAGAGTTAGCTTCGGCAAGCGTGGCTATTTTATGTTCGTTGCGCTTCTTCATCTTGTGCTTTTTGATCATTATGCGTTCCCTTTTCTTGATACTCTTCCCCATCTCAAGAGGAACGCCCCCTACGCCCGTAGCTGCATCAGTTACGGTTGACATGAGACTGCCCCAGAGCCCTGTTACAGGCTCACCAGGCCCACCAAAGTCATTCCATTCGTAATGCCGTGCAAGCCTAAGTTCGTTCCACTTTAGCATTCTCGTTTGGATTAAAATCTCGGCTGCCAGCGCGGAAAGCTTGATGTTCGTCTTCTTGATTTTCCACACTGCTGCTCGATCCTCAAGGAAGTCGCAGCGCATGCTATCATCTCCATGGAGTGGTAAAGATCTATGGAACGAGCGGACACTGTTCAGGGCGCCATCTCCTTCCATTTCAATGCTATCAGCGATTTTTTGAACGTTGGTCCTGGCTTCATCGGTGAGGCACTGCTTGATGCCAGTAGCGAGACGCTCGGCATCCAGCTTCTTGTACGGTATACAATCGTGCGCACCAGCTTTTGCTTTGCTCACCATCGCGCCCCAGAAAGGCTGATCACCAAAGAAAGGTACGATCATTGTGGGCTTTGCGCATTTGAGACCGATTGCGGTGGTTCCAGCTCCGCCATGGTGCACGACTGCGCTGCATCGTGGGAAAAGCCAGTCGTGGGGGGTATTGTCGATCATGAAAATGTTGTCGGGACAATCCGCATTGGAGCCAAACCCTCCCCATCCTTTTGAAACAAGAGCTCGACAACCTGCAATCTTGACTGCTTCGAAGATCAGTTTGGTGAACTCATCTGGGTCATCAACAACGATTGATCCAAAGCCAATGTATACAGGAGGATCGCCGGCGTCCAGGAACTTCGTCAAGTCAGCTGGTGGTGTGAATGACGAAGCAAGATCAAGGAATACGAATCCTGAAATGTCGATCTCAGGACCCCAGTCTTTGGGTTTTGGAATGAGACCGGGTGACCACATATATGTGTAAGGAACCTTCAATCTGTAAAGTTGCCCTGGCGCCCATAACGTGCTAACTTCTTCGAGAAACAGTATCTGCGAGCGAAATCGGTTGATAAGGTCTCCAAGTCCCTGCCACATCATCATCTCAACAAGAGGGTACGACATGAAGTTGCTATACGTTGCTTCGATATTTGACGCTTTGACGTTCGCCAGTGGATGTGGGAAATGTACAGTAGGTGTATAAGGAAAACTACAAAGTCAGTCCGGTTGGCTTCCTGGGAATTGCGGAGATTACGTATACGTACGTGAACATCATGTGTAACGGGATGCCTAGTTTCTCAGCGATATGAGGTGCTGCGAAGCTGGGAGGGTTGGCAATGATTGCGTCTGCTACAAAGGGCTGTTTATCGGCCACTAGATTCAGTCAGTCAGATGTCAATCCTCCATTGTTATCGAGAACATACTCATTTTTGCATTCGCATCGTCCGGTTCGTTGTCTGTGGCATTTATACAAGCGCGCCACATACCCTGAAACATCTCGTACATTTGTGCTCTACGACGACCGATTTCACCATCCTTGATCGTCTCAATGTTTGGGATGAGGCCCGGATTCTTGACCATAAAGGCCATGAGCTCAGCTGGGTTTCCACCAACGCTGAAGAACTCTAGCCCAGAATCTTTCTCAACGAAGTCTTTGAATGCTGGATGGGTTGCTAGGCGAACACGATGCCCATAGTCATCCTTCAGGATCTTGGCGATCCGGATGAATGGTTGAATATCTCCACGTGACCCTATGATAATGATGGCGATGTTGAGTTTAACTCGTCGTGAGGGGTTGTGTTCCATCTCATCGTCCTCGGGCGCGATCTTGGTTGCCTTCAATCCCCGGGTGTCATAGTTCTGCACATTTTCGTCATCGTCCTTTGGGTGTTTCTTCAAGACTGCGCCGAGGGCTTTCGCAATGTACCCACTATGGAGGTCCTTCTCCAGTATGCTAAGTTTCAATCGCCCGTCTGCTTTTGAGATCTTCCCCCGAGTCTTGAAATGCTCATTCGCAATCTTAAGACCAGAGAAATGTCGAGATGGGCTGCGTTGCTTGTTCGTCCCTTGCCTGGCCAAACCGTCGTCGTGGCTCAGGCTATGTTTTGGGAAGCGCTCTTCGTCTGAGGAGTCTGAGTCTGAGTCGGATTCTGATGAATACGGATTGAAGGTGAGAGTTGCCATGTTGTCCAAATGTGTAGCCTGTTTCTTATGAGGCCCTGATTGCATTCTTTCCAATAGCGAATGTTTCGGGGTCGATCTTGGTCGCTCGGTTGCGGATTTCTGTAATGGACGGATCGAAGAGGAAGTTTCTGGTTGTATTTGTGTTTGTGAACGCGACAGCTGGGCGCCTTCTTCACTTGTCATCTTGGGAGGCTCGGAGCCATCGGGACGGTTCGGTTCAAGCTTGCTATGTCTCGAAGATTTTGGCGAGTCGCTGGAAATGCCAGGGAAGGTGGGCTCGTGGATGACTGTGCCTATGGGGGAAACATGACAATGTTCTTCAACGGGATCCGCCATTGTTGTCGGGCACGACTGGGATGTAGTGCAGACCAGTGGTCCAAATCCTAGATGCGGCACACGCAAGATTCACAATGTTCCCGAGGTAAGTGCACCCAACGCAGTCACTTGTGAAGACGGCGTCAACAAGTGAAGAGTTCAGCGGAAGACGTCGGCAATGAATCGCCATGGGCATTAAAACCTGGCGTCGTCACTGCATGGCCCTAGTGACGCCCAGGCACAGGCACAGTTCCAGGTTTGATCTTAGCCGGTCCAAGTTAAAGGCCGTGGATTGGCGTCGTCACAGCCTCGCTTACATTTCCAAGTTTGTGAAGAGGCGCGGGGACAGCGGCGTTCCTTGCTCATGGGCTTTTCCAGATTGCCATGTTGTGAATCCTGCTTTCCGTGGGCATTTTCGCATTAGGATCTGCACATCTGCACCAGCTCACGCACAGAATACCAACGCAATATTTTGGATTTCGTGTCTGTCAGGATATGTGCAGCGATGCTTTTGGCCGGCCAACGAATTTGCGTCTATCGACCACGTCCAAAGCCAAATCCATACAAGACTGCTTTCACCATGTCTCTTGCCCATCCAACCCATCCTTCTGCCGCCTGTACGCCGTTCAACAACTTTATAAAGTTCCGGTTCCAGGCATCTTGGTCCTCCCAATCCTCCGCATACGGTTCGAAGACTGCAGTCTCAATGCTACCGGGGGTACCAGGTGTGACCAGCTCCCACTCGCCAGAGTCCTTTTGACGAATATGCATCTTCGGTCCAATCGCCAGCGACCGGCCAAGGATGCGCGAATCGGACACGAAGCGTGTCGCTGCATCGACGACGTTTTCAACTTTGCCCGTGCCAGCTCCAGCAAGCACTAAACGGCCTATGGTGGGCAGGATGGGGGTGTCGATGAAGTATGGATTGAGCATATTTATGCGAATCCCCTGGAGACTGCTGGTTGCTCTCAAGCTCCTGTACAAGCCCAGCACGGCATGTTTGGCAGCGCAGTACTGTGGTTGTACGGCGATGGGGCAGAATGAGGCAACGGAGCCGAGCAAGAGAAGATGGCGGTCGCGTGGGGACGATGGCTCCGAGTCGATGGTACAGGGCGATGAGCCGGGGTTCTTGGGGAGCCAGAAATATGCAAGATGTGTGGTGTAGAGGACGCCGGTGAGATTGACGCTGATGATGGTGAATTTGGGAGGAGGGGGCTCTGCTGCATCGAGGCGTTTGCCCTGCTGCATCACGTCGGGGCCTGCAATGCCTGCATTGGCGACAACACAGTCGAGCCCGCCATGAGGACTTAATTTGACAGCGGCTTTGAACAGATCGACCTGGGACTGCCAGTTGGTCACGTCGCAGTACACAAAGTGGGCCTTGCTGTCGCCCGTGTTTTCGGCGTTGATTTCACGACACAGCGCGTCGCCCTTTTGCACGTTGATGTCACCAATGATGACGGTCGCGCCGTGCTTGACCCAGTGCCGCACAAAGCCTGCGCCAAAGCCACTTGCGCCGCCTGTGATCAGGATGACCTTGTCTTTGACCCAGGCGGCCTCATAAGGGACGGTAACATCGATGGGCGGTGACTGCAGGACCGCCGCGGCCTGGGGCTGGTACGAGTCCATTGGGGCAGTGGGATCTGGAGAGGCCGGTCTCAATGGGTTGGTGACTATGACCAGCGCAAGAAGAAAGCAGAAAGCGGTGGGTGCGAGGATGGGAAAAGCGGTGTTGACAGGACTGGACGGCTGAGATGCGCCTCAACCAATGCGTTGAATGGGCAGGCAGTAAAGACACTGCCGAGGCCTGCCAGCAGACACATCGAGACATGCTTGCGAGTGACCTGGCCCTGGACACGGCTTGACAGCAATTGGCAATGTTCCACCCTGCGCACCTCACATGGAGGCACCGAGGGATGCATGCAGCACGCTGCCAGCTCCCTCGATGATGTCGCCGCACTGGGGCGGGGCACGTCGCCTAGCGCCGCTGGTGGACAGTAAACCCTGCGTGAATTTCGCTCCCACCAGCTGACCCCTCGCGGCGCACCCACAGCAATTGCTTCACCGTCGACGGCTGCAGTCGCCCACCATGACGTCCAAGCCGCCCGCCCTCGACGTCGCGCCCTCCCATCTCGTCGCCACGCTCTTCTACAAGGCCGACTCCCCCCACTTCTTCCCGCACCCCGACCTGTCGCCGCGCAGTCCCCACGACGCAATTCCCTCGGCCTCGCTCGAGTCGCTCAAGGATGGCGTCGTCCCAACCCAGAACATGGAAGACTACCCGCTCGAGCCCCCGACGCCGGGGCCCAATGCCCTCGACAACCTCTACGGCAGCTACATCAGCCAGAGCTGCCTCAGCGACTTCTTCGTCATGCTCGCTGACATAATCCCCGGCCTGGAGCAGGGCACTATCCAGAGCAAGCGCCTGGAAAAGGCAAAGTTCTGCCGCGTGGTCGAGGTCACTTTTCCCCTGCCGGCGTCTTCGCCCGTGGCGCTCGAGACCCTGCGCCGGCACGAAGCCGTCTCCAGGTACGAGCGAGAGTGGAACGTCGAATGCGTCTTCCAAGCCGACTCCATATATCGTCGGTACAAGCGGCTGGCCGTGTTCGACATGGACAGCACCCTCATCCAGCAGGAGGTCATTGACGAGATTGCGTCCCTGATAGGCGTGGAGAAGGAAGTCTCTGCCATTACTGCGGCCGCCATGAACGGTGAATTGGACTTTGAGGCAAGCCTGCGCGCAAGATGCAAGCTGCTCAACGGCGTCCCCAGCACCGTTTTCGAAACACTGAAGCCAAGGATAACACTGAACGAAGGTGTTCAAGACCTGATAATAGCCCTCAAGCGTCTGGGTTTCAAGACTGCGGTCCTGAGTGGCGGCTTCACACCACTCACTGGTTGGATGGGCCAATTGCTCGGCCTGGACTACGCTTTTGCAAACCATTTGGTCGTCTCTGCGGATGGTGCTACATTGACCGGCGAGCTCACTGGCGAGATTGTACACGCGGAGAAGAAACGCCAGCACGTTCTGGAGATTGCGGAAAAGGAGGGCATTCTGCTCGACCAAGTCATTTGCATCGGCGACGGGGCGAATGATCTTCCCATGATGGCTGTTGCTGGCCTAGGAGTAGCTTTTCACGCAAAGCCAAAAGTGCAGATGCAAGCCCCTGCGCGACTGAACTCGAAGAGTATGCTCGATGTACTGTACCTATTCGGTCTCTCGCGAGAAGAGCAAGAGGCGCTATTGCGATAGTGCCGGCACAACGAGCACAATGTTTCAAAGTCATGGTCAATACCTTTGGTTGCATTTTTGATATTGTCATATGATTTCTTGCGTAGCTGTTAAATCTGGTCAACAACAGTACGCCAATTTCTTTACATTATCTTGTGCCAAATAGTGATTCATCTGACCGTGTTCGCGTCTCTTCGCAAGCGTCAATGACTGATCGCGATTCTCATTCCAAGTCAACGCCAAAACACCATAACCAACATGATCCCCACCGACTCCGAGCTCAAAGCCAAATCGAATCCTCGAGTTCAATTGGCTTTATGAACGGAACTTCGCAGACATTCGTTGAGCAAAACGTGCGTTGAAAGCCTGGCGCTTTACTGACGTTGAGCTCTGCGGAATCAAGGCAGAGCAGTCTTGCAAACCAGCGACATCGTTTCCAGTAACAGAGAATCTATCCCATGCACTGGTAAACACGACATTCCAGGCATTCGCGTCTTCGGCGAAACTCGACCATGTCTTGATAGTCTAGTAGAATCAGCATGCTGACAGTGAATACATCTGACTGGACTAGTTTACATACCTTGGTGTCATTGGCAAACAGCTTGTCGGATTGGAGCGAGTATGGGGCTGTGCCCTGCGCAGTCTCTTTGTAAAACGTCATATCGTAGATCCCAGGTGTCGAATCGAGTCCTTTCCCTGCCTGGCTTGGATCGTCGTTTACATTTACTGCAATTGAATGCGTGCCGAGTAGGGCAACGACATCATCCGTAGAAAGGCCCTTCGCGCTGAAAGCGCTCAAGATCTTGTCAACAGAGTCCTTGCTACTCGGTACAGAGCCAACTGGAGCGGCATCCTTTCCGTCTTTTCGCCCAACAAGTGCACGTACGCGGGGGCCCAATGGACAAGACGAAATAGCAATGGCACCGGCGAACTGAATCATATCCGCTACACTGACGTCGTATTTTGTTGCCCAGTTCTTGAGCTTTCCGCAAATGTCGGAAAGACCAGCGTTCTCCGCACGACCGCATTCGTCGGTCAAGACAAGACTCCCATCACAGCCATTGTTGATGCAGTCATGGAATGGCGCACGAACAGCACCGTGTGCATCCCTACCACAACCAGCAAAGGCTGATTGCAGCTCTTTGGCGACATCTGACCATACAGGCGGACAGCCACCGCTGGATTGGCGGGGAAAGAAGGATTGAGCAAGAGATGAAGAGACAAGGGAGAACACGGCGAGTGTTTGGGTCCGCATATTGAATGTTCAGAATGATTCAGCGGAACTGAAGAGTAGGCAAAGATGAGCAACAAAATGTATATTAGGAGAATCAGTGCAACCACTCCAAATGTGAGACAGACGAAATGTAAGGCTTCCGACATCTTTATACTCACCATCTGCCTAGCCGCAGCATATGCTCACTTGAACACCACCGTGTCTCGCCTCGCCACATCTTCAACTCCTCTCCCCCACCGCCACTCCGAAAATACTCCTCGCCGTCGAATCTAGCAGCCACAGATCTGACTATTCCACTTCCGTCGCGTGCAATACGACAGAACAGTAAGCCGTTGACCTGCGTGACACCAAGCCAGAAACCCACTTGCTCACACTGTACTGGCGGACTCGGTGCGACTACAACAAATCAATACACTTTTCATTAGAGCTAACGCAGGGTCCAGACTTCAAAGGCTTGGTGATGCTTGGTTCTCCGTCTTCCAGTCGCCGATTTGCTTGTTCGTGGTCCGGAGGCGCCTTGAAGACTGGTTGACACAATAGTGCATGTTGATCAGTAGATGCCTAGGTAGGTACTAGTCTACGGCCCTGGAGCCAATAAGGCGTCCAGTATTACATACGGGCATTCCGAGCACGCTAAGTGTGTGTTCTACGCCCCACATCTTCTATGATTGATGTAGTCACGTAGCGTGCTAGCGTACAGTCGTAGCTTACGCAGATTCCGGGTTGGGCGCGGGGAACCGAAGCGAGGAATTCAGACAAAGCAAACTCGTCGAGCACGTTGGGAACATTGTCCAGTTTGGGGTAAGTGATTTCAGAGGAGCTGAAAGATTTGACTTGAAGGGAATTTGACATGTACAGGTATCATGTGTGGCGAAATGTAAGTTCATGGTGCTTCACATTAATTTCATACATGAACATGCTACATGCTTACGAAAGTACTACCAAGCTGCCACAAGAGTAGACAGTAAACCATCTTCGCTTATCTTAAGTCTCGATATGGAGCTGGTAATTCCTGGTTCCTGGGAACTGCACTACATGTCTCAGTAAACTTGGAACAGGCTAGAGCTCCTTGCACACCTTAACCTTCTTGCTATGAGCAGACCTCTAGACATATTGAAGGTCACACCAAACATGCTCGAGTCCGATAGTGAAATTATTGGGTAGATCCGCAGGAGCTGTCAGGTCAAACGTTTTTGCGTCGTAAAGCGCGGGTCACTATACCTACTGTGGAACATGGACATGTGAGTGTAGAAGAGTATTTTATAAGCTTACTAAATAAATAGAGAGCTACTCTCTGCGCAGGCCTCTCTCTGGCCTCTCAAGATACATCTACGACGTGCGTTTAACTACACTAAATTTCGAATTGCTGTCGATCGCCGACTTCAAAAGCCCGAGAACCCGAACTTCGGCCTCAGGTCTCCCGAATTTGATTACGGAGTAACTTCCACACCACAACTAACAATGCAGCATCCTCCCGCCCCCGCAATTCCTCCGCACACTTCCATTACTGGTGTTGCCCCTGCAGCACTAGTGGGGCCTTGGGCACGCCTGTGAGCACGACGAATGGGGACGATCTTGCGTGCGGCATCATCAAAACGGCTATCCTACCGCAATCGACATGGTGTATCGGAGATTGGATCGCGCAATATCCTCTGCAACAACGCCGAAGCCGGGTGAATGGGTTGACCATGCAGGTACAAATTGCGCGCTATCTGGTCTTTTGAGTCGCCAAGTCGAGCCTTCAGTTTGGCTGTGACTACGTCCGTTCTTTTTTATCTTCATCCACCATGCGGGGCTCCGTCATTATTGGCCTCATTGGCTTAATGAGTTCCGTCTCTGCTCAGAGCAGTTCAGTTAAGGTGAATTGGCTCGAAGGGACGCCGGAGTATCTCGCTGGCGTCACGTTCGGATTACCATGGCCTCGCGGGAAACATCTTGGAAATGCAACAACATTTACTGTGTCCGGTGATGCACAGCTACAGTCGTGGATCACTGCATACTGGCCGGATGGGTCTCTGAAGTGGACGGGCCATGCTATTGCAGCCAGTGACTCACCTGCAGACGATTACACCATCACTGCCACTGGGCCAGGCTCCAGTAATTCAACATTCTCTCGCGTTCGAAGGCAGAGCAATGGCATCCAGGTCAAGGATTCCGAAGCGGAGACGGTCGTTGCCACGGGAAAAATTACCGCGACTTTCCCCAAATCAGGCAGTGTTTTGGTGTCTTCAATTACGGCCGGTAGTAAGATTGTTGGAAAGAACGGTCGATTGATCTTGAGATCCCAGAGTGGAACACCAGACGATAATGAAGATGGCCGGCCTGATGGAATTAATTATTTTAATTTCATCAGCGAAATATCAAACGTTACTGTAGACAATGGTTCAGCGCGTTCCCTCGTCACTGTATCGGGAAAGCATGCCGTTGACGGAGACGGATCCCATCAGGACTGGTTGCCATTCACTGTCCGATTTTACTTCTATGCCAACTCCGAGGCCATCCGTATCATCCATACCATCATCTACGATGGCGACATGTCGACCGATTTCATCTCTGGTATTGGAGTCCGCTTTGATGTTCCGCTCAGCGACGAGTTTTATAATCGCCACGTCCGCATTGCTGGTGTGGACGGTGGGCTACTCCGGGAAGCTGTGCAAGGCATTACCGGCCTTCGCCGCGACCCTGGCGCCAATGTACGTTCGGGGCAGTACAATGGTACCCTGTTGCCAAATGCCAGTACCTGGGATCAGAGGGTTACAACGCGCCTAAAGTGGATTCCCACATGGAATGACTATAGGTTAACTCAGCTTTCCTCAGATGGGTTCAATCTTAAGAAACGCACCAAGTCTGGCCAAAGCTGGGTGGACATCCCTGGGGGTACGCGATCAGGTGGCTTGGCCTATCTAGGAGGTGCCACCGCCGGGGGTCTTGCGATTGGATTGCGTGACTTTTGGAAGAAATATCCTACAAGCCTCGACATCTCCAATGCTGCAACGGACACAGGGTCGGTCACCTTGTGGCTATACAGTCCTCAAGCCGGTCCTATGGACATTAGGCCATACCATGACGGGCTCGGTCAAGACACTTACGCAAAACAACTCGATGCCCTCGAGATCACATATGAGGACTATGAAGGCGGCTATGACACACCTTACGGCATTGGACGCACGAACGAGCTCTATCTCTTTGCTTTTGATAGCACGCCGTCAGCCGAAAAGCTTTCTACACTCACCAATTATACCAACAACCCCCCGGTGCTTACGCCTGAACCTGAATATATTCGCGAAACTAATGCTATAGGTGCGTACTGGGATGTTCCTGGAAAATCTGGCTCGGCACAAGCCGAGAAGATTGAATCCAACATGGACTTCCTTATAAAGTTCTATACCGACCAGGTAGAACAGCGCCGGTGGTACGGATATTGGTCGCATGGAGACGTCATTCATACATATGACGATGACCGGCATCAGTGGAGGTATGATATTGGCGGATATGCTTGGGACAACTCCGAGTTGTCTCCTGATTTGTTCTTCTGGGGTTTCTTCCTTCGTACTGGTCGCGCTGATGCTTACCGCTTGGCCCATGACCAAGTGCGACATGGAGGCGAGGTCGATTCGTATCATCTAGGAAACTTCACTGGTTTGGGTACAAGGCATGGTGTCCAACATTGGGGAGGTAAGGAAAGAACCCGTCTATCCGATCGTCACACTCACTTCCCATAGATAGCGCAAAGCAGGCTCGAATTGCAACCCCAGTCTACCGGAAAACGTTTTACTACATCTCTGGGGGGGACGAACGAACAGGCGACTTGGTTCGTGAGATTCTTGATGTCGACAAAGCTTTCCTTCTGGTTGATGCGAGGCGCAAAGTTCGCGACCCAAGCGTTATATACAAGCCCGATCCAGAGGCGCTTTACCTCAACTTCGGCACCGATTGGGCAGGACTAGCTCAAGCGTATCTGATTGAATGGGAGCGTCGCGGTCCACGATGGGAGGAGGCACGGGACAAGCTCACCGAGGCCATCAAGACATACCCAAAACTTACAAATGGTTTCGTAACAGGTGAGGCGTTGTACAACTCACTTACTGGAGAATGGGCGCCACCGCCGACGGACCCCAACAATAATGGGAACATTACGGTGTCTCATCTCTCTGGAGTTTTCGGTGTCCTGGAGACCATTGACCAGTTGATTGAGCACTTCGGCGCTTCCCAGCAAAACACCACCAAGCCATTTTTCGATGCGTTTCTCGACTATTGCTATTTCTATGGCGCCTCCAAGGCCGAACAGAAAGCACGATATGGCAAAGACTTTGGCAATCTCAACCTCAAACAAGGTCATTCGCGTTTTACTGCATATGTAGCCAGTTTTCGTAATAACGCTACTTTGGTGCCGCGCGTATGGGCCGAGTTCCTTGGAGCGGGATGTGCAGATGGTATCTGTCCCACAGCACCTTGGAAGTCCGAAAGAATTAGCGGAAGCAAAGTGCTTATTCCAGTTGATGAAGCGAAGTGGATTAGTACCAACGCTGCAGCTTTGTACGGTGTCGCTGGAATCGGAAATCTCGCCCTTGTTGGGGCTCCCGATATCAATATCATAGGGGCGAACAGAACCATTGCTAGATAAGTTTACTATTGTGTGATAATAATCATTAACTTCACTGTAAAGTACTAAGCTTATTTTCTCTAGAAGCTCTAAGTTTAGTTAACTGTTATATAATTGTATCTACATTATTGCCTCGTCGTATTCTCGGTTGGCAATCGACAGCAATTCAAAATTTAGCTTACGTCCACGTTCTAGGTGTACTTTTCATGCAGAATTTAGCTGGTCACAATGGACTTGTAGTGAGGAACGATTCAGAGGCTCATCAGAAGCGGATCAAACGCAAGATTTCACTCCACCAGGCCCGTCACATTGACAATTTGCCGTGCTGTTACCTAGGTAGGTAATTGACACCACTTAACGAATACAAAATTAAAAAGCGCCTGTTGGAACATGAATACCCATGATGTCCTGCACATCGAGCTACATGGAAGCATTTTGTTCCCTGCGATGTTCGAAGACCATCAGGATCTCCCAAGATGCTTACTATTGTTTAGTTACTTATCGCAAAGAGGATCTGGAATATGACTACAATTGTTGGAAAACGGCTTTAAAATGCGTGAAGAAGTCCTGGTTAACGTACCGAAATAATGTTTGGAAACGGGGAAATTCTCTTGCGCTCCTTAGAGACTACCACAACAGTACAGACAACTTCACCAAAGATAATCGAAGCAATCCAGGCATGTCTCATTCTCGTTACTCTAGTATTGAAATACGCGTTAGTCTGGAGAACTCAAAGTAATGATGGCTCGAAACATGTACTTCTATACATAAGTGTGAAGCAGTGAGCTTATTTCTTTGAACATCTAACTTGCGAGAACCCGGTTACAGCCGACCCTGGGATAATTATATCTATCTACATTGCTTTCTTTTCCACGACTGGAGGCTTTTCCTCAAGGATATTCGCGAAACCTATAATAACAATAACGTCCCGCCAATTGCTAGACTGTTGAAGATTCCAATGTAGTGACCAATGCTCTTTTCTCTTCTACCGTAAGACCTTACAATTATCGTGTCTGCAAGAGTCGAAACAAGCCCAGCAAGAACAACCACCCCTAGAGTCGTTCGATCCTTCAAGACGAGGCCGAATGTCAACAAGAGCATGCCGTTTTGTACATTGCGCGCTGCAATGGCCGCCACCAATGCCCTTTTAGTTTCATGATCTTTCTCCTCTGACGAGGCCTTTTCAGGAATTGTTGAAACACTATCAAAATCCGCTGGCGCTTGTTTGGTGCGGCCGAGTTTCAGTTCGGACTCTGGCTGACGTGCAATAGAGATGGGTAGACCGTAACCGTCCGCGAATGCGTTTGGATGGTATAGGCCGATGATCCCAAATGGAAGTAGTTCGAGGATGCCAATCAGAATAGCGAAACATTGTGCTGGCGGCGGAAGAGAATTGACTAGAAATTGAGTGAGGGTTGACATTGTAGACATTCGGTACAATGGTTCCTAGGATTCAAAAATAATGTATCTACTTTGTTCTCTTCTAACAGAAGGGTGGTTGTCTGTTTATAGTCGGACCTCCTTGACCTCTGATAGGCCACCAGTGCTCGGACTTCGGAAGGTGGGGAGCGATAGTTCAGAACCGCAACGTACAACACAATCAATTGCGTCATTATCGTGTACTCTGCCTCGGAGAACTAGTATTAAATGATAGGTCCAGCACACAAAACCAAGTAATAGCGCCAACTCATGCTATGAATGAATGCTCCTCTATATCGTGCGTGGCAGCAGCTGCAAAGAGGCCTTAACATATCATATTACCTTTGCAATCCTGCACATCACCTGGGCAACCTATGTACATGTAAATGCCAGGCAACAGCCGGTGCCAAGAATAGCACCCCTAGATTTGAATTGCAGGTGACTGGATGATTCTGTAGCCTTGCATGGTCGAAGAAAGTTTCACACGCATTGGCCCGTGCAAAGACACGTGACATGAAACACCTGGGTATATCGAGACCGACTTTCAACAACAATTCTTAAGGCACCATTAAGCATACACGGGGTAGGTAAATCTTCTGCAGACTCAGGGACATTCGCTCAGCAACTAGGTCACTTGGTACCTAGGTAGGTAAGCTTGTTGCTTCCCTTCACATTTCAGTTTGCGACTATGTCAGAATGCTGTATTTCACTCCAGCGGGAATTCCGCAAAGTGAAGACACAATCTTAGGATCTCACATTGTTTCTGTTGTGCTAGCAGAGTATTTAGTCTTCTCTCAGTTTCTTCCAACCTCTTCTCCTTTCTGCAAGAGCCTCTACATCAACCCACAGCTGTCCCAACTACCTTCGCTTCCAATTTGCGCAAGTCGCAACCCCCGAATCGAAACCCGCTCGAATGAAAAGCAGTCCGAATCGAAAGCCCTACCAAGGTTCCACCCGTACCTATCAAGCTCAGGATGACTTCCTCTGCGTCCTTTTGGGCTCAGAAGACCACGCCGCCATCACCAGCAACAGCAAATCCCGTGTCGCCTGAGGTGCGGAATGCACCAGAAACAAAAAATACCCTCTTGTTAATCCACACCAAGAAGACGAGCCCCCATACGCCAGCAACTTCCTCGCATGGAAAGCAGATAGATTGGGCTGATAGCGAAGAAGACGATGAAGTCCCCGCCACTTCGTCTGCTATCATCATCGCCGAACTGCGACGCGAAGTGGCAGAGAAGTCATCCCATATCCAGGACCTTGAGCGCGAGTTACTCCAGATGCGCGCCAAGGTGCAGGTGCTCATGGCCACGACCGTTGAAAAGGATCAATCCATCGACAAGGTAGAGGGTCAGATTGGTAGTGGACAGGACTTGGTCAATGGTGGGGAGACTGTTTCTGAATTACATCCACCCGTAGAATCGCAGTCACCCGTGGAATCGCAGTCACCCGTGGAATCGCAGTCACCCGTGGAATCGCAGTCACCCGTGGAATCGCAGTCACCCGTGGAATCGCA